>CM046875.1:669983584-671183584 GCA_025667525.1 Glebionis coronaria
TATCACTAATATATTTTATTTATGTAAATTTATTTTATAAATTACAATAATTACGTTTTAAAATAGTAAATTTCGAAACAAGAATAATTTTAATTTTAAAATCTCTTAAAACATTAATAAATATAGTTTATAATTACTAAATTATTTATATAAAATATTAACAAATTATTTTTTTTATATAAAAAATTAATAAGTATCACCAATATATTTTATTTATGTAAATTTATTTTATAAATTACAATAATTACGTTTTAAAATAGTAAATTTCGAAACGAGAATAATTTTAATTTTAAAATGTTTTAAAACATTAATAAATAGAGTTTATAATTACTAAATTATTTATATAAAATATTATCAAGTTATTTTGTTTATATAAAAAATTAATAAGTATCACCAATATATTTTATTTATGTAAATTTATTTTATAAATTACAATAATTACGTTTTAAAATAGTAAATTTCGAAACGAGAATAATTTTAATTTTAACATGTTTTAAAACATTAATAAATATGAGTCAATACGGTATCGTATTACATGATATGAGCCAATATGGTATCGTATTACATGATATGAGTCAATGTGGTATCGTATTACATGATATGAGTCAATGTGGTATCGTATTGCATGGTATGGGTCAATAGGATATCGTATTACATGATATGAGTCAATATGGTATCGTATTGCATGATATGAGTCAATAGGGTATCGTATTACATGATATGAGTCAATGTGGTATCGTATTGCATGATATGAGTCAATAGGGTATCGTATTACATGATATGAGTCAATATGGTATCGTATTGCATGATATGAGTCAATAGGGTATCGTATTGCATGATATGAGCCAATAGGGTATCGTATTACATGATATGAGTCAATAGGGTATCGTATTACATGATATGAGCCAATACGGTATCGTATTACATGATATGAGCCAATACGGTATCGTATTGCATGATATGAGTCAATATGGTATCGTATTGCATGATATGAGTCAATAGGGTATCATATTGCATGATATGAGTCAATATGGTATCATATTACATGATATGAGTCAATGTGGTATCGTATTGCATGATATGAGTCAATAGGGTATCGTATTACATGATATGAGTCAATAGGGTATCGTATTACATGATATGAGTCAATAGGGGATCGTATTACATGATATGAGCCAATACGGTATCGTATTGCATGATATGAGTCAATATGGTATCGTATTGCATGATATGAGTCAATAGGGTATCGTATTGCATGATATGAGTCAATATGGTATCGTATTGCATGATATGAGTCAATATGGTATCGTATTACATGATACGAGTCAATAGGGGATCGTATTACATGATACGAGTCAATAGGGGATCGTATTACATGATACGAGTCAATAGGGGATCGTATTACATGATATGAGCCAATACGGTATCGTATTGCATGATATGAGTCAATATGGTATCGTAATGCATGATATGAGTCAATAGGGTATCGTATTGCATGATATGAGTCAATATGGTATCGTATTGCATGATATGAGTCAATAGGGGTGTCAATATTTCCGACCCGACCCGACCGAACCCGACCCGAGCATATTCGGGTCGGGTTACTCGGGTTGAAATTTCAATTCTGGTTAGTGGGTCAACCCGACTAACCCGAATTCAAAATCGGGTCGGACATCAGGTAAAATATTTATGCCTAATTCGGGTTCGGGTCAACCCGATTGACCCGAATATGAGTTTTTTTTGTTTTTTTCATTTTAAAATGTAAATTAAATAAAAATTCTATTAAAAAAATTAAAAAAAAAATTTTTTTTTTATATTTTACCTGTAGTCGGGTTGACCCGAACCCGAATAGACCCGACCCGAGTAGACCCGACCTGAATAGACCCGAACCCGACTAACCCGAGTTCAACTCGGGTCGGGTTCGGGTAAAATATTTTTACCCTCAACCCGAATTCAACCCGACCCGAATAACCCGAACCCGACCAACCCAACCCGATTCCCACCCCTATGAGTCAATATGGTATCGTATTACATGATACGAGTCAATAGGGGATCGTATTACATGATACGAGTCAATAGGGGATCGTATTACATGATACGAGTCAATAGGGTATCGTATTACATGATATGAGTCCTTATCATCACAACCACCAACATTGGAGGGAAAACATTGGAGAGAAAACATTGGAGGGAAAACATTGGAGGGAAAATGTTAACAATTTCCCTCACTTTTTTAGCATAAAAAGAGAACCACACACACTCCTTATCATCACAACCACCAGCAGATCACACACACTTATCATCATAAACAAATTGTTATTATGTACATGTTGAAGCATGAAGCTTTTCCGTGTAGGTGTGGACATGGAGATGTAGTTCTTCGAGAATCGTGGACAACTGAAAACTTTGGTAGACTGTACTATGCTTGTCCACGTTCACGGGTTCAACCTCCAGTTTCATATGGATGCAAATTTTTTTTGTGGAAAGACGAACGCGTCCAACTACTAATCAATTCTCTTGGAGGTTTAATGAGCTTTTCTCCTCCAAGCTCTTCTTCAAGACCTTCAACGAGCTTCTCGACTCCAAGCTCTTCTCCCAGACCTTCAACGATTCCAGTTTCTTCTCCAAGCTCTTCAGCGTGTGCAAACTGTGTGCGCTTGAATGGAATGATAATGGTACTTGAGCGTACGATAGAGTTGTACCGCAACTTCGATAGGCACACATTGGATTCAGCTGCACTACTTCACGACCTTTACGATGACATGGGGAACCTTAGTTTGAACTAGTTTGTGATGTGTTTTTTCCGTGTTTACGAGTCTAATATCGTTGTAATATCAATGTTTAATTAAGCGCGTGTTTAAGTGTCCGTGACGAATAAAATTATGTTTAGGAGTGTTTGGTTCTGTGATTAATTAGTATTCTAGCTTGAATCATTGTGAGAATTTAGTTTGTTTGAGTCACAAAATTTAGTTTAAGTCTATTGTGTTAGGTTTTGCAGTCAAAAGTTCAGTCAACAGCATTTTACTTCAATCAAATTTTGCTCAAACTCATAAATAAAGGAGCCTTTTTTATTCATACAAACATACAAGTACATTTCAAACACAAAAACCATAAAAGATGCAGAAGCATCATTATACACAACAACATGTGTTAGTATGGTTCTTATTCTATATGAACAACAATTATTAATTAGATTAAAAGAGACACTGTCTTAACGAATTCCTTCATTAAACTTTGCTCAAACTCATAAATAAAGGCTCCTTCTAAGCATTTACGAATGCTTATTTATTGATCCTTCATTTTCTTAACGAATTCCTCCTTCTCAGTCATTCTTGCTGCTGTATCTTTAATTAAACCTTCCAACCGACTTGAGGTTTTCTTATCCTTCTTTTGAGTATCTTTCAATACTTTAGCGCATTTCTTTAATATATATATATATCTCCAGCACGTTCTAATTCCTGGATAAACTGTTATCTTTCTTCAACAGCTTCATCTAAAACCTCATGTAAACGTTCAAGTTTCAGACCAAAACGTTTGCCCGCTTCGGCAGATTGTTCAAAATATGCTACCATTCGATCAGTCCAATTATCTGAACCAGCAACTTCTTTTAATTCTTCTAACCTTCCTAACCAGACCATTATTGTGGTTTTTTTTAGTATTAGAAAACAGAGATGAGTGATAATTGGAGGCAAACTACAAACCATTAAATAGCAAAACAACTACCCAATATGGATGGCACACATACATCTATTATCATCTTCCTGTTCACAATGGGTACATAATGAAAGCACTAAAACTAGTACCATCAATAGTGGGACTAATGAAAGCACTAAAACAATGGGTACAGTCATTTGTAGTCTAGTTGGTTTTTCATAGTGGTAACCAGCTTGATCTTTCTGGATTTGTGGTGTAATTGATGAACTTGTTATGTTCTTGTAGTTGCTAAGTTATTTGCACAGCTTTAGTTCTGCTTAGACTTAATTATTTTTAGCTATTACTGCATTATCTAAATATATACATGTATTAATATTTTAAAAGCATTCACACTAAAAGAAAATTTTAAAAATATATTTAATAATTTAGGGTCGAAATTTCGACCCTAAATATAAACCGCGAATTTTTTAAATTTTTTGTGAAAAATTTTCGTGTGAAATTTTAAACTTTTCGTGAAAATTTTTTAAAATTTTAAATTTAGGGTCGAAATTTCGACCCTAAAATATTAAATATTAAAAATAATTTTTTTTAAAATTATTTTTAATTATTAAAAGAGGAAATTGCATTTTTGCTCCCTGTGGTTTGCCAAAATTGCAAGTTTGCTCCCCAACTTCATTAAAATGCAGGCGGCCTCCTGGAGGACGAAGGTAATTAGCAACGATGCTCTCTGGAGTTAACTCCCTTTCCTTAAATCCCCTTTTCAGAGCACCTAAACAAACATAGATTCTCCTAAACATCCTAGTTGGACTTTCATGATTTTCTTCACCATAAACATCAATCTTACAAGTTGTATCTGGATTATACCTCTTTAACTCCATTACACAGTCTCTCAATAAAGAATATTGAACCTTAACATCACCTCTCAAATACACTTCTGCTTTTGCCTTAGCCCTAAAGGCTTTATCCCTTGAAATAGCAACATGAAACCTTTTCTGCATTTGTTCTTGAACAGCTTTAACAGGGATGTTTGGAATCATAATCAACAGATCTGTGATGTGTTTTGAAAGAAAAGTAGATGTACAATATTTTATCTTTCTAGATTGCAAACAGTGGTGATCATCCTTGTATGTTTTTATGACCCACTTGCCCTTTTCTCCTTTTGATAAAAACAACACCCATGGACAGCATATTTTGTCCTTTTCTGAAATTTTTCCACTGTCCTCATTTGGCCCTTGTACTTTCTCATTTTTATGGTTATTGCTAGGAACAACACCATTACAAACTACCCTAATTCTTACTGGATCATTCCTCTTAAAATGCAAGTTTCTCCTACTCTCAACAGCATAGCTTCTAATCAATTGTTTAGCAACATCTCTGTTAGCAAACTCTCTTCCTACATAAAATTTGGCTGATGAGTGCAATTTCTTTAACTTTCTAAGCCCTAGTCTCCTTGCATTTTCTAGGACATCCTCTATGTCACTTTCCATTGAATCAAAATCTAAAACCTCTAAGGTATCTTCATTCAAAGTAACCTTAGGTACCATAGGATCATTGTCACCTACTTCAAAATGCAACTCATTCATGTTAACTTCTATATCCTCAACTACATGTTCATCATCCATAAGGTCATTCTCAGGCTCACTTTCCATTTCAGACCCACTCTCACTTTCATCTTCTTTCTCAACTAACTCAACATACACATACATAACCTTGTGCATATGAACGTAACTTAAAAAGTTTTGGTAATCAGCATCACTAACCAAAGGCTTTATACCAACTTCTAAAGTCTTAAGTGGAATCTTATAGTAGAAAAGTAACTGCTGGTCCATCTCATAACCTAAACTATTCATAACGGTATTCATAATATAGCATCACTAAAGTCATGCTTATTCACCAAATCAACAAAACAAATCTCACCTTCAATGTATTCCATATTCGGACCATCACTAAACCTTCCATAGTAATGACATTTGATGCTAAACAATTGTTCATACACATCTGTTAACATAGAAAATAACGATTATCATAATTGGTAATTAGGGCGAATTAAACACATTTACGGTAATTAATCATGAAATTAAACAATGTGTATCAAACTTCTTACCATATATCGCAAAGTCAAATTCTTCACCTTCGGGACTGATAAAAAAGTCTGGAACAGGATCATCCATGATTAAGAAACTTTGGGGAGGCGTATGAAAATGGAAGACTGATAATGGAGATAATAGAATATGAAAAGGTTGGGGTCGAGCGGTTTGAAAAATAAAGGTATACCCGAGTGATATGGGTAAGCCCATGTACCCAAACCGGATTTGATTTATTTAATAAGGGAATGGACAAATTTACCCCCACAAAAATACAGCCATATAACGGGAGTTAACTCCAGGGAGCATCGTTGCTAATTACCTTCGTCCTCCGGGAGGCCGCCTGCATTTTAATGAAGTTGGGGAGCAAACATGCAATTTTGGCAAACCAAAGGGAGCAAACTTGCAATTTCCTCTTATTAAAAATATATTATATAATACATAAATTAAAATTATTTAAAATTTTAAATTTAGGGTCAAAATTTCGACCCTAAAGTATTAAATTTAAAAATAAATTCTTTTAAAATTATTTTTAATTATTAAAAATAAATTATATAATAAATAAATTAAAATTATTTAAAAATTTTAATTTAGGGTCGAAATTTCGACCCTAAATTTCGTGGGTCCCACCTGCTTTTTGACCAGCCTTTTTGGGCCCTTTTGGGTTGAAAATGTGTGGGCCCCACCTTAATTTATGGTCGAAAATTTCGATCCTAAATTACGTCCGACCCTAAACATTGATTTTGTTGTAGTGTATGTGGTTTGATAATCAACCGATTTACTAGGAAAACGACCTACCAAAGAGACAAGGCATGCTATTTTGAGCGAGTCTTTTAATAAGTTTGTAAATATTATGTTCCTATTTTCCTTTAAACTTCAATACGTTCAACAAGCAGTATCATTTTTGAAGATGAGCGATCGCATAAGTTATATATTTTCTAAATTTTTAGGGTTTTAAAATTTCTCTTGTTAAAAAAAATGCTATGTGTACGTCGTGAGTCGTGACCATGTTTATTTGGCCGGAAGAAGCCTTAGTTAGTATGGCCCGAGTACGTACGACTAATAGAGTGTTTTGAGTTAGGTTTGACGAGATCTGGAAGAGTGTGTATACGTATAAATAAGACAACATTTTTTTTATGGTAAGTTGATGGGAGAAGATGCCACATTTCATGCATATAATAGTATGTTGGACGGTGAATATGTCACAAAACATGTCAATCACGGAGTAATGTACTTTTTGGAATGACGCATACTATTACTTCATGCCTCAATGTCATTGCTTACAAATAAAAACCATGCAGCTTAAAAAAAAAACTTTATTGTTACGTCATTTTTGAAAGATTTGATATATTGAGCAAATTTTTGGTGTGTGTTACATAATAAACATTTTCAATGTATTTATACATAGGGGCGGAACTATTTGGTAATGTTCAGGGAGGCGGCGCCCCCATTGGCTCGTAAAAAAAACCAAATTTTAGTATAAAAAAAAAATTTAGGACCATTTTATTAATATGCCTTTCATTGTAGACTCGAATTGCCCCCCACTATGAAATAAAACAAGGTAAAAACCTTCAAACTGTCTCTCAAAAGAAAAAAAATAATGTAAAAACCTTATATTTGTATCTTTATTTTGGTGTATACAACGACTTGTGTCCAAAAATTTTTTTGCCCCCACTACGCCAACTTCCTGGTTCCGCCACTGTTTATACATATACATAGTTTATTGAACAAGCAAACCTAACCTGATGGACCCAAACTCACAATCGGGTTTGCGTCATACTAACCGTCTAATACTCACCCGCAGTTTAAACGGAAAGCTTTCGAACATTCAAGATAAATGTTGAAAACCGCATCTTGTTTTCTTCATCTTCTTTTTTTAGCGTAAATATGATTGTATTCGACGGCATACTTGTTTGCTACTTGCGGGTACCCGTTTATAATATCCGTACTCGTATCCGTTCCATCACTTGACGGGTACCCGATTAGTATTATTCATCGGGTTTTTTGGATTTTACCCGCGGGTATCTGGTATCCATAATTAAATTTTCATTGGCCATTATTGTCCGTATAATGTTAAGAAAAATCATTCGAACGACCAAAATACCCTAATATATTTTTTAGTGTTTAGAAGATAAAAAAATAATTTTTAGTATTATTCACGCGATTTAATATATCGAATAAATAATGGTTTTTATTTTAATATTACAAGATCCAAATATACTTTATCACAAACATGTTAATGCACACAAGATATAACTAATATGATCATTATTCGTTCAACAATTTTCGTCTACTATTTCACACAAATTTAGAACTTATATAAAATAGTAACAAAAGCGGGTACGGATTCGGGTAAACGGGTACGTATTCGGATACGGGTAAACGGGGCGGGTATTAGTAGAACCCGTACCCGCGAAAAAAGAACATTCAAATCCGAACCCGTATCCAAACCCGTCAACCCGACCCAACCAGTTCGGGTTTCGGTTTTCCCCATCGGTTTCGGACGTTTTTGCCATCCTATCAAAATAATATAATTAATTTAAATTTAAATTTGTTATTTTAAAAGTGAACGTTTATTTTAAAAATCCAAAGGAAAATTGTAGAGTAATTCAGGGGACAAGAAAAAGTGCTTTCTCACTAACTTGGATTCAAGTCATGATAATGCCTGTTTAAGCATAGAGGCAACTAACATATAAAGAAGGTACACACTTCAGATTTGCTAATTTGGGTATTTGACATTTTTAGTTTTGACTTGTCAAGAATTTCTAATAAACACATTTCAAACACTTTTGAAATGTTCAAGTGTTCGTTTGATTATTTCTTAACTGGTTTCATTTGTTTTATATTAGTTAGTACTCCGTCTAATTTTGTAATTTTATATATTTTTCTCATTTTATTTATAAATTATATATATATTAAAACATGTGTTAAACACATTATACTTTATCAATTATAATACTTCCAGAAATTAATTACGAAAGTAAAGTGCTATATATTGCCGTTAAAAAAAGGTTTTTATTAGAAGGATGGGTGTAGTAACGTCGACAAAGGCGTTGGCTTGTGTTGCCCGGCGTTAATATACTGCTGGAAGCTTTTGTCCAACGTTATTGGGCTCGGTGTTGGATTGGCAAACCCCTCATTCAAGATTGAAAAACATAAAAAAAAATTAACTTACTTATATTTGGAAGTTTTTTTGTTGATGAAGAAGAAACTTTTTTGTTTTCTTTTTTTGCAAGGCCAAATGAAGAAGACGATGTGAGTGGAGGCGATATAAAAAAAAACCTATTATGTGTTTGTATATTTTTTAAGCTCAAAAACTTACAAGTACAAAACTCATATTTAAGCTCAAGTATTTTTAATTTTTTTTCGTAATATTCTTTTTTATTTTGTAATATATTATCGTAATGTTTTTTTATTGTGTAATATTTCTTTTTATTTTGTAATGTGTATTTATTTTTAATATAATTTATATTTTTAATTATAAATGAAATGGCAAGTTTATTTAATAAATGAAGGGAGTAATTGTTTAGGAGTTTTATGAAAATAAAGAGGTGAGTGATGTTATTTGGTGTTATAATTAGAAGAATTAGTTTTATTTTGGTGTTATTTTAATATGACGTTGAGGTGGCAACACTTTTTGGGTGTTATGGTGTTACGACATACTTGATGCTCTTAGTGTTGGAGATGTAAGAACTAGTTAAACCATTAACTACGAGTACGCAGCGGAATGAATCTAGCATAACATTCATGATTAAAAGACATAATAATAAACAATTAAATACTAACCTTTCTTAACTAAATAAATCAATTAATGGAGCTTGATCTTGATATAAAAACTTAACGACTAAATTGTCGTCTCTATTGGTTTCTCACACAACACGTCAAACAAAAAATCAGTATGATGCTAATAGTAACTTCACTTTCAAACAACTCGTGTAGACTTGTAACTTTGAAACCATAGATCCAAAACCCTAGATAAGGATTACGTAAGGAACAATTTATAATTGTTACAAGAATAATACCCAAAATCACTGAAACCCTAATTAGGGTTTGTATACTTGTCGATTAAAGTGAGGATCAAAACAAAACCAAAACCTTGATAAGAGTATCAAGGGTTTAGTATGGGCTTAGTTACTTTATAAGGGAGTACCAAAAGACAGTAAATCTTGCAATGATTTAAACTTTAGGTTTAAAGGTTCTTGAAGAGAGGAGAAAATAGAAAATTTGTTGTGAGGAGGGAGCATGGGATGAAAATAATGAATAGGGTATGTGGGTTGATATAGCCTTCATTATAGCTTTTCTTGTTCTCCACTCTAAGTTATGTTTTTAGGTATTATTTAGCCTAAAAAATAACACAAACATCTCTTCTAGAAAACCATAGGAGCCGACCACTATTGGGATTTCCCATAGGTTTCGAGTTTTGACTTTTAACCTCCCTCTATTTTAATTTACGCATACGTTTAGTTAGTTAAACAGTAACAAACTATAAAGACCGTTAATTAAATTATAATGAAGTTTCATTAAATATTTAATATAAACATAAAATATTAAATACTTAATAAAGCGTGTTCTCCGTGTTTGGGTGTGTGCCCCCGATCGGCTCGCTAATTCCCGATGGGTAAACGATCGCATATTCCGACAGCTCCGTCTCGAAGAGTTTAGAATAGTACGTCCACAATAAAACATCTAGCATCATTTTATTGTAGCCGAAAATGATTGAGGTATAGTTTCAAGAAATATCACAAAATCAAAATGGTGCATCATTACATGACTTGCTAATAATCATCCCTTTGTTACTAGTACCGTTAAACCATGGATATGGATCCCAAATCATTCGATCTAGTTTAACTTAATTTCTCGTTATCGAATTAAATTCAGATATACCAAATGTAAACAAGAATCATATTGTTTCAACCTTTGGGTACGGCCATACAATTACTTGATAATTTGGAGAGGTCCAGTGGTAATAATATGCGCTATATCAAGTGGAGGAACAAATCTTATTTTAATTGCAAGTGTTGTGGATGCTACTCCATAACATTTCCAACTATAACCTTTATAACAACCTTATTCAGGATAACATTTAACTTATAATCAAGAAATAATATCCACATATGCACCAACTTGTTTGGATCCCAAGTCTAAGGATGCCTTAACCATTTTTCGAAATCTTACTTATGACAAGGATCCGAAAGTAATATTCTAAAGTTTGGGGTGTTCAATATGCATCCGGGATGAATAACACATGAATTTGGCGAGAACAGTCCATATATTCAAAGAATATAACCATCACTCACATTTGTCTTAATGTAACAATATTCCCATATTGCTAATTGATAATAGACATATTTATCTTAAACAAATATTCAGGGATTAAACATACTAATATAGGACAAAAAATTTATATGAATGAAAACAAGCATCAAGTATCTTTATTCATTAGGAAATAAAACTGTAATACTAGCATAACATAAATTTACATGAGACTACTAGCTGGAAGCAATCCAATGTTCGCATAAATCATTAAATACTTTTTATAATCTAAATCCTTCTTAAAGGGGTTAGATATGTTGTCATATGTGTGAACTTTATCCACTTTAATATCGGCAAGTTCAGTCACTTCTCAAAGGTAGTGAAGTTTGGTGCGATAAAGCTTAACACCTTTAGTGATTCATGGTTCATTAGCTATAGTAATGGATTTGATATTGTCACAATACATATTAGTAGGTTATTCATTTGTGGGAACAACATTGAGCCCATAAATAAACTTCCTAATCCAAGCTGCTTCTTTTGTAGCTTCCGAAACGGCTATACACTCAGCCTCTTTAGACTACATGGCATTGATGATTTGCTTTGCGCTTTTCCAGTTCACAAGTCACAACACCTCCATTTAAAATGAAAACATATCCAGTTTGAGACTTCAAGTCATCAACATCTGTCAAATAACTAACATTAGTGTAGCAAGCGACTATGAGCTCACGTTTCATATCTACTCCATAAACAAGAAACATATCGTTAGTATTTTTAAGATACTCTAGAATGGTCTTAACAACATTCTAGTGTTGATCACCTGGATTTTGCTGAAATGGGCTAGTCATGTTATGTGAGAACGCGGTCTAGTGCATCTTACAGCATACATGATTGATCCTACAACCGCGACATAAGGAACCCTCTGCATGAGTTTCACCTTAGCAGGTGTTGAAGTACCTTTTTACTTACATAATTTTGGTTCAAATTCCATGAGGATGATTTCACGTTTAGAATTTTCCATGTTGTACTTCTTCAAAATCTTTTTTCTATGTAAGCACTTTGACATAATCCAATTAAACCTCTTGATCTATCCATGTAGATCTTGATTCCAAAAATATATGCAACATCTTCAGATCTTTCATAGTAGAAAATTTACCAAGGTAAGCATTTGAACTTTGCAATGTTGGAATGTTTTTCCCCATTAGCAATATGTCATTGACATATAAAGATTAGGAAAACCACATTACTCCCACTAGCTTTTATATATACACATGGCTCATCATGATTTTGAATGAAACCAAATTTCTTGATTTAATCATCAAATCACTTATTCTATTGCCTAGATGCTTGCTTGAGTCCATAAATGGACCTTTGTAGCTTGCATACTTGGTTTGGATATTTAGGATTGACAAAACCTTCAGGTTTCATATAGACCTCTTCATAAAGATGTCCATTTAGGAAATTGGTTTGACATCCATTTGCCAAATCTTATAGTCATAGAAAGCAGATACGGCTAAGAGAACCTAATAGCTTTGATATATGCAACAAGTGAGAAGGTTTCTTCATAATAAACCCCGTAGGTTTGAGTGAAGCCCCTCGCTACATATCGAGCTTTAAAGGTGTGTACATTTCCATCCATGTCGGTATTCTTTTTTGTAGAGCCATTTGTCACTAAAGGTTTTAGAGTTTTCATGGATTGCATCTCCACATTCATAGCATCAAGCCATTTTTCAGATTCAGGATCTGCGAATGCAGCTTTACAGTAAGTAGGCTCATCATGATCCCTTAACTCATGCTCTTGAGCATCAATGTATAAACACGTCCGTTGTGGGTCACGTTTAGTCCTTGTGGACTTATGAATGAGAACTATATCACTTTGAGGTTCATCAATTTCTTGGATCATCCTCTTCATGATCGCTAGTGATTTCAGAGGGATGCACATCTTCATCTTGAATTACTTCAAGATCTTCTAAACTCCCGTTTGCTTCTTTATTCATAAGATCGCTCTATAAGAATTCAGCATTTCGAGCAACAATAAATTTGTTCTCGGATGGGTAATAGAAGGAGTAACTCATCATTTCCTTTGGGTATCCTAGAAAGATACACTAACAAATCTGGGTTCAAGTTTGTTAGGTTTATTAAGCGTATCACACTTAACAAGAGCCCCACATTCCCAAACCTTTAAGTAAGACAACTTAAGGGCTTGCCCATGCCATACTTCGTATGTAGTCTTTTTAACATTATTAGTTGGAACCATATTGAGGATGCGTGCAAAAAACTCAAGATCATAATCCCAAAACAACTTTGGAAGAGTTGTTTGAGCAATCATGGAGCGAATCATATCAAGTAGGGTTTTTATTTCTCCTCTCAAACACACCATTTTTTTGTGGTGTATATGGAGGAGTTCTATGAGCGATTATCCCATGCTCCTTAAGACGATCCATAAACTCTAAACTCATAAATTCACCTCCACGATCAAAACGTAGTGCTTTTATAGTCTTACCGAGTTGATTTTCTACTTCCTTTTGAAACACCTTAAATGTTTCAAACACTTTGTGTTTATGCTTCATCAAGTAAACATAACCATAACGACTAAAGTTGTCAGTGAAAGTGACGAAGTAGCTTGCACCTTGTTTTGATACGGTTCTGAATGGGCTGCATACGTTGGTGTGTATAAGTCCAAGCAGATCTTTAGCCCTCCCTACTTGATGTGAATAAGGTTTACGTGTCATCTTTCCAGATACACAAGAAACACACTTGTCAAATGATTCGTCACGAGTTGACTTAAGTAGTACATCTTGTTGCAACTGTCTAACGCGCTTCTGGCTTATGTGGCCAAGGCGACAATGCCACAAGAGTGTAGAGTCTAAGTTAGATTTAACCTTTTTTACTTAAAACATATATAGAACTATCATTTGTATTAGAATCAGACATATAAATTTTATAAATTCTATCATGTAGAATAACATCGAAAACAAAACATATTATCTTCTGAAACTGAAATTATTACATTATTCTCAAAACGATTAATAAAACCATCATCATACAAATGGAAAACTAAAACAATCCCTCTAGAAATAGAAGGTGCATAATGACAATTATTCAAAACAATCACTAATTCACTTAGGAGACATAAATGAAAAACACCAATAGCTTCCACAACTGCACGATGTCCATTGCCGACATACAGATTCAAAGCCCATGGCTTCAGCTTCCTACTTCCCCTTAGTACCTGAGTAGTATTACAGATGTGAGTACCACAACCAGTGTCATAAACCCAATATTTTTTTAGGAAAAGTATATAGTTCACAGTGAAGATACCTGAAGGTTAGCTTCTAGAGATAGCTTCTTTTTCTTTCATAACTTAGCGAGATACTCGGGACAATTCCTTCTCCAATAGATTGTATGATCACACTGGTGAAAGATGACGTCCTTAACATGATTCTCTTTCTTTGGTGGAGGAAGAATCTTGGTTCTAGGAGTAAAGTTTGCTACTTTCTTCCCTTTTCCATGTTGTTACCCTTCCCAGCATTAAACGGTTTAGCCTTTTAGGCTTTTGGATCCTTCCTACTTAAATTGCATGAAAAGTAGGTGAAGCCCCTTTCGTAGGTAACGTCTTCTCATGTGAGTTGAGCATGACATTCAACTAAGGTATTGTCCTCCCCAGGCCATGCATATTGTAATTTTGCACGAACCCGTCAAAGTCCTTGTTAAGTAAGACTAAAATTAGACTTACCGTAAGTTTGAGTGACATGGGATGACCAAGACGTTGAATTTTCTCTATGTAGCCCTTTATCTTATGACACTTGAGCTCACAGATTTTCTATCTTCATGTTTATAGGAGTGAAAGGCTCGTGCAACATCAAGAAGTTCATGATCTTCTTATTAGAAGAACATAGTCTTAAGTTCCTCCAGGATAGCATTAGCACCAAGACCTTCCAGATTTTTTGGAGTTTAGGGGTTATGATCATGAGCATAAATCAACCAATTTCCTTTGAACGCTTGACCCAAGTTTTATGTTTTCTTGGTCAGCCACGGGAACAGGGAGTGCATAAATAGGCTTCTCAAGGAAAGGAAAACAAATCGTCGGTCTCTAGCGCGATCCAAAGAGCACGGTACCAGTAGATGAATTAACTTCAGTCAATTTCATCTTTTTTAGGAAGGACTTAGTAACTGAATTGTTTAAGCAAGAGGTAGAAGTATTAAATAACAAAATAAAAGTTCAAAAGATTAGTATTTTGATAATTACATTCTCAAAGAATTAACTATCCAATTAATTACTAATGTGACTAAGATCCTACTTGTCGTCCCACTCATTATTAGGAAGTCTGGCCAGCTAATAATGAGTAGGGCAAGAGGTAAGCGTCGAGCATCAATTGCATTATAAGTGTAACTCTTAGTATTTCTGAGACGATTCATGAAATTATTGTTGTAGAGTGTTTGAAATGGATGCCCTCACAACTCTTACGAGTACCAATGAACGTCTAAAAAAACTTCTTCTATAACAGCTAGATCATAAGTATGTTTCATCTCATCTTATGCCTCGGGTTCAAGATCTAACCAGGAACTCGATTAAAGTCGTATCAATGTAAAGCTTGTATAAATTGACATAGATCTTACCTATGGCAAAATTCGCCTTGGGTTAGAATTCACCCTAGGTCTAACCAGTTGAAAAAAACCAATTGCAAGTGCTAATACATTGGATAACATAGACTTAAAAATTCAAATAAAGGTATCACATAAGTTTTGAAAACACATATCAAAAGCGTGTAAAAAGATGTATCCAATCATCTTTATAGCGAAAATTAAGAAAATATTTTTGTCAACTTTAGTTTAGGTGTGTTTTACTGTGGGAAAACATAAAGAATGATCAAACCCTATCGAAGGCACACGTGCTTGGGATAATTATCACATAGATGCCAAAACATGTATGTGACACAAGAGAAGATTAAATATCATTCAAACCCTAGATGACTTGACTATGTACACGAGTGTAGTAGCAAGATCTATCATTAGTAAAACACAAAAAGACGTTTTTAAGTATTACAAGATAATTAAATTTTGCAAATCACGTCGTTGAGAGGGCCGTTTATAAGCCATCATTACGGTATGTAAGCCCAACTCGAGTGAAAATATGATTTCGCAAAATAATTAGCTTATAATAAAACCAAGTTTCATAATTCTTATGTCCATATTAATTTTGTTCCAAAAACAATTTTAACAAATAACACATAACCGATCCACAAGGAAGAACTAGTGTAATTAGTGAGACATATTAAAGCTTGTTTCGATATAAGTATATATCTTTTTTTATGATTATTAGACTCTAGCATGATTATATTTTGCAAGTCATAATAGAAAACATATAAGCACATAAAAATAGATAGAAATAGGGGTAGAGGTGAAGACATATTCTTTATAAACGCAGTAAATCATATAAGATCCAAGGTCTCAAATTAGTCTTCCCCAGAACCAGAAGACTTCCTCTTGATAACCAGGAGCAGCCACATGCATCAAATAATTTGATTGCGTAAGTCTTTTGGCTGGATAAAATAATAAAATATGTTTATTGACCAATTTAATAAACCTACCTAATTTTATTAGATCTAGATCGAGATTAAAACTTTATGGCAACAATATATTGCCATAGAAATAAAATAAAGCGAGTATTTAAACGGATCTAGCGTGTTTATCTATGTGTAACCCATAAATGCCATACGAATGACTCTTGATGCCACTGTTTGGATTAACAACTAGTAGACCATTAAATGCGAGTACGCAACTGAATGTATCTAGTATAACATTCATGATTAAAACACATAATAATAAACAACTAAATACTAACATTTGTTAATGGAATAAATCAATTAACGGAGCTTGATTTTGATGTAGAAACTTAACGACTAAATTGTTGTCTCTATTGGTTGCTTACATAACACGTCAAACAGACAATTACTACGATGGTAGTAGTAACTTCACTTTCAAACAACTCATGTAGATTTTTTAACTTTAAAACCTAGATATGGATTACGTAAGGATCAGTTTATAACAGTTACAAGAATAATACCCAAAATCTCCGAATTAGGGTTTATATAATTGTCGATCGAAAAACCTAAACCTTGATAAGAGTATTAAGGGTTTAGTATAGGCTGAGTTATTTCACAAGGGAGTACCAAAAAATAGTCAATCTTGCAAATGTTTACACTTTAGGTTTAAATGGATTTTGAAGAGATGAGAAAACCGAAACACTACTACACAAAACGCTAAAGAGACCCCCTAAAAAGACTGGTTATGAGAAAACATGTCTCTATGACCAAAAATGGTGGGAAGGGCATGCATGGAAACTGGTTTGTTGAAAATAATCAGTCTCCATAATGTGAATTCTAAAGAAACCGGTTTTTAAGATGCAACCAGTCTTTTTTATAAAAGTAAAGACACTGGTTTTTACGTAACAACATGTCTCTATGTGTTTGTTTTATGTACACCATTTTTTATAAAAAAAACCAGTGTTTTTACACATTTTAAGACATTGGTTTTTTAAAAACCAGTCTTGTTTTATTTTAATAGATTGTGGTTAATTTTTTTTAGACTTAAAATCATAAGGACTAAACGGTACATACTTGTTTTTATAACATATTATGTTTTAGACTTTATAAAGTATATATGTGATTAAAGTATAAGGACCATTAATACATAAAAAAATTAAGAATCATAACTTGTGTAAAACTTATATAAACCGGATATGTACGTACTATATATATATATATATCATATACGGGTTATTATAATTAATTTAGTTTGTTAACCTTCGCATATCAAAACGAAAACCTAACAGAACTAGTCGATCTTCTTGCTGTAAGTATACGCATATACACAATATCTTCTTGCTTGCTGTAAGTATACGCATATATCTTCTTGTTTGTAAGTAAATGTTCTTCATCATATACGTAGGTTGATTACATATATGTTCTTCATTGTTATTATTTTAGCTGCTGTAAGTCTTTGTGCTTCACTTTTTTGATGCCATTATAATTAACACATACAGTTACAAAATTGAATATCTTTTACCCATATTTCATTCATTCATAATATATTACATAATATAAAAGTCCAGTCTAAACCCTTTATAGAGGGTGTCAAAATAGATAACATTGCAACTACATATGTTGCAATTACCTGCATCTAATTAACTAAGATATATCTAAACCCTTTATAAAGGGTGTCAAAAGAGATTAGGTTGCAACTACCCATGTGCAAGTTGCTGCACCTAACTATATATATAGTCACTGTTTTGGTTCACTGATTTGATCGTACCAAATAACGTGTCAAGGATAACAGATAAGAAAAATAAACGATTCTTAATCTTGCATGTTTCGTTTACCCTTGTTAAGCTGGTGCTTGTTAGCATTGACATCAATGGGTTTGATACATGGTAACCCAATAATGCAATGCTTGACTGGTGGACGTCTCTTGACAACGTTTTTCTTGTTTGATCGACTGTAACTGCATGTTCTTCTAGTTTTTTGGGAGTCCATGTCTCATCATCAGAATCCTCGTCCTCGTCATCGTCTTGTTCATCTTCATCTTGTTCATCGTCATCTTGTTCATCTTCATCTTGGTCATCATCTAATAAACATATATTGAAAACTAAGTTGAAACAGATTTAGTATTTTATAAAAGAAGGTAGGAAAAGTTGATGATTACATAACTGGTTTAAAGGAACCTTTATAATTGAATTTTCTTGGAATATTGAATTTTTATGAAACATCATCATCTATTTGTATCCACTTTGAAAGTGGCTAAAAAACTTGTTCTGACCACCCGTACTTGTCCTTAATGTAATCCCAAACTTCATCCCTGAGTTTTTCCGATCCTTGGATATAGATTAGTGGAACATAAAAGGTTTTTGTTGAAGACTCAGTGTCATCGTCTCCAAATCCAGCGAACATACCATCAGTAAATTAATCCAACATCTTTTGACTTTCTTATTTGGTTTACCATACTTGGCGACACCCCACTTCCACATTTGATCAGTCACTAGTCGCACTTTTTTTTTCATAGTGTGTGGTTCCTACACTATAGAAAACACTCGCTTAATAAAGATACTAAAATATGTAAACTACAAAAGAAAGGCTAAAGTTGAAACTATAATTTGATGATTACATACCTTGCTTATAGAATCGTGGAAAAGAAAATGTATTCGAAACGTCAGCATCCATAACTCTCCAAGTTTGTGGACTGTAATTTATTTCCCCGTAATTTGTTACAATGTAATCCCATATTTGTTCGACTTTTTCTACAATGTCAACATCAATCCAGTTAGTAACATATAATCAGAATCATGAGATGCATTTCAACTGTTTAAACTATGCTAGTTGCCTTATGGAAGTTCATTTTTCTTATATTGTATGTTTAGTCTGTGGGAAAGCTTGCCAAAAGTCCAACATTTGCAAAAGAACAAAGATAACCTCAATTTGAAGCAGACATAAATCCACCTTTCCTCTATACCAGGTCATATTCTTACCAACCCCACTAACCGTGATCTATGTATGAAATATCATAATAACTGCCTATTTTACTTTTGTTTTTCTGTATCTGGCTTCGTTTTTCAAAAGATGGTTCTATCTGTTGTTTGGGTCATTTTGCAAGCCTTATTCTAGACATTGTAGTATATAACTCACCTAAAAGCCAATGTTCTAATAACTAGGAATGTGCTGAAGTTAACACCACCTAATAACCTAATAAGCCCAAATATAAGCTGAAATTAAGCCTATGTGAGTTGCTGATGTACTTGGTAAACAGAAAAAGTGTTATGCTGAACTACTTGACCAAAAAACGAATTTCAAAGCCACAAATCAAACACTTAGGTAGCACAAACTTTGATTTATCACTACTCAGCCTTAGTTTAGCATAAATTCTAGGTGATTACCAATTTTCAACTCTCAGACACCTAAAACAACCTTGTTTAGTCAAAGATTAAGATTCAGTGTTTAACAGCACAAGATGAGCAATATTCCACACTAAGTCATGCCAAATACAGATACAAACACAAAACAACCCTTAATACCTACTCAAGTCACACCAAAGTTCAACCATACAACAATCCCAAACACCCCTTAAAAACTAAAATCAGATTTTTAAGGGTTAATTCCTTATTTCCCCAATTTAAACCATTAAAAGTCATGTTTACCCAATAAAAATTTATAATCCCATATATGTCCAACTTAAACACCAAATTTGTCATATATATCCATTTTATAATCAAAATCAAATAACTCTAAATTTACATCATTAAATATATGTTATACCCTTTACACATATGTATATGAAAAAAAACACAGTACAAAAACACCACATCTGCTAACACCGAACAATCAAGACATAAGAAGAGCATCGTTGTTCAATCCAAAATATATCGTATTACTCAATACTAACAACATGGATCTTACAGAAAGATTGCAAGATTACGGCTAAAATCATACAACATCATGCCTATCATTTTATTTTCAGTGACCCAAGCAATCAATAAACCTAAAAATTTAAACAATTCATATATGATTTCCATTCTGCAATTGTAGTGAAACCCATGATCTTTAGTGATAAAATATTGACACTAGTTTTTCGATTCATTAATTTCATATAAACTTTCGTTCCTTTTAATCTACCGAACCCATTAATCAAAGTGTTACACCATACTTTAAGTTAAAGTACATGATAATATTATACGAACATTTTTCCTTATGCATCAAGTTATATATGTTTTACATAATACAATAATGCTCTTATAATGTTGTCTATGTTAAGCTGAAATTAAGCCTATGTGAGTTGCCGAGGTACTTGGTAAACAGAAAAAGTGTTATGCTGAAATACTTAACCAAAAAATGAATTTCAAAGCCACAAATCAAACACTCAGGTTGCACAAACTTTGATTTATCACTAGTCAGCCTTAGGTTAGCATAAATTCTAGGTGATTACCAATTTTCAACTCTCAGACACCTAAAACAACCTTGTTTAGTCAAAGATTAAGATTCAGTGTTTAATAGCACAAGATGAGCAATATTCCACACTAAGTCATGCCAAATACAGATACAAACACAAAATAACCCTTAATACCTACTCAAGTCACACCAAAGTTCAACCATACAGCAATCCCAAACACCCCTTAAAAGCTGAAATCAGATTTTTAACGAAGTGAAAATGGTTTTAGACCAAGATAACCTTAAACAAACTTCATAATAATACTACAATGATCAAAGCAACAAGATTCAAGTACCAAACATCATCATACAACAGTCCACACCAAATTCTTTGAACAAGTCTAATAAGCCCAAATATAAGCTGAAATTAACACCCCCTAATAAGCATAATTATAAGCCGAAAAAAGCCCAAATATAAGCCGAAATTAACACCACCTAATAACCCCACATATAAGCCGAAACAAACAACCCTTTATATAATCATAAATCCCAAAATAAGTCGGAAAATAGGGTAAAACTTACCAAATATTAGTGCCGATTTGTGTGTGAAATGATCCAGTGTGTGTTTGATTGAAATGATCGGTGTTAGGTGTGTTTTGTTTGTGTGTGATTGACTGAGTGAGTTGGGTTATGTGTGTTAGGTGTAACTTGAATGATTAAGTAAATGTTACTATATAACTTGTTTTTTTGTAATTTTTTTAAATAAAATTACATATTTAAAAGTTATAATGAGTGTCACCAGGTTTAAGTTTTTATATAAAAAAATATACAAAAAAGTCTTGGCCAGGACTCGAACCTGCGCCGTTTACACCTCAACTAACTGCCCTAGGGTCTTTGACTGGTAGAACTTTGTACAATTTATTATTTAAGGGGTGTTGGGGTCTTGCTTATTAATTCAATTCGAAGCTTAATAAGCTGATTTCAGCTTATTGAGTTTGATTTTATTTAGCTTTTCATTTTTCCTTTGTTATTCAAGTACTTTAGGACTTTTTGGTTTAAAAAATTTATTTTTTACGTTTTTTTATTAATTTTTTATTATTATTTAAATTCCCGGTTTTTAGAAAATAGTTTAAAAATAGTTAAAATTAGTTTAAGATTTTATAAAAAAAAAATTTAGGTTTCATTTAATATTTTTTAGGTTTACAATTGAAATAATTTCCATTTTGGCTTATTTCTAATTTTATTTAATTTTTGAGTTTTTTATTAACTTTAAAAATTATTATAAAATTATTAAAAAGTTTTTGGACAATTTGGTTTTCAATTTTGTCTTATTTGCATTTTTCTTAGTTTAATTTAATTTTTTGAGTACTTTTTATTTTCGTCACGTTTTACGATTTCATTCGTTTTACGTCGTAGTGTAATTTTTATACGTTGTTTTCCTAAACACGTATTATTACCACAATCATTTTGGGTGTTCTTTTTTTCAGATGGATCGTGAAACATGGATGTACGATATAGATCGTTGTACTCCCGCTTATGTGAAAGGGTTGGCTGAATTTATCAAGTGCGCCGAGGCTCATCGAAAAAGTAAAGGAGAAACACAAATTTCTTGTCCATGTGTAAGGTGTAGCAATAATAAGTCGTATGATAAGTCTGCCACAATTAGATATCATTTGCTAGAGAACGGATTTGACACAAATTATACATGTTGGAAACTTCATGGTGAGATAGAACCGCAAGTTGATAATGACACAATTGTTTCGGACTCTAATATGGATGAGAATTTTGGTAATGACGAAAATCATCGCGATAATCTGAAAGAGATGTTGGAAGACGTGAAAAGGAATGCTGATGAAAAGCAGGCTAAAAAATTAGAGCAATTGTTTGCCGATGTAGAAAAACCAGTGTATGAAGGTTGTAAGACGTTTACCAAACATTCTTTAGTTCTGAGATTGTTGGACTTAAAAGCAAAAAGTAATTGGAGTGATGTAAGCTTTACTGACCTATTAGATGTGTTCCATGAAGCGTTACCTGCAGATAACGACATGCCCGTTACGACATATCAGGCGAAAAAAATAACATGTCCGATGGGATTGGCGGTAGAAAGAATACACGCATTTCGCAACGATTGTATATTGTACCGAAAAGCTTATAAAGACCTACATGATTGCCCTGTATGTAAGGCATCGAGGTATAAGCATAAGCCTCTAACGGAACTTGATAGTGATGTGACAAAGAATGGTCCTCCTGCTAAACTTTTGTGGTATCTTCCAGTCAAACCTAAATTGAAAAAGTTATACGCAAACCCAAAGGATGCCAAATTGTTGCGTTGGTATGCTGAAGAACGTAAAATTGATGGGAAAATGAGACATGTTGTTGACTCTCCTCAATGGAAAAATATAGATCGTGATTTTAAAGAATTTGGTTTTGAGATCAGAAACATACGGTTTGGACTTTGTTCAGATGGAATTAATCCATTCAGAAGCTTGAGTAGTCGTCACAGCACTTGGCCTGTTCTTTTATGTATATACAATCTTCCACCTTGGTTATGCATGAAACGGAAATACATCATGATGTCATTATTAATTCAAGGTCCGAAACAACCAGGGAATGACATTGATGTGTACTTGCGCCCGCTAATTGATGACATGATTGATTTATGGGAAACAGGCCTTGAAATCTATGATGCGTACAAAAAAGAGAGGTTCCAGCTGTTTGCCATGATTTATTGTACGATAAATAATTTTCCAGCGTACGGTAACTTGTCGGGGTATGCTACGAAAGGGCAGAAGGCATGTCCTGTTTGTGAAAATGACACCCACTCTCGATGGTTGAATAATTGTAGGAAAACAATATATATGGGGCATCGAAGGGCGCTGGAAAGACATCACTCGTACCGTAAAAAAGAAAATCTATTTGATGGTACATCGGAGGATAAATCCATGCCCAAACGTATGGACGGATATGTTACGTTATGCCAAGTTGCCGACTTAGACATTACCTTCGGAAAAAATGTTAAACATCCTACTAAACGTATCTGGAAAAAAAATCTATATTTTAGGATTTAAAGTATTGGACACATATTATTGTCCGACATTGCCTTGATGTGATGCATATCGAGAAAAATGTTTGCGAAAGCTTGTTAGGGTTATTATTGAATATTCCTAGAAAAACAAAAGATGGGGTTAATGCTCGAAACGACATGCTCGTGATGGGAATTAGAGAAGAGCTTGCACCACAAGAGACGAATGGGAAAAAATGTATTTGCCTCCAGTTTGTTACACTTTGTCAAAGGCGGAGAAAACCTCATTTTGTGAATGCTTAAATGGTTTAAAGGTTCCGCCCGGCTATTCTGCTAACATTAAGAGTTTGGTCTCAATGAAAGATTTGAAGTTGCTTGGTATGAAATCCCATGATTGTCATGTATTATTGACGCAAATGATTCCAATCGCTATTCGTGGATTGATGACACCTCAAGTGCGGCAGCCAATTACAAAGTTGTGTCTATTTTTTAACACGATTCATTCAAAAGTTCTTGATCATGAAAAGCTGGAGGAATTGCAACGTGATTTTATTCTAATTCTTTGTCAACTTGAGATGAACTTTCCACCTTCTTTCTTTGATGTCATGGTTCACCTCGTATCTCATATTGTTGAGGAAATAATGATTACTTGTCCTGTTTTCCTACGGTATATGTATCCATTTGAGAGGTATATGGGGTTCTTAAAAGGATATGTAAGGAACCGATATCGGCCAGAGGCTAGTATTATTCAAGGGTATGCAGCAGAAGAAGTGGTTCAGTTTTGTACAAACTATATGGATGATGTCGCTGATATTGGCCTTCCGCAACCGCGACATCAAGGTAGACTTGCAGGGGTGGGGACAATTGGGCTCAAAGATATCAAGCCCAACCCTGAAGAGTTTGAACAAGCACATTTTACACTATTGCAAAGCATGACATGTATTGAACCATACATACAAGAGCACATGAAGGACTTAGCAATAAAAACTGGTAGACGAGATCAACGGTTCTTGGAAGCCGAGCACAATTTTCTTTTTTACAATGGTTGGCAGAAAAAGTCATTGGTATGTCTCTTTCAAATGTAGACCAAGACGTTATACAACTAGGGCACCGTCCACGTCGTGTACTTCAATATCAAGGCTACGACATTAACAGATATACGTTATATACCAAGAGACAAGATGATAATAGTACTGTTCAAAATAGTAGAGTGACAGTAATAGCAGCAACACCAAATTTATCGAGGGAAAAAATCGCAAAAGAGTCATATTATGGTGTCATTGAAGAAATTTGGGAATTGGATTACACTACGGTTTTTATACCGGTATTCAAGTGTAGATGGGTCGATAATATGAATTGAGGTGTTAGAGTTGATAACGACGATTTCACGTGTGTTAATCTCTCTACAAATGGTTATCCGTCTCATAAATTCATTTTAGCAAAACAAGTTGATCAAGTATTCTATGTTCAAGACCCATTAGACAAGAGATGGCACATTGTCCTACATAGTGAACGGAGTATAGTTGGCGTCGATGATGTTGTTGACGAAGACGATTACAATAAGTTTGACGAGCTACCTCCTTTTTCTATTGGTGTTCAATCGGATTCTGTTCTTTCTGATACAATTTACTTGAGATCCGATCACCAAGAAGGACAAGAAGATTGAAAAAACCTTGTTCGTATAAAAATTCAAGTTAATAATACTCATATATTATTATAAAAGTCATAACTAATTGATCTGTTTTTCTTTTTTAATATTTCAGGAAGCATTGTATAGTTTGTATAGTACATCACTTTTTTTCGATTGTTAATCTCATTTGTTTAGACTTGTAAGTCGGTTAATCTCATTCGTTTATACTTTTTTTACAACAAATTAATTTGAAATTATTTACAAATTTAATATTTTTTACAACAAATTAATTTTTTATAAAACATAAATTTAATATTTAAATAAAATACAATTTTAATGTATAAGTTATAAACTACAAAGGCATAAGTGTAAATTTTATAAAATAAATCTCCTACCTTCACTCTATTTGCAGGTCGGTATTTCAATAGAATTCAACAAATCTGCTACAAATCCGCCCTCCCAATTAATTCAATATCCCTCCAAATTATTTGCAGGCACAAGATATATTTAGTTTCATTTTTTTGAGCAAGAACGATCTTCAATTTCAATCGCTACAAATCCGCCCTCCAAATTAATTCAATATCCCTCCAATTTTTTCATCTTCTCTCGCTGTTTCTTGATGCCTATCTCAAATCCTGCCTAAAAATGGTCTATAAAAAGGGCACGATTCCTAAACCTAAACCACCAATAACCAAATCTCATCAACTAATTAAAGAACTTACTTTCAGACGAGCAACCAAAGATGGTATAGCTATTTATCATACTCTATTTGTTTGTAATTAAATATACATTCTTGTTCTATATCTGATTTTATGGTTTAGATGTTGTTAGGTTTAGATGCACATGTGTTGGAATCGATAACCCAACAACCCGAAGATCGAACGCGGAACCCTAGATCCCTTAAAGATGATCGCAGAGATGCAATAGACAAAACCCAGAAGACAACACACTACAAAATTAATCGAACGAATTCTTTATTAAACATACGATCGATTACAAGAAAGAATATAAGATGCGGTATGATTGAGCATCACCCCTCACCTCCTTTTATAGAATGAGGGGGTCGGTTACCGATGGAAGATCGGGCTTGGGTCCAACCAGGCTCAAACATACAAAATCGGAAACAAGCTTAAAAGGTAAATATCTAAATCTATTGTATAACTATTATTGGTAATAATGCTAACAATTTCCACCTTAGTACCAATACTAGTTAACCCCGACACCAAGTACCTCCATGCAATACTTGAACTTCGGACCTAGAACCACCTTTCTAAACGCGTGAGCTGCATTATCCTCCGTGCCTCCTTCAATCTCTTTAGATTCTACGATCTCCCTGATGAAGTGATACCTCACGTTGATATGCTTCGTCCTCTCATGAAACATAGCATTTCTTGAGAGATGAATTGCCCCTTGATTATCACAATTCACAACCACTGACCTTAGGTTTATTCCCAGCTCGATTAGTAGACCTTTAAGCCAAATTCTTTCCTTAACAGCTTCCGTAAGCGCCATATACTCCGCCTCTGTCGTAGACAATGCAATAACATGCTGCAAAGTTGCTTTCCAACTCACAACACAGCCATGTACCATAAACACGTACCCGGTTATCGACCTACCCTTGTCAGGGTCTTTAGCATAATCGCTATCCACGAAACCGTCAACATCCACGTGCTTCCCTTGATCTCTACCATACACTAGACCTACATCAGCAGTGCCCTTCAAGTACTTCAAAATCCACTTCACCGCTTCCCAGTGATTTTTACCTGGATTCGCCAAATACCTGCTTACAATGCTAACAGCATACGCAATATCCGGTCTAGTGCAAACCATCAAGTATATTAAACTACCTACAACATTCGCATATGGGACCTTACTCATTCTTTCCACATCCCAGTCACTCGACGGACAATCCTTCAAAGATACCTTGAAGTGTGCTCCCAATAGCACAGAGACCGACTTGACATTATCCACTCTGTAGTTATTCAGAATTTTCCGCACATATCCTGACTGAGACACCTTCAGGGTTCGGTTACCCCTATACCTGACAATCTCCATACCAAGTATCTTCCTAGCTGGACCAAGTTCCTTCATATCAAACTCTTTCCGCAGCAGTCCCTTGGTATATTCGATCTCAGACTTGCTTTTACAATCAATCAACATATCATCTACATACAGCAGTAGATATATGTACATGCCTGGTGCAAACTCCTTGAAGTAAACACAACTATCATAGCTGCTACGGCTAAACCCATCGCTGACCATATACACATCAAATCGTTTGTACCACTGCCTTGGAGACTACTTAAGACCATAAAGGGATTTCTTCAACAAACATACCTTGTTGCCTGTTCCTTCTTCAAAACCAAGCGGCTGCCTCATATAAATGGTTTCTTCAAGATTACCATGCAAAAACACCGTCTTCACATCAAGTTGTTTCAACTCGTAGTCTTCACAAGCAGTTAATGAGAGAATCACCCTAATAGATATATGTCGAACCACGGGTGAGAATACCTCATTATAGTCAATCCTTGCTCGTTGTGTGAACCCCCGAGCTACCAGCCTTGCTTTATACTTTGGTTTCTGAACGCCCTTAATCCCTTCTTTAATCTTATACAACCACTTACAGCTTACCAGCTTCTGACCACGTGGTTGATCGACCAGCTCCCAAGTATGATTCTTCTTTAAAGAACTCATCTCTTCCTCCATAGCACGAACCCACTCATCCCTTTCAGATGAATTAATCGCCTCCTGGAATGTGATTGGTTCATGTGTATCTTCTTCCTCAGCAATAGCAAACGCATAAGCCGTAATATCATCATCTTCCCTAGACCCTGATGATCTAGACAATGATACATTACCTTCATTCCTATACCTTGTAGGTACAGTAATTGTTCTCTTAGCTCTATCACGCACCAGAACATAGTTGTCCAGATTCTGTTGTTGAGGCATTGCATCTACTGCATCTTCAACTTGATCCTCATATTCATTCCCTGGATTTACCCCAGTATGAGGATCCACAGTTGGTTCGACCCGACTGCCTTGAAGTTCTACCTCAAACTCAATTTCCTTCCCAGAATCTGCAGCACTAGCACCCTTGAGAGTATCCTTATACATAAGGCTCTCATTAAAGACCACATCCCTGCTTATGATTATCTTCGGTTTAACGCCATCCAACCTCCATAATCTGTATCCCTTCACACCTTCAGGATACCCCAGGAATATGCATTTTATAGCTCTAGGCTTGAGCTTCCCCTGATTCACGTGTGAATAAGCAACGCAACCAAATATCTTCAACATCTCGTAATTCGCCGGATGTCCTGACCATAAATCCATAGGTGTCTTCTTCTCCAATGCTGTAGATGGAGACCTATTGATCAGATATGCTGCCGTCACCGTTGCTTCAGCCCAGAATGATTCTGGCAAACCAGACTGAATCAGTAAACACCTAACCTTGTCCAAGAGCGTCCTGTTCATGCGTTCAGTTAGACCATTCTGTTGCGGAGTTCCAGCAACCGTCAAATGTCTTGCTACCCCGCTCTCCTTGCACAAGTTATTAAACTCCTGATTACAAAACTCCAAACCATTATCCGTTCGAAGTTTCTTCAGTCTTCTACCTGTCTGGTTTTCTACCAACTGCTTCTACTCCTTGAACTTGCTGAACGCCTCACTCTTGTGTCTAAGAAAATAAACCCAAGCCCAACTCGAATAATCATCAACAATTGATAAGAAGTAACGACAACCACTCATCGATTCCACCCGAGAAGGACCCCAGAGATCCGCATGGACATAGTCTATAACTCCCTCTGTTGTGTGCTGACCTCGACCAAAACTCACCCTGGTCGATTTTCCAAGAACACAATTTTCATAGAATTCGAGCTTACCTAGACCTTCCTTCCCTAGCACCTCTCTTCTTTTGAGTTCATTCAAGCATGCTTCACTAATGTGACCCAGACGTTTATGCCACACCTCCGCAAGACTTTCCTTTTCTTCAATACCGACACTAGCTTCACTTGATTCAGCCCAACCATCCAAGGAGTACACACAATTTTCCTTCAAAGTTCCCGACAAAACCATCAAAGAACCCTTGATCACCTTTACTCTTCCATTCTGCAACTTCACGGTATAGCCCTCTCGATCCAGAGTGCCCAAAGATAACAAATTTCTTTTCAACTCGGGAATGTAACGCACATTCTCAAGCACAAAACTTGAACCATATTTCATTTTTACTCTCACCTTCCCTGTCCCCTTGATGGCACATGCTCTATTATCACCGAGCAAAACCATACCTCCATCAAGCTCCTTAAAATCAAACAAGAAGTCCCTCCTAGGTGTCATGTGATAGGAACCACCAGAGTCTATGATCCACTCTAAAAACCTTTCCTCACTCACCGCCATCAACAAATCACCATTGTCATAACCCTTAGAATACGAACTAGCGTCGTGTTTTGCATTCTTGTTGACAAAGCCAGTTGATTTCTTCTTATTCCATTTTGGACAGTCTTTCTTAAGGTGATCCTCAGAATAGCATATGTAACACTTATGTTTATAAGTTCCTTTACCCTTTGACTTTGATCGTGAACTACCACGTCCTTGATTACCCCGATGCTCCGGCCTCCCCCTTACAAATAACCCATCACCGTCATCCTTTGCATCTGTCCTCTTCTACAACTCCCGTGAATTGAAGGTAGACAAGACATCTTCCAAAGTGAGCGACTTCCTTCCATAAAGCAATGTATCCACAAAGTTATCATATAAAGATGGTAATGATGTAAGTAACATGAGTGCCTGATCTTCGTCATCAATTCAACGTCTATGTTCGCCAAGTCACCGATCAACTTATTAAACTCATCTATATGTTCAGATAATTTCTTACATGGATGCATGTAGAAAGTGAACAGCTTCTTCTTCAAGTATAATTTATTGGCTAAAGACTTTGTCATATACAAAGTTTATAACTTTAAGCAAACCCCCGCTGCAGAATTTTCTTTGTTGACTTCCCTCAACACCTTGTTATCCAAGCACAAGAGTAAGGCACTATGTGTTTTTTTATAGACATCCGTCTTCAACGCCGCAGTCTTTTGAGCGTCCGTCATGGTATCCAAGAATGGATCTAACACAGCCTCTCAACCATGTTGTATTAATAGACACCGTATCTTCACACGCCACAACCTGAAGTCATTAGACCCGTCGAATTTTTCGACGTCAAACTTCGCTATCGATGACATATTCTTTCTCCCTTGTTGCTAAAAGTCCCTTCTTGCATATCGATTTAATTATAAGAACCCTAAACCTCGATCACGTACAAGCAAACCCTATCGTACACTTGAAAACCCAAGCAAATCATGATCAAACTTGAACCACAAGAAACCCGCAACAAGAACCTCTGCAATAATTGTTTTAAATATATAAAAACAAAACCCTTCACATAAACAAACAAATGAAAACTAATTTATTGTACCTTATAATTCGATTTAAAACAAACGAATCAACCAATAGTACAACCAATCACTTTTCTTTTGTTTCTTTGTATCACGTGATAAGAACAAGTACTATTTTTTCCACTTTATCTTATCATCACAAATATACAAAGTACATTCGTCTTCTCCGCCTATGAACCTGCAACCCACAAAAAGTTACTCCGACAAACCGTGAAACCCTTTTCTTCCACGATACCTCTTGATCTAGCACCGATCTTTGAGACCACGAAACCCGCAGCTCTGATACCACTTGTTGGAATCCTAACCCAACAACCCGAAGATGGAATGCGAAACCCTAGATCCCTTAAAGATGATCGTAGAGATGCAATAGACAAAACCCAGAAGACAACACACTACAAAATTAATCGAACGAATTCTTTATTAAACATACGATCGATTACAAGAAAGAATAGAATGTGCGGTATGATTGAGCATCACCCCCTCACCTCCTTTTATAGGGTGAGGGGGTCGGTTACCGATGGAAGATCGGGCTTGGGTCCAACCGGGCTCAAACATACAAAATCGGAAACAAGCTTAAAAGGTAAATATCTAAATCTATAGTATAACTATTATTGGTAATAATGCTAACAACATGCTTGTGTCATATTGATTTAAGTAACATTTAAGGGGTGTTTGTTTCGGTCTATATGTTGGCTTATAAGCCAAAATACTCAGGCTTATGTTATAATCCGAAATCAAATAAGCTTGTAAGCCCCTATATAAGCTAAACCAAACACCCCCTTACTATCTAAAATTGGTGCAAAATAGTTGAACCAAGATGGAAAAAGTCTCATATTCTTTATGCATGCTAATTAACATCTATATTAACCCATAATATGCCACTATTAATAGCTTATGTCGTAGTTGTTTAGGACAATATGCTTTGTTATGGCCATAACTTATCTAAATTGGAATCAACCATATAGTCGTATCATATAGTCATACTGCTTATAAGATTACAGTTGGGTATCTATAATAACGATCCTATTAATAGCTTTAGTATACACACTCTGTGAAATGGTATAGTACATGTGGGACTTGGACTACTAATAACCATTTATCAAAGTATGACTGACTTTTATGCAATTTGACCACTAAAACTGCTTGAAAATCATAGTAGAGTAACGACTAACGACCCCTTAAGGTATAGTTGTGGTTGAGACTTTCACATCTCTCAAGCATACTGGTTTCTAAAAAAGGCAGACAACTACTCTAAAAATATGCAGCCAACCGAACAATGGTTTAAAGGGGTGTTTGGATTAGACCAATATTCTGTGTTTTATATGTTTAAACATCTGTACCGGTGTATATAATGTCATATGGTTTAAACATATAGGAATTCTAGTCGGTACATATCTTGTTGTTAGTTGGTAATAATTGTGTTTAGATAGAAACTTATCGGCTTAATTGTTAGCTTACATGACTCATTCGGTTTGTACTTGAAATTTAGGACCCTCCCGCACAAAGAAGAATCAGAGGAATCAATCGAATTCAAGATCTTCCAGATGGAGAATCTGTAGAATTCAATAAATTTGGGCAAGTCGTAGGAAAGTGGCAATTTCTGTTTGGAAAGTATGCAGGAACTCGAACTAGCAGACTAATTTCTATCCTCGTCAAGAACTGGAAGGCTGTGAAACCGTCACAAAAGGACTTTTTGTGGTCCGATATTATGGTATGCCATCCTCCAATGCTAATTCTATTATATTCTAACTTCGTTAATGTATTAACTTATAACATGTTTATATCAGGCACATTTTAGACTACAAAATGATAAACTGATTAAAAAACAGACACTTTTATCATGTGCTCTCAAGTGGAAGGCCTTCAAAACAAAACTACGGATGAAATTCATGCTAAAAAACATATCCCCGTTAACTAAATGGACATACATAGAGCAAGATGTGTGGGATCAATTCTGCCTGAATGAAAACACGGCTGCCAAAAATGTTAGTGTCACTGCTTTTTTTATTATTATACTATACTATTAAGTTAGAAATGTTTACAATTCAGTTTTACTCACTTGTGTAACTGCGTGCGCAAGCCCGTGCACGAGGACAAAAACCAATAACTCGTCCTCATGTAGGACCGAAAGGGTATCGCGGTTTTGAGAAACAGTGGAAGAGGAGCGAAATGATCCTGATAGGGCGACATAACTTCAATTAATACCGGATATTCGTTCAAGCAACTACTGTTTAGCCCGGGCTCCAAGAGACAAGGATGGGATCAAGCCATTGCCTGCTCATTTAATTGATGTAACAAGTTGGTATGTGTCATTCTTAATCTAATATGATCTATAACTGCATATATCTAAGTTTTCTAGTTCTGGTACATTAATTTCATTTTTTTGGTACATTGCGTAGGTAGAAGCAGCCAATGAGTTATCACAAAATTCAAGCGAATCTAACTCGGGAGTAGATGCCATCATGAAGGTGTTCGGACCAGAACATGGAGGACGCACCAGGGGGTCGGCTGTGATATAGGTATAAAAAGGGAGTTGATGGATATGTCAGGAAAAGAAGGACCTCAAAAGATAACGAAGAGCTATGCAATGAAGTGCGCCAACAGATGAAAGAAGAACTAAAGTCAAGTGAATTTTGGTTGGAAATGAGGGCGGAACTTGAGAAGGAATTAAGAAATAAAATTCTAGCTGAACATAATTTATCACCAACGGAAGATGATGTCACAAGATCGGTTGAGCTAAAGTCGAGTCTTAACTCGACCACAAACAGCGTTTCGTTGGAACAAGGGGAACATAATCAGTCAAGTTCAGACAATGTCATCAAGAGACAATGCATACACGTAACTACTTCAATTTTCTAATTAGCCTTGTATGAATTGTTAATTTGCTTATTTTGTTTTCACACTACTTGAAACGTTTTATTTAGGAGGCGACCACAAACATCGTAAGGAAGGAACAAGGGGAACAGAATCAGCCAAGTTCAAACAATGTCTTTAAGATACAATGCATACATGTTAACTACTTCAGTTTTGTAATTAGCCTTGTATGAATTGCTAAATTGCTTATTTTGTTTTCTCACTACTTGATACGTTTTATTTAGGAGGAAACCTATGGCTGCTTGTACGTCCCTAGTTGTGCTTTATCCGGGAAGCCAGCGATGTGTGCCTTTGCAACAATATATCCGATTCTTGAAAATGATATGGTACATTTTCAGAAATTAAGAAAAGGGCACATGAAGGTAGCAGTTCACAAAGTTATGGAAAACAATAAAATATGAAGCTCCCTGTGCCGGACGATGAACTGCCTTGTTTAGAGTCCGCAGTGAACGGCTTTATCCAATGGCTGATTTTTGCTATTGGCCGCTATAAGGTATTATGGTAGTTTATATACCAGTTGTCATAATTAAATATTTGCTAACTTAGTTGGATTGTTATTCGTAGGGAACGTCCAAACAACCTGTAACACAAGTTCCAACGAAACGTTTGATGCCTCAACCTGAATCAGCACCTTCATCAAAAAAGAGAAAAGTAAATGTTACCCCGAAAGAATTGAACATGAAGGACAAAGCATCTGAAGATGCAATCAAAAAACAAAAATCGATAGAGCGGGTAAGACTTACTTTTATATCGTTATGTTGGTTTGTGCATGTTATCATTATATGTCCTTTACTTTTTATGTTTAGCGTGTCTTCTTTGTGATCGATTTTATGTGTGACCGGATGATGTTTACTTGTCGGTTTATGATGAAATAAAAGTTACTAGTGTGTTTAATATATCTTTCTTGTGTGTTTGTTTTGGTTTGTTTTCATTTGGAATCGCATTTTTAGAAAAATCACTTGTGTGCTTTTAGAATAAGCTTTAGAGGATAAAGTAAGAAGCACATCTCTTGAAGGAGCTGATGAACCCACCACTAAAATGTCTTGGGAAGTTGGTGATGATGAATCATGAGTGTTGGGTTTTAGGTCATGTTCAGATGGTGGTTAAACTTAAAGTGTGTATCCAAACCGGTGTTTATGTAGTTGGGAATTGGGATGCAGTGAATTATTCATTAGTCTACAAGTCTGCAGCAAAACTGAACACCCCTGTATATATTAGGCCATCTAAACAGCTCCTAATTTGGTACAAGGGGAGATAAACACACAATTTAGTTGGTAGTAATAGTATCTCTTTAGGTATCTCAAAATGGCTTATGCTATTTGGTAACAGGCCAGAAAAATTATTGCAATTACATAGAAGTGATATAAGTTTTGGGTTTACTGTGTTTTAAAATCGAAAGAACCAAGTTCTAAGAGGAAGCTAAAAACACACCCTTAATATGTAGTTTCACATATTAGTGCTTTACTCTTAGGGAGCAAGTTTTAATCTGATATAAACCACTGTTGTATCATATGATAATGTTGATTTGTGTTTACTGTTTGTTATGTCAGGTTGCAAATGAGAAAGCTGCCAACCGAAAGAAGTTGCACGATCTACAAAAAGATATACTTAGTAAACCACAAAATGTGATAGATGGGTATAATAATTGGATGAGCCGTGAGGATATTGCTGAGCCGTATTCTATTGTTGTTAATCAGAAGGTTTTTCGTGCAACTGAGGAGTTCTACTTTTCAATAAACGCAACGGACATCATAGAGCTTTTGACAAACAAAGAACTGGATATTGGCATCTTGACCCTATTTTCGAGGTAAGTTAATATATGTTTCTTTATATACTTCATTGCAAATGATTTTTTATTTCACATAAATTTATGTTTATATCTTGTATGTTCGAACTAGGTCATTGTATCAGTTGAGGGAGCACTACTCAAATAACAAGGTTGGTTTCCTGAACCCGATGAAGATTACCGCAGATTTGTGCTTTCATGAAAAGCTGGCAACAATGGACTACTTAGCTCAAGCATTGACTTCTTACGATTTTTATCTTGCACCATTTCTACAAGGGTAACATCTCTTACCATCTTAATTAGCATCTATATTTGGTCGTTCTTTTTTTAATCCTAAAACGTATACAATAAATGCAGCTGGCATTATGTACTACTCATAATATGCCCCAAGGATGGTAAAGGTTTTATTTTGAATTCGCAAAAGGATTCACAAACGAATGAGAACTGTTACAGACTCGCTGGACTTGTGAACTCGTAAGTATTATTTAAAAAGTTTAATATTTCACATTTGTTGTTGTGTAATTTAACTTGCACATGTTCTTTACTTTTTAGGGTCCTTGGTACTATGGAGTGGATTTTCCTCTAGTGAATCGTCAGCCGGAAGATTGGGAGTGTGGATATTACATCATGAAATGGATGCATGACTTCGTCCTGAAATATCAAAACAATAACTTCCCAAACACAGTAAGTCTTTTTTAAACCGTGTATACATTAGTTAGATAAGTTGTTAGTATAGTTTAGGTTAAGAATACGCTGAAATTAGGCTTGTGCATACAGTTAATGAGTTGATGAAATTTGAAATTTTGTATCAATAAGCTATAGTAGTTGTGTTAGTATCCGTTAGTAGCCTTAACAACTCTTTTCCATAAGCCAATGTTTTAGCTTTTAGTTCCCTTCGTTGGTCTGATTTGCATGTTGCTTTTATCTAGCTTATTGTGTTAATTTGATTAAATAACTTGTAGGTACCGTGGAATAACGAGCGTCCGTTGGATAAGAAAGAGTTGAACGCGATTGTTGGAGCTTGATTTACATTGTGGCGACAAGTTAAATAAAAACAAATTTGATTCGAAATATGTATTTGACAATTTTAATCCTTCCAATTAATAAGGTTGTCTTTATTTACATACATTTGTTGTTTATGACAATTCAAGTCCTTTAATTTAGTTTTTTTATATAATTCTTGTATTTACATTATTTCATTGTAGAGGGTTAAATTTGTAAAATTTGAAATTTAATAAAAATTCCAATTTTTTTTTTTAATTTTTTTAATTAAAAAGAGACTGGTTTTTAGAAAAAACACATTTTTTACACCATAAAAAGACTGGTTAGATGCTCTTAAAAAGACTGCTTACTGGAGATTAGTATGGAGACCAATCTCTAAAGAGACTTGTTTTTATGAAGATAACCAGTGTCGATTCTTTTAATAGAGTCTGGTTTCAAAACCAGTCTCTTTATGTTTCGAGCAAAGAGATCCTCCACATAGAGACGTCCTACAAAACCAGTCTCTATGGCCTTTTTGGACCACTCTCCATGAACTTTTTTCTAGTAGTTAAAATAGGTTGTGAGGAGGGAGTATGGGACGAAAATAATGAAAAGGGTATGAGAGTATATAGAGCCTACATACCGTAAATCTTTTTTTATTCTATACTCTAAGTCTGTGGCGGATCTAGACTTTTAGTTTATATGTGGCACGATACACCTCGCTTCGCTTCGCGATTATTACTTTAGTTAAAACTAGTTTTTATATTTTTTGTTTTTAAACATAATACAAGCCAAAATAGTACTACAAGTTTTGCATTTATCATATTCAACACATTTGCTTAACAAAAACCGAAGCCAAAATATACTATTAGGGGCAGTTTGGTATACTGATTTTCTTGGGTTTAGACTCGAATACTTTTCAATCCAATGTTTGGTACAATAATTATGGATACTTGTAAAGGACTAAAACCCAACAGTAGTATCTTTTTTAAATCCCACCCAGGTACCTTGCTTTTTGATGGGTTTACTGACACATAAAATTATATAATACCAAAAAAAGTGTAAGCCACATATTCTTTTCTATTTAATTAATATATTATTAATTTGATTTATTTTTATTTTATTTGAATTTTAAAATAATATTAAAATAAACAACTTTTAATTTTTCTCTCTCACATCATTTATTAAATCCAAATTTAACCTAATCCTAAACCCCTACTTTATAAACTCACACCCAAAATAAAACCTAACTTCAAACCAAACGGACCCTTAATTTTTAACTTTTCATATTCAAATAAAAGAGATAGGTAATATATAATATGTACAAGTTTTGTATTGTATTTACCAATTGATAGTAATACATTAACTAAAAGACAAATACGTAATAAGAAAACAAAACAATTAAGAAGTACTATTTATAATCTTCTTCATCTTTTTCTTCAAAAGTTAGATCCAAAACCATGGTTCTTTACAAAATGGATGTAGCAAATTCATAAAATCGAAAAAAATCACATGAAAAATACTCTTAGTCGCCCAGACTTATGTGTGGCACGTGCCACACGTCGCCAACACATAGATCCGCCCGTGCTCTAAGTTATGTTATTTTAAGTATTACTTCGCCACTATTGGGCTTTCCCATGAGTTTCGGATTTTAACTTTTAACCCCCTCTATTTTGATTTATGCATACATTTAGTTAATTAAACACGTAACGAAACATAACGACCGATAATTAAATAATAAGTGAAATTTCATTAAATATTTAATATAAATAAAAAATATTAAATATTTAATAAAGTGTGTTTCGTATTTAACTATCTACCTTAGAGCACAAGGAACCATCACTTCAAGTGATGGGTTTTTTTGTTGTCACGTCAGCGAAACTCACACTCACATTCACTTGGAAAAAACAGAGGAGTTATCACTTGGAGTGGAGTGACTTTCTGTTTTTCGAAAAAAAACTAGTTGTTCCGGGGGGTAAATTGACTCACTTCCACCACCACGCCCCGTGGTTTGACTCACTTCCACCACCCGCGCCGCGGGTTTTCTTGGCCGCTGGAATCATCACGCCATTCACGCCGTGGGTTTGAGCCCCCACGGCGCCATGACTCCCAGAACTCTTAGATAAGCTCACTCATTTTCAATGACTAAACAATCGAATATCTCGACACTTACTATATCGGGGTGATAAGTATCATGTAATATGGAGAAGTAGGGGTGAGCATGGTTCGGTTTGGTGCGGTTTTTGACTAAAACCGAACCGCAACCGCATTTGTGGTTTTTATAAAAATAGAAACCGTACCGAATCAAAAAACCGCGGTTTCGGTTTTGCGGGTTTTTTGCGGGTTTTTTGCGGTTTCTGCGGTTTTGCGGTTTTTAACCGCACCGAACCATTACTTGTGACTTATATAATAATTGTGGTTTTTTGCGGTTTTTTGTTTAAAATGTTGATTTTTTTCGGTTATAACGATGCACAAATTGAATCTAACAAACACTTTACTAATAACTTATATGAATATTAATGATAATATGCACTAGAAGTCCTATAACTCGCATAAAATAGTCAATATGACGTTTTTCAGTATAAAATAATTATTATGTGGTGCGGTTCGGTTTTGCGGTTCGGTTTTATGGGCGAAAATCGCAACCGAACCGCATTTGCGGTTTTTCCTTTTTCTTAAAACCAAACCGTCGGTTTTTGTCGTGGTTCGGTTTCTGCGGTTCGATTTTTGCGATTTTTTGCGGTTTTGCGGTTCGCGGTTCGGTTTCTGCTCACCCGTACTACTTGATACGTTTTATTTAGGAGGAAACCTATGGCTGCTTGTACGTCCCTAGTTGTGCTTTATCCGGGAAGCCAGCGATGTGTGCCTTTGCAACAATATATCCGATTCTTGAAAATGATATGGTACATTTTCAGAAATTAAGAAAAGGGCACATGAAGGTAGCAGTTCACAAAGTTATGGAAAACAATAAAATATGAAGCTCCCTGTGCCGGACGATGAACTGCCTTGTTTAGAGTCCGCAGTGAACGGCTTTATCCAATGGCTGATTTTTGCTATTGGCCGCTATAAGGTATTATGGTAGTTTATATACCAGTTGTCATAATTAAATATTTGCTAACTTAGTTGGATTGTTATTCGTAGGGAACGTCCAAACAACCTGTAACACAAGTTCCAACGAAACGTTTGATGCCTCAACCTGAATCAGCACCTTCATCAAAAAAGAGAAAAGTAAATGTTACCCCGAAAGAATTGAACATGAAGGACAAAGCATCTGAAGATGCAATCAAAAAACAAAAATCGATAGAGCGGGTAAGACTTACTTTTATATCGTTATGTTGGTTTGTGCATGTTATCATTATATGTCCTTTACTTTTTATGTTTAGCGTGTCTTCTTTGTGATCGATCTTATGTGTGACCGGATGATGTTTACTTGTCGGTTTATGATGAAATAAAAGTTACTAGTGTGTTTAATATATCTTTCTTGTGTGTTTGTTTTGGTTTGTTTTCATTTGGAATCGCATTTTTAGAAAAATCACTTGTGTGCTTTTAGAATAAGCTTTAGAGGATAAAGTAAGAAGCACATCTCTTGAAGGAGCTGATGAACCCACCACTAAAATGTCTTGGGAAGTTGGTGATGATGAATCATGAGTGTTGGGTTTTAGGTCATGTTCAGATGGTGGTTAAACTTAAAGTGTGTATCCAAACCGGTGTTTATGTAGTTGGGAATTGGGATGCAGTGAACTATTCATTAGTCTACAAGTCTGCAGCAAAACTGAACACCCCTGTATATATTAGGCCATCTAAACAGCTCCTAATTTGGTACAAGGGGAGATAAACACACAATTTAGTTGGTAGTAATAGTATCTCTTTAGGTATCTCAAAATGGCTTATGCTATTTGGTAACAGGCCAGAAAAATTATTGCAATTACATAGAAGTGATATAAGTTTTGGGTTTACTGTGTTTTAAAATCGAAAGAACCAAGTTCTAAGAGGAAGCTAAAAACACACCCTTAATATGTAGTTTCACATATTAGTGCTTTACTCTTAGGGAGCAAGTTTTAATCTGATATAAACCACTGTTGTATCATATGATAATGTTGATTTGTGTTTACTGTTTGTTATGTCAGGTTGCAAATGAGAAAGCTGCCAACCGAAAGAAGTTGAACGATCTACAAAAAGATATACTTAGTAAACCACAAAATGTGATAGATGGGTATAATAATTGGATGAGCCGTGAGGATATTGCTGAGCCGTATTCTATTGTTGTTAATCAGAAGGTTTTTCGTGCAACTGAGGAGTTCTACTTTTCAATAAACGCAACGGACATCATAGAGCTTTTGACAAACAAACAACTGGATATTGGCATCTTGACCCTATTTTCGAGGTAAGTTAATATATGTTTCTTTATATACTTCATTGCAAATGATTTTTTATTTCACATAAATTTATGTTTATATCTTGTATGTTCGAACTAGGTCATTGTATCAGTTGAGGGAGCACTACTCAAATAACAAGGTTGGTTTCCTGAACCCGATGAAGATTACCGCAGATTTGTGCTTTCATGAAAAGCTTGCAACAATGGACTACTTAGCTCAAGCATTGACTTCTTACGATTTTTATCTTGCACCATTTCTACAAGGGTAGCATCTCTTACCATCTTAATTAGCATCTATATTTGGTCGTTCTTTTTTTTAATCCTAAAACGTATACAATAAATGCAGCTGGCATTATGTACTACTCATAATATGCCCCAAGGATGGTAAAGGTTTTATTTTGAATTCGCAAAAGGATTCACAAACGAATGAGAACTGTTACAGACTCGCTGGACTTGTGAACTCGTAAGTATTATTTAAAAAGTTTAATATTTCACATTTGTTGTTGTGTAATTTAACTTGCACATGTTCTTTACTTTTTAGGGTCCTTGGTACTATGGAGTGGATTTTCCTCTAGTGAATCGTCAGCCGGAAGATTGGGAGTGTGGATATTACATCATGAAATGGATGTATGACTTCGTCCTGAAATATCAAAACAATAACTTCCCAAACACAGTAAGTCTTTTTTAAACCGTGTATACATTAGTTAGATAAGTTGTTAGTATAGTTTAGGTTAAGAATACGCTGAAATTAGGCTTGTGCATACAGTTAATGAGTTGATGAAATTTGAAATTTTGTATCAATAAGCTATAGTAGTTGTGTTAGTATCCGTTAGTAGCCTTAACAACTCTTTTCCATAAGCCAATGTTTTAGCTTTTAGTTCCCTTCGTTGGTCTGATTTGCATGTTGCTTTTATCTAGCTTATTGTGTTAATTTGATTAAATTACTTGTAGGTACCGTGGAATAACGAGCGTCCGTTGGATAAGAAAGAGTTGAACGCGATTGTTGGAGCTTGCTTTACATTGTGGCGTCAAGTTAAATAAAAACAAATTTGATTCGAAATATGTATTTGACAATTTTAATCCTTCCAATTAATAAAGTTGTCTTTATTTACATACATTTGTTGTTTATGACAATTCAAGTCCTTTAATTTAGTTTTTTTATATAATTCTTGTATTTACATTATTTCATTGTAGAGGGTTAAATTTGTAAAATTTGAAATTTAATAAAAATTCCAATTTTTTTTTATTTTTTTTTAATTAAAAAGAGACTGGTTTTTAGAAAAAACACATTTTTTACACCATAAAAAGACTGGTTAGATGCTCTTAAAAAGACTGCTTACTGGAGATTAGTATGGAGACCAATCTCTAAAGAGACTTGTTTTTATGAAGATAACCAGTGTCGATTCTTTTAATAGAGTCTGGTTTCAAAACCAGTCTCTTTATGTTTCGAGCAAAGAGATCCTCCACATAGAGACGTCCTACAAAACCAGTCTCTATGGCCTTTTTGGACCACTCTCCATGGACTTTTTTCTAGTAGTTAAAATAGGTTGTGAGGAGGGAGTATGGGACGAAAATAATGAAAAGGGTATGAGAGTATATAGAGCCTACATACCGTAAATTTTTTTTTATTCTATACTCTAAGTCTGTGGCGGATCTAGACTTTTAGTTTATATGTGGCACGATACACCTCGCTTCGCTTCGCGATTATTACTTTAGTTAAAACTAGTTTTTATATTTTTTGTTTTTAAACATAATACAAGCCAAAATAGTACTACAAGTTTTGCATTTATCATATTCAACACATTTGCTTAACAAAAACCGAAGCCAAAATATACTATTAGGGGCAGTTTGGTATACTGATTTTCTTGGGTTTAGACTTGAATACTTTTCAATCCAATGTTTGGTACAATAATTATGGATACTTGTAAAGGACTAAAACCCAACAGTAGTATCTTTTTTAAATCCCACCCAGGATCCTTGCTTTTTGATGGGTTTACTGACACATAAAATTATATAATACCAAAAAAAGTGTAAGCCACATATTCTTTTCTATTTAATTAATATATCATTAATTTGATTTATTTTTATTTTATTTAAATTTTAAAATAATATTAAAAATTAATATTAAAATAAACAACTTTTAATTTTTCTCTCTCACATCATTTATTAAATCCAAATTTAACCTAATCCTAAACCCCTACTTTATAAACTCACACCCAAAATAAAACCTAACTTCAAACCAAACGGACCCTTAATTTTTAACTTTTCATATTCAAATAAAAGAGATGGGTAATATATAATACGTACAAGTTTTGTATTGTATTTACCAATTGATAGTAATACATTAACTAAAAGACAAATACGTAATAAGAAAACAAAACAATTAAGAAGTACTATTTATAATCTTCTTCATCTTTTTCTTCAAAAGTTAGATCTAAAACCATGGTTCTTTACAAAATGGATGTAGCAAATTCATAAAATCGAAAAAAATCACATGAAAAATACTCTTAGTCGCCCAGACTTATGTGTGGCACGTGCCACACGTCGCCAACACATAGATCCGCCCGTGCTCTAAGTTATGTTATTTTAAGTATTACTTCGCCACTATTGGGCTTTCCCATGAGTTTCGGATTTTAACTTTTAACCCCCTCTATTTTGATTTATACATACATTTAGTTAATTAAACACGTAACGAAACATAACGACCGATAATTAAATAATAAGTGAAATTTCATTAAATATTTAATATAAATAAAAAATATTAAATATTTAATAAAGTGTGTTTCGTATTTAACTATCTACCTTAGAGCACAAGGAACCATCACTTCAAGTGATGGGTTTTTTTGTTGTCACGTCAGCGAAACTCACACTCACATTCACTTGGAAAAAACAGAGGAGTTATCACTTGGAGTGGAGTGACTTTCTGTTTTTCGAAAAAAAACTAGTTGTTCCGGGGGGTAAATTGACTCACTTCCACCACCACGCCCCGTGGTTTGACTCACTTCCACCACCCGCGCCGCGGGTTTTCTTGGCCGCTGGAATCATCACGCCATTCACGCCGTGGGTTTGAGCCCCCACGGCGCCATGACTCCCAGAACTCTTAGATAAGCTCACTCATTTTCAATGACTAAACAATCGAATATCTCGACACTTACTATATCGGGGTGATAAGTATCATGTAATATGGAGAAGTAGGGGTGAGCATGGTTCGGTTTGGTGCGGTTTTTGACTAAAACCGAACCGCAACCGCATTTGCGGTTTTTATAAAAATAGAAACCGTACCGAATCAAAAAACCGCGGTTTCGGTTTTGCGGGTTTTTTGCGGTTTCTGCGGTTTCTGCGGTTTTGCGGTTTTTAACCGCACCGAACCATTACTTGTGACTTATATAATAATTGTGGTTTTTTGCGGTTTTTTGTTTAAAATGTTGATTTTTTTTCGGTTATAACGATGCACAAATTGAATCTAACAAACACTTTACTAATAACTTATATGAATATTAATGATAATATGCACTAGAAGTCCTATAACTCGCATAAAATAGTTGATATGACGTTTTTCAGTATAAAATAATTATTATGTGGTGCGGTTCGGTTTTGCGGTTCGGTTTTATGGGCGAAAACCGCAACCGAACCGCATTTGCGGTTTTTCTTTTTTCTTAAAACCAAACCGTCGGTTTTTGTCGTGGTTCGGTTTCTGCGGTTCGATTTTTGCGATTTTTTGCGATTTTGCGGTTCGCGGTTCGGTTTCTGCTCACCCCTATGGATATGGAAGTATAAAACAATAAAACTTTTTTCAAACCCTATTCGATACGTACACAGACGTACAGAACCGTACACATATATAAATTAAATATGCTGAATCAACACGTAACTACAAACTATTACTGTTGAATGTTTCTACCAAAGTGTGCATTTACGAATACACCCATTTAAGAATCGACCACATCTTGACGATAGATTGATCATTAGTCATATGTTTCTTATTCCAACACAAAAACACTGTTTGTTAGAAATCACTGTCCACATACAATCTTACGTCTTTGACGGTTGCATTTCATAATTACTTTCCACGTGTAAGACATTCATTCATTCACTTATAAATACCCTACCTCAATTCCCACCAACCAGCAAACACATCAACAACATTATACTCTTTCAACACTTGATCATTCATGGGTGATAATACGTTCATGTCTTTTTTTGGGGTCTTGAAAAGGGTTCGTGAGCTAAGTAGATTGTTTGGTTCTAACGACGTTCGTTCGGTCGAACGAGAGAAGTTGGAGTCGAGTTTTTCTTTCAAGAGTCTTGTTCTTGATAAAGAAAATTTGTCGAGAACCAATGTCAATGAGGTCGTTGATGATGACTCGAGTCCTGTTATGTTTTTTACTCCAAGGCTAGGGCCAGGGCCAGTTAGCGAGCTCGATAATACTGCAGCTCTTACGATTCAAAAGTGTTATAAGAGTTATCGAACTAGACGAAATCTTGCAGATTGTGCGGTCGTTGTAGAAGAACTATGGTAACTAAGTCGATTTTGCTACTTTTTACGTTGTATTGTTTTGATTACCATACTATACGTTGAGAAAGTTTCCCTGTGTGCAAGCTTTGTAAACTTATTGATCTTAAAGTATTTACAAGATATCTTCATTCGATAACAAAAACTGAGCGTGATTACAGGTGGAAAGCTCTAGACTTTGCTGCGTTGAAGCGTAGTTCCGTGTCGTTTTTCTGCAAAGACAAGCCCGAGAGCGCGGTGTCACGATGGGGACGAGCTTGTACTAGGGTTGCAAAGGTACATATAACGTATGTCATTGAATACGTAGCCAAACAGCCATTCAGTCAAAATTATAAGTTATTTAAGTAACATCTCAAAGATTTACACGTCTTTGATCGTACCATCTGTTGTAAAAAATCCATAAAAATAAGAATCAAAATTTGACAAGTTCTCTGCATGGCATGCATGACCATGACTTCATATCTTCAAAGCAATTGAAGTTAATAAATTTGAATATTGACTTATTGACCTAAAAGGTCATGGTATAGTACTGTGTATTTACATTTGACTACCCTTTTCTTTCACTCAAACGAAATTTAGTCCTAAAGTTGTATGATTGTGTAATGTAATTAGGTTGGGAAAGGTCTATCGAAAGATAACAATGCGCAAAAGCTCGCTATTTGCCACTGGCTCGAGGCGGTAAGTAGTAAAACCATTCATCGATATACATTTAAATCATGAAAACAAATCATAGTTAATTAACTTGTCGTTGGTCGTAAACTTTCCAGATTGATCCACGGCATCGTTATGGGCACAATCTACAGTTATACTACAATGTTTGGTTCACAAGCCAGAGCTCGCAACCCTTCTTTTACTGGTAAACTAATTACTTGACAAATTTGTGACAAACCCTAATCAGTATTTTCAATAAGCCAATCGTTAATGACAAATTAGTGTTACTAAATGATTCTCCAAGCTATTACTAGTAAATTTATGTGTATTTGTGATATTTTCAGGCTGGACGTTGGTGACGGTAAAGAAATAACTGTCGAAAAATGCCCAAGAAACGTACTCCATCATCAGTGCATAAAATATCTTGGACCAGTACGTATGATATATACCACAATCGTCACTTTATGCGACTATATATTCATGATTTTATGTTAAAAAACTTGACATTTCCCATGATTTCTAAATGTAGAAAGAGAGGGAAGAATTTGAAGTTCTTTTCGAAAATGGGAAACTGTTATACAAACAAAGTCGAAGATTTGTGACAACCGTCGAAGGAACTAAATGGATCTTTGTACTTAGCACATCACGAACCTTGTACGTTGGCCAAAAGAAGAAAGGTTTGTTTCAACATTCTAGTTTCTTGGCTGGTGCAGCAACAACGGCAGCAGGGCGAATGGTGGTTCGTAATGGAGTCCTTGAGGTATGTATATATACAACGTGTTTCAACTGAACATGTACTTCTTGTTTTGAATATATGTTCTTATACTTACGTCGTCTCATTATTTATCACAGGCTATATGGCCATACAGTGGGCATTATCACCCAACCGAAGAAAACTTTAAGGAGTTCATGGGTTTCCTTGAAGAGCATCGAGTTAACTTAACCGATGTCAAGGTAAATCTTGAAAGAAAATATAACACGTACTTCTATTATCATGTCATCGTACTCAATTGCTTAATCACATTTCTCTTATATTATGTATGTAGAAATGTCCATTAGACGACGACGTTCCATTTCTTAACGCAACGTCTAAAGAGATATCCAAGTCGAGTTCAACAAGGGGAAAGCCACCATCAGTAAAGATCCAGCCTTTTAACAACGAGAAAATGTTGTCAAAAGAGCTACGAAACATGAAATCTCCAAGATGGACATCCGGGACAGGTCCTAGGATCGGTTGTGTAAGAGACTACCCGACAGAACTACAATTTCAAGCACTCGCGCAACTAAATCTATCACCTAGAAAAGGTATTAACGGCGTGACAATGTTTTCTAGCAACGGTCCAATTCCTTCACCAAGACCAAGCTCGTGTTTGCATCTTTCGCCAAGACTAGTTAGCATGGGACGTAACAGCGAAGAAAACAACTAAACCGTTTCGCGTAGTACTAACTAACCATCGGTTCTTAGACATGATGCAATTGACAGTAGTTACAATATTTTTAGTTGCAAGGAGGGTTCACTAATTGTTAGTACTTGATTAGTTTAATTAGTTCAGGGACCTTTTATGCAATTGCTAAATTCTTCAGGGTGCTAAAACTAAATAAGCTCGATTTAAACGCCCATTTAAAGCGTGGATTTTGGGCGGTGTATATCATTTCCAATTTCGTCGAATTTTTATTAGGGGGAATTACATACATCCCCAATAAAACCTTGCAAATTACATATTTCCCCAATCAAAAATTAAAATTACATATTTCCCCACGTTTATGTATTTAACTTTCATGTTTACCCATTTTATTTTGTTTTGTTGAAAGATGTTTAATATTCAACATACGTTCAATATTCTCATTTCTTCATGCAACGTGGATACAATATTTCTCATTAAACATACAATAAATCTTAAATCTGAATTTAACACATACTGATAAATGCAACTGGTACATACTCATACATGAATGGGCGTATTCACATGGGAGCCGGGTGTGGCACAGGCTACACCCGATTTTAAGTCACGAAGGATAAATTTATTATAAAATAGGTTTTTTCTTGATACATGCAACACCTATTTCTAGATAACGTGAATCAACTTTAATGCTTATAATCAATAAAAAATTTGTACAACACCCTATAATAATTTCTGGGTCCGCCACTAGATACATGCAACTGACCATAATCTCAATTTAATACATATTCAATACTTGTCTGAACATAAAGTCATTTGAATTCAAGCGTTAACATACTTGTTTATCGGTAATTCATCCATGCTCTTCGAGCTTGATTGCGAGAACTCATGGATAGTAGTGACCACATTATCGCCCATCTTTTACTACTTCGGATTTGATTTTGCATTTGAATAAGCATCAAGTTAATGATCAGGATCTCATACCAAACACAATATTGCATCTTAATCAATACATTACTTGGTCAAAGGTTCATTAATTAACAAGGTAGTTTTAATAAGTTCTTAGATGACGGCAGATCAAGAGGTAAATGTGAATATTAGGAGGTGAATGAAGGTAAATAAGATTTGGTTTGGCGTCCAGTGGAGAAATGTAAAAGGGTGATATTGTCCTTCTAATAAACATAGATAAAAGTGGGGAAATATGTAATTTTAATTTTTGATTGGGGAAATATGTAATTTGCAATGTTTTATTGGGGATGTATGTAATTCCCCCTTTTTATTATTATTGTTCCTTTTTTTTTATTTTTTCTTTTAAGAAATAAAGTTTATTTAATACGTATTATTTTCGTCTCAAAATTATTATCCATTATATTATTTTAGATTGTTTCAAAATAATTGTCTACTTTTATAAATAAATAGAAAATTTAATTCGCATTTATAATATTACTCTCACTTGAACTAACCTAGTGGTCCGATCATTCGTTTGGGTCAATTAGAGACCCGGTTTTAAAACATTTATGACAAAAGTTATTTTGCATCTTTGTTTTTTTAGTGGAAACCAAAGGACAAATCATCACCCTTTATTTATTTTTTATCTAATGGTGGATATTAACCTAAGATTTAAAAAAAAAAACGGAAGGGTCATTTTTGCCAAAATGTCCAAAATTTGAAAAAATAGGCGGAGGTACTAAAGTTGTGAATATGACAGAGTAAAGATTTATCGTTAGTGATATTTCACTAGCGAGAATCAATGAAATATCACTGTTAATAAAACAATGAAATATCACTGGGATATTACGCAATAATTATGTTAATGAAATATCACTAATGATGTTTGATATTTCATTGAAATATCACTAGTGATGTTAATGAAATATCTCTACTGATATTTCATTGTTTTTATTAGTAACGAAATAACATTTGTGATAACCGATTTTCGTCATATTTACAATTTAGTCCTTCCGCCTATTTTTTTTGCAAATTTTGGACTTTTTGACAAAAATGGTCCCTTCATGTTTTTTTAATCTTAAGTAATGGATAACTAAAATTTATCCCTTAGATTTCAAAAAAAACAAATTTTCAAAATAACCAGACTCAACATTTATAGTGCGCTAATAATTTTAAGTTTTGCATCTAGCTTCTTAAAGTAATATGGAAAATATGTTTATAAATTTTTATTTTTTTACTTAAGAAGATAAACCTTTTATATGTAGTAATATGCATACCTATACACGTATAGATATCCATATGCGTATAATGTACGATAGTTGTTTGGTACAAATGATATTGAATAAATACACATCCTTCTACATATTTCTAGTTAATTTGTTTGTACATAGCTAAACGAAGTTTTACAAGAGAAAAACTAAAAGATGAGTTTGAAATCGTGATTTCGATAAATTTGAACTATTCTTCTCCTCGTAAAGACCACTAACTAGACCTAGTATATGAGGACCTAGTCTTGACTCTTGAAGATCAAACCCATGCGTTATATAAAGTGTTTATTGGTTTTGAACTAATTTTGAAAGTTGAGAGTTGGTTGGAAGTTGGAACTTAATTTGAAACTACTTGGCAATTTCAAAGATCGTGGAAGGTGAAGTAATAAACGAATGTCAGATAATTGAAGGAATATTTGCATTTCTATAATTGACTTTTATGTATGTCAAACTACAAGTTATAACAACTTCAGCATAAATAAATAAAGGCCAAAACCCATTTTACTGCCTCTAACTTGGCTAACTGGAACTTCCACTACCCAACTTTTAAAGGTGTGGGATGGTACCCTGAACGTGAAAAAGAGGTCATTTTAGTACCGCCCATTAACTTATCTATGTAATCTGCCGTTAACTTGTCACGTGCCGTTAAATATCTGATGAGCCCAATAAATCGCATTAATCTTCTACGTTGAAATTCAAAAATCAAAATCTACCATTTTTTGATACCACGGTCTCAAGCAATTGAGAAAGTGATTTTTAGTGGTTGATGTTGCTTTTATGACTAAATGTTTGAAGCTGTTGTCATGATTTAATGTCAACATGGTCATGATTCAAATGATTGTTGAATCATGTGAACATGAAAAGTATTACGTTGGTGGAATGGTGGATTGAAGAGAACTATGGTGTTTGCTTTGTGCAGTTCTTGTGTTTAAGCAATGTATCACACAACATTCGTAATAAAATCCCCAGTAATCACTAGCAAAATAAAATAGTGCCATCTGAAGCCAAAATAGCATAGAAGGTTGATGGGTTATTGGGTCCATCAAATATTTAACGAGACATGACATAGATAAGATAACGAGTGGTACTAAAATGACCTCTTTTTCATGTTCAGGGTATCATTTCGCACTCTTAAAAGTTCAGGGTAGTAGGACTTCTGGTTAGTCAAGTTTGAGGTAGTAAAATGGGTTTTGGCCATAAATAAATACGAACAAGAAAATTTTAATTTTTTTACTACTTAGGGTGTTTACCAAACTAAGTGGTACCATATATGCCTCTTAAGAAACCTCTTAGTGGAAAGAGTATAGTTTTAATGGGTCTACCAACTAAGAAGTTTAGATGGTTTGGGCCACTTTTACTTTCCACTAAGAGGTTACAAAAGAAAAAGAAACACCCCTTTAGTCATCTTAGACTCATAGCTAGTGGTACCCTAATAAAGATCATTTTAGCCGATCATTTTTTTTTTTGTAAGTTCAAATATGAATAAGATACCCAACCAAAAAACTCAACAATACTTGATCTCAAGTTACAAACTGACTCGCCGATTAGAGAGCAAGGTATAACGGCGCAGAGGCTCTCGCCATGCGGAGGTGGAGGCTTCGTCGAGCTTCGTTGGGGTTCACCGTCGCACCGCCCCCCTCCCTCTTCGTTACTTCGCAGGCCAGACGACGAAGCCACAACGAAGAGAGAGCGAGATACCTCCTATTCTTCTTTCTGTCCTTCTTTATTATTTTTTTATTTTTTTGGGTTTATAGGTTTATTGTGTGTGTGGTGTTGACGTGTTGTTGAAGAAAAAGGCCACATGTGATCCAATATGTATTCTCTTATTTTTTTTAATATTATTTTTACAATTGTACTCTTATAGTTTGATGTTTATCATGAGGAAGAAAAGTTCGGTATAGACCTTAGTTTTTGCATAGACCGGATAAAGGCATCCCGTCCTTCCATATAAATCTCATCTTACGGTTGAGATAAATCTTAAAATAAAAAAAATTATTAGTATATTTGGTAACCTCATCTTTCTGTTCCTGCTAACTCACACTCACCCACCCTTACAAACACACACGTTCAACATATATGTAACAACTCTCTCAATAATTCAAGGAATCATAATTTTTAACCGAATAAGGTTAAACTGAATGTGGCTTCGGCCTCTGCTCAAGGTGATGATGCCGATAACGGTAATTTTCTTTCCTTTGAAGTATTAAATTGTTGCATATAAGGTGTTTGATAATATTTTTAACTCAATTTAGTTCACTTAAGTTTGCTAAATTTATCACTGGATAAATGAATGTGATGCATCTACGGTGTTTGATGATATGTATAACAAGTCCAGTGAAAAAATGAATTTGAGCCAAGCTATGCACTCGAGAAATGCTAAAATCGACTACTCTTTGTTTGACAAATGCTAGAATCGTCTAAATGAAACTATTTCAGATGAATATGTAGTAGGATTAGGGAGTTCAAAGAGATGATTAAGGTTTTGGATGAAATTGATACATATAAGCATCTTAATGAAACTATATTACATGATTAAAATGTTATGAGAAGCGATTTGTTGGCGTTAAAGCATAAACTTAGACTTACCTTATATGTTCTTCACATGTCGTTTGTTCAAGTTTTACTTAATATAGTATATATGATTAAGTTGTGTACTCGTGTTTAAGTGTTGCATATATAAATAGGTATAGACAAGAACTAGTAAAAATAAGAAGACTGATATCAGTGATCCATTGGAAGTTATTTAATAATGGATCATATTCATCCGTTGGTTTATGTTTTTGTTAGTAAGTTATATAATGAAGCATATTTATACAAAGTGGTTGCTGACTTCTATTTTGACATTTGATGTACATCAATTTAGAATCGTATGTGATTTACCCCAATCATATATGATGCTTATAACTGTGCGATTTTGCGAAATTAGGCCATAAGCTTTAGTTGTGTGTTAGAGTTTCATTATCAGTTTAGTTGATAACTAGTTTTTATGTTTTGTTGCAGGTAATAAACAAAAAGTAACTCTGGGAAAATTTGGCTGTTGAACGTGGATCTAAATTGAAGGAGAATGTAGGTTTTGCAAAACAAGCATCCACTGATCCAAAATGTAAACCAAAATAAGAAACACCTATACCAGCTCCCCTTTCCCCCAATCCAAGAACTTCTCCTCGTAAACCAAAATTACTCTTTCTGAGTTTATTTATTAAATTGGTAATTTAAGTTTCCTTTTGTTGTTGTTCAAATAGGCACTTTTTCATATCGTATTTCTGGCAATTTCTATGTTGTTGTTTTCAACATTGTGAGGCCAACAACAATGGTCATTCTTTGATAGTACTACTTCTGGAGTCACCTTTTCCTCAGAGTACAAGGCGGCGTGCGATATTCTGGTATGTGTTCTTCACAATGCTGTTTGTTATATTTTGTTGAATCATATATGATTCACGTTGGATCATATATGATTCACGTCGGATCATATATGATTCACGTCGGATCATATATGATTCACGTCGGATCATATATGATTCACGTCGGATCATATATGATTCACGTCGGATCATATATGATTCAACGTGAATCATATATCACGTTGAATCATATATGATTCAATGTGAATCATATATGATTCAACGTGAATCATATATGATTCTTTTTATAGGTTTTCTTGGTTTTTTTTATATTTCTATAGTTCTTTTACTTTCTTTTTCTTGTTTAATTTTTTTGTAGAAAAAGATCTTTCGGGCATCTAAAAAATGTTAGCCATCCGTGACACGCTGATATTACAAGAATAAAACCATACATTCCAAAGATTAAATGAGCTACTACTAAGAATCATTCATACTATGGTGTGTTCACTATGATCCGCTTGAAACATCTCATCGGCCAACCTTTGTCAACTTATTGGTCTTTGTGAAGAATCACCAGAGCATGCGTCAAGATTGATGCAAATGAGGTTAAAGATTGCGACAAATTCTGTTGCATCGGTTCAGTAATCACTCTGAGAAGATGTTTGATTTGGCATATAAGTTCGATGCGGAGAATGATGAAAAAACAAGAATCTCCATTATTGTTGATGCAATCAAGAACAGGGTCAAGTGTTATCAACCAAAGACTCAGTTTGAGAATCTAGAGGTGGGTGAGAATGCACAAGTTGATGAGAATGCACATGTGGTTCAAAATGCAGAGATGGAGCGTGATTCCCCAAAGGTTGTTGTTGATAAGAAGAAGGTTGAAAAAGTGAAGAAAAGGGGTCGTGCATAGATTCGAGTGTTAACGTGTAGTCTTTTTCATTGCATCCTTAACGATTTGTAATGTTGTTAGCTGATGTTAAGCTAATGACAGTATGTCAAGCTGATTTGGGGTTGTGTTAATGTAGTACTACGTATGCTACTTTATGAACAAGCATTGAGTGGTGGATATTGTTAAACTAATATTTATATCTCATTTTAGAAGTATGAAATGTCTTTTACCTGTTATTTTTCTTCCTACTTCTAATTTTTCCTATGAATGATATATGATTCAGCATGGAGCATATATGATTTGCAATATGAATCATATATGATTCACAAAATGAATCATATATGATTCGGAATGAACTTCAGTTGTTTTATTAAATATAATTTATGAATCATATATATAATTCATTATGGTTTCAGTTTAAGGTTCATTTTTTCAAGTATAATTTATGAATCATATATGATCATGAATTATGAATCATATATGATTAAGTAAGAATTATCTCAAGTGTGATAAATGATTTTTGATGAATCCTATATGACTCTTTAAAAATCATATATGATTCTTCAAAAATCATATATGATTCTTCAAAATCATGTATGATTTTTAAGCATATAATATACCAAACATTAAGTAATTCAATTTAAAACATTGCAAAGTAATTCGATTTAGAACATTAATTATAAAGTAATTCTATTCAGATCCTGATAACAATTCAATAATAATTAAGAAAAAAATAAATCTAAAGAAATTGTGATTTGAAAACAGAAAGCTGTCGATTTTTAAAATATAAGACAATTCAAGATGTTCCATAGCAGTAACTTTGCCACTTCTTGTTTACTAAGGATAGCAGTCTTGTTCTGTATCATCCAAACCTTCATCCCTTCACCAGACCTCACTCCACCATTGACAACCTCATCTCTACCTTTTATCACCTTCACATCAATCACCTCTTACATACTTTCATCAACAACACCCACACAATATTCATAATCATATACGATTGACTAGAAAGTTAAATGAGATGCGCTTATGCATCTAGGTTGACGTCTTCAATTTGTTGCTCAATCATAAGTTTTACATCTTCAACTACTGGAACAACCACCAAATGTGCTTCATCCAAATTTGTATCATCTATTTTTCAAAACGATATGTTTACCAGATGATTTGAATCTTCGATCTTCTAAATTTGATAGATAAGGTTCAATCTATTAAATGATCTATTAATCGAGTGTTTTATGTTAATCGTGGTGGTTGATGGGGGTGGTTTTTAACCGTCGACGGTTGGTGGTGTGGGGCAGTGGGTGTATCGGTGAGAGATGATAGAACAGACGTGTGTGTATGTTTTTTTATTGGAAAAAATGATTTTTTGTTAAAAATGGGTTTTTATACTTCCTTATTTTATCCATGATGTAGAAATTGATCACAACTGTTTGATAAAAAAATGAATGGACGGTGGGGATTGTTTTATTTGGTCTATGTTAAACATAAGGTCTATAAAGATCTTAACTCTATCATGAGGATTATGTGTGAGTGGAGTGGAACGGTAAATATATAAAATTTTAAAATAATTTAGTGACATGCAAGAATCATTAAAATCACGTGATGTGAATTCTTCTGCATTATCAAGTCTCACTCTTTTAATTGTATAATCAGGAAAATGTGCCCGTAATTTAATAATTTGAGCAAGAAACCTTGCAAAGGCTACATTAGGAGTTGATAATAAGGAGACATGAGACCATCTACTGGATACATCTATTAGAACCATGAAGTATCTAAATGGTACACAAGGTCGATGAATTGGGCCACATATATCACCTTGAATTCTTTCAAGAAACATAGGTGATTCATTTTCAACTTTAAGTGGTGAAGGTCTTGCAATCAGTTTTTCAAGAGAGCGAGGTACTTTATCTGTTTTAGGAAACTTTTGATCTCTCAGTGGATGTCCATGTGTGCTTTCAACTATCCTTTTCATCATGGTTGATCCTGGGCGACCTAATCTGTCATGCCATAAGCTAAATATACCATGATCACAATATTTTTTTTACTGCCATATGTGCTTGAGGCACATTGATATGTGTGTAATGCAAACTAGAATGGAGCATTGGCATTTTTTCCAATACTTGATTCTCATTTATGATATGTAAATATTTCTTGTTTCTAATAGTCCTTGAGTGAGTATCATATCTGTTATGATATATATTTCTGAAACTTAGTAAGTTTCTTTTGGATTTTAGGGAATATAAAGCATTCTCGATTAAGAGTTATGTACCCGTTTGGTAACACTAATTTAGATTTTTCCACTCCGTCTATCTGTGGAAACCTAAGTTTCCTCGATCTTTTAGCTACTAGGAACGAATCTCATTCACTTGATTGAATCAAGGCGGAATAGAATGAAAAACGTTTAACAAGGTGTTTGAACACTGTTGATCCCTTTGGTTGGATCTATATTATGTTAAGAATTAGTATAGTAGTTTGTAATCAAACTAAAACACTTTGAGCACTCTTACTAATACTAAATAAGTTATGCGGAATCTAACTTATGAAGCACAGAAGAACAGAATTACTTTTAACTATCCGATTCTCTTATTAATCGACTTGAATGAGGTACATGAAAGACATTGTACCTATGTTCCTTTTATAGAGTAAGGAACCCTATAAACCTTAGAATATTCTATAAAGATAACTATATCACAGACGATATATTATCAATATTCTAACTATTAAAGTATATCACATAAGATATACTTTAACTATAACTATGACATATCTTATATAAAGATATATTCGTCCTAATCATCATAGCAGTACTTACTTTATAAGTAGCAGTACTTACTATGTACCGCGTTAATACTAACGGTACTTACATAATACTGACAGTACTTAAAATACACTAACGGTACTTGACACTTAACAAATAATTCCCAACAATCCTCCCCTAAACAAGAAATTATAACTTGTTGTCTTCTTGTTTCTCTTGTACTGGATGTATTAAAATACATGTCTTCAGTCTTTCCTTCATCCTTGGATTGAACTTGGTAATTTGTATTTGTATCCAACTGAATGTAGCCAAACACTTCAAATGTAGATCTTCTTCTGATAAGATAATATATAGCAAATCACCAGTATTTTTTAAATACTTCTTTGTTTGCAATCTTCATACCTGAAATAAAACAGTTAACAACAAAAACCAATCTGTATTGGCTTCATGATTTATAGCAAATCACCAGCTATCAACGGATTTGATAAATTCTTTACCAGTTAGCCGTACACTCTGGAATAGCCAATACTTTATTCTTAAAGAATAAGGTGTAATGAAAACCTTACAATTTTTGGTAAATTGTCAACCATCAACGGATTTGATGAAGTCTTTACCTAGTACCGTTTGTCTAGGACTAGCCAACTCTTTGTCTCGAAACAAGGTGAGTTAGAACCATATAGTTTTTAGCAAACTATCAGCTTTCAACGGATTTGGTAAGTCTTTACCACAAACCGTTTGCTTATGGACTAGCCAGTTCTTATGTGTGTTAGACATGGTGAAATGAGAACCATTTGGGAAGTGTGACTGAAAGTCAAACACTTAAGGCTCTTTCTCAGCTTCTTCCTCATCTTTCAAATCCTTGATTTGTTGTTTAACCATTCTGATCAACTCCAAAGCATCAACAGATTCTTCTGTAACTTCCAGTTGTTGTTCTAACATCCTTTCCAACAATTTTCTTTTGAAAGGGTAAGTTTTCTCTTACAGCATATAGTATGTATCATCATCTACATCTAAAATATGCAATCCACATGACCTATAATATCTCCAGTAACTAGGAACCTGATTCTCTAATTCTTTCAACATTTCTTGATCACAATTATGTGGCTCATACATAAAGAGAAATTCCTAGTATAATAGTGATACTTCAGTTTTACCTGCACTGGCTTCTTGAACTAACCTGGAAAGATCTTGAGTATCTTGTCTATCAAGAATGTGAAGAATATCCTCCAAAAGTCTGAATATCCTTGTTGTGCCATCAGTTCTCTGAATTCCATGAGCTTCAAGTCCTTCAGACATAGAGTAAATCCATTTAGCAATGGATGCTCTCTTTCCAAAAATATCTATATCAATACATTGATCTTCAAATTTTACAATATTCAAGTACTTCTTCAAGCTCTCATCATCATCACTATCCTCTACTATTGATTTAGCCCTCTTGGCTTTCTTCTTTGTCTTTGTTGACCTTTTCCTTTTAACACCCTTGGAAATTCCCTCAAGTTCTGTTGAACCCTCTTCCAAGTTTGTATGTACCGTCTCCTCAGTATGTACTGTTGTATGTATTGTTGACTGTGTATGTATTGCTTGTACATTTTCAGTCTGAGCAATATCTTGAGTTTCAACTCCTGTATTCATTCTTTGAGCAGTCTCTTCCTCCCTTGAACTTACCTTCTCCTTTCTATTCTTCCTCACATAAGTGGTCTTGATAGGTGGATATGTGTTTGTAGGTTCAGTAGTACTTGGCTCAATTCTAGGAGTACTACCAAATTTCCTTTGTTGTTGCAGATGTCTCTTAAACTCTTCAACAACTTTTCTATCTGCTCCAGATCCAATCTCAACAAAATTCAATTCAGTTCTCTTATTTTGCTCATACAAAGTCTTGATTTCTTCAAAATTCTTCTTGACCAGCTGAATATGAGTAAAACCCTTAACTTTCGTAAGAAAATTCATCATATGATTTCTAATCTGCATAGTAGTTGGAGGCTTAATCTTTTCTTTTCTTCTCTTTTCAGCAAAGAATCTTTGTTGCTCCCTTACCAGATCATCAATCAATTTTGATTTCTCTTCTTCATCATATGCATCTCTCTCTTCAGCTATCAATGAGTCTGCAAGAAGCTCACTTGCATGTAATTCAGCTTGAATCCTGTCATACTCTTGTATGTTCCATTCTTGCTGTATTCTTTTAGCTTCTAGCAAATTCTGCTTTGCTGCAAGTTCTTCCTGTTATTCATTTTCACGAATTTGTGCTTGCATTCTATAAGCAAATTCCTCATCATGGTCTATTTGATTAAATCTGTACATGACTTTGTGTATATCATCATCTGAATCACTTTCATCTTCATACTCTGATAATAATTGCTTCTTCCCCTTATCCTTTGGATCAATCTTAGGTAGCTTCTTCTTCAGCTTGGTAGATCTTTCCTCATTAGCTTGCTGTTGAATAACTATACCTTTAGTAGGGTGTGAAGCTTGAACTTTCTTACCTTGAATTTGATTCTTTTTGGCAAGAACTTCTTGTTGTGTCTTTTTCTCTGCCTATGCTTGTTTAGTCTTCTCAACTAAATTCTTCTTTCTTAAATCAAGCAGCAATTGGGCTAAAGTCTCATCTTCTCCAAAAGGAGTTTGACTTTCTAGTGAAGGATGATCACCAGCGGTACTTGCAATCGACTTAGTTGGATTAGCAGTACTTGGGTCTTCAACAATGTCAGCAGTACTTGCAGTCGGCTTAGTTGGCTTAGCAGTACTTGGATCTTCAACAATGTTGATTTCACCAGTATTAGACATACTTGTTTCTTCAATCACTTGTGTATCCCCAGATACTTTTTCTTCCATAGAAGCCATCATTTCAACTTGCACCTCTTTAGTCTTGTCTGATTCATTGCTCATTCTTGATCTAGACAGTACTTGCAAAGTCTGTTTCCTTTGAAACCATACTTGTCTTTGTGGTGATGGAGTTGAATATACAGGAAACTGAATATTAATTTCCTCCAACTTCTTATAGAAAGCACTCCAACTTGTTTGAAGTGGTGATTGAGGTGGTGGTGTTGGCTGAGTTACCAAAATTTCTTCAACTTGTGGCTCCTCATGATTAGGCTGTGGTTCTTCATGCTGAATCTCCATATTTGAAGGTCCATCCACACCAGTCTCTAAACCAGTTCCATCTTTATAAGTCCCCATGACATCTTCATTCAATTCAAAATTGATGTCATTTCCAGAGATCCTTTTCTGATTATCAAAAGAAGGTGGTTGTCCTTCATGATTCCTCCCCTGTTTGGTTGCATTCAGTTGCCTTTTCTTGTGGTTCCCGAATCTTTGCTTCTTGATTGCAGACTTCTGAATAGATCTATGTTGCCTCATCCAAGGTGACACTTTGTTCCTTAATTTGATTAGGCTAGCTTCCAATTCAGCAATTTTCTTGTCTTGAACACGCTTTTCTTTTTGCAACACCTGTACATGTTGGGACAAACTTGTACACAAAGCAGTTAAATTTGCAACATCCACCACCTCTGGTGCTTGTGCTGAACCACTAGCAGCAATAGAAGCAGCAGGTGTGTGGATCATCTCATCAGTGTTTGGTGGAACACCAACATTGTGAGAAGAAGATTATGAATCTTCTAGGGAATGGGAACTCTGGTGAGAAGGAGTTTGCTAAGAAGCACTAACATTGCTAGGTTCCTCACCTTCTTGATTGGCAGGTTGGGCTAACATATGAGCAAACAATGGTGTTATTGTTCCTGTAAAGGCATTGCCTTGTTTGGTCAAGAAAGAGAAAGTTCTCTTTGTGAATGTAGGAACATCCCATGTATCAGTTAACTCTGGTAGGTTAGGTATTTGGTCACTAAATAAAGTCTAAATGAATCTAGGATACATTAAAAACTTCTTAGTCCCTTCCAAAATCCTAGTCATGCCATCAAAAAAAAATTTGAAAAATTAAAAACCCTGTTATTTGCTAGACAAACACCAACTAATGCCAATGCAGCAGGAATTTGATCAAAAGATGTACTTTTAGAACTTAAACAATGAATAATAGCATGAAAAAGCAATTTCCATTGAGGTGAAAATAATGCTTTAAAGAAAGTAAGACTTTCCCTACCACCTCAATAGCCCATGGATGCAAGGCCATCATGAATCTTTGTATTGTTAAGCATACTAAGTCCATTTTCATCATTTAATCTCAAACTTGCTCGTAGCAGTACCTCAGTTACATATATGTTTCTATGATTCACCCTAGCCTTAATGCAAGGTTGATCAAACCGAGTACCTAATACAACAGTATTCCAAAATTGTTCAACAATGGAAATAAAGACAACTGGACTTACAGTGAGTGCAAAGCGAACATGACTTCGAGATAGGAAACCAACCATCTCATGGAAACCAATAGAGTCATCATTCGTAGCAAGATTCGCAACCAAATTATGCTTATAGATTACTTGTAAAGTAGCCATTAGTATTTTTGATGATCGAAAAATTAGAGAGAAGGTTATAGAATCAAGAGATAAAAATAAAAGATTAGGTGAATCAATTTTGTAATTGGAGTAAGTATTTAAGTAAATAACAAACCCAAGCGCGAAGAAATCGCCAAATTTACAAAAGAGGCCCTTAACGGTACAACGGACATGTAGCGGTACATGGAACATAAGCGGTACTTGAATTTGTGCTAGCGGTACTTGGAGTGACAACGGTACCTCACAATATTGACCAGTTCATGCTTTCAACTAACAATGTAACCTCTTTTATCTTTTTCTATTAATCTGCAATTACATCAAAAACACAAAACATAGACTATACAATAAAAATTATAAAAATTTGTACAACTATTACCTCCCCTCAACATATGCAGCATGTTATTGGTTGAGCATACCAATGTGTGTCACCAAGAATTCGAATCTCTTTGCATCAAATGCCTTGGTCAACAAATCAGCTACATTGTTGTCTGTATGAATCTTCAAGACTTGAATAAACTTTTTGTCATAAGCATCTCTTATAAAGTGATGTCTTATTTCAATATGCTTGGTCTTGGAGTGAATACTGGATTCTTGACAATGCATATAGTACTTTCATTATCAATGTAAATCTTGGTGTTCATGAAGTTAAACCCATAGTCCAACAATTGATTTTGAATCCAAAGTACTTGTCCACAGCAATGAGCAGCAGCTACATATTCAGCTTCAGTTGTAGAAGTAGCAACAATGGTTTGCTTCTTACACTGCCATGATATGAGTCTTCTGCCTAGGAATTGACAACCTCTTGTTGTGGATTTTCTATCATGATTAGCTCCAGCATAATCACTATCTGAGTAAGCTTCCAATTCAAAGGTGGAATCTCTAGGATATCATAATCCTAAATTGGGTTGACTTTTAAGATATTTAAAAATCTTCTTCACAGCATGTAGATGTGACACCTTTGGATGAACTTGGAACCTTGAACAGGCACACACATCAAACATTATATCTGGCCTTAAAGCAGTAAGATACATCAATGAACCAATCATTGATCTATATAGATGAATGTCAACATCTTCTCCATGTTCATCTTTTGATAAAGACTTCTTGGCTTCAAAAGGTGTGCTTGTACTCCTTGTATCCATACATGAAAATTTCTTCAAGATTTCAGCAACATATTTATCTTGACTGATAAATATTCCATCTTTCCTTTGTTTGACTTGTAGTCCCAAAAAGAAAGTTAGTTCTCCCATAGAACTCATTTGAAATCTTCCTTTCATCAAAGCTTCAAACTCTTCACACCATGTCTTTTTGGTAGAACCAAAAATGATGTCATCAACATAAACTTGAACTAGAATGATGTCCTTAGCATTCTTCTTGATGAAAAGAGTTTTGTCAATGGTTCCTCTCCTATATCCATGTTCTAGCATAAAATTGGATAAGGTTGCATACCAGGCTCTTGGAGCTTGATGTAGACCATAAAGTGCTTTGATAACCTTGTAGACTCTATTGGGGAATTTAGGATCTACAAAACCTGGAGATTGTGAGACATATACCTCCTCTAAAATAGTATCATATAGAAAGGCACTTTTCACATCCATTTGATAGACTATAAATCCCATATATGATGCAAAGGCCAAAAATAACCTAATGGCTTCTATCCTTGTCACTGGTGCAAAAACCTCATCATAGTCTATCCCTTCTTCCTGTCTATAGCCTTGAGCAACAAGTCTTGCCTTGTTCCTCACAACAACCCCTTTTTCATCCTTCTTGTTCCTGAAGACCCATCTAGTACCAATTACTCTTTTACTTGAGGGAAGATCCACAAGAATCCAAACTTTTTGTAGCTCAAATTGTGTTAATTCTTCTTGCATGGCATCTATCCAACTTTCTTCATCAAGAGCCTGAGAAATGTTTTTGGGCTCTACTTGAGATAAGAAACAGGCAAACAAACAATGCTGAGTATCTTTATGATTTGTTCTCTGCTGTTGTTTGACATAACTCACAAGTGCATGAGTTTCAATATTGGTTTAAAGTTGTCTTCTGGTTTGTACAACAGATTTGGGATCTCCAATAATCTGTGTAGTAGGATGGTTGTTGTTGACTTTATGAGTGGGAATAGAACTGACTGGAATTTCTGTTTCCAAATTGTTGAAATTAGTTATTGCACCCTGCTCATCATAGGAAGCTTTGGAGAAGATTCCTTCAGCTGGACTAGCATATAAGTCTTCATCGTCCATGGCTTGTAAAATCTCTTCTAGTTAGTCAACAAATTTGGCATATTTTGACTTAGCAGTACTTGCAGATGAAGTACCGCTAGGTGTAGTATGTACTGCTGAGTGTTGTGACTCAAAAGATTCTTCTCCTGAATGCTTATTAGCAAATGTAGCATTCTTTTCTTGATCTTGAAGCCTCTGAAGCTCCTGGGAGGCTTGATCATCATTTGATGGCATGGTTTGCTTCTTAGGAGTTGCAGACATAGGAGTAACAGTAGGCATGTTGGGCACATAGATATGAACATCATCATCTGATGAAGAAACATCTTCTTGAGTACCTGCATTAGTTGCACTTGACTCCTCACTTGCATTGTTAGTTTGACAATCCTTTTGCAAAGAATAGTAATCCATGGAGTTAGTTAGATAATCTAAATCAAACATCCAAGCATAACCTATTCCTGGGACATTGGGTTTATTTTCTAAGAAATTAACATGAGCATTTTCTTCAACCTTCTTAGTTGCCAAATTATAAACCCTATATGCTTTACTTTACACTGAATATCCTACAAGATATCCTGGATCAGACTTTCCATCAAACTTTCCCAAATAATCAAGAGTATTTAGTATAGACACATGACACCCAAAAGGTCTTAAATGACTTATGTTAGGCTTTACATCAGTCAAGAGTTCATAAGGTGTTTTGTTTTGAGGCTTGGTTACTAGGACTCTATTTAACACATAACATGCAGTATTGATTGCTTCTGCCCAAAAGGTATTTGGCAAAAGTGAATCAGCCAGCATAGTTCTAGCAGCCTCAATCAGTGTCCTATTCTTCCTTTCAGCTACTCCATTTTGTTGTGGAGTTCTAGGAATACTAAATTCTCTCTTAATTCCTTTAGACCTACAGAATTCATCAAATTCAGCATTCTTAAATTATGTTCCATTATCATTCCTAATGATTAAAACCTGTTTAGTGAACTGCTTTTCAACTAAAATGATAAAATCCTTAAGTAATTCACTTGTTTCACTTTTAAGAGCTAAAAATAAAACCCAACTGAATCTACTATAATCATCAATTATGATTAGACAAAAGGTCTTATGACTAATGCTTCTGATAGAAACTAGACCAAACAAATCCATATGCAAAAGCTGTAAAGGTTTTGTCATAGTGTTAACAGTATTGGTCTTACAAGAGGCTCTATGTTGTTTACCTTTTTGATAGGCAGCACATGTGAAATCATTTTGAAAATATTTGTTAGGTAGACCTCTAACCAAATTCCTATTCACCAATCTATTACGATTCTTGAAATTCACATGACCTAACCTTCTATGCCACAAATTTGACTCCTCTAAAGAAGCCTTAGCTAGCAAACATGTAATACCACCTGTTGGAGTAATAGTATGAAGATTAAAGGTGTACATATTTTCTTGCCTGGGTACTTTAAGCAGTATTTGAGATTCCTTAGGCATCTCAAAGTCTTTAGACAACACCAAGCAGTCTTTGTCTGTGAATAGCACCTTGTTCTTCTTATCACACATTTGTGATACAGAAAAGAGATTGAACTCATTCAATTCTTTTACAAATAACACATCTTCAAATTCCAACTTTCCTGTGTTAATTTTCCCTTTGCCAGTGATTCTACCTTTGCTACCTCCAAAGGCTACTGGACCTCCTCTGAATTCTTCAAATTCAGCAAGAAAATCTTTGTTTCCTGCCATGCGTCTTGAGCATCCACTATCTACTATACCTTTATCTTTTAATTCATCAATTAGATGCCCCTGTACACAAATAAAACTCATTAGTTCTTAACAGGGACCCAAGCCACATTTGGCTCGGATCTTGTGGGACCTACACATTTAAGAGTTTGTACTAAAGCATTCCCAGTAATGCTACTTTTGCTCTTATACTTCATGGTTTCATTTATGTAGTCAAAGTCATAGGGTGACTCTATGTGCTCAGACTTCTTTGACTTAAGTACTGCTTTAGCGGTACTTGCTTTAACACATGATTTATCTCTTTTAGGAACCCACATTTGCACAGGTTTGTTTTTATCCTTACTTCTAGGTGTTTTAACTTTTTCAAAAACTTTCTTAGAAGTCTTGGAGAACTTTGGTTTTACAGACTTTAAACCAACAATAGTTAAGTTTCGTCTAGCAGTACTTGTAGGTCTAGACTTGTCGGTACTTGCTTTACAAGACTTTAAAGGTACTAGAACTTGTTTCATAAGTACTGCCCTAGGAACAAAACTTTTGGTAGAGTTATTTTTAATCTGTTTAACTACCCTTGTGTGATCAAACTTAGGTTTGTCATTTTTAAGTTTCTGATTCCTATAAACCTGTGCATTTTTCCTGTTGGGAATAAAATGTAACCAGTTCACTTGAGCGCTAACAAGAGGAAAACAAGCGTTGATAGGAAGAAAACAAACGCTGACAGATCAAGCGTTGACAAGAAGAAGTCAAGCGTTGATTGGTTGAAGACAAGCACTGATGGAAAGATTTAGTCTACGCGTATATTGTTTCTAGTAAAGATAAGTTCAACTTTGTATTTTCTATAATTATCTTTACCTAGAATAGTTGATATGTAGACTCTTGTACAAGGCTTCTTATGTCTATAAAAGAAGACATTTAGGTTATTGTTCATATAAGTTTTCGTACGTTAAAACACTTTCATTGTAAGCAAGTTTGTTATATTCAATCAAGTGAAAGTTTGTTTACATCTTTGTGTGTTCTTGTTTAAGTGTTAATTCCGCATAACACTTAGATCACTTTATACATATACAAAGGTTTCTCTACGTGTATAACTTGATCTAAGCTCGTATACATAAAGCTAAATCGATCTAAGTTTGGGGTCAACAAGTGGTATCAGAGCTTGTTGAGAAACTTTTGATCTTAAAGAACACAAGAACCCTAAAATCACCAAAACCCTAATTTTCACAAAACCCTAAAAACATCATGTCCAATCTAGAAATAAACCCCTCCTCCTCAAACCCTAACATCAAGATTCCCATGCTTGATGCAAACAACTTTGAGCGATGGAAGTTCAACTTTGAGCAATATCTGGGAATCTATGACTACACTCTCTGGGAGATTATTGAATATGGAAACACATTCAATAAAGCTGAAAAGATTGCTAATGCCATTGCTGCAAGAACTGCTATTGCTGGATGTCCAGAAGCAGATAAGAAAGAAAAACCTGGTGATGGTAGAGCTGTGTCTGCTGAAGACATAGCAAAGAGAAGGGTTGATATGAAAACCCTAAACATTCTGAAACTCTCTTTGGGACAAGAGAACCAGCATAAATACAGAGGTTATGAATCTGCAAAAGACCTTTGGGCAGCTCTTGAAGTTGCATATGGTGGCAATGATGATACTAAGGAAGAGAAGAAGAAGCAACTCATGCATGAGTATGCTGTTTTCAAGGCTCAACCTAATGAGAAGCTTAGCAGTGTGAGAAGCAGACTGCTTGACATTACAAGCAAGCTGTCCTTCATGGGGACACAAGTTGGTGATGTTGACATTATTTCCACTTTTCTTAAAAGCCTTGGTGATGCGTGGAAGATTGAGGCAAGATCTATTCTTACCAATAACACTCATAAAAGTTCTACTTTTGATGATATCTACAACAAACTGAGGCTGTTGGAGGGTGAAACTCTTTTGGAGCATGGAAGTAAGTCTACTAATAGCAACATGGCCTTCTTCTCACATAGTGAAGGCCAATTTGATCAGAAGGATTCTTACATGCACCTAGTTACTGGATCAACATGTATCAACGCTGGATCATATCCTATCAACGCCTCACATTCAAACGCTGACACATACAAAAGTGATTCTCCAAGAGTTAAGCCTGCTGGTTTGGATCTGGATACTGTGTGTGCATACATTGCTTCTTTACCCAATGGTTCAGTGATTACATATGAGGACCTTGAGCGAATAAGTGATGAGCACTTGGAGGAGATGGATATTAAGTGGAATATGGCTCTTGCTAGTATAAGAGCAAACAGGTGGAATAGAAGGTTTAAGAAGAAGATGACCTTAAATGCAAAGGACACTGCTAGATTTGACAAATCCAAGGTTGAGTGCTACAATTGTCATTGTATGGGGCACTTCATGAGGGAATGCAGATCTCTAAGAAGATCTGATGCTGGCAAACCCTCAAGCCAAATTGTTAAGGCTCAGGATCCTAAGGCCATGATTGCAGTGCAAGAAATTGATGGTATTGGATGGGATTGGAGCTATTTGGCTAAGGATTGGGAAGAGGATAAAGCTTTGGTTGCTGAGATAGAAGAAGAAGAGCATGTTCAATATGCTCTCATGGCACACTCCTCCTCTTCATCAGATAATGAGGTATACGATGATGCTTTTTGTAGTAAGGGTTGTAGGTTAAATACTGAGAAACTTAACAAAGAGGTTTTAAGATTGTTAAGTGATGTGAGTACTGAGAGATGCAAGTTGTCTAACTACCAAATTGCTCTCACTCAAACTGAAAAGACAGTTGAGGAGTACAAGAAAATGGAATTTGATCTAAAAGATAAAATTAATATCTTAAAACATGATTTAAATGCTAGTAATGATATTAGAAACATCATGGAAAGGGTCAATGCTGATATACAGGCTAAATTAGATGAGGCCATCAAGAATAAGGATAATGTTGACCTTAAAATCCAGAGATTTGATAAGGCCTCACAAACCCTAGGAGAATGTGTTAATAAACAAAGGGATCCTAAGGACATGACTGGGATTGGGATGAAAGACTATACTGTGGTTCCACCACCAGCTGGGGACTTCTATGGTGTCTAAAGGAAGGACTTATCTTGGACTGGTTTACCAGAACTCCAAGAAGAGGAATTTATTCCTCCACCAAGAGTCATTACCCCAGTTGAAGAGTATAGACAAAAGTTGACTGACTTGAATGAATGGAAGAAAGCCAACCCTACCTTATTTGTTAAGGGTGGCTTGTTATGTGAAAGTACAAATGAGTCAACCCCTATGAAGGTAACAAACCCAATCACTGGTAAGACTGTTGACCTTGGCTCAAACACTGTTAGAAAACCTAGCATCAAGTATGCAGAAATGTATAGGAATACTAGGTCACCTAAAAGCCAAGTTAGTAATGATGGAACAGGCTTCTTCTCTTCTAGACCTAGGGTTGTGTCTAGAAAAGCCTGTTACACTTGTGGTAGCTTTTCACATTTATCATATAAGTGTGTCAACGCTTCCAAGGTCAACGCTGATAAAAAGTCAAACGTTGTCAGACCCAAAACTTGTGTGGAGCAAAGTCCACAAGTTGTTAGACCACCCCCTTTCTTCACTAGAGGGTCTAACACTCATGGACAAAGACCATTTCAAAAGACCAATACTTGGTCTAATAGGCAATGGGTTTCTGTAGCAAATCCTAGGTTCAACGCTGACAAGGGTAATTTCAGCGTTGACAAGAACAAATCCAACGCTGACAGAAACGTTGCCAGACCTAAATATTTGCAACCACAGGGTAAGGGGTCTAAAGCTTCTTCAAGCTTGACATGGAGACCTAAGCAAGATCAAAACCCTAATTCTGATGGACTTTCTATTGACCTGCAACAGATTTAATTATATTTCAAAGGTCATTACAAAACCTATTGGGGTTAACTAGGTATTTCATCCAAAGAGGGACGAATAAGGGGTTGTTATGAGAACTAAGTCTGTTCTTGTTGAACAACCAGATGAATCCAAGTCTGCTAAGGCTTGGGTTCCCAAAGAAAACTAATTTGTTTTCTTTATGTGTAGGGCATTCAAAAACATGTCAATGATTATGGATATTGGGACAGTGGATGCTCCAGGCACATGACAGGGAAGGAATATTATTTAACTAACTTCACTCCCATTAAGGATGGTGATAAGGTTTACTTTGGAGGCGGATATGGAACTTTCACAGGCAAAGGAACATTTCTCACCAAGAACTTGCGTTTTGAAAACGTGTTTCTGGTAAAGGAACTTGATTACAATCTTTTTAGTGTATCACAAGTTTGTGATAACAAAAATAAAGTTCTGTTTACTAATACTGAATGCTTGGTGTTAAGCAAGGATTATAAAATCCCAGATGAGAAATATATTGACTATAGAACACCTAGACATAAAGACATCTATAATGTGAATCTTAATGGAATTAGGATGAATAATAATATGTCATGTTTTTATGCTAAAGCTTCAGTAGATGAGAGTAATCTATGGCACAGGAGACTAGGGCACATAAACTTTAAGAATATAAACAGGCTTGTGAGACTTGGCTTGGTTGATGGTTTGCCCGAAAAGGCTTTCCACAATGACCACTCTTGTGTTACATGCCTTAAAGGCAAGCAGCACAAGGTCTCATTTAAGTCTAAACAGGTGCACTCTATTTCTAAACCACTTCACTTGCTGCATATGGACCTATTTGGTCCAACTAATATAGAGAGTTTGAATGGTAAATCATACTGCTTTGTCATCACAGATGACTTTTCTAGGTTTACTTGGACTTTCTTTTTAGCTATGAAAAGTGACACTGCTGACACTTTAATTGACTTTATTACTCATATAGAGAAGAAAACCGGTAATGAAGTTAAAATGCTTAGAAGTGACAATGGTGGTGAGTTTAGAAATAAGCTTTTAGATGATTTTTGTGCCAAGAAAGGGATTACTAGGCAGTTTAGTATTGCCAGAACCTCACAACAAAATGGGGTTGCTGAGAGAAAGAATAGAACCCTAATTGAAGCAGCCAGAACTATGTTGGCTGATGCTCACTTTCCCATAGCTTTTTGGGTTGAGGCTGTGAATACAGCATGCTATGTTCAGAATAGAGCATTGGTCAACAAGATACATAACAAAACACCTTATGAGTTACTTTGGGGAAGGAAACCTAATAATGGTTTTCTTAAACCTTTTGGTTGTCATGTAGTTGTACTTGATACTAGTGATGCCTTAGGTAAATTTAGTGCAAAAGGTGATGAAGGCTATTTTATGGGTTATTCAGTGCAGAGCAAGGGATATAGGGTTTACCTCAAGAAGGAAAAACGTATACTTGAAAGAGTACATGTTAGGTTTTTAGAGAGTAAACCTAGTGATCCTGAAAGTGGTCCAAATTGGTTGTTTGACTTGGAACCTCTATCTAGAACTTTAAATTATATGCCTGTTACTAATCCAAACATTGTGAAGGTAACTTCAAATGTTGTGGAAGAACAAGTTGTTGATGTTTCAGGTACACAGGTTAATGAAGAGGTTGGATCACCAGCAGAAAAGATATCCCCCATACAAGAGTATGTCACTATCCCCATATGGACAGATGCTTTTGCTGTTGCTGCTGCTGGAAAGGAAAATGGTGGTCCCCAAGTACCACCAATTAACAACATGCATGGTCCTTCAGGCGCTGACAAAGGCAAATCTGGCGCTAACAGGACAAATTCAGGCGTTGATGGCTCAAACGTTGACAACAACATTTCAGGCGTTGATAACCCAAACGCTGACAACCAAGGTTTAGGCGTTGACAACACTTTTGAGCATCTTTTCTCTTCTAATTTTGAACAAGGTGAACCTTCCAATTTACATGAAGAGGTTCATCCTAATATTGATGGAAGAGAGTCTGAAGAAGATATTGGCAACTTGGAGAATGAGATTGAAGATAACAGACTTTTTGAGGGAGGAGTTCTCACTTCCACTATGAATAATCATCCTCCTTCTAAAATTATTGAGGATGTTATGACTCCTGTTCAGACTAGAAGATCTCATCAGAATCTTGGTGGATTCATTGCCAATATACACAAGAAGGTTGATACTCCTCTTGTTCAAGCATGTTTGTATGTCTGTTTTCTGTCACAACAGGAACCCAAGAAGATCTTTGATGCTCTCAAAGAACCAAGTTGGGTGGAAGCAATGCAGGATGAGCTTCACCAATTTGTAATTCAGGATGTTTGGGAGCTGCTTGATTGTCCCAGATATGTCAGACCTATAGGGACAAGATGGGTTCTAAGAAACAAGAGAGATGAAAGAGGCATTGTGGTCAGACACAAGGCACGTTTAGTGGCTCAGGGATATACACAAGAGGAAGGGATAGACTATGAGGAGGTCTTTGCACCAGTTGCAAGGATTGAAGCTATAAGAATATTTCTAGCCTATGCTTCCTGCATGGGCTTCACTGTCTATTAAATGGATGTGAAGAGTGCCTTCCTCTATGGAACAATTGTTGAGGAGGTGTATGTGATGCAGCCTCCTGGTTTTGAAGATCCAGAGAATCCAGACAAGGTGTATAGAGTCAAGAAGGCTATGTATGGACTTCATCAAGCCCAAAGAGCATGGTATGGTACATTGTCCACTTATTTGGTGGAAAATAGATTCAAAAGGGGCACCATAGACCAAACATTGTTTACAAAGAAGGCTGGTAAGGATGTCTTACTTGTTCAGGTTTATGTTGATGATATCATCTTTGGATCCACCAATCCAAAGATGAGTGAAGACTTTTCCAAGCTTATGACAGATAAATTCAAGATGAGTGCCATGGGGGAGATGAACTTCTTTCTAGGGTTACAAGTTCAGCAGAAAGAAGATGGTATCTTCATCTCTCAAGATAAGTATGTAGCAGAGATCTTGAAGAAGTTTGGCTTTTCTCCACATGAAAAGAGGGCTACTACTCCTATGGATAGAGAACACCCTTGGGGAAAGGTTGGAGATGGAAAAGATGTGGATGTCAGGCACTATAGATCAATGATTGGTTCATTGATGTATCTCACAGCCTCCAGACCTGACATCATGTTTGTTGTATGTGCTTGTGCACGCCATCAAGTGACTCCCAAAGAATGTCACCTTTATGCTGTCAAGAGAATCTTTAGGTACCTTAGATGTTATCCAGATCTTGGCTTGTGGTATCCAAAAGATTCACCTTTGGAGTTTATTGCATATTCAGACAGTGACTATGGAGGTGATAAGTTGGATAGAAAATTCACAACTGGTGGATGTCAGTTTCTTGGGAGCATGTTGATATCTTGGCAATGCAAGAAACAAACAGTGGTGGCCAATTCTACAACTGAAGCAGAGTATGTTGCAGCAAATGCTTGTTGTGGACAAGTCTTATGGATTCAGAACCAGCTGTTGGATTATGGGTATAATTTCATGCATACCAAGATATTTGTTGACAATAACAGCACTCTATGCATTATTAAGAATCCTGTACATCATTCTAAAACTAAACACATATAAATTAGACATCATTTTATAAGAGATTGTTTTGAAAAGGGTTTAATACAACCAGATAGGGTTGACACGGAAGAAAATGTGTCAGATTTATTAACTAAACCTTTTGATGCTGGAAGATTTCAATATTTGGTAACAAGTATTAGAATGATCAATCTCATATAATATGTGTTTTGGGGTCTTTTTGTAAAAATATGTACAGGATAATGCATTGTTATTGGTCTTTTTGAGGATTTAGATTTTCCACTATATTTTTCTAACACTGATAAAGGTCACTTTAACGCTGATAAGTGTTATTGTGATGTTGTCAGCAATATATTTGTATAACGCTGACAAAGGTTCTCTTAACGCTGACAAGTGTTATCGGGACGTTGTCAGCAACAATGTTAGTTTTGTGGTTTTTAATCTAAATGTGCAGGTGGTGTTAGCATTATACCATTGGATACAGAGTCGCTTATGGATCCTTGGAGAATCATTTGAGCATGTTTCTATTTATGGATGATGGTTGGAATTTTCTATTCCTATCTTGACATAAAAATTTTTATGTTCATGCATATTTTTGGCAACATATGTATCACAGTTTAAGGGGAGGTTTTAGGAACCTTTAGGACTTTTAGGTATCCTTATGATACTCTTATCACAATTCTAGATTGTGTCCACATGTGAGTATGAGTTAGTTTTACTAAATCATGAGGCACTATAGCATGCAAAGTTGATATACTATGCATGCTGCCAAGACATTTTTGGCCTAGAATTGGTTGTGGTCTGTTGGGAGACTTGGGAATAATTTTATCATGGGTTTTACCTAGGAGTAACAAGGAATTTTATGAGATAACTTAGTTGTTAAGAGTTTTGGTTAGCAAGGGACACTAGAGGACTGTTATGTCTATCTTGCATAAGCAAGTGTGCATAACTGGACAGTGCTTGCCGCCCTATAATAATTATCAACTTATAGGTTATCTTCACTAGGATAAATTACTTTGTTAAGGTCCTTTTTCATTTTTAATATTTTTATTTTTGGACGCTGACAAGTATTTTTCCAAGCGTTGTTGTGACCAATTTAGACGTTGACATGGCTTTAACAAACGTTGACAAGAATATAGCCGTTGGGCGTTGATGGGTTATTTTTTACCGTTGACACTCATTGGGACCTACCCAGTTGTTACTTTTTGACGAATTTTGGGGCCGTAATTTTGGGAGCAGATAACTTTCAATTAATGCATGAGATAACTTATTTTCTTTTCAATATTTTCATGATTGTATTTTGAAAATAGTTGCCTCATTTTTTACCAATCACATGCATATTTCTCTCCTATATATTTGGCTCCTATTTTTAAACAGGGTACCTATCATTCTTGTCTAACAAATTTTCTCCTTTACTTCATCTTTATCAATTATTCAAACAATTTTCAACAATGGAACCAAAATTTAAACCAAGTGATTTGGTATTGGGATTCAGGAGTCAACACATATTAAGCAGTTTTGGAACACTGTTAGTTCCTCAACAGTTAATAAAGTGACTACATTATCATCTATTGTTCATGGGCGTACATGGGTGCTTACTGAAGCCTTGGTTCGCCAGGCTTTGCATCTTGATGATGCAGATGGTATAACCATCCTTCCCATTAATGAAATAGAACAAGGACTAAGGGCTTTGGGTTATCCTTTCCCTGATGAGGGAACTTTAAACAAATATCATAAACAGGAGTTTCCCCCAGCCTGGAAGTACCTAATACATGTCCTCTTGCAATGTTTGAGTCCCAAGTGTACTGCACACAATGAGATCAATAGATCCATTGCTAGTGCTATTGTGTGCATTGCTACTGGGCAAAAATTTAATTATTCAAAAATGATTTTTGAGGGCATGTGTAAAAACAAAGGGAGTAAAATGACTTTAGCTTATCCCAGATTTTTACAAATGGTTTTTGATGTGCAAAATTACGGCACAAGGGATCATGATGATTTTTATGAGATTCATGTGCAAAAGAAAGCTATTTTTACAAAGATGAACTCACCCCCTCACCGTGACTTACCCCTCACCCCAGCTATGATTGCTGTTATTGAAGCAGCACAACCCCAACCAGACCCACAACCACAACTTGACCCAATAACTGAACCTTTACCTTCACCACAACACATGCAAATTGACCAAGGACCCTTTGACGCTGACACATTAAATGTTGGCGTTGATACACCTAATCCAAACGTTGACACCAATCCTTCACAGACCCAAACACCCCTTAACCAACCCACATCCACCCAATCCACATTATCTTCTACCCCACCACAATATAGGTTTCAAAAATGCCAAAGGACTACTGGAGTGTTCTCCTCTAGTGGTCCTAGCCATGTAGCAGAGAGAACCACCACCACAAGTGTGGTTGGTGCTATGGATGAGGCTGAGACTATTGGTTCTGGCTTAGATGCTGGCCAAGATAGTCCTAACATCTTTAAGACCTCATCCATGCCCCATGAATCTAACTTGGGAGGTCAAATACCCATTTTAGAGGAGGGCAGATTGGAACCAATGACATTAATGGAATTGACAGCTGTCTACATTAGCTTGCAAAAGCAAAATGCAGACTTGGTACAAATTGTCAGTACCCAAGGCCTTGAACTCAAGCAATTGAGGGAGAGGATTGTTATTTTGGAAAATGCTAACACAAGGCGCGGGATGGAGGAATCTTTCAAAGGGGAGGATGAGCAGATAAATGTGAGTGATAAGGGCTCACATGACGGTGAATCTTTGGGTGTTGCTGAAGCTCTAACTAGTTTGAAGAAGCAACCAGGTTTTGTTAGATCTCTGGTAACTCCTACAAATTTAAACTTGTCTTTTACAGCTATGTTGGAGCAAATTACAAGAGGCGCTGAGACAGGTAATTTGGGCGTTGACAAGCAAAATTTGAACGCTGACACACCAAGCGCTGACATGAGCAAATTGGGCGCTGATAAAGGAAATTTGAGCGTTGACAGAACTGCAGATGAGGTTGATGTATTCCAGTCATCATCCATCATCAAAGAAGTTTCTTCACAAGTATTACCATCATCCTTACCCACCATTGATCCATTAGATAAGGGTAAAGGAAAAATGGTAGAAGTAGAAGTTCCAAAGGATGCAGCACAGGTTGAGTTTGATAGAAGGTTGGCTGCACAAATTGTGGAACAAGAAAGAAAGAAGGTTGGTGAATCACCTTTTATTGTCACTTCAGAAGAACAAGAAGGAAGTGATGAAGCTAGTTCAGACTCAAGTGTGATGATAATAGAACAACCAGAAAGACTTGAGTATGGTGATGATTTGGCAAGAGAGAAGCTGAATGAGTTGAAATTGCAAGTAGATTTTGATATGCCAGAAGTTGTTCAGATGTACCATGCTTGGGAAGATAGGTGTATGGAGAATCCACATTTGACTATTTCAGACCAGATATGGGGTTTGGAGATTCTTCTAAGAGTACAAAAAGACTGTAAGGTAATTCTGAAACACAAAGCTAGCAATATTCTCTCAATGTTGAAAAGAGATAGAAGGGAGTTGTACTACATGCTACTCAGATGTCATGGAACAGGATGGACTTATAAGAAATTGATTGGATTGTCATTTGAAGAGTTGGAGTTCAAGGCTTATCCCATTTGGGCAAGAGTGCAGGAAGAAAACACTCTAAGACTTCTTTTTGATGAAAGGAAAGAAGAACTTGCAGAAGAGATGGAACTTAAGAAGGCAATGATTGTTCCAAGACCTTTAAAGAAGGGAGTCCCTCTTGAGTTTCCTACAGATATGGATAGATTGGTGCCTAGTGAAGTTGTTATAAGAATGAGCATCAAGCTCTCACCATTGGAAGCTTCAGGTATGGTACAAGTGTTACCTCTTGATTCTAGAAACCCTATTATAAGCTATGAAGAAGATGAATGTGGGTTTTGGAAGATTGGCAGGTATGGGAAAGAGGTTCACACTTTTACCACACTTATATCTCTCTTTGCAAGTTTTGATAGAGAAGACTTGGTAGACCTTTGGAGGTTGTTAGAATCCAAGTATGAGACTGAAGCTCCTACTTCAGTCAATGCAATAAAACTGTGGTCAACATTCAAGAGAATGTGTGGACCAAGAGATGAAGATCCTGCTGTTTGGAAGGATCTTGAAGATGACCTTAGTGGTCTTCAATGGCGTTTGTATTCAGCTGCTGGTGTATATTATTTGAGCTCTACAAAGTTTGCAAAGTATCTACTTGTAGATGGTCAGTATTCCATGTCCAAGGAAGTCTTGGAGAAGATGAAGACAACACATCTGGAGATTGATTATTCAAGTGACGTGGCCAAAGATTTGATCAGACATATTTATTACCAATATAATAAGTGTTGTAAGATTCCTCCTAGTTCTTAATTTTTATTCAGAAACTTGATTACTAGAGTAGATATCAAGTTTAGGGGAGGATTGTTGGGAATAAAATGTAGCCAGTTCACTTGAGCGCTGACAAGAGGAAAACAAGCGTTGATAGGAAGAAAAAAAATGCTGACAGATCAAGCGTTGACAAGAAGAAGTCAAGCGTTGATAGGTTGAAGACAAGCACTGATGGAAAGATTTAGTCTACGCGTATATTGTTTCTAGTAAAGATAAGTTCAACTTTGTATTTTCTATAATTATCTTTACCTAGAATAGTTGATATGTAGACTCTTGTACAAGGCTTCTTATGTCTATAAAAGAAGACCTTTAGGTTATTGTTCATATAAGTTTTCATACATTAAAACACTTTCATTGTAAGCAAGTTCGTTATATTCAATCAAGTGAAAGTTTGTTTACATCTTTGTGTGTTCTTGTTTAAGTGTTAATTCCGCATAACACTTGGATCACTTTATACATATACAAAGGTTTCTCTACGTGTATAACTTGATCTAAGCTCGTATACATAAAGCTAAATCGATCTAAGTTTGGGATCAACATTTCCCATTACTGTTTTTCATGACCCTTTGTGTAGCCTTTTGTTTCACAATTTTATCTTCATGTAATGTACAGTCTTTGATAAAATGACTTAGACTACCACAAACATAACATCCTTTTCTTCTTAAAGAAGACCCAAAAGGTTGTTTTGACTTTACTTTTTCAAAACCTAGACCACCCCTTTTGGCTTTATTATTTTTTACATTGTTTTCCAATATCTTGCTAGGAGTTTTTACTTGCTTGGGAGCAGAACTAGTCTTAGATTCCTCAGAAACAAAGTTGTTCATTAAAGGTGGATAAACAATATTTTTTGTCACAGCAGTCTTTTCTTGGGACAAATTACTAGAGTTTAAGGTATTTTTAACCTTTGGTTCTTCTAACTCTATACTTGTATCATTACAAGGGGGCATGAAAATTCCTGATAGTGGTGGAGGAACTGACTTCATTCCTTCAGCATATCTATCATTTTCAGGTGTATTATCTACCTCACTAAAACTATCAAAAGTCCCTTTTGATAAGTCCTTGTCAGTTAAAGTTATCCCAGGTTGGTCCTCAATATATCTTAGGCCTGTTTTATCATAATACCCCATTTGTGAATTAATCAATTTTCCCAATCCTTTAGAGGATTTTTGCCAATGATTAATCACTTCCCTTTCATTACAAAGACTGGCTTTTAAAGCTTCATTTTCTGTTGATATTTTTAACAGTTGTCTTTCAAAAGCTTTTATTTCCACATCTTTTTCCCTCATTTGAAGAGTCAAAATCCTTATTTTCTCTTCATAGTTTTGTTGAGCCTTTTTGTACAAAACTATATTTTCTTCTAATTTAACAACACCCTGTTTAAAAGCTTTTAATTCTACAGTGCATGTGTTAACCTTTTGATATTGTTCCTCTAGTTCTACTTTTAGGCTATTAAATTTAAGAACACGGTCTTTAGAACAAGGATGTACCTCAGTATCTGCATGTGAGAGAGCCATTAAACCAAGCTCTTCTTCTTCTTCTTCTTCTGCCCAGTTCACCACTCCATCTACAGTAACCAATGCTTTGGTTCCTTTAGGACTCCTGCTGTTTCCTTATGGAAAGCTTTCAGTTATTCTTGAACTGGTTCTATAGTTGTGCTTGGACTTCTGATTTCTATTCTCAGCTTTGTATCTAGAGCATTCTCTTGTAAAGTGTCCATTCCTTCCACAGTTATAACATTCAACTTTGGACTTATCATATCCTAATGGCTCATTAGGATCAACAGTCATTTTTCTTCCAGTCTTCTTGAAGAACCTATTAGATCTTACTGACACCATAGCAGCTTGCCATTTAAGATCCATCTCTTCAACATCAACATCATCCATTTGGAACAAGTCAATGAGTGTTAATCTTGGCATGTTGTCTTGTCCAGCGAAGAATAAGAAGGCATCATTGTCACTAAACAATGGTGAAGACCTTACATGTAGATTTTGAGAGACTATTGGACTGCTTTCAATACTTTGTGGGTAAGTACTGCTTGTAAGTCCTCCAGTGGTATTTGTGAAGTATGTACCGCTTCTAGATCCACTAGCGATATTATGAAAGTAAGTACCGCTGTTCCCATCTGATACAAAAGCCAAGTTAGACTTTGTAGTAGTCGATGTCTTTACTTTAGTGCCTTTCACATCCATCTCATATGCTCTAAGATTGTTGTAGAGATGATCAAAATGAATTGTTTCCAAATCATCTCTTATGATGAAGTGCATAGCCATTGCTTTCCACTCTGGTGGAACACTTAAGAATTTTAAATTAGCTTCTTCATTAGGAATTACTTGTCCATAAACTGCTAACTGAATAAGCAACTTAAAGAACCTTCCATATCCACCATGTATCCCCTCTATACTGGTAATTGAGAAGTTATCAAATTCTTGCTTAAGAACAATCTTCTTAATCTTCTTAGATTTGTCATTGCCCCCAAATCTAAGTTTTATAGCATCCCACATAGCTTTAGCATCCTTATAATGATGAAAGCTTGGTAGAATGTCTTCAGAAAGAGCCATAGCCAAAGCAGTTCTTGCTTTTCTCTCTCTGATCTCTACTTGTACCTCTGGCAACCAGTGTAGCTTCTTTGGTGTATTCCCAATCCTGATAACTTGCCACACAGTGTGATCTGTGTGATTCAAGTAATGTTCCATCTGCATAGCCCATGTCTCATAATTGTCACCTTTGAGAACTGGGAGTTTAACAACAGACAGAGTATGAGAAGGTGTTGTTGTAGAGGTAGCTACATCATTCACGGCTTGAACACCTTGTGCTGGTGCAGGATGCACAACTTGTGGTTGTCCCTGTGGTATAGGATCAGGGTTCTGAATATCATCCAAGTGAGCATTATCACCATTTGGTTGAGACATTGAGTTTTGGTATGTGTGGAGTGTTTGGGGTTGTGTTCTTTTTTTTCAGAGTTTCTTAACAAGCTCCGATACCACTTGTTGATCCCTTTGGTTAGATCTATATTCTGTTAAGAATTAGTATAGTAGTTTGTAATCAAACTAAAACACTTTGAGCACTCTTACTAACACTAAATAAGTTATGCGAAATCTAACTTATGAAGCACAAAAGAACAGAATTACTTTTAACTATTCGATTCTCTTATTAATTGACTTGAATGAGGTACATGAAAGACATTGTACCTATGTTCCTTTTATAGAGTAAGGAACCCTAGAAATCTTAGAATATTCTATAAGGATAACTATATCACAAACGATATATTATCGATATTCTAACTATTAAAGTATATCACATAAGATATACTCTAACTATAACTATGACATATCTTATACAAAGATATATTCGTCCTAATCATCATAGCAATACTTACTTTATAAGTAGCAGTACTTACTATGTACCGCGTTAATACTAACGGTACTTACATAATACTGACAGTACTTAAAATACACTAACGGTACTTGACACTTAACAAATAATTCCCAACAAACACAATAACACAAAGATGAATTTCTCCAACGATTTCTTATTATATTAATAATAAACAACCACTAGGTGTGTATACATTTAATCCCACACCTAGTCGACACACGCTTTAGGTTTACATTGTATATGAAAGTTATGAATAAACCTATAACCCTTGGTTCCTTTTATAGTGTAAGGAATAGGATTGTACAAGAGATAAGAATGAATAAACATCTAAATATTCTATTTAGATAAACTATATTCTAAATATCGTCCTACAATATCTTGAATATATCCTCTAAATATAATTCCATCAGCGTCTTGATATTTGTCAGCGTCTAGAATACACGTTTCTGCGTCTAGGTTTCACGTGTCAGCGTGTCTGAACAAACGTCTTGATATTTCTTCATTATGAGTTTCTGCCACATCAACTTTTAGACCCAACAATCTTCCCCTAGTTGATGTCGGCAAAACTCTTTGTGTATCTCTTGTAAATGGTACATCATCTTCAAACTGATTCCCCTCAAGTGTAGCATGTATATCTTCCCCTTTTTGTCACATCAAATAGGGAAGGAAACAATGTATGCAATCGAAGATTCTCCAAATGTAGGCTTTGTGTAATGATTTTGAAGAAAAATAACTATAACACTTTTGATGTAGAAGTAGAATAACCCAAACCTATGTTCCATGTCTTGTACTATTCACGTGACATCAAACTTATACTCATGGTACAAAGTATAAGTAGACCTCGATCCTTTTGTCAAAATCCTCATCCTTTGTGAGACACTGAGCACGATAATGTAGCTCCTTTAAGTGATAGCAATTGGGTTGCTAGATATGACAAGTCTTTGTCACTAACCATTTAAGTACGAACAAGTTATTGTTAAAGTGAATGGTTGTCGTCCACAACTTTAACAATATGATAAAACACAAACTCACGAAAATCTACTTCAAGCATCAAATTTACCATAAGAATTCTTCCCCTTAAGCCAACACCTCTTCATGACGAATCTTAATGAAATAACATCTTCATACCATATGTAAAAGTTTTGGAACATATAACTCTTTCACAAGGCTACCCCGATTACATAATCTAATATCAATCAGATTCTTCATGAATTGTTGCTAACTTACGTAAAAATCATTGATCCCCTTTAAAAATATCTGAGCCATTAATATCAAAATGATATTCTGAATAAAATAGAGATTCCATGTACCTTCGTGTGTAAATACCTCGTTTTGTGTGCCAAAACCTAACCAATTTTCAAACAACAGCATTTCCATTGTCATCCAAGATCCTTCACTGTCCAATATCTTTACCATATGTATTGTCCAATATCGGACAATACTTGTCAGTGCTTTATACAAAATATCTTGGACAACACATGTCAGCGCTTTCTGTCAGCGTCTGACTTATTCCTTGTCAGCGGCTAAATAACAAACGGCAGCGGCTAACTCCATCTGTGGCATGACAGTCTTGATAATGGCTACAAATAACAGTTGTGGGTACCAAGAATAACATATTGTGTACCACAAATAACTTTCCATTAATACAAAAGCTTAAAAACCTACGTCTCTTCATACAGTCATCCTTTAAAACCATCTAAACCAAATATATAGGAGATCAATTTATTTAAGGAATCAATACGCAATTCCCTTCACAAATTTCTATCCATAAAATTAGGATTACCAACTGACATGCGATTGAAGAATATAGAATCACATAAATTACGGGATTTTCTATTAAACCGAAATTTTCTTCAGTAATCACGTTCGAAGGACTTTCCCCATATTGCATATGTATCCATATAACTAGTATATATCTTAACAAAATACATACCTTTTAATATTGGAATAAATCTTGAAAAATAAGCAATATCCTGTCTGGTTCTCACGTAAATACCAAAAACATCTCCACAAAAATAGGACTCTCGTTAACTGCTATTACCAGTCTTCTTTGGCTTCATGTGAATATTACAATCTGTCGTCCTTTTTCTGCCATGTATACATTTATCACAACCATGTAAACATAAACGCATACCATATGAATAAAAAAGATACGTGGTCTTATGTTCTTTAGCCTGATCTGGGACCACATGACCTTTATGATATTAAACAGTGTTTCGCTGCTACTACAGACACCATAGATCTAAGGTTTGTTGAGACCCTAAAACAAATATTATTACTGCAGCGATGAATATGAACCAGAATAACATGCGTTGTACATTATCTCTACAAGGGCTCATCATCAATCCACAGATTGACTCACCAATGCAAGTAGAGAAAAACAGCCATCTTTTCAGAATTAGGGTTTACTTAAAAACTCTTTTCTTCAGTCAACTTCAACGTCCAATAACTTTTTCTTGATAAATTATCTTGAAAATCCCTCCGATGGATATCTAGATATATGTGTGTATAACACACACACAAAATTTCATGACGATCCAACGGTTCAATTAAAAGTTATAGCCTTCCGAATACTGTTGCGCACACAAAACCGCCTAGAAAAACCCTAGACGGATTTTTCTTCCTTCTCACCAATACGAACACCTTGTTGGTACTAGCATCACGAGCCACGAGGCTTTTATACCAACTGTGGAAACCTAAGTTTCCTCGATCTTTTAGCTACTAGGAATGAATCTCATTCACTTGATTGAATCAAGGCGGAATAGAATGAAAAACTTTTAACAAGGTGTTTGAACACAATAACACAAAGATGGATTTCTCCAACGATTGCTCATTATATTAATAATAAACAACCACTAGGTGTGTATACATTTAATCCCACACCTAGTCGACACACTCTTTAGGTTTACATTGTATATGAAAGTTATAAATAAACCTATAACCCTTGGTTCCTTTTATAGTGTAAGGAATAGGGTTTTACAAGAGATAAGAATGAATAAACATCTAAATATTCTATTTAGATAAACTATATTATAAATATCGTCCTACAATATCTTGAATATATCCTATAAATATAATTTCATCAGCGTCTTGATATTTGTCAGCGTCTAGAATACACGTGTCAGCGTCTAGCTTTCACGTGTCAGCGTGTCTGAACAAACGTCTTGATATTTCTTCATTATGAGTTTCTGCCACATCAACTTTTAGACCGAACACTATCAAGTTTCTATGGCCTGAAATTGTATCAATTGTTCCCTTTTTTGGTCTTATTTTAGAAAAATATTTCTTGGATTTAAGGATAGTGTGTGTAGCACCACTATCTGCTATGCATAGATCTTCATCCATTGCTTGATATGGTGCTCCATTGAGACTCATTTTGAATATCAAACTTGAACATAAATAAAAGAATAATTAGTGCACATAATTGATGTTATTTATTTATTTTACGTGAAAATAAAACTAATAGTACATAGTTAAACAAAGTTATAGAAAAGAAATTCATAATTATTTATTATACATAGTTGTTAAGATCTAAACAACTTTTATTTTAAAAGTTCCAAGTCATCGACAAAGTCTGAGGCAACGAGCTCAGTGTTTGAGTTATCAAACTGATCCACATGGTTCACTTCTTTCTCTTTTTCCCTACGAAATGCTTGGTAGAGTTCACATAAATGTGAAGGTGTGCGACAAGCTTTTGACCAATGATTTGAACTTCCACACCTAAAACATGATCCTTCAAGGTTTTGAGAGGTACCGATTTTATTATTTTGTTGATTGAGATTATTAACTTGTGGGGCATGGTAAGTGTAATTTCGTTGACCACGACCACGACCATTATAACCACCTCGATGGTAAGTATAGTTTTGGTTAGGAAAACGGTTTTGACCATAACGGCCACAACCACGACCACGCCTACGAGGGTTACCTCTTCCTCTTTCACTTCCAGAGTTTTTGTTATCATGATTGTTAATAGCATTTGCTTCTAGAAGTGTTAATGACCATGTGGGACGAGTTTGATGGTTTTTCATTAACTACTCATTGTTTTTCTCTTCTACACGAAGAAGTGCATTTAGATCAGAGTATCTTTTAAATTTTTGTAGTCGATAGTGTTGCTGCAAGTTTATGTTTGAAGCATGGAACGTGGAGAAAGTTTTCTACAACATTTCTCCTTTGGTAACTGTTGGAAATACGTTTTTACGTATTAAGGAAAGATCGGTCACTCCAACGAGATAGATCTAGTATGGGCTTGTGATCTAGTATGTAACAGTATAACCCATCAAGCCCACATGCAGAGTGAGCTATATATACCCCCTCCTAGCATGTTAGGAGGGGTTAGTTCTCATTTTTACATTCAATCTAATATTATCTCTTTTCTTTCCAACTACTCTCTTCTTTCTCTCTCTAAGTTCTTCATATCTGTCTCTCTTTCTTTAGATCATTCTATCAATAGTATAATCTAAGGATTACGATAAAATAACATTTGGTATCAAGAGCCATGGGATGATTGCTTTGTTCTTGTATTTGTTATCTTGATTTTCGTGCTATTTTTGATCTAAAAAGCTCAAATCTTGAAAACATTTTTGTGTTTTTGTGGTTTAAGTTTGTAGACAAATCAACTACATAGATGTGGTAGTGATTTGGGTTACTTGGTTTGGTTAAAACGCAAAAATTTTGGTCATTTGGTTTATTTTCAACTTTAAATCTCGAATAACAGTTAGTTTCGTCCGTTTTCGTCGGCTGTCAGAGTTTTTAGGATATTTTCAGAATATTGGATAATTCCGAAATCTTTAGGAAAATCAGACTCCGAAAACCAGATTCCAAAATCCAGATTACGAAAATCTATTGTTTTTTCACAAAAACTTTTGTTTTTTTCGAAATTTTTTTGTTTTTCCTAAATTTTTTTGTTGTTCCGAAAATCTGTTGTTTTTCCGAAAATCATTTGTTTTTACGAATATCTTTGGTTTTTGCGAAAATATTTTGTGTTTTCCGAAAATCTTTAGGCATTTTGGATTCAGAAAATCTTCAAGTGATTCCCAGAAACATAAGCAACGGATTCCGAGAATCTGAGGTATTTTGTTTATTCCGAAAATCTCAAGTGATATTCCGAGAACAATAAGGTTGATTATTCCGAGAATCATAAAGTTAAACATTTCGAGAATCACAAGTTTAAACATTCCGAAAATCTAAAGTTTACACATTCCGAAAATATTTTTGAGAAGTGATTATTCCGAGATTGTCAAGGTGTATTTAGTCAGAGATTTTTTCAGAGATTATTCCGAGATTTTTTGAAAATTATTCCGAGATTTTTTTTCAAAAAACGTGATTTAGAAAATTTCGTACAAACTCATGAGTTATTTGGTCTTGGAATTTTTGGTTTCTCGAGAACACATAATTAGGGAATTTGATCAACTTTTCTTCACAAATCAAGGAATCAAGAACGTTTACGGTTTATTCTGTGGTTTGTAAAATCCCACGAACTTATTTTTCGGTTTCTCCACGAATTTTAAAACTCCGTATTGTTCTTTCGACAACAACAAACACAATTACTTTCTTTCATTGCTCGATCGACAAGTTATCCTTACATTCATCTTCACATCAAACTTCAATGGAACCATTGAATTTGACGTCTTAAGAGGGAGATTTGCGTCAAATGCAAGACGAAGCTAGAGAAAGTGGAAAAAATTCATTTGGTCTACTTAAATTCCATCTAATGACTCTTACAAAGCTCAAGGTAGGACGAGAATTTGTGGCACTCTTTGGTCAAGATCGTAAAGCATTTATTGATTTAATGTTTCTCAACTTGAACCAACTACAAGAGCACCTCTTCAAAGAATAATTTAATCACTTTGCATCGTCACATGCTTATAAAGTCCTCGTGAGACAATTTACACACTTCGTTCTATTCAATATCATTAAATATAAAGATTCTGAGATCTGCATGTCATTTCTTTGAGACACGAATACCGAGGTTCACGATATCTGTAGTACACTGCTGAAATACATGACATCGGTTTCATCTTCGATTTATAAAAGATCACGACTTCAACTTTGTAGAAACTAGAAGGGGGGGTTGAATAGTTTCTTATATTTACTTGTTAAAATGTGGTTTTCAAAAATCCTTTTTCAAAAACTTAGGCTTGATGAAATATGTGAAATCTTCTTATGCACAATATGAACAATGATAGTGTAACTAAACTAATACTAACAAAAATATATGCACAAAGAATAAAGAATGTAAAGAGTTAAGGGTAAAGAAAGATCAAACCGAACACCAAGGATTTATAGTGGTTCGGCAACGAAGCTCACTCCTCGTTCGTACTCCACTCCTCGAGTACTCCTTACTCGAGAGTTCACTACACAACAAGCTCCTTATGGTGGAGAAAACCGTACACGTCGCTTAACCAATTTCCGACTCTAAGCTAAAAGTCGAGCCCTAACCGTAGCTAGGACCAATCTACACAACTATACTTAGTACATACATAACTTCCAAATAGACACAACTACTTGGATCTTCACAACTATGACACAACTACAAATGTATAAAATTAGATCTTCAATAGATCTTTGGTGGTGGACTCAACACTTCACAAGGATAGTGTTCTTCTCTTTGCACTTGGAGAGGAAGGGATGGAAGAACAAGATTCACTTCTTAAACAAGTAGTAATCAAACAAATGATCAAAGATTTGAGTGATTAAAGAAGAGTGTTTGAATCTGAAAATAGATGTGCAAAAGAGGTGAATTGAAAAGCTGAGAATGGTCCACTATTTATAGGACAAAGGGCCAACGGCTATATCTGCCCGCGGTTCTTTATCTTAGCCCGCGGTACCTTATCGATAAGGAACCGCCTAGGAGCTAAGGAACCGCTGGACTAGACTCCGCTCCCTTTTTGTCCTTTAGTGGTGGAGGTCATATCTGGTTTAAAAAATATCCTGATAGAATATTCCTAACCAAATAAGAATATGCCATTTTCAGTTTCAAATAATTAATTTAATAAAACATTTTCTTAAAAAGAAAGTTTAATAAAAACTTGTCACACTTAATAAAAAGTGAGTTTTAAGAAAATATTAAATCACTTGATCACTTGATTAAGGTTAGTACTTGTTTATCCATACCTTAAGTGAAAATGGGTAAAATGAAAAATACTTGAACTCAAGAATTCGTTTTTCGTTGTTTTCGTAAATGCTTGTTTTTACATATTGTCGTAATCAAAACTAAGCGAGATCGAAAAATGCAAGTAACGTTTTTAGGCATTATTGCATTAACAAACTTGATTAGGATAATTGGAAGCACGAAAATCAGATGCAGATGCACAAGGATAATGGTCATACGGATGACACAAAGGAGACCGCTTTGGTTAACGATGAGAGCAACACGTCAAGGAATATTACAGACATCTTTTATGATGACACCATACTCGTATATGACGAAGAGCCTACAAATACGGTACAAATACAGCATGTTGAGCATTCCGAACTTATTTATGACAAACATGGGATTGAAGAGGGTGATAGTTATAACACTTCTAATTCATCCGATGTGAGTCATAATAGGGGATAGATTGTTCAGAATGTTGTAGTAAATCATGATAAATGCTTTACGACTGCTTCTTTAACCAATTCTGCTTCTAGGATTGAAGAGCTACAGCTCAACAATCAAAAGATCTTGAGGATGCCACACTTGAATTTTCGAAGAAAAAGGACAAATTTGAAACACATTTTGAAAAACTTGAAAAATCAAACGTTGTTCTTGAATGAAACTTGGATCAAAAGATTCTAGATTCTTAAGCTAAAAATGATAATTTGTTTAAACAAATTAATTTACTTGAATCTAAGTTGGCATCCCAAGATATCTTACAAAAGGAAAACGAGACATTAAAACACGTTGTAATGAGTTAAATAATTCTATCGTAGAGATGAGGTCTAAAACTCTAGAGTCAACGACCTTGTTAACTAATGAAAATGCTGATTTAAAGGCTTAGGTTTAGAAAAAGGTTTTTGCTATAGCTGCTCTGAAAAACGAGCTAAGGAAAATTAAGGGCACTAGTGTGGACACTAAGCTTGAAAAGTGTTTGTTCCGTATGCATGAAAAGTGTCTTCACGAAAAATCATGCGGCTTGTGTAACTAAAGTCTTGAAGGAGCTGAACTCAAGTGCTAAAAGAGGGATTCCTAAAGGAAATAGGTTTTCTACCGCTAATCAACATTCTTGGTAGGAGAGATGTGATTAAGAGTGTTCTTGGGTGGGTTTGGATTGTAATGGTTTTTGGGTGAGTTGGGATTGAAAGCAATTGGAGAAAATGGAGGAGATTCAAGGCTTTCATTAGGAGAGTAAGACATTTTGAGGTGTGAAGTATGGCAAAATGCTTATGGTTTAAATAGGGAAGGCTTAGGGTATTTTTGGGGTGGTCAAAGGGTTTGAAACAAAGATTCTCAAAAATGTTGGAGCAAATCTGGAGTTTCAGACAAAAACCCGAAAAAAGAAGGCACTGTAGGCGGTCCCTTATCAACGCTGGCGGTACCTTATCAATAAGGCACCGCGGTTCACATATGGAACCGCCTGCAGAGGCTTTGTTTGGTGTTTGGAGGATGATTTTTCAGCAAATCTTATTTTTCTAGTCTAACTTATCATAAGGATATGCTTAAAAGCAAAGATAGACAAAGAAAACATATGCAAACTTACCAAATAGAGATTTGACCAAAATACATGGATTAAAAAAAATCGATGTAGGAGGTGTGTAAGACAAGACCTTAAGTCATGACACAAAGATCCTCCATGATTCTATCTTGTTCTTGCTATGTTTGAGAGAATCATGCATATGAATTATGTAAGCTCTAGATTAATAGCGAGAATCTATGAAAAATCGTTTTTAGATTGAATTAACAATGTCAAACGAATTTCTCAACCATTTTCGAAAGAGACTTTGAGAATTTTGAAAAGGAGAAGAGAATGTTTTTCAAAAAGAGTTTGGAAGACTCAATGACTCAAAGTGGTAAAAGAAAACACACAAAAGGAAAGGAAATTAAGGAAGATGTTCCATTAATCCTAGACCTACACGCAAGTAATTAAAAGGTTCCCTCTTAAGTGGCTTAGTGAAGATTTCGGATAAGTTGTCTTCGGAGGGTACCTTCTCAATTGAAATTTTCACCTTTTGAACATTATCCCTAAGGAAATGGTGTCGAATTTCTATGTGTTTGGTTCGCGAATGTTGCACGGGATTCTTGCTAAGGTCTATAGCACCTTTATTATCGCACATGATGGGAACATCATCAAGAGAAATCCCGTAATCAACAAGCGCTTGCTTCAACCATAGAGCTTGTTGGCATGATTTTCCGGCACTCACATACTCGGCTTCCGTGGTGGATATTGCAAGAGCGGTTTGTTTCTTGGAGAACCAAGAAGTTAACCAACAACCCATGAAGGTACAAACTCCACTAGTGCTTTTCCGGTCCACATAGTCTCCCGCATGATACGAGTCCGCGTAGACAATGGTTTCTACGCCGGTCCATTTAGGATACCATAATCCTAAATGTATAGTGCCTTTAGTGTATCGGAAGATACGCTTAACCGCTTGAAGGTGAGAGGTTTTGGGAGCCTCTTGGAAGCGAGCACAAAGGCAAACACTAAACATGATAACCGATCGACTTGCCGTTAGGTACAACAGACTACCAATCATACCTCTATATTTGGTGTTGTATACCGACTCACAATCATCATCTACGGTGAGTTTAGTATCCGAGGCCATAGGGGTCTTCATTGGTCTAGATTATTCTAATCCAAATTTCTTTAGCATTTCTTTAGCGTACTTAGATTGACTAAAGAAAATACCATCGTCCATTTGTTTAATTTGGAGTCCTAAAAAGAAGTTAAGTTCTCCCATCATACTCATTTCAAACTCATCATGCATGATTTTGGCAAAGTCATCACACAATTCTTGACAAGTTGAGCCAAAAATAATGTCATCAACATATATTTGTACGATTATGAGGTGAGGACCTTTCTTCTTTGTACAGAGTGTATTGTCTACCATTCCCATGGTATACTCATGTTTAACAAGAAATGCTTTAAGTCTATCATACCAAGCTTTGGGTGCTTGTTTGAGACCATAAAGTGCCTTCTTAAGCTTGTAAACATGATCCGGTTTCTCAAAATCAATAAAGCCGGGAGGTTGAGCCACATATACCTCCTCATTGATCAAACCGTTAATAAATGCACTCTTTACATCCATTTGTTGAAGCTTAAAGTCTAAGGTACAAGCGTAGGCTAAAAGGATTCTAATGGATTCTAATCTAGCTACCGGTGCATATGTCTCGTCATAATCAATCCCTTCTTGTTGATTATAGCCTTGTGCTACAAGTCTAGCTTTGTTACGAGACACAACACCATTCTCATCTAACTTATTCCTATATACCCATTTGGTTCCTATAATGGTAGAACTTCTAGGTGGAGGAACAAGTTCCCAAACATCATTGGCAACGAATTGATTCAATTCTTCTTGCATCACAATGACCCAACTCTCGTCCGTCAAAGCTTCTTTAACATTCTTTGGTTCAATCAAGGAGACGAAACAAAAGAAGTTGCTTTGGTTTTGGACTTGAGATCTTAGGGTCCTTTGATTTAAGTCACCAATGATATTATTGAGAGTATGATCCCTAGACTCCTTAATGTTTACTTCCTTTTCAACACTAAGGTCTTCAACTCCTATTTTTCTAACCTCTTTGGCTTTTACTACTTCTAATTCATCCAAGTCATCATCAACCAATGGTGGTGTCTTGGGTGAGGGAGGGGTTTCATCAAAGGTTACGTTGAGTGATTCTTCAATAACCCCCGAGGTTCTGTTTAGGACAATGTAGGCTTTGCTAGTTTGGGAATAACCTAAAAGGATACCTTCGTAAGACTTTGGGTCAAACTTGGTAAGGTAGTCTTTGGTGTTGAGGAAAAAGCACTTGCTTCCAAACACCCTAAAGTATTCCAATGAGGGTTTCTTACCTTTAAGAATCTCGTAGGGAGTCTTTCCTATGAAATGTCGAATAAGAATTCGGTTGAGAATATAAGTCGATGTGTCCACGACATTGCACCAAAACTTTTGAGGCAAAGATTGCTCGTTTAGCATCGTCCTACTCATCTCTTGGAGAGTCCTATTCTTCCTTTCAACTACCCTATTTAATTATGGAGTGCGAGGAGCCGAGAAGTTATGGGTAATACCATGAGCTTCACAAAAGGCACCAAACTGCACTTCATTATCAAATTCCCTACCATGATACGTCCTAATAGAGACAATTGGAACTAAAGATTTCGAAATGATCGAAAGCTTCATTCTTAGATGCCAAAATCCAGTCCAAGTGAATCTAGAATAGTCATCAACTATAACTAGGGTATAAAGGTTACCTCCATAACTCCGTATCGCGGAAGGTCCAAAAAGATCCATATGTAGGAGCTCTAAGCACCGAGAGGTCGAAACCAAATTCTTGGCTTTGTGACTTGAGTGAACTTGCTTTCCAACTTTGCAAGCATCACAAAAGTAACTATCAAACTTCATCTTGGGGAGGTGTCTTACCAACTCCTTAGAGACTAAAGATTGAATTAAACGCATATTAGCGTGACCTAATCTCCTATGCCAAAGAGTATAACTATCATCTATAGTCGCAAGACATATGTTGTCTTTTGACTTCTTATTAACCTTCATGACATAAAGCCCATGCTTTCTAACACCTTTTCCAATGACTTTTCCATCTTTTACGATTTCACTGTCATGTTCCGAAAAGATGACCTTACACTTATTGTCACAAATTTGACCTATACTTAAAAGGTTAAACCCTAAGTTATCTACGTGCTCAACATTTTCAATGGTCATAGAGTCAAGAGAAACCGTACCTTTGCCAATCATATTACCACGTAGACTACTTGCAAATGTGACGTTACCTCCATCATATGCTTTGTAGAGCGAGAACAAACTTCGATTACCCGTCATGTGTTTAGAACATCCACTATCCTTAATCCACTCGTCGGGCTCCAAATCAATTCCCAAGCATATCTAGGTAACAACATACAAGATCAAACATTTGGTCCCCAATATCTCATGGGTCCAGAATTGTTAGTTCCAAACATCCCTTGCATTTGGTTAGGATGCATGAATGAAGGAGGGGTTCCCCATAGAGAACAAAATGGAGGAGGGTAGTAATTCATATAACCATTTTATTGTTCGTTATTTCTCTTGGTGTATTTGATCTAGGTTTAGAGTTATGATCATTTCTTCTAGGTTTTGGGGTTTTACTTCTAGATCGTGAATTGTTTTGATTATCTCTTCTAGGCGTTATCGTTCTACTTCTAGGCTTAGACTCATTCCGTACTCTAGGTGGAGTAGAAGATGGTCTAGATAAACTTTTATTTCCCATGAGAGGTTTACTTAATGGCTTGTAGAACTTATCAATAGCATTGTCGTCAAGTATGGGTAATTTTACCTTATTAACAACAAGATGCTTTGGTTTTTCACCTGATTTTGACTTTTCAGAAAGTTCATGATTTTCACAAAACTCATCTTCTGGCTGCGGTACCTTATCTATGGCGGCGGTTCCATAGTGATAAGGAACCGCCCCATACAATCTGGGACCGCGTACAGTGGGTGATTTTTGTGAAAATCTGACTTGTTTAGGTTCACTAGTTGAGGCTTCATTTGAGTTAAAACCTAGACCAAGTCTTTCCTTAGAATGAACTTGTTTGTTTAACATATCATCAAGAGCACTAGTACCTTTCATGAACTTTTCCAATTTAATGGAGGTTCTCTTGAGATCTTCATTCTCTATTCTAAGTTTCTCACAACTTAAGCAACCTAAATCCACTTCTTTATTTTTCTCAAGTATTGCCAATTTCTCCCTAAGTTCATTGATCTCATTTTCAAGCTTAGTTTTGGTTGATTTTAAGGTTTTATTCTTTTCTATGAATTTAAGACTAAGTTTGTGTAAACTATCATATTTGCCTTCAAATTCAATATCATCAGAAGTGGAGCTATCATTGCTATAATATTCGGTTTCGGAATGTACCTCTTTAGAAGTGTGAGCCATAAGACATTTCTCCTCTTTGGGGTTGTCATCGTCATCTTCACCGCTATCGCTCCAAGAGCCACTAACGAACGCCGTGTGATTCTTATCACGAGAAGGCTTTGGACAATCACCAATGAAGTGATTTGGATCACCACATCTAAAGCAATTCCTATCACCTTTTTCGTTCTTGACAAACCGAGTCTTTAAGAATGGTTTCTTATCATTGTTGGGTTGCCTAACGTGTTGACATCGTCTCTTGAAGAACTTCTTGAAATCTCTCACCGCCAATGCATACTCCTCATCATCGCTATCCGATGAACTATCATGGTCACTTTGTGCCTTCTTGGCTTTAAGTGCAAGAGATTTTCTTTCACTCTTGGTTTTCACTAATTCCAAGTCCTTCAAAATTATCATCTCATGAACCTTCAAGTTGCCTATGAGTTCATCGAGTGATAAAATTGAGAGATCTTTCGACTCTTCAATCGCCGTGACTTTTGCTCTCCACTTTGGATGTAAAGCCCTTAGAAACTTCCTAACATTGTTCTTGCTAGAAAAACCTTCATCAAGTACTTTTAGACTAGTAATAATGGTGTTAAACCTAGCAAATGCACTATCAATAGTTTCATCTTCTAAGATGACAAATTGTTCATATTGTTGGACAAAAAGATCGATTTTGCTTTCTTTGACTTGGCTATTATCTTGGTGGGTTACTAAAAGAGTGTTCCAAATATCTTTAGCGGTTTCACACATAAAAATTCTTTTATACTCTTTCTTAGGCAAAGCATTATAAATCACCATTTTAGCCTCATTATTTTTTGAAAGTTTCTTTTTAGTGTCGTCATTATCTTTGTCAAAAGTGACCAATTCTTTTGTTTTAGAAACTTCATTAAATTGATAGGGTAAAAAATCACCATTGGTAATAACATGCCAAAGATCTAAATCTTTTGATTTCACATAAGTTTCAAATCTATTTTTCCAATAAATAAAACTATCGGTTTCAAAAAGTGGTGGTCTTTGCATATATTGCCCTTCTAGGTATTTGTTGGAATCCATAGATCGATTCAAGTTTTTAAAATACAATATACTTTAAAATTCTTGAGCAACCCGCTCTGATACCAATTGTAGAAACTAGAGGGGGGGGGGGGGGTTGAATAGTTTCTTATATTTACTTGTTAAAATGTGGTTTTCAAAAATCCTTTTTCAAAAACTTAGGCTTGATGAAATATGTGAAATCTTCTTATGCACAATATGAACAATGATAGTGTAACTAAACTAATACTAACAAAAATATATGCACAAAGAATAAAGAATGTAAAGAGTTAAGGGTAAAGAAAGATCAAACCGAACACCAAGGATTTATAGTGGTTCGTCAACGAAGCTCACTCCTCGTTCCTACTCCACTCCTCGAGTACTCCTTACTCGAGAGTTCACTACACAACAAGATCCTTATGGTGGAGAAAAACGTACACGTAGCTTAACCAATTTGCGACTCTAAGCTAAAAGTCGAGCCCTAATCGTAGCTAGGACCAATCTACACAACTATACTTAGTACATACACAACTTCCAAATAGACACAACTACTTGGATCTTCACAACTATGATACAACTACAAATGTATAAAATTAGATCTTCAATGGATCTTTGATGGTGGACTCAACACTTCACAAGGATAGTGTTCTTCTCTTTGCACTTGGAGAGGAAGGGATGGAAGAACAAGATTCACTTCTTAAACAAGTAGTAATCAAACAAATGATCAAAGATTTGAGTGATTAAAGAAGAGTGTTTGAATCTGGAAATAGATGTGCAAAAGAGGTGAATTGAAAAGCTGAGAATGATCCACTATTTATAGGACAAAGGGCCAACGGCTATATCTGCCCGCGGTTCCTTATCTTAGCCCGCGGTACCTTATCGATAAGGAACCGCCTAGGAGCTAAGGAACCGCTGGACTAGACTCCGCTCCCTTTTTGTCCTTTAGTGGTGGAGGTCATATCTGGTTTAAAAAATATTCTGATAGAATATTCCTAACCAAATAAGAATATGCCATTTTCAATTTCAAATAATAAATTTAATAAAACATTTTCTTAAAAAGAAAGTTTAATAAAAACTTGCCACACTTAATAAAAAGTGAGTTTTAAGAAAAGATTAAATCATTTGATCACTTGATTAAGGTTATTACTTGTTTATCCATACCTTAAGTGAAAATGGGTAAAATGAAAAATACTTGAACTCAAGAATTCGTTTTTCGTTGTTTTCGTAAATGCTTGTTTTTACATATTGTCGTAATCAAAACTAAGCGAGACCGAAAAATGCAAGTAACGTTTTTAGGCATTATTGCATTAACAAACTTGATTATGATAATTGGAAGCACGAAAATCAGATGCAGATGCACAAGGATAATGGTCATACGGATGACACAAAGGAGACCGCTTTGGTTAACGATGAGAGCAAAACGTCAAGGAATATTACAGACATCTCTTATGATGACACCATACCCGTATATGACAAAGAGCCTACAAATACGGTACAAATACAGCATGTTGAGCATTCCGAACTTATTTATGACAAACATGGGATTGAAAAGGGTGATAGTTATACCACTTCTAATTCATCCGATGTGAGTCATAATGGGGGATAGATTGTTCAGAATGCTGTAGTAAATCATGATAAATGTTTTACGACTGCTTCTTTAACCAATTCTACTTCTAGGATTGAAGAGCTACATGTCAACAATCAATAGATCTTGAGGATGCCACACTTGAATTTTCGAAGAAAAAGGACAAATTTGAAACATATTTTGAAAAACTTGAAAAATCAAACGTTGTTCTTGAACGAAACTTGGATCAAAAGATTCTAGATTCTTAAGCTAAAAATGATAATTTGTTTAAACAAATTAATTTACTTGAATCTAAGTTGGCATCCCAAGATATCTTACAAAAGGAAAACGAGACATTAAAACACGTTGTAATGAGTTAAATAATTCTATCGTAGAGATGAGGTCTAAAACTCTAGAGTCAACGACCTTGTTAACTAATGAAAATGCTGATTTAAAGGCTTAGGTTTAGAAAAAGGTTTTTGCTATAGCTGCTCTGAAAAACGAGCTAAGGAAAACTAAGGGCACTAGTGTGGACACTAAGCTTGAAAAGTGTTTGTTCCGTATGCATGAAAAGTGTCTTCACGAAAAATCATGCGGCTTGTGTAACTAAAGTCTTGAGGGAGCTGAACTCAAGTGCTAAAAGAGGGATTCCTAAAGGAAATAGGTTTTCTACCGCTAAGTCTTCCGCTGTGCATAAGAAAACCATGTCGCCTAGATCCAATTTTAGGTGGAAACCCACGGGTAGGATTATCAAATTGAGTAATCTTCAATGGGTTCCTACAGGAAGGATGTTTTCCTCTAGCACTACCAAGGTTAACTATGAACTCCCACATGGTTCTAAAATAGATATCGCTAACCCATATAATAGCATAGAAACTCCAAATGAGAATGCAGGTACCAAAATTAATAACAAGAAAGTGGTCCAATCATTATATACCGTTCAACTAAGGACACTCTTAGAGTTTGGTTACTGTAGAAGCAGATATTAGAGAAACAAGTGTCTCAGGGGATTTGCGGTTAAGCTTACAAATACGGTTTATAGTCAAATCACAGTCTGTGACCCGCTCTTCAAAGAAAGGAAAGTGTACATTTAATTGCACTTATCCTAACAACGAGAAATTAATTTTTCTCGGGCATGGGCTGATATTAAAACCATTCGACGTTTTTAAGCTCATGCACAATGACTTACAATTAAATATCAGACTCTAACTCGGACTTCACTTTTAGGAAAGCTTATATCTCATGATAACTTATCTTCATAACGAGAAACTAAATTTTCTCGGTCATGAGCTTGTATTAAATCATTCCAAGTTTTAAGCTCAACAAGGAAAGTGTATCTTTTAAATAAGATAACTTTTCCTCATAACATGAAATTAATTTTTCTTGGTCATGGGCTTTCCGTTAAAACATTCAAAAGTTTTCAAGCTCATGAAAACGACTTCTAAGTAATATCAACTTAGGACTCGTTCTTTAGTTAAAAGTAAAGTTTATCGCCGATGGTAACTTATCCTTAACAACGGGAAATTTACAACTTCTCGGACTTGAGCTCGTTTCCTAAGATATTCAAAATCTTTAACTCAAGTCGTTGGTTTTCAAAAAGGGCATGTCTTTTGAAATCGATAATATTTACGATCCTAGAAATGTCGTTTAATACTGACACGTGGTTGTAAATAAAGTTCGAGCAGAAGTTTAAAAAGATTTAAAACATGTTCAATATGGCTTGCTATTGTTTCAGATAGTAACCCGCTTTTCATATTCAAGTCAAGCATTTCACCGGAAAGCTTTGACTTAACAACGGGAAGTAATTTTCTAGGACATGGTTTATTTTATAACAATGTAAGGGATTTTGTTTACGTAATAACACAATCTAACACGAATATATGTACGCATCAATGCATTTATTTGTTAAAACGAGAGAAATCTTGTTTTTATGAAGTTATCATCTCCACATACCGTAGCAATTTACAATTGATATATACATACTTGACGATGCGACTACTCAAATGGCGACTACAACTCTTTTGATAGAACACGGGTCGACAATTGAGGGGGAGCAATTGTCAAGCGTTCAGAATCTTCGATGCCGAAAGTGCCAAGTTCACAAATTGGTGTCAAGACAACGATATCAATCGTACACATGGTGTCAAGAGATAACTTCATACGTGACGAGGATACCAACTTTTCCAACAAGAACCACGTAATTATATCACATGATGTTCTCATCATTCAGGTCCAACCTCGTACATTATTAATCTTGTGAATACATTATCATATATGATCTTTGCACGTGATAAGTACCTTACACTTGTGTTTAAAAGGTATTTAATTTACGTTTCAAGTATACCCTCATTAATTTGAGGGGGAGCTTGTGAAAATCATGAAGATAATTGGATTTGCGTTTTTCTTCCCAAATTTTCTTAAAATTTATTTAAATCAATTGATATAAAAAAACATCGATTGTGTTAATATTTTCAATATGGGGGAGAAAATGTGTTTTAATATTGAGATCTATAATGGTTTACTTAATGTGCTGGCTCATCCCGACATGTGCGAAATGTTTTCGAATATCGTGGAATAGGTTAAGGGGGAGCAAAATGGATTTGTACATCAAAATGGATTTCATGGTAACATACACTTACCCAAAACATCTCTATTCACGACGGTGACGATTGTGGTGACATAAGGATGGTGGGATAGGTTAAAGTCCAATGATTCTTCCAAAACCGGAGGAGTCTTCCCAAGGACATTCCATACCTAGAAATAGTAGTCCTTAGGAAAGATGGAGAAAGATTATGAACGTAGTTGAATGCCGACCAAGTACTTAAGTTAGCATTGGAACAATCATAACAAGGTGATAGTTATGATATATTGGTAAGCATTGAAGGGGTTGAAGAATGAAAAAGAATTGTAAAGATAAAGGGTCTAAAGAAAGAAGCCACCAGGTCAACACATATGCTATTGAGATCATTTTTTAATGATGCTCGATATTGAAGATAGACATCATGGACCCAGTGATGCAATGCACAACCCATCCCAGCTAACTCAGATATCTCTCAAAATGTATTTGTTTTAATCACACGGAGACAACACATTATCTATTGATTTATTCACTCCGAATAAATTGATTTTGAAATGGTGGCACTCCTCTCCAGCCTCCGATCACTAAAAATCCAAAATGCACGATCGAGTCTAGAGCCATTTGAGATCACCAAATATCTCATTAGGACACATTTCCATTATTCCTTGCTTCTTCACACACTGTGAAAAGTAAGAAATATATTAAGAGTCCTACGCAAAATCTTCATGATCTTGCCTGAACATCCGAGTAATACGAAAGTATTTACAATGAAGATGGAAATCCTTCTTGAGCGAACATCAAAAAGCTCATGGTAGGTGACTTGTGCGATTCTTTATGAATCAAACATGTGATAACTGGAAAGCAACAGTGGTTTAATTCTTAATTGAACTTAAACACGTTCTAGGCCTCTACGCAATATCTTAGTGATCTTGCCAGAACACTCAGAGTGACACTCTATAGTGTTCATAGTGATGAGTGGAAATCCTTCTAGTGTTAACATTTAACAACACTTGGTAGGTAACTTGCAAGATTCTATATGAATCAAGCTCGTGACAACTTGAAAGCAACAATGGTGTGATTCTGAATTGAATTTCACTTGTTCTAGGAACATGAATTGACGACTTCAATCATGCGGATAATTCTATCCAAATGATTCACTCTTTACATTCACAGTCAGCTTTGGAGGTCGAGTAAAGAGAACGGGTTTACCCACGAAATCTTGTAAATGAGGTTCTTAATTGAAACTACTTGCCACAAGTACGATATTTAAATATCGTCCAACGGTCTTCACTGACCGGAGGTAAAATGCTACCTAATTAGGTTGAAATGTTCAAATCCATTTCATCTGTGTCTATGTTTTGTTGCTAACTGTCTTATGCAGCGTAATAAGACGGTGGCGTTGCGGTGTCCGAGAAGAAGTTGTCCCCACATGCTTATACTTTCTGCACTATAAACTTCAACAAATTCAAGAAAGTCTAAAAGTCAAGTCTTCCGTTGTATCAAACTCTGAAGCTTTCAAGAATTTATAAAGGTATAAGTAGGTGGAACATGAAGTCACGAGGAGGCGAATATCACAAGTGATTAATGCACAAGGTCAAGGAAAGGAAACATGCTCAAGACTAAAGTAAAAGATCATATCAGCATATTCACAAGAACAAGATTGAAGACTCAAGCAAAGTATGCTAGGTTTAAGATTTGTAAAATGGTGTGACCTCCCTTAGGGGGAGATTGTTGGAAATACGAAATTCCAAAGAAAGTCTCGGTCACATCATAGTTAGCATAGATCACGAGCTATAGACTATTTAGGACTTTGTCTCTTGGAGCGACCTCCCTTATGGGGAGATTGTTAGAAATACGTTTTTACGTATTTAGGAAGGATCGGTCACTGCAACGAGATACATCTAGTATGGGCTCGTGATCTAGTATGTAACAGTGATAACATTAACAATTTGCCCACAAAATCATAGTGTCGAGCACATTCTGAATAAAGCAGAGGGTACTCATTAACTCTTTTAAAATCTTGGAGCCTTAAATTGTTCCATTCATCTCTAGCCATAGGGAGTAAAACTTCCCTTTGATGATCAAATATACTTTGTAAATCTTTCCATAAAATGCCTGGATCATTACAATTTGAATATTCAAATTCTAGTGTTTCAACAATGTGTTGATTGAGGAAAACATCAGCTTTCGCTTTGATTTTCTCTGTACATTCGTTAGCCTCTTGTAATGCTGCTAAAACACCTATTGATTTGAGATGCCTTTTAACATTTGTTGTCGATTGTATATAATTTGCTCCAATTATATCAAGAGCTGGAAATTTGATTTTTTCAAGGTTCGACATTCTGTTGCTAAACACAAATTGAATAAATAACAAAGTCAATACAAAAATCCATATATATCAATAAGCAATGCAATACAATAAGGGGAAAGGCTGAATTTATGTAACATTTTTGTTCAAATTAACTAATGTACGTAAGATACTTTTTTTATTCCATATCTACGCAACATACTTTAAAATACTTACTAACCTACGCAATAATGACCAAAATGTGACTTGTTTGACCGGTTACTAATTAGAAAAGTTACAGTTTGGTCATTTGGTCTACGTGGACTTCCCCCGTTAGTCCTTTGACATTTTGTTTCGTTAAAAACTTAGTAATGATACTTTTACTTTAATACACACATTTTTATCCACGGTTTTATACACACTTTTTTATACGTGCTATTATATACACGTTTTTATACGCGAGAAAATCTGAACTTTGACAGACGATTTTAGCGTCAAAACTAATCCCGTAGACTCCGAAAATCTCGCCCTAAGTCAATGTATACGTTCTCTACAACTTTCATGTTTTACGTTTTTCATGAAAAAGATATTTAGATGGTCGAAACCTCGAATTAAAACTGTGACAGCAATACTAGTATTTTCAGTAATTAAGTAAATTCGGATTTCGACGATCTCGTTTAGTGTTAAAAACTTACTTTTAAGTCTCTAAACCTATCAGTGATTAAATATAGACACTATATATATATATATATATATATATATAAAATATTATTAAATAAAGTTTAAAACTTATAACGATAGTAGTATAAAACTGTGTGTCACACGTTTTTATACAACTTTTATACACACAATTTTATAAAAAAAATTACGTTTTTTAATACACACAATTTTATACACACGTTTTTATACAACTTTTGTATACGTTTGTATACATACACTTCGATACACATTTTTAGACACATGTTTTGTTTTTGAGTTTAATCTTAAACGAGAAATTTTTCGAGCAATTTCTTTTCACATGTTTTTTTTAGATACGTAATGGAATCGATCTGGTGCACTTATTAAATTTTTTATTTTTATCATACTACTATTTTTATAAGTTTTACACTTTGTTTTATAATATTTTACGTATAGGATGTCTATATTTAGTCATTGATAGGTTTAGAGACTTCAAAGTAAGTATTTAGCACTAACCGAGACCTTCGAAATTCGGATTTACTTAATTACCGAAAATACTAATATTGCTGTCATAGTTTTAAATCGGGGTTTTGACCATCTAAATGTCTTTTTCATGAAAAACATAAAACATGAAAGTTGTAGAGAACGTATACATTCACTTAACGTGAGTTTTTCGGAGTTTACGGGATAAGTTTTGACGTTGAAATCGTCTGTCAAAGTTCAGAATTTCTCGCGTATAAAACGTGTATATATTAACACGTATGTATAAAAACGTGTATAAAAATACGTGTATTAAAGTCAAGGTATTATTGCTAAGTTTTCTAATGAAAAAAATGGCAAAGGACTAACGGTGGAAGTCCACGCAGACCAAAGAACCAAACTGTAACATTTTTCTAAGTGGTAACCGGTCAAACAAGTCACACTTTGGTCAATATTGCGTAGATTAGTAAGTATTTGAAAGTATGTTGCGTAGATCCGGAATAAAAAAAGTATCTTACGTACATTAGTTAATTTAAACAAATACATTACATAAATTCAGTCTTTCCCCATACAATAAAGTGGGAGAGCTATAAACAAATACATAACTAAGAACAATTTAAACTTATTAGGTGGTAGTTGAAAAAGTGGAATTAAAAGTAAGATAAGCAAATGGTGACGACAATGAGAAGCGGGTGAATAATCTTTGAAAGCTCTATAAAAAAATGCTCCCTGATAATATATAATTTTTTAAATCAGGTTTTAGAACATTGATTTTAAAAGTGTGCAAATCATTTCCGTTGACATAATCCTCCCAAAACCAAATATTAAAACATTCCAGCTTACATGTGGACAAAATGGGCTTGTCAAAAAACTAAAATTATTTCCAACAAAGCCCAAGAACATTCTAGGTCCAACCTAAGAAGTAAGTCTCCTCTCTTGGGATACAAAAAGGCGAAAACATGGAAAACACAAATTAAACCAGCCGTTACGCGCCCATTTATTACAACAACAAACCAACTTTTATTATTAAATAAAAAACTATCCGTTACTTTTTTTATTTTTATCCCTTTAACTTGTTCCACTTTTTTAATTTCAAATTTCAAACAACTATCCCTCTTCTTCTTCTTCTTCTTTCACGTTTTTTAATGTAACCAAACACTAAAAAACATAAATACGAGGTTTCTCTCTTTTGTTTTCTTGTTTCCTTAAACATAAAAAAAAATAAAAATGGGTGGTTCTGGGAAATGGATTAAATCCTTAATTGGTTTTCAAAGATCTAACTCTTCTTCTGATCAGGTAAACATTTTTTGTCTCGGTTTATATAGACGGCTTATCGCTTATTTGGTTTTCGCCTTACGGCTTATATAAGTTTATTATGTCAGGGACAAGTTTTTTTATGTGCCGGGTTTTTTTTTTAATGTTTAAGGTTGTTTCGGGGGTATGAGCTTATTTGTTTTGGTTTATATTTCATAAGCTTGTTTTTCTTGCTTATTGTTATTACTTATTATCAGCTTATGAAAGTCATAAACTTATAATTGAGATAATAAGCCGGAAACTGAGCTTGTGAAATATAACCCGAAACAAATAAACTCGTAAGTCCGAAAACAAGCTTAAAATTGAAAATCATAAGCTATTTTTTTCTGGCTTGTTTTTCATTAATCAGATTATGAAAATCATAAGCTCATACTTGAGATAACAAGCTGAAAATTGAGTTTATGAAATATAAGCTGAAACAAATAAGCTTCAACAAACACCCCCAAAATTTACCTATTGTCAGTTTTTGTTAAATCTTATGGACAGGCTTACAAGCTTATCTGTTTTGGTTTATATTTAATAAGTTCATTTACCGGCTTATCGCTATTAATCAGCTTATAAAAATCATAAGATTATACTTGAGAATCTAGATAATAAGCAGAAAAACTGAGCTTATGAAATATAAGCAGAAACAAATAAGCTCATAAGCCCGGAAATAAGGTTAAATAAACACCCCCTTAAATTTTATATGTCGGCTTTTTGTTTAAGCTTGTTTTCGGGTTTATGAGTTTATTTGTTTCGGTTTCTATTTCATAAGCTCATTTTTCCGGCTTATTGTTATTACTAATTATCAGCTTATGAAAATCATAAGCTTATAATTGAGATTATAAGCCGGAAAATTGAGCTTATGCAATATAGTATAAGCCAAAACAAATAAGCTCGTAAGTCCGAAAATAAGCTTAAACATGTTGGGTTAAGCTTATTTTTGGGTGTACAAGCTTATTTGTTGCGGTTTATAATTCATAAGCTAATTGTTTCAAGCTATTGTTGTTAATTAGCTTATGAAGATAAAAGCCGAACCGAATAAGCTCATAAGCCCGAAAATAACCTTAAACAAATAACCCCTGATGGTTTTATATGTTGGGTTTTTGATTAAGCTTAGTTTTGGGCGGATGAGCTTATCTGTTCGGTTTATATTCATAAGATCATTTTTTCCGGCTTATTGTTTAGCTTATGAAAACCATAAGCTCATACTTAAGTTAATAAGCTGAAAATTGTTTAGCTTATTATACCCCTTGATGGTATTATATGTTGGGTTTTTGATTAAGCTTATTTTCGGGCTTACAAGCTTATGTGTTTTGGGTTAGATTTCATAAGCTCAATTTTCGGCCTATTGTTATAATCAGCTTATGAATATCTTAACTCTTAAGCTCATACTTAAGGTAATCAGCTGGAAATTGAGCTTATGGAATAGAACCCGTAACAAATAAGCTCATAAGCCCGAAAATAAGCTTTAACAAACACCACCTAATTTTTTGGGTTTTTTTTGGTTTAATGCAGGAGAAAAATGGTGGAACTAAGAATAAGGGGTGGAAGCTATGGAGGAGTCCTTCTGCGGGTTGTGGTTCGTCGGTTTCTTCTTCTACAAAAGGGCCGAAGAGTGGAGGGAGGTTGTCAAATTCGGGTTCTTCGACTGATGTGGAAGTGTCGTTTAGTGCTGCTGTGGCTACTGTGGTTAGAGCTCAACCTAAGGATTTTATGGCTGTTAAGAAAGAATGGGCTGCAATTCGTATTCAATCTGTTTTCCGCTCTTTCTTGGTAATTTCTTGACACTCGATTCCTACATTTTGATTGATTTGTTACTGTAGTTGCCCTGTTTATTTGATTTTATAAATAACTAATCATGTTTAGTATTTGTAGCAAAATGTGTTAATAGTTATGCGTTCGACCCTTTTAGACCGATTTTCTTTTTTACCTGCTGTAATTGTTTGTGTTGTACCAGTCGGACATGTCACTGATGACTGATATATAAGTATATTTTGAACCGACCCACTGTTTAGTGAAAAGATCGGGTAATTCATCTTTTGTTATTGTAGTCAAAATAAATTTCTGACTGATGGGTTAACCCTAAATGGTTATCGATACTCTGATGGATGGTCATTAGCTTTGTGTTTATACTGTGTAGCATATATGAACACCAAATGCAATTGAAAACTGCTTTTTAAGCTTTATTATCATTGATTCACATATTGAAGGCGAGACAAGCTTTACGGGCACTGAAAGCATTGGTGAGGCTCCAAGCTATAGTACGAGGTCGACTAGTTAGAAAACAAGCGGATGTGACTCTGAGGTGTATGCAGGCTCTTGTTAGAGCTCAGGCTCGTGCCAGAGGTCAAGCTGCCCAGACTACAGAATGCGCAACAAGTTTGAGAAATCAACCAGGTGCTGTCAAGCCAACTGAGGTAAATTATTATCATCATTTCATTGGGCGTTTGCCCGTTTCATAATCTTTTTGTCTCCACTGTAAATTTTAGTTACTAATAAACCATATTTTCGTATAAGGGTGGATGGTGCGCTAGTCATGGAACTGCAGAAGAAATAAGATTAAAAGAACAAATGAAACAGGAAGGTGCGCTTAAGAGGGATAGAGCTAAGGCTTACGCCCTTTATCAACAGGTGACCGTTATTCTGAAAATCTTGTTTTGTGAGTTCCTTGCTTATTACTAGTATATTCTATATTTTAGTAACATCGTATCTTTTTTTTGTTATCAAATTTATAGCGGCAAAGAGCAAATTCCAGCTCAGCTTTAGGGAAGAACAAGTGTGGTTCTCCAAGATCAGCCGAGTGGAGCTGGTTGAATGGTTGGATGGCCGCTAAATCTTGGGACAACGATTCCCCTAAAGTTTCTCGTGAAATCAAGAACTTCGATGATCGAAGTGTTAAATCTTGCTCTTATACTAATGAACATGACTCAATTAAGATTAGGAAAAATCTAGTTTCAACTCGGGTTTCAGCAAAGCCATGTATGTCGAGTCCAATTACACAATCATCGTCAACAAACCCGTGTTCCAGTTCTGTTTTTGATGAGAGCACATCGTCAACAAACTCTTCGTCTTCAACTTCTGAAACACGTTTGTCAAGCAATAGTGGTAAAGAGAAAAGCGTAAGCAAGCCTAGCTACATGAGTCTCACAGAGTCCAATAAAGCTAAAAGACGAGGGGGCAACTACTATGGTCAGAAACCGAGTCCACTTTCAAAAGGGGTGGTACTAGCAAGGAGGAGTGCTGATACGGATCTTTATTCATCTGAGTTGGGTAAAGATTTGTATCCACCTATGGTTATTGATAGATATGAAGAAGTGAGAAGCCGAAGGGGTTAAAAAGTTTAAAACTTTAAAGGAAACGTAGAAGTGCTTAGCAAGTTTGCGGTTTTGGTTATTATTAAATGCTCATAGTTCAACAGCTTGTTGTGTTACATGGTTTGAGGAAAGTCAGTTGGGACGAGGATCTTTTGGATTTCTGTTTTTATACGTAGATAGGGAAGTGGGGATGATAGGATCTGTTGAGATATGGTATCTATTCCTTCCTGATCTTTAAAGAAGTGAACGGTACATCAGTGAAACTGTAAGTGCATTTCCTAACGTATGTTATGTCGAACTTTAAACTAAATGAAGACTGTGTTTGTTTACCTATGTTCAATGAACGTATGCTTTATTCGTGTCTAGTTTTTCAATAATGTATATGCAGTTCAAAGTCAAGTTAAAACTATCATGATTATAGGTTTTACCTAATCATATCGTGAAAAGAAAATGATGTCACAGGAGGAAACAGGTCGTGGGTCGTTTTCAAAAATGTGGAATTGAACTTTTAGCAGCCACGTAATCGTGAATCCGTTTAAAAACTTTTCTGACTGATTTGTTATACTACATGCATACGTGCTGTAAGATGCTACAGAAGATTGATTTTCATGTGGGCGAGTGATTTATGTAACTTATTAGGAAAATATATCAAGATCACATGAAAAGAAGTATGAAAAAGATCAAAAGAAAGGGTTATGTATGCGATAAGCTAAATGAAAATTCTTGGATTATCTTCAGTACAAACCGATATAAATGAAAATTCTTGGGTATAATTTATTTCGTGGTAGCAAAACAGATGGGTAAGAGAACAAAACAACTGCGGGTCAAAATGGGTCATTTTACAATAGTATATAAACTTGAAGATTTAGAACATTTTCGACATCCCATATAGGCATGTAGTGAACAATATCACTGCAAGTCAAAACGGGTCATTTTAGAATGCTATACGCACTATATAGTCTTGGAACATTTTGGACGTCCCCTATAAGCATATAGTGAACAATATAATGTGGGTCAAAACGGGTCATTTTAGAATGCTATACGCACTTTATAAACTTAGAGTTTTGGAACATTTTCGTCGTCCCATAGGGCATACAGTGAACAATATCACTGCGGGTCAAAACAGGTCATTTTAGAATGCTATAAGCACTTTATAGTTTTAGAACATTTTCCATATCCCATATAGGTATATAGTGAACAATTTACTGCAGGTCAAAACGGGTCATTTTAGAATGCTATATTTTAGAACATTTTCGGACATCCTATATAGGCATATAGTGAACAATATCACTGCGGGTCAAAACGGGTCATTTCAGAATGCGATAAGCACTTTATAAACATAAGGACTTTTAAAAGACTCTCGACGTCCCATCTAGCGAATTTTTAGGAGCAATTATTTGTAATTCATCTCTTCGATTCGTTACTTGTCATATGATTTATTTATCTATCTATCTTGTTACTATTCGACTTGGCCTGTGATGAGATGAGTATTGTCTGTTACAAATATGGAAGCTGTTTGATTTATAAGCGATTGGCATCTTCTTACATATACCCTTTTTTTGCATCATAGCTATATGGCTACTCATGTGTTCATTTATGCTTATTTTTCAGCATTTTATCACCTAGCTTGCTTTTCAGCTTTTGTACTTGTACTTATATCGTACCCCCCGAGTGTTGTTTATTTCTGCGTTGGTACATAACATTGGAAGTATTGGACGTGCAGATCGCTGACATATGAGCTGCATAATTGTATCAGAAACAACGTATATACGATTATAAATTTCATTCTTTTTGCTTATAATTTGTGTTTAAATTCTATACGGCTCATGTTACTCTTTCATTAAATACTTTTTAGAATAAGCTTAACATTCACATAAGCTTACATGTGAAACCTGTCCAATATGTACAGGTTTCACATAAGCTTAGCTTTCACATAAGCTTACATGTGAAACCTGTCCAATATGTACAGGTTTCACATAAGCTTAGCTTTCACATAGCAATCACATAAGCTTAGCTTTCACATGAGCTTACAGAAGCTTAGCTTTCACTATGACATAATCAAAATGGATCGAAATTGCAAGTTTGCAACCTCTACCTGTAAGATTCGTCACTTGTTGGCTCAGTAAATCGCCATAAATGTTTCAACCGATAGGGAAAATTTTCGAAAGTGGTTTTTCGAGTCACTTGATACTAAATTTATGAGATGAAAAAGGAAAGCCCTTTCTTCCCACTCTAAGCTCTATGTAGAGACAAACTGAGACTTAACCATCCTACAAAAAACTATAACAAATTCGACTCGAAAAGACATATGCCAATGAAAGGCTATAATCTCCATGAGTGAATAAAGTCACCACTTGAAGATTTTTTCATGAAATTCTCTTTATGAACTTTCTATGATTCCTCCATAACCTTGTTAGAAAACAAAACCTATGTTATGGTTTTCTGTCCTTTGATTGCTCATCAAATCAACAAGACAATATATGTCATTAAATGTTTCCATGTGCCTACATTAATGTCTTAGAATCTTGTTTGGTCCTCTCTTTCTTCCATCACATTCACAACTTCTTCACTTCTCTCCAAAAGGTGTAAACCCTGACCCCATGCATCTTTTGATGTCAATCGAACCCTTCTCCAAGGACCCGACCCCAAGTAATGAGCTCCTGTCCTAGCGACCTAATTAGCCAAGAGTTGAGATTGAACCCTGGTCATTTTCTCCAAAGACCCTCTTTACCGCCAACTAAGATATTCTGCTAGGCAGAATATCTTCATGTTCAAGAACAAGTCACAAATTTCGTATCCTTGGCCAACTTTCCTGAAATGGTAACTCCACCATGACCCTTATCGTTGTTTAGTCGTTTGGCAAGCGCGAAAGTCGACTCTTAAGCAAGGAAAGTCGGATACAAACAATTATTCCTTACAAGGTAGTATATGTCATACAAGTGTATATTTTCCATGTAGTTTCAAAATCTAGATTCATCTATTAGGAAACCTTCCTCTAACTAGTATATCTAAAGGGGTGTTTGTTTCGGGTTATATAGCCGGCTTATGGCTTATTCAGTTTCGACTTATATAAACTCTCTTAGGATGGGGAACAAACATTTTTGCCCATGTACAAGATATGAAAGAAAACCAATTTCCGCATGCATGTTTGCTATGGTATAAACTTCACAAATGTGCATTGGTTTACAAAAGGTGTGATCGGTTAGAAAATTTCGAGTGTTTTTTTTTTTACACAAATCATTGTACATCTTATAAGCAATAACCCCAATAACTTTCCGAGCCGAGTGAGCCGTCAACTAAAGTAGATAAAAGCTGAGACTCGAACTTTTCAAATTTAGATATGGAAAAGTATCTCAAGAACCATACACTTGAGTCGCCCGAACCAATATCCCACTCATCATCAAGCCATACTACTCGTAAGTAAAACGCGAAAAAGTCAAACTATGACTCTATATTTAGCGAGGATGTCCTCGCCAAACATACGCAACAAACTCAACCATTTTACCAACTCGATAATTATACTTCTAATCATGATCAACACAATTTGATCAATGTTTTGGTGAGGACATGTCGCCGCTTAAAATTTTAGCGGTAGAGCTTGGAGCCGAAACAAATAGCAAAAATGACAAACGAAAAAAGATTAAACTTTGACCTTATCTTTAGCGAGAACATATTCTCGCCAAAAGGTAAGGCCAAATATTCAACGAAGCCTAGCCACGGTCAAAGTTTGAAAACAAGTTTTTGTAGCTTGACGGAGCTTCGGCAAGGACAATCATGTCGTTGCCGATTTTCATTTTCGGGTTTAAAAAAAAAATGACCTTTAAAATCTAAATCTTTATATTTATCGTGTTCTTTTTCGATTTTAAATTTCTTCGAAGTGAAGTTTATACGTTACGGGTGGCACCTTTTGAAGGGACTTAGACCAATAAACATGGTTCATGTTTGGGTAAGATTAATCTTTAAGAGACCAAGTGAAATGAAATGACCTGACTTAACAACATATAGGATATGATATGATATGATCTAGCCAGTCAACCCCATGCATAAATTATCTAAACGTGTGAAAGTAAAACGATGTGATGGGTATTATTAATTTTACGTTTGGTTAATTTTAGAAATTTGGAAACTAAAGGCTAGCTCATATATTAGGTTTTGGTCAAAAAAAAAAAAAAAAACAATGTACACAGTGACAGTCATATCATTCCAACTAGGGGTGTCGAAAAAGTTGACCCGACCCGAACTCGAACCCGAATAATCATATTCGGGTCGGGTCAATCGGGTCCAAAAGTGTATTCGGGTCAATTCGGGTTGACCCGAATTGACCCGAGTTCTAATTGGCTCGGGTTCGGGTTATATATTTTTTACCCTTGACCCGACCCGAATTGACCCGAACCCGACCAACCCGACTTGACCCGACTAAAATTACATTTTTTACATTGTATTAGTACTTAATTTAGCCACTTTTTACACATTTTCCTTAAACTCGGGTTGACCCGAACCCGAGTTGACCCGACCCGAGTTGACCCGACCCGAGTTGACCCGACCCGAATTGACCCGAACCCGAGTGACCCGAGTTCTAACTAGGCTCGGATTCGGGTTATATATTTTTTACCCTTGACCCGAGTTGACCCGACCCGAGTTGACCCGAACCCGACCGGGTCAACCCGAATCACACCCCTAATTCCAACTAACAATTAGCCTCAAAAGATTCGTGTATTATTTATAGTAGTATTAGAATTAATGTTTTTTAATTGATTCGGTTGAGAAATCGAATTACAATTCAATCGATTTTTCGTTCAAAATCGAGATCTTGTCACACGTCGGAGTCACAGTTCAACTGGCTCATTTGGGTGAACGTGAGTTTGAAAACACTAATTATGATAGGGTAAATGTCGAAAATACAAAACGTACTTTCTCAGATTATCCATTATGTCCATCGAACTATTTTATGTACGATATACATACTTGACTGGAAAATGACATTTGACTTAACGAAACCGTTAGTATTTTCGTTAACTTAGAAATTAGTTTTACAATTTTAATCTTTTTTTTACTTTTCATCCAAAAGTTAACATCATCTTCATCATGTTCATCATCTTCTTCATCTCCATGATTTTCCCAAATCCAAAATCTAAATCTCCAGATCCAAAATCTAAATCCCTAGATCCAAAATCTAAATCCCCAGATCCAAATCGATCGTCATCTAATCCGATACATCTGTCACAGATCTAATAGATCTATTAGACGCAACTGAAAACCATAACTTTTTTATTCGATTTGGTTAAATTGAGACATGTAATAGATGACCTGTATCTAAGACTGTATAGAGTGAGTCCAAAATTCATCAAGCTAGGACTGTAATCTAATACCCATTTTCCATCATTTGTTCTCAGTCTCTCACACATCTCAGTTTGAGACATGTAATAGATGACCTGTATCAAAGGCCTTGCAAGTTATAAAATTTAAATCCCCAGATTATTCAAACCATTTTATGAGCACGTAAGATATTTAACCCTTTGGAGCTGTTGAAACAAACAAACTATTTTATGAGCACTTGCGATGCTATGAGTTACACAAAGTTCCACCTTCTCCAAATAATCGAAACCTTCGGTTGAAAGGTGCAAAGGATAAAGATAACTTGTATAACACAAGGAGACAAGGTTGGGTGCCGAAATCACATATGGAAACTTATCATACATATTTCTTATAGTAAGATTCATGAGTTCAGGTGCAACCACATTGACAGAATTCATCTGAGGATGAACATCTTCAAGTGTGAGATTAGACAGTAAAGGAAGACAAATATATAAATGACTCAAACCTTTCATGTTGCAACCTTTTAAGGTGAGTATTTTTCAGTTTGGACACTCTGAGAAAATATCAATACAATTGCCACTATCGTCATTACACCAAAAAATGACGTCTTCAAGATACAATGATGTTAAGACTGGGAGCTTCAAAGTTAACGTGGATGTAAAGCCATATCCCTTACCGGTCGGATAGACATATTTCTTTATCAAACTGAGATGTGTGAGAGACTGAGAACAAATGATGGAAAATGGGTATTGGATTACAGTCCTAGCTTGATGAATTTTGAACTCACCCTATATAGTCTTAGATACAGGTCATCTATTACATGTCTCAATTTAACCAAATCGAATAAAAAAATTAGGGTTTTGAGTTGCGGCTAATAGATCTATTAGATCTGTGATAGATGTATCGGATTAGATGACGATCGATTTGGATCTGGGGATTTAGATTTGGGGATTTAGATTTTGGATCTAGGGATTTAGATTTTGGATCTGGGGATTTAGATTTTGGATTTGGGAAAATCATGAAGATGAAGAAGATTATGAACATGATTCAGATGATGTTAACTTTTGGATGAAAAGTTAAAGAAATAATTAAAATTGTAAAACTAATTTCTAAGTTAACGAAAATACTAACGGTTCCGTTAAATCAATGGTCATTTCCCAGTTAAGTATGTATTTCGTACATAAAATAGTTCGATGGACATAACGAATAATCTGATAAAGTACGTTGTGTATTTTCGACATCTACCCAATTATGATACTCGCATGTTTAACCTAACATGATAAACATGATAGATCATGTTGTTTAAATTTGTAAGAGAAATGTGGTTCAAACTTTTCTGTACTTAGTAAAAATTTTAATTAGTTATTTATATTATGATTAGTGCATGAAATGTTGAAACATGTTCATTTCAGTTAACAATAAACATAAAAATCTCATGTATTATTTTATTTTTCTGACCAAGGTTTTGAATACATTGATCGACTAATTTATAAGGACCGAACTCATCATCACTGACTCAAACTAGGTAAGGTTTTTCAAATTCGCGAGAGAAAAGAAAACATTTTTCTAAGTTTGTAGTAAAAAAAATTAATTATTTATTTATCTTATATTCTTATTATTGGTGAAATGATGTGGCAAGTTTATTTCATACGATACAAAATAAAATATATTATTATTAGAAGTTTTGCTTACTAACAAGTTATATAATTATTTAAATTATAATAATTTTTTCTTGTTAAAACATATTTAATATAAAAATAGATAAAAAAAAAAAACTTACATCTTTATCTACTAAGAAAAGAGACATTGGCTGCGTTTAGTTGGATAGAAAACACCCTATTTTCTACAAAATGTTTTCTAGAAAACAAGGAAAACAGAAAACGCGTTCAAATCATCGTTTTCTAGAAATATTTTCTAGAAAATGCAAAATCCCTATTTTACACTTTTGCACACAAAACCAAAAAACTCATTTTTTTTGTTTTCTAAGTTTTCCTTTATACATAGAAAATTTAATTCCCCATTTGTTTCCTTTAGAGTTTTGGAAAATGGAAAACACAAATTTCTCCAACTAAACACGTTTTCTAAATTTTTAAATGTTTTGTGGAAAATGAAATTCCTTTTCTTTTTCTACAAAATAGGAAATAGAAAATGATAAAAAATGTTTTCCAACTAAACGCACCCTAAGAGTTTTATTTTTTTCTTACCAATTATTGAGTAAAAATAGATTTTTAATATTCTCATATATTAGTTATTGTTTTCTTTTTTGTAGAAGTTTATAAAAAAAAAATTTAGTGACCTTGTTTAGTAGAAATAGATAAAATATATACTTATTTTTTATTACTTGTTTTTATTTTCATTTAAATTAGTAAGCAAATATCTCTAAATATTTAGAAGATTTAGTAGAAGATTTTTCGAACTTGAAGTGAACTTATTATGTTTGCTAATTAAAACTCATCATGCTATCAAGCAAAACTCAAATATATTTTGTAATTTTGAACCGAGCTCGAACCTAGTCGTATCCAAGTTCGATTGGACTCGATTACAACCCTCACCTAAATACTATGCTCTTCAAATCATATTGAAGACCCGCTTACAGGCTACCCACGGTGGAGTTTTGTATCGGTCACCATAAGGTCACGATCGAATCGGCCCGTTGCGCCGATTCGATCGTTGCAATTCAGTCGAGGCAAAAAGGGTCGTATGTAAGGTCTAATTCAGCATCCGGTCACCACTTTTTGTTCTTTTTTTTTCTTTTATATATTTCATGGATAATTTATATTAGTTTTAATTAAGTTTTAATTAGATAAAATTCATAAAAAAATTCCAAATTTTATTATATTGAGTTGTGTTTAATTCCTCACAACATATATTAATTTGATAATTTTTTGAGTTAGTTTTAGCTAAAACTTTTTCTCCTCTTTACTTTTAATTAAGTCTTTTTTTAATTATTTTTTTAAGATATTTAAGTATAAATATTATTTGGATATTTTTATTTTATTTAAAAAACTATTTGAAAAAAATAATTATATTAAAAAAATTAAACTAGGTCGCCTTCTTGGGGCAAATAGATCACACTAGCTCGCAGGAGAGAAAGTTAAAAAAATTAGATCATGACCTAATAGCGTTATGGGTAGCCACACAAAATAGGGTCACGTACGACATGACACATTCATTAGTCTAAAAATAAAAACTTATATTACTAGTAATAAAAAATTATATATTGTAATACAGTACAATATATAATTTTTATATATTGTAGTGTATTACTTTATGACATGCTCAAATAATACTATAGGAACTCATTAGACTATAGCTACCATTAATATTTATAGCATGATCGATTATTATTACTGTAACGATTATAACATACTGTAATATTAGGGAGTAAATTGTATGGACATATTTGTCCTATATCTCTCATAAGACTCTGTGTGCATGCATGATTCCACGTGATAATGTAACCATTTAGAATAAAAGGCCAAATATAGAAAGGTCACATCTAGGGTCACTGAAGGATCACAATACTCATAATGGGTCCTGATTCTGCACTTGATTGTATCATATCGATGGATGTTTAAGCACCAAAATGAAGCCATACAGATTGGTGATGGTGATGAATGGTGTTGTGGCCATTGAGGGTATTCTTGATTGCTATTTTTGGTAAGTAAGACTGTTTTGTATACGGTGAGAGTTAGTACAGTACATCGTATCCTTGGTAACCAATAAAAAATTGGGTTGACTAATTTGTTTTCTCAAGTATTTTGTCTTTCAAGTTACCCATTTGGCCCACCAAATACTTTTTCAAAGTCACTACAATACTTTAATTAAGAAGGTTATATACTTAGTGAAGTAATTAAGGTTGAAAACCCATTATAAATAGGTTAAAAGTCACAAATTCAATAATCACTTGAGAAGTTTATATATTTAGTTGTAGAACGAAAATTCAATATTCATGATGAGTTTTTCTTTTGAGTGTTGAGTTATTTTGTGTTTTTTTTTTTTTAAACTTAAAAGACTAATATTAATTATTCATTACTAAAAAATTAAATATAATAAAAAAATACGAACAGCCTATTCTTGCGAAAGTATTTTAAAAAAGTAGAAAAATAGCAGAGACTAAAGTATTTATCAAAGGAGTTTTGCTTTAATGGCATCATTTCCTCACTACAAACGTTTAGTTAACCGATCAAGGAGGGCATTTAAGAAATAGGTGCTGAGTTCAATCCTAACTTCTGACTAATTAGGTCAATAATGGAACAGGTGCTCATTGCCTGAGGCTTGGTCCTTGAGGAAAGGTCAGTCGGCACTCAAAAGGATACACGGGATCAAGGTTTTCTCACCAATTTAAATCTTTTGAGAATAATAAAAATAATAAAATATAACTAATGATAAAATAATGAAATATTATTAGTAATATTTTATAAACATAACTACCGTGTAATATAACCAGTGATATTACGTTGTTTTATCACTAATGATATTTTATTACTTTATCATTGAAAAAATATTACTAGTGACATAAGGTATTTTGTTATATTTACAGTTTTTCTCCTTTCACACCTGTTTTTTGAAAGTTTGGACATTCTAACAAAAATGATTTCTTTGTATTTTTTTTTAAATCATAAATAATCTTTACTATTAGATAAAAAAGAAATAATAAATGTTTATCGCTTAACACGTAAAAAACGAATATGCAAATTAACTTTTCTCTATTCAATGATAGAATCGGTAGAATTTAATCCATAGATTTCTTATTATAACAACCTAGTTATTGAAATGGACATGTACGTAGTACAACTAAACATATAACATATGCATCTTCATTAATTACTCAGCCAAATTAGGGTATACAAATCTCTTGGCAACTTATAAAATATGTATACATGTTTATGTACATATATACACACACAAGCTTTCTGTTGCCTGTTCCTAATACTTATTTAGGAATTGCAAATTTGAAATTGACATTTACGTAGAATTTAAGTACAATTAATTAAATGCTCACATATAGTCTCATGATAACCATATTTAGCTAACTTTGTCATACAAATCATATACTACGTATATCGATCATTCTGATCTTGAAAAAGGTAATAATTCTTAAATTCAACTTTATAGAATCATATTACATGTCTTTGGAATCTAACTTTTGAAACTAGTGATTAATTTAATCCCCTTTAGATGTAACTAATGAGTCTAATCATATCGTTTTTAGGGGTAAAAACCATGGTCATTTGGTTAATTTTTTAGAAAAGTAAGGATATAATTCTTTTTCCGTTTTGGTGTAGAAACCGATCAAATCAGATTTCATGTTAGTTTTAATCAATCATTTGTGGCTAACAACAGATTAACATTGACGTTGCGTGTTGTTATATCATCCTCACCGAACATGTCTAAACACATTATTATTTCTTTTGACTACGATATCTAGTAGCTAGATCATCTCCAACGTGAATACTTAGTGCTAAATATATTATTTTCAGTACCACAATGGTGTTTTAAAAAGGGAAAATTCTTGAAATGTCACAAAGTTGCATCTATTTTCCTAAAATGCACCAATCAAATGAAAATTTCCTAAAATGCCCTATGCAACTTATGCAACTTATACGACTTATGCGACTTTTTCAAAAATAGAAAAAAAAGTTTAAAAATTTTCCCAAAATTTTGTCATTTCCGGAAAAGTCGCATAAGTTGCATAGGTTGCATAAGACATTTTGGGAAATTCTCATTTGGTTGGTGCATTTTAGGAAAATGGGTACAACCTTGTGGCATTTCAAGAATTTTCCCTTTTAAAAATAGGTCTAAAATATTTATGAAGAGGTTTAAAACTTCTTTTTGCCATAATGATAAATCATTTCATGCCTAGGTGTCATGAAAAGGTCTAAGATTTTGAAGAGGTTTAAAACTTTGTGTGCATTTAATTCATGTTATAAACCAAACAGTTTATAAACCTCAAAAAGTTTATAACATAGTGAGAATGAGTTCATAATTTAAAAATTAGTAATATTATATGATGTGACAATTTTATAAACCTATATAAAAATTTACCATAATAGATGCCCTAAGAAAATTTTACTCAGTTGCATTAAATATGCTTTAATTTAAAGAAAATAGTCCACGAGGTTATCGCTTCTTTGCAAAATTAGTCTTTAATGACCAACTTTGCAACTAGAATGACACAAGAACTGTTTCAGTAAAAAGTTGTAGAAACAGTTTAGGAAAATTGTCCTTTGCTAAATTAGTTGTTGATAACTAACATGCTATACAAAAAGAGTTTTTGGATTATCGTTCTGTTACAATGTTAGTCATTAACGTAAAATCTTGCAACCTGAAGCAAAACACAGGTTCAAAACCTCTTTTTGATAAATCGTGTACTGTTCTAATATAAAAGTTAAGTACACTTAGTTTTTACATTGAAGATGCTCTCACAATTAACAGATTGTTTGTCATGATTCGAGATATACTTATTAAAGTATAAAAACTCATCTTTATAAGCCTTTCTAGTTTAATAGACATATCTCGAATCATATAAAGCAATCAGGTTGAATGTGAAAGCATCTTCAAATAAAGAGAAGTTATTTGATAGATTAACCAATTTTGTAGCCTTTACATTGACATGAAACTTGTACATCATGACCTCGCAATCATCCATTTTCGTTGTAGTTTGGAAAGAGAATTGAAGTCCAAATTTTGTAACTCAATTCTATAATATAATTTTAAGAATTAGTAAGATTACAAAGTTACATTGCAAGTTAAGATTAATGTTACATAGTTCTATTACTAAAGCTTCATGAAATAGTCATGCATGCTCTCATTTGCTTTTACACCTAGCTAGGGCTGAGCAACAGGTCCGGACCGGACCGGACCGACTAAGATCGGACCGGACCGAGGACCGAAATGGTCCTAAACCCCGGACCGAGACCGGACCGAAATGGTCCGGTCCGGTCCGGTTCGGTCTTCGGTCCGGTCCGGTCCTATTAGGCATAATCGATGGGTTTTTGGTAAGACCGAACCGGACCGGACCGGACCGACCGGACCGAGGACCGAAATAGTCAAAAACCCCGGACCGAGGACTGGACCGAAATTGTACGGTCCGGTCCGGGTCGGTCCGGTCCGGTCCGGTTTTCTGGTCCGGTCCGGTCCGACGGTCCAAATACTCACCCCTACACCTAGCTAGTAATATCTTGCCACATATATTTAAAACTATTTTAGTGATTTAGAAACAAAACGGTCCGTATGTAAAAGAGTACTACTGTAATGGCCCTTGCTATAAGAGGACAAAAGTAGGACCAAAATATAAGGAGAAGAAACAACTCATAGCTCCTTCCTAGTTCCTACTACCACAAGTCTTTGCTCATTTCTCTCTCTCACACACACAAAGAAAGTATATTGCTTACGAAACATCTTTATGCACTTCACTCAGTTTGATATCATCACCAAATCACCTTGACTTTATCATATAAGGGTCGTGCTAGCTGACTTTTTCTTACTACCTAATCATCATCATCCTATGCATAGCTGTTCTTAGTTCTAACAATGGGTCATGGAGGAGGACATACATGTTGCAACAAACAGAAAGTGAAAAGAGGTTTATGGTCACCTGAAGAAGATGAGAAACTCATTAACTACATTACTTCTCATGGTCATGGCTGTTGGAGTTCAGTTCCTAAGCTTGCTGGTCTCTTTCTCTCTTTCTCTTATTTTTTTCATACAAATTGTACCAACTTGTGTTAACCTATGTACATGTATCCCTTTACCGGTCCTTACCTTCCATCGCCGTAAAATTGTGTACTTAGTGAGGCTTAAACCCTATACCACTGGTTTATCATCTTATTTGGGTAAACGACCTATGTATCGATCTAGATGTGTGTGTGTGTACGTGTGTGAAGATATATTCTCAACGATCTCCCTCCTGTACATGAAAAACTGAATATTTCACTCGTCATGCACACATATCTTAGGTTTTACAAGACTACGTCCTTTCGTGTGTGTGTGTCAAAGTAGTATCAGATCTAGATTATGGGTTTTCATCCTTATGTTTGTTTGTTTTTTTTGTGTGTTTTGAAAAACATTAACTTGTCGATCTTTACACGTATTATGTTTGAAGTAGGGCTCCAAAGATGTGGCAAAAGTTGCAGATTAAGATGGATTAACTACTTACGTCCGGATTTGAAACGAGGAAGCTTTTCTTCTCAAGAAGCCACTCTCATAGTCGACTTACACCGAATTCTTGGAAATAGGTAAAACGTAAACAGCTTTGATTTTTCGGATCTGGAGTATATTTTTGCTAACATATGTGTCCTAATAAGTTTGCTTTGGATCTACAGATGGGCGCAAATTGCAAAACATTTACCAGGACGAACGGATAATGAAGTAAAGAACTTTTGGAACTCAAGCATCAAAAAGAAGCTTCTTGCTCATAGCCACTTAGCTAGTCATCATCTGATAACCACTTTTCCCAGCCATAAAACCACAAACATTCATGTTCAGTTAGGTGGTGACCATCAATATTATGATGGTCTATTTGACGGAAGCCCTATTATGATAAGCCCGTATCAACCTCATATAATCCATGATCAAGATCACAATGTCCATGAACCACCAAGGGCCCCTAGTCAACCACATGTGATTAATCTTGATAAATGCTTTGATGTTGATCCTACTCCTGATCTCCCTCCTCTTCCACAATCGTTTGCGAATTCTTCTTCAATGTTTGATAACCAGTTTCCAGCGATGGAGTTTTTAAACTCCTATGATCATAGTATCCTAAAACCGGAGAATTATGACCTCATCCTTGGCCAAAACCTGGACCATAACCCATCCATAATCCCATTTAAGCTAGGTGACCAAACAAGTAATATAGACTTGACAACACATATTATCCCACAAGCTATAAACGCACACGATTTAAACACGTCCATAAGCTCTCAAACGGATTACCTAGAGACATTTATGCCGAACTTTCCATCCTCTTCATCCTCGCCGTCATCATCATTGGTGTTACCTCAATTTGTGGTTAGCAAGGTAAGTAGTACTATAATGTAACTAATCAACTAGTGTCGTTAATATTGTGTTTCTAGACCAATAATGAGTGAACCTAAGAATTGCTAGATTTAGGGTCTTAAATTCAGAAGGAACAATGCGATATTTCTGATGTGATTCCCGTATGAGAAAAGAAAACATATTTGCTATTTCTTCACATGTTCTTGAATCTTGTATATGCTTATGTATATGTTGTATATTTAACTTCGCATTGATGATCAATTGATCATATGTATCTTTTAAGGTACAAAAACGCAGTAAGACACATTTTGGTGTGTGTATGATAATGTTAAAAGTAGGTTTTGTAGCTAGGTGGGGACTTAGAGTTCAAATTTGGCTACAATTTAAGAAGCATATGAGCAATGGCTATACATTTCCTGTTTGATGCTAAATTAGATGCAAAGCGTAGAAAGAATGTCATGTGGTGATCAGAAGATCAATCCAACTCCATCAAACTGCATGTCGATCTTTACCCCATACTAAATGAATACATGATTAATGCAATTAATATATGCAAATTTTCCATTCTACAAAAAAAGAAAATGCAAATTACAATGACTTAAGACTTTAAAGAGCATCTCCAACAAAATATATGTGTATATGTACACTATCAAGCATCAAGTTTAGAGGTGTCAAATCTTGCCGATTTTGATAAATATGAGCACTTTTTGTCCGTTTTTAAAAAAAGATGAGAAACTTTTTCATTCTTTATCATTAATGGGCTAAACGGGCGCATATATAAGAAACTTATGGGCTCAATGGACGCACATATAAAACACTAATTAGGCTACTCGGCGGATATTTTATATTTAATTTTTATATCCGGCTTTTAAGCACGTAATTTTATTTTTTAATTCTACGTTTTTATATGTTTTTTTTCTCATTTTAGCTTACGCCCGTTTAACCCGCCCGTTTCGCCCGCGCCTGTTTAGCCCGTCGCCCGTTTAGCCCGTCGCCCGTTTAGCCCGCCCGCCCGCCCGTTTTGCCACCTCTAATCAATTTAATAGTTTAATATGTTGTGTAGCTATCTTTTCATTTTTTGGGTATTACCTGGGTTTCCGACTTGATATTGCTAGCCGACTAATCTTAGAACGACAACCCTTTTGGATAGCTCGAAGTCGTCGCAAGTGAACATTTGTCATATGGTATTTTCCATGAATCGTGATACTTGTTAATCTCCTTCGTCTGATAAGGAGCCGGTACTTCTTACTCACTACAACAATCGCGCCCTACACCAGCGATATTTTTGGGGTTTCCCCAGCGACATGTCGCTGGGGAAGTATATCCCCAGCGACAAGTCGCTGGGGTATATTCGCTGGGGTACGCTAGTTGTTAAAAGTATCCCCAGCGACTTCCCCCAGCGACACGTGGGCCCCACTGACTTTTCCTGGAAGAACAGATGCCACGGTGGCAAAATTTTCCCCAACGACATGTCGCTGGGGAAAATCCTTATTAAATAAAAAAAATTTAGTTAAACTTAACCGTTTTAGCTAATTACAAATTTTCCCCAGCGACATGTCGCTGGGGAAAATTTCCTTTCCTTTGACTTGTCAACGCGTTGCCGTTGACTAGTCAACGCTTTCCAAAGTTTCCCCAGCGACATGTCGCTGGGGAAAATCTTGATACGTTTGACTTGTCAACGCTTTGCGTTTGACTTGTCAACGAATAACCAACATTTCCCCAGCGACATGTCGCTGGGGAAGAGTCTGCAGGTTTTTTTTTAAAATTGCCTGCACAGCAGGCGTTTTCCATATTTTTTCCGGAATTTTTTCGGAAAAAATCTACCAAAACCTGTAACCAAAACCTGTATTTGCTCACCAAAAGACACATATAAAGTAAACTTGAAATACAAATCAACACAAACGCGGAATAAGTTCAACTTGCACCAAAATATAATATAACGTTCTAATGATCACATGGATAATAGGAATAAGTCGGGATAGTTAAGGATACTAGGGAAACAAGCGTTCTAATTTAGGATAATAGGGAAACAAGTCAAGATGAACATAAAGAAACTATGTACCATACTAACAAACACATATATGACACGACTAGCTCGCGTCATCGCCACCCTCCCGATCCTCAGCATCATCACCCGGGCGACTCCCGCTCCCGCTGGCACCAGCATCATCACCCGGGCGACTCCCACTCCCGCTGGCACCACCACTCTCATATGCGGCAAAAAGATCGCCATACCTGGGGTCGTTTCTGAACAAGCCCATCATGAAATCAACATCCCGATCCCGACGAGTCTCAGGGGGTGGTGGCGGAAAGCACGGGGGAGTACTGGTGTATCCCGACAATACCATACCCACGCCAGGATGGTGGCCGCGAAACTTGCCTCCTCGCACCATCCTGTTGATCTCGGCAGTGGTGTGCTCACCCGTCGCCTCTAGCTCCCTCATCTGATCCTGTGTGGTGACAATAACACAAGATAGTAAATATATTAGTCGGGTTGCTAGATTATTAATCAATGATTCATTAAAGTGTGTTTTGAAAAGAATACTTACATACAACTGGAGAGACTGCTCATCTACAAATACACCATTTTCATTTGTGTGCAGACGATAGAACATGTCGATCTCTGTAGGCTCCTGTTGGGTTTCAGACGCCTTTTGCTGTACATACACACGTAAGTAAGATCAATCTAATTAAATGCGGCAATAATAATATGTATGTAAAATCAATAATGATAATAATAAAATAATAAAAATAAAAAACAATAATAATAATAATAATAAAATAAAAAAAACAAAAAAAAACCATAATAATGTAAAATCAATAATAATAATAATAATAATAATTACCATGAGATGTCGAGTGCGAGGGATCGACCGAGAACCATGTCGGGAGACAAGTGTTGCCTTGGACCGATTTTGGCTGTTTGTTGAGGATCGCTTCATGTTAGCTTCGTCAGTCCAAAACTCTATCTGTTTCTCCCACACTTCAGGTGTGTGCTCGTCGGGTCTGTTCCGCCTAATTTGATCCACATCGTATTCTCCAGTCTCGGGGTCTTTTACACAAATCTCGCTTCAGACTAGCCTTGCTGGTGTTGTATGATTTTTGTAGCTGTGCATTAATGGTATCATAAATACTCTTCCACCGAGGGGTGTTCACGTACGGCGTGAGATCATAATTTTTCTGCAATCAAATACAACACATTGAAAACAGAGTTAGAAATATAATTTATATATTTATTTAAATTCGTTTATTTATTTATATGATATAAATAAATAAACGAATTTAAATGAATATACACAATACAACACATTGAAAACAGAGTTAGAAATATAATTTATATATTTATTTAAATTCGTTTATTTATTTATATGATATAAATAAATAAACGAATTTAAATGAATATACACAATACAACACATTGAAAACAGAGTTAGCAATATAATTTATATATTTATTTAAATTCGTTTATTTATTTATATGATATAAATAAATAAACGAATTTAAATAAATATACACAATACAACACATTAAAAACGGAATTAGCAATATAATTTATATATTTATTTAAATTTGTTTATTTATTTATATGATATAAATAAAAAAACAAATTTAAATAAATATATACAATTAAATAAATGAACACGATAATTAAATAAATATAAAATGATAACTTACCCCAATAGCTGCCCGGGCCGCCGCCTTGTACCCTTCGGGGACCTTGCTCCACGAAGGGTAATACAAAGGTATTTCCCTAACGACACACCCGAATAAGTTTCCCCAATGATCTGCGTAGGGGCCGACAGGTATAACAAGGTTATCTCTACCGGGTACAAAGTCGATCTCGACCGGCCGGTTTTGATTCTCGGCCACCGCATCCAGTAATTTCAGGCAGCGGGTCTTCTCCCGGGTATTCTGCCTGCCGGCTCTCCTCCCGCCCAAATTGGGCTTTTTCTTTCCTTTTCCTGCAAAATCAAGTGAATGATAAAGTCATAAAAGTTAAGGCAAACAAGTTAAATATGTGTATCAAATTTGTATTACAATAATCCAGAAATTCTTACCCCGGTTGACGAAGCAACCCCCGCAACCGAATGATGGAGGACGTGGACGTGAAGGATCCTCGCCACCACCGTCCCCGCCGTGGCCCCGTGTAACATCAGTCATCTGTATACAGGTACAATTATTCCGATAAGCTTATCGGGATAAACTGTATTCAAACAACTTATCCTGATAACATTTTTAAATCCCCAACGACATGTCGCTGGGGAAACCAAACAAAATTTTTTTATATAAAATATACCTTCCCGCTGCTTGCCGCTGCTACAGTTGCCTACCGCTGTCTGCCGCCGCCTACCGCTACCTACGCTGCCTACTGCCGCCTACCGCTTCCTACGCTGCCTACCGCTACCTACGCTGCCTACTACTACTGGTACCTACGCTGCCTACCCCGCTGAAATTATATAAAAATTAATTTTAATTATATAAAAACGAATTTTAATTATTATAAATAACTCAATTAAGAAAAATATACCTTTAATTAACAGAAAAAATAAATCCACCACCACAAACTTGTTAATAGAATTATCAATTAGAGAGAAAAGAGGGTGATGTGGTGGTGGTGGTGGTGATGACGTTCGGTGGTGGTGTGTTGGCGGCGATGTTGGTGGTGATTCTTGGTGGGTTATGTGGTGGGGATGGCTGGTGAAGACATTCTGGTGGTGGTGTGAATGGTGGTGATGATTGGTGGTGATGAATGGTGGTGATGATTCTTGGTGGGTTATGTGGTGGGGATGGAGGAGATGAATGGTGGTGATGATTCTTGGTGGTAGTGGTGATGAATGATGATTTGGTGGTAGTGGTGATGATTGTTGGTGAGTTTGTTCGCAGGTTTGGTGAGTTTGTTCGCAGGTTTGAGAGAATGATTTGGTGTGGGGAGATAAGTGATGTTTCTGTAAATCGAATAAGGATAAGGTCTGGTCAAAAGTTTCCCCAGCGACATGTCGCTGGGGAAACTTTCCTTTTCATGACGAACTTTTCCCCAGCGACATGTCGCTGGGGAAACCCTAGACTTTGTCGTCTTGCGCAGCTGGTTTAATAAACGTTAGCAATTAACGAACTTTTCCCCAGCGACATGTCGCTGGGGAAAATTGTGTTTTGTCGCTTTGTGAAAGAAGCGCGTCAATGAAAATTTTTGGAGGGATTTCTAAAATTGGTAAACGAAACTTACCCCAGCGACATGTCGCTGGGGAAACCAATTATTTTATATGCTTTTAAATGATTAATAATAATAATTTTATATATTTGTATATTTTACTTTTATATAATTAAAAATAATAATTGTATATATTTGTATATTTTACTTTTATATAATTAAAAATAATAATTTTATATATTTGTATATTTTACTTTTATATAATTAAAAATAATAATTTTATATATTTGTATATTTTACTTTTATATAATTAAAAATAATAATTTTATATATTTGTATATTTTACTTTTATATAATTAAAAATAATAATTTTATATATTTGTATATTTTACTTTTATATAATTAAAAATAATAATTTTATATATTTGTATATTTTACTTTTATATAATTAAAAATAATAATTTTATATATTGTATATTTTTTATATAAGATATTTATGTAAATTAGTTTTAAATGATTGATAATAATACGTTTTATATAATTATATATTTATATAATAAGTTTGATTGATAATAATACGTTTTATATAATTATATATTTATATAAAAATTATATATTTAACAACTTATGATATTTACTTTTAAATGATTAATAATAATAATTTTATATAATTGTATTATTATAATTTTATATATTAGATAGGGTTCAACATCAGAGGTTCAATGTATTAGATAGGGTTCATCATTATAGGTTCAATGTATTAGATAGGGGTTCATCATTATAAGTTCAATGTATTAGATAGGGTTCATCATTATAGGTTCAATGTATTAGATAGGGTTCATCATTATAGGTTCAATGTATTAGATAGGGTTCATCATTATAGGTTCAATGTATTAGATAGGGTTCATCATTATAGGTTCAATGTATTAGATAGGGTTCATCAACAGAGGTTCAATGTATTAGATAGGGTTCATCATTATAGGTTCAATGTATTAGATAGGGTTCATCATTATAGGTTCAATGTATTAGATAGGGTTCATCATTATAGGTTCAATGTATTAGATAGGGTTCATCATTATAGGTTCAATGTATTAGATAGGGTTCAACATTATAGGTTCAATGTATTAGATAGGGTTCATCATTATAGGTTCAATGTATTAGATAGGGTTCATCATTATAGGTTCAATGTATTAGATAGGGTTCATCATTATAGGTTCAATGTATTATATAGGGTTCAACATCAGAGGTTCAATGTATTAGATAGGGTTCATCATTATAGGTTCAATGTATTAGATAGGGTTCATCATTATAGGTTCAATGTATTAGATAGGGTTCATCATTATAGGTTCAATGTATTAGATAGGGTTCATCATTATAGGTTAAATGTATTAGATAGGGTTCATCATTATAGGTTCAATGTATTAGATAGGGTTCAACATTATAGGTTCAATGTATTAGATAGGTTCAATGTATTAGATATGGTTCAACATTATAGGTTCAATGTATTAGATAGGGTTCATCATTATAGGTTCAATGTATTAGATAGGGTTCATCATTATAGGTTCAATGTATTAGATAGGGTTCATCATTATAGGTTCAATGTATTAGATAGGGTTCAACATCAGAGGTTCAATGTATTAGATAGGGTTCATCATTATAGGTTCAATGTATTAGATAGGGTTCATCATTATAGGTTCAATGTATTAGATAGGGTTCAACATTATAGGTTCAATGTATTAGATAGGGTTCATCATTATAGGTTCAATGTATTAGATAGGGTTCATCATTATAGGTTCAATGTATTAGATAGGGTTCATCATTATAGGTTCAATGTATTAGATAGGGTTCATCATCAGAGGTTCAATGTATTAGATAGGGTTCATCATTACAGGTTCAATGTATTAGATAGGGTTCAACATTATAGGTTCAATGTATTAGATAGGGTTCATCATTATAGGTTCAATGTATTAGATAGGGTTCATCATTATAGGTTCAATGTATTAGATAGGGTTCATCATTATAGGTTTAATGTATTAGATAGGGTTCATCATCAGAGGTTCAATGTATTAGATAGGGTTCATCATTATAGGTTCAATGTATTAGATAGGGTTCATCATTATAGGTTCAATGTATTAGATAGGGTTCATCATTATAGGTTCAATGTATTAGATAGGGTACATCATTATAGGTTCAATGTATTAGATAGGGTTCATCATCAGAGGTTCAATGTATTAGATAGGGTTCATCATTATAGGTTCAATGTATTAGATAGGGTTCATCATTATAGGTTCAATGTATTAGATAGGGTTCATCATTATAGGTTCAATGTATTAGATAGGGTTCATCATTATAGGTTCAATGTATTAGATAGGGTTCATCATTATAGGTTCAATGTATTAGTTAGGGTTCATCATTATAGGTTCAATGTATTAGATAGGGTTCAACATTATAGGTTCAATGTATTAGATAGGGTTCATCATTATAGGTTCAATGTATTAGATAGGGTTCATCATTATAGGTTCAATGTATTAGATAGGGTTCATCATTATAGGTTCAATGTATTAGATAGGGTTCATCATTGTAGGTTCAATGTATTAGATAGGGTACATCATTATAGGTTCAATGTATTAGATAGGGTTCATCATTAGAGGTTCAATGTATTAGATAGGGTTCATCATTATAGGTTCAATGTATTAGATAGGGTTCATCATTATAGGTTCAATGTATTAGATAGGGTTCATCATTATAGGTTCAATGTATTATGTACATGTTGAAGCATGAAGCTTTTCCGTGCAGGTGTGGACATGGAGATGTAGTTCTTCGAGAATCGTGGACAACTGAAAACTTTGGTAGACTGTACTATGCTTGTCCACGTTCACAGGTTCAACCTCCAGTTTCATATGGATGCAAATTTTTTTTATGGAAAGACGAACGCGTCCAACTACTAATCAAATCTCTTGGAGGTTCAATGAGCTTTTCTCCTCCAAGCTCTTCTTCAAGACTTTCAACGAGCTTTTCTCCTCCAAGCTCTTCTACCAGACATGCAACGATTCCAATTTCTTCTCCAAGCTCTTCAGCGTGTGCAAACTGTGTGCGCTTGAATGGAATGATAATGGTACTTGAGCGTACGATAGAGTTGTACCGCAACTCCGATAGGCACACATTGGATTCAGCTGCACTACTTCACGACCTTTACGATGACATGGGGAACATTCGTTTGGACTAGTTTATGATGTATCTGTTTTCGTGTTTATGAGTCTATTATCGTTTTGATATCCATGTTTAATTAAGCGCGTGTTTAAGTGTCAGTGTAGAATAAAGTTAGGTTTAGGCGTGTCTGTTTGTAAGCCTCAATGAATGTTAACAATTTTTAATTAATATTAACAATGAATGTTAACAATTATCAGTGAATGTTAACTTTTGGCGAGAAAATTAACCATTTGTCTCACTTTTTTTATCATAAAAAGAGATATACTATTTTAAATTTTAATAACTATATTTTTTAATATATATATTATATTTACTAAAATATTATATAGACACTACACGTTTTTGAAAATTGGTGGTCAAATAGAAGTCAACTTATCCCCAGCGACATGTCGCTGGGGAAAGATTTGTTCGTTTTTTTAAAATAGGCGCGTTAACTGAATATCGTTGGAAGGAATCCTAAATGTTTCCCCAGCGACTTGTCGCTGGGGAAAACTTTTGTCATAAATTAAACAACGCATTAACGCTAATCACTTGGATTAGACGCGGGAGAAGGTTTCCCCAGCGACATGTCGTTGGGGAAACGTTGGCGGGTTAATCTCCCGCTTGCATTAATTATGAAGTAGTTTGGTCAAAATTCAGTCAACTTTTCCCCAGCGACATGTCGCTGGGGAAAAGTTTCTTTATTTTTTGGTCAAAAGTTTTTCGAGAAAGTTTGCCACGTCAGAAAGTTTTTGTCGTTTAGCGACTTTTCCCCAGCGACAGCATGTCGCTGGGGAAAACCCCGATGGGGAAGGGCTGGATTGTTGTAGTGACTCCCCATTTACTGTTTCATCCTTAACGACACTTACTTGCCGTGCTGCCTGAACGGGTGTGCCCACAACTATGCTAAACTTAAAATGAAAAAATCTTACCACGCAAACTCGTTGTGCCAAAACGGAACCTGTGTACGTTGCCGGATAGTGTTCGGATGGCTAGAGGTGGGTGAGAACCGAATAGATGTATAAAGATGTAAAACGAGTTATAAGAAGAAAACGATAAATTGAATTTGTGAGTAGAAGCCGAAGTGTGCAAGTGGAATGTAGGGCTGAGCATCGGTCCGGGACCGGACCGGACCGAGGACCGAAATGGTCTGAAACTTCGGATCGAGACCAGACCGAAATAGTCCGGTCCGGTCCGGTCCGGTCCGGTCCTATTAGACATATTTGACGAGATTTTGGTAAGACCGAACCGGACCGGACTGGACCGACCGGACAAAGGACCGAATTCGTCTAAAAGCCCGGATCGAGGACCGGACCGAAATTACTCGGTCCGGTTCGGTTTGGTCCGGTCCGGTCCGGTTTTTTGGTCCGGATCGGTTTTAGGTCTGCCGTGCTCAGCCCTAGTGGAATGGTATGTTCAAACAAAATTCACGACTTGTTATAACCAGTTGAGGTGGCGAGCTTTAATGAAATTTTGGGAAACGAAAATGAAACATTAACTTAAAAAGGTTTTGAAAATAGTTATTTTGAATAGCTTATATTGTATCTTTTACATACAAAAACATTAATTCTTATTTATTTTTTTTGGGAAAAAGACGGATTTGGTCAAGTTGAACACTTTGTAATTAAATGTAACTCAAGTGGAAAGAATTTGATAGATTTGGTCATCACCATACAAAATGTTTGAAGACAAGACAGATTTCGTCATAATCATTTGGTAGAGTTGTGAAAAGAGGGTTTTTAGGACCTTTCTTTAAGACACTTTTCTGAATGGTGTCCCGAAAAATGTTTTATGGGACCAATTAGATTATGAGTCATATTAGAGTGGATTTTAATAAAACACTTTATACTATGTAGATCCTATTAAGTTAATTTACATGACACTTTTTTAGTATATAGTCTCATTATGAAATAGATAATAGGACATTTGATATAAAGGTCCTATTATATTATATTTTATAAGACGCTTTGTTGGTCAATCTTATTATATTATAATTTAATACGACGGTTAGTATATGGGTCCTATCAGATCTAGCTTTATAGTACGCTTAAAGTATGTGGGTCCTATCATATGTAATTTTATTACGCTAAATCGGCTAGGTATTATTATGATTGAACATAAAGGGTACATTTAGACACATAGTCTTTAAAACATAATCGATTTTTAATTAATTGTTCATTTTATCTGTATTAATAAAATAACTTTTAAATCTTTCGTTTTTTAATTCATTATTAGGAAACAGTCATTTGGTGCATTTTCGAGATAAGTTCATGCTATGTTTTACTTTATCACTAGGTGTAGTTTTGTAACACTTGAGCCCGGGCTATTGGTTGTTTATAAGGCTTTATCTTGACCCAAGGTTAGTATCCGATTCGAATTCATGTTTGGATCGAGGTTCATTAAATGTGAAGCTTGAGTCAAGTTTTGGCTTCGCGAAACTTAAGTAGCTTACGAACAAGCTCTATCCAATACTGGTATATCTGAATGACCTTATCAACTCTTAGAAGTCTATGTACGTATTGTGCTTATAGATGAAGAGTCATTGTCATTCCGATTTTTTGAACCACGAATTAAAAAAATATAAATTTATGTATTCAGTTTTGTAAAATATGAAAACCATAGTCTAATTGTATAAGCACTTAATAATCATAATTTTAACCTACATGTCTTTTTTTTGGTATACTTGGGTTTTGATTCAACATTACGAGCTGAGTAAGGTTGTGTCTTGGTAGTTCTCACTAAACTCTAAAGTGATGTGGTTGTGTCTAGGTAGTTCTCACTAAACTATAAAGTGATGTGGTTGTGTGTTGTGAGTTCTCACTAAACTTGAAAGTGATTAGTAGTTGGGTTGTGTGAAGTTCTCACTTAGCTTCAAAGTGAAGAGTCGTGAAGATTGGTTCTAGCTTTCGATTAGAACTCGACATCTAGCCTTGTGTCGTTAAATGGTGAAGTGGACGACGTTGTGTAGATTGGTCCTACCTAGGGGTGTTATCGGGTCGGGTTATAGGGTTATCGGGTCTTGTCGGGTCGGGTTAAGTCGGGTTTTTATTTTTCAAAACTCACCCGCAACCCGACCCGATAAGGAATCGGGTTATTGGGTTCGGGTGGTATTCGAGTCGGGTTATATCGGGTCGGGTGATTCAGGTTATGTCGGGTTAAGTGATACTATAACTGAGCTTTTTGTTTTTTTTATCATTAAGTTATCTTTGCAAATTGATACAAATAAATGTTTGTTGTTACAGACTAATTGGCAAAAAATATGACTATAATACGAAAACAATAGGACTACCTAGTCGATGTAAATAAAATACTACAAATAAACATTGCACAACTATATATGTGAGAATTGAGTACTGATTTTGTCACTTGTAAATGGTAAGTTACGTGACAAGTGGTATTATCCAATTTTTCTTAATGTTACTGTAGTTTGTATTTTGTAGTTAGTCGCAGTAGCAAAGAAAAGTTCATAATTACAATATAAATGTTTCAGTAGCAAAGAATGTTGCATATCTATTCCAGTTTGGATTCCAAACTTTTGAAAACCTTTATTTTAAAAATTATAAAAATGACTTGCGGGTCATATCGGGTTGACCCGTTAACCCGATAATAAAATTATTTTAACCCGAACCCGACCCGATAACATTATCGGGCTATCGGGTCGGGTGAATAACAACCCGACAAGATTTTCAACCCGATTTAACCCGACCCGATAAAACTTAGTCGGGTACGGGTTCGGGTTCGGGTCGGGTCAACCCGACCCTACTGACACCCCTAGTCCTACCTAAGATTAGGACTCGACTTTTAGCTTAGAGTCGGAAATTAGATAAGCGACGTTGTGTATGGTTTCTCCACCTTAAGGAGTTTGTTGACTAGTGAAGTAACTCTCGAGTAAGGTGTACTCGAGGAGTGGAGTAGGGCGAAGAGGAGCTTCGTGACCGAACCACTATAAATCATCGTGTCGGTACTTTCCTTTACATTTATGTCTTTACTTTTGTAGATGTATTTATAGTTGCATTCTTGAGTTGTGTGTTGTGTGCATCTCATAATATAAACATCTAAGTTGCGGAAAAGCTATGGCTTAGTACGTGTGTGCTTCGTGTTTAGATTATGGTCAAGTGTACATCACTTAGTCTAAACATCCTAGTTGCGGAAAAGCTTATGCTTAGTACGTGTGTGCTTAGTGTTTAGACTATTGCTTGATGTACTCTTGATTTGATGTGTTTGTGTGTTTACTTACTTGTAGTATTTATCTTTCAATCAAACACATCTCATATCTAGTCAAGCTTGATCGAGAATTTGATACAAAGGATTGTCAAAGTTTAAACATGTAATAAACAGTTTCGTCCACTGTCGGCGGTTCCATAAATGGACCGGCGGTTCTTTATTGATAAGGAACCGCGGGTACACATAAGGAACCGCGCACAGTGGATTAAGCCGAAATGTTTTGAAAACTAACTAGAAACTATTCAACCCCCCCTTCTAGTTTCTACACATTCCTTGACCGACCCTTCTCAGCAATATCTTTCCAAGTTTTTTTATTGGCTAGGCCAACAACGACATTTGGTCTTGGAGCTTTAGCTTGAGAAGATGGAGCTTTGTGAGTGTGCTTTGATCTGGGAGTGTGCTTTTGTCTTGGAGCATCAGCTTGAGCAACTAATTCTTCATCACTAGAGTTAAAGAAAGGGCTCTTCCTAATCCAATCTATGTTTTCCCATTCCTCCTGATATTTGACCACATCATGTGTTTAAAACAATTAATCGATGGTATAAACGTATACAACTTTATGCATAAACACATAACAACTTAACTATACCTTGTTTGAAATTTTCTTATATCCTTTCGAGTAAGCAGTCGGTTTTGACTTTGAACCTGACATAGCATTAAGTTGAATATATTAAAACTTCACAATGTTGTACATTAAACCATAAACTTTTAGTTTAAACAGATTTACCTTTAGAATTGCTATTCTTCTTGAGTTCTAACTCATAATCCTCATCACTCGTGTCTTTCTCCTCATCACTTGTATCTTCCTCCTTATCACTAGAATCTACCTCGGCATCATTAGTGTCTTCATCCTCATCAGATGAATATGATTCATCCTCTGTAGTAGGTTTGAATATAATAGGAGTTTCCAAACAGGGAGGACGAATAGAGGGAGGACGAACTTTTTTTGTAGATGTTGTGGCATTAGGTACACCTAAAATTTGAGTTTGAAGCAAGGCAGGACGAACAGATGGAGGACGAACTCGAGCGGACGAACTTGTGGCATTAGGAGTTTGAAACAAAAAAGGACGAACAGATGAAGAACTTGTGACATTATGTATGCCTGCAATAGGAGTTTGAAACAGTGGAGGACGAAAATAGGGAGTACTGGAAGAACTTCTTGGCAAACGACGAATAGGACTTGTATTGCTAGGGGTGGGCGAAAGTTAGCACTTTCAGAAGTAGATGATGAAGTGTCGGATTCTATATGAATTACTTCTGCAAACATGTACATATTAATGTTAGTTATATATCGATGAAGGGAGTGTTTGGCAGAATGTGTATCATGGTTGTTGATGCCCTAATAACATTTGGCTTTGGTTATTCATATGTTTGTAAAGGGGGCCATATCCTTAAACTATAGGACCATATCCAGACACATTGACAAAACCCATATCCTAGATTGAAACATAGACCATATAAACACATTAAGAAGGGTTAATCCTATAAATTGAATCACGTTAATTAAATATGACATAGGTCCATATACATGCATTAAAAGTAAGTGTAAACTCTAATATCAGTAACAAACTTACATTGTTCGAATGAACCCTAATATTAAATTAAACAATACTGATTTCTGCATTACCTCTTTCCTGATATTTCATGTTGTTAATGATTCTGTAGATTGGCGACTATTGTTTATGAGGTTTGATTTTTTTGATCGGTTATTGGGTGGTTAATTTAGGGTTCGTTCTTCCTGTGTGATTGTGAAAATGGTCGAAAATGGTGGTGGTTACAAGATGGTTACCAGATATTATGTGTGTTAATGAAAATGTAAATATTAAATTTACTTAATAATAAAAGTATAATTAACATTTAATTTTTAAAAGTTAATAACAAATAAATAATTAAATAACTTAAATATATTAATAGTTAAATAACTTAAATATCTTTAAAAGTTAATAATAAATTTAATTTTTAAAATTTAATAAGTAAATAAAAAAGCATATACGTTTTATTTTTATTAAAAACAAAAAATTAAAATATTACTTTAATTTTAAACATAATTAAAATTATAGTTAAATAACTTAAATATATTAGGTTATAATAATGCTTGACAACCGCGAGATAGATATCTTTTGTTTTTCTAACAGTATGTGAGATTTAGTTGAGGTTTATATCAATCACCTTGAATAATCATCTCAAGCAATTTATTATGAATAAGGTCAATTTTTAATGGACGGTTTAATAAGGTTAGGGTGAGGACATTCTACTTTGGTATTGGGTTACGGTTTATGGTTTATGGTTTATGGTTGAGTTTATGATTTAGTGTATATGGTTCACTGGTTTAGGGTTTAGGGTTTAGGGTTTAATGTTTATGGTTTGTGGTTTAAGGGTTAACTAATGGTTTAATGTTTATAGTTTAAGGTTAAATGGTTTAAGGTTTATGATTTAGTATTTAGGGTTTTTGGGGGTTAAGGTTTAGGGCTTAGGGTTTAAGGTTTAAGATACTAGTTTACTTAGCTAGGGTTTGTGGTTTAATGGTTTAATGTTTATAGTATAAGGTTAAATGGTTTAATATTTATGATCTAGTGTTTAGGGTTCATTGGTTTAGGGTTGAGGGTTTAGGTTTAAGGTTTATGGTTTGTAGTTTAAAGGTTAATTAATGGTATAATGTTTATAATTTAAGGTTAAATGGTTTAAGGTTTATGATTTAGTGTTTAGGATTTTTTGGGGTTAAGGTTTAGAGCTTAGGGTTTGCGGTTTAGGGTTTAGGGTTTAAGGTTTAGGATTAATGGTTTACTTATATACGGTTTGTGGTTTAATGGTTTAATGTTTATAGTATAAGGTTAAATGGTTTAATATTTATGATCTAGTGTTTAGGGTTCATTGGTTTTAGGGTTCAGGGTTTAGGGTTTAGGGTTTAAGGTTTATGGTTTGTGGTTTAAGGGTTAATTAACGGTTTAATGTTTATAGTTTAAGGTTAAATGGTTAAAGGTTTATGATTTAGTGTTTAGGATTTTTTGGGGTTAAGGTTTATGGCTTAGGGTTTGCGTTTTAGGGTTTAGGGTTTAAGGTTTAGGATTAACGGTTTACTTAGATAGGGTTTGTGGTTTAATGGTTTAATGTTTATAGTATAAGGTTAATAAATGGTTTAATATTTATGATCTAGTGTTTAGGGTTCATTGGTTTAGGGTTCAGGGTTTAGGGTTTAGGGTTTAAGGTTTATGGTTTGTGGTTTAAGGGTTAATTAATGGAATAATGTTTATAATTTAAGGTTAAATGGTTTAAGGTTTATGATTTAGTGTTTAGGATTTTTTGGGGTTAAGGTTTAGGGCATAGGGTTTGCGGTTTAGGGTTTAGGGTTTATGGTTTAGGGTTTATGGTTTATGGTTTATGGTATGCATGATTATGATTTATGGTTTAATTAAGGTTTATGGTTTAATGGTTTATGGTTTACGGTTAAATGGTTTAAGGCTTGCGATTTAGGTTTTATTATTGGTTTTTGGTTTAATTTGTGTTTATGGTTTAATTGGTTAAGGTTTATGATTTAGGGTTACCATCATTCGAGATAGATGGGTTTGATATTTCATATTTTTTAAAAACTTTAATGTTTTAAAATCTATCAGATAACAAATTAATCATTGTTTATGTTACATTCATACATGAGCTTGTTGAAATAAGTCATAAAACCGTTTAATCACCCGACTTATATTATATAATTAATAAACAAGATTTATGTTATAATTATTAATATAATTATCATGATAATTAAACATGACCATTTTATTTAAATAAACTTTAGGCTAAAATAATTATTAATATAATTATTCATGTTACATTTAATTAATTAAGAAACATAGCTTAATTATGTTATATTAATTTTTAACCAAGGTTTAATTAAATTAATAACATGCTTTAATTTAATTATCCAATTATCATGTAAGGTAAAGTTCAATTATTAAAATCATGAAAAATTAATAATGTTATACTACTAAACTAGACTTATACTAACGTGTCTAAAAAGTGAATCGTTTAATTTGCATGCAACTTGATATATTGCACCGGTATCCCGTCCACTAATAACTCACTCACACACACACACACATTCAATATCCGGAGGTCAAATAATGAATCAACCACCCACCCACCCAGACACAAACAGTAACAAATCTTCAAACCCTGATAAATCAAACCTAAGTGACCAGTTGGATATTGATTTTAAGATCACTCCTGAGATGATGGATTATGTGATAGAAAAGTATGGAACCAGCTGGAGATATCCTTATCCGATTACTGACACTATTGTTGAAGACTTGATGCAGTTAGATTTAAAAAACGGACTAAAGGAAAATCAAAACAAGGTTAGGGTTTTTACTTCGCAACAATATTATTAAAGTTTTGATGATTTGTCTTTGTTTTGATGATGTTGCATGTTACGAAAATACCAATAATTGATTCTGTTTTAATATTTGTTATATAGATGACAAGGCAGATGAGGCTACGAAGGTTGATGAAGGTATGAAGGTTGATGAAGCTATGAAGGTTGATGAAGCTACGAAGGCACATATTAAAGGTCAATTTTGTGAAATTTTATGTTTATATGTTTGTCAGAAAGGCGTTAGATGGATCATTAGTTAGTGTTTACTATGTAATGTTTTAGGAGTAGTGAAAATGATAAATGGTTCAAGTATTCTGTTGGTTATATGATGATGTAGATACATGATATAAGGGGGTGTTTGGTTTAGCTTATATAATGGGCTTATAAGCTCAAACCAAGTGTTTGGCTAAGCTTATATTAGTGGGATTATAAACTTATATATGGGTGTTATGATAAGCCATTAAAATGTGGCTTTTTAGGAAGGTTTGGGCTTATATAACATATTTACCATTTTACCCTCATGTTAACTTAAGTTTATATAAGCCATGGGCTTATAAGTTTATTAAACATAGGCTTATATAAGCAAAAAATGGCTTATATAAGCCCATTATATAAGCTAAGAAAAACACACCATAAATTCTCAAAAAAGGGGTTGGTCATACTAGAAACCTTAAGTTCTCAAGTTTTTTTTAAAGGGATGGAAGAGTATGGAAAGGGAAATTAAAAAAAATGTTGTTCTTAAGTTTTTTTGAAGAAGAAAGGGTAGGGAACGGAAAGGAGGAAGGAATGAAAGGTGCAGGCATTTTTATGTATATCTGTTCCGCCCAATTTTGGGGGGATTGGGAAGAAAAATAGGTTAGGCTTGTATAAAATTACATTTATATCCTTATTATTCATCCACATTTTATATAATTCTACTAGGGTTTCTACCTTTTACAGAAGTTATTCGTAACTGGCATCTCCTTTATATATGTCCATTACATGCTAATTTTTGGAGTTATCTTCTCGGTCCAAGGGTTAGCAGGGGATGTACACCAAAAGTAGAGTCATCTTCTCGGTCTCCATTTTCTACAACAGAAAGGCCCCCACCTATCAGAAATGCAGTATGTTTTCTGCCTTGTCCAAAAAATTGAAAGAATTTGAAACAAAGCTAGGAAAAAGGAAGAGGGGGTAGGCTATGGAGGAACCTGTAGGGGGTAGGCTATGGAAGAACTTGTTATCTCTGTTTTATGGATGTTTCTGATGAATCTTCTTTAGACTATTTCGGTTAAGTGTAGGTATAGTTTATGTAAACAATTTTAAACACTAATCTGCATAGATGGGTGTAGCCATTATTTTTTGGAATGCAAATATGTTGTCATTCACATTTTGTATGAACCTGCAATATTATCATCAATATTATGAAACTATACTTGTATTTCATGGATTTAAACATGGTTCATCTTGTATTTTATTTATTCATGTTGTGAGTTGTATAATCCTAGATGCATACCACATATAACCAAGATTTTTGTGTCAAAGTTACCTGTTACACATCCGGTTAAGGCTTTCCACTTCGGTGGATCTTATAACCTATTTTCTTCCCTAATTCTCCCACCAAAACTAATTAAGCTTTTAGCAGTTTATGTTTTCGACTTAGCTTAACTCTAAGGTGCTTTTAAGTTTTTGCTATTACATCTGCAATTATTTTCTAATTGGATATAAAGTTGTTAGGCTCTTGCCTTATTCTTCTGAAGTTCTGAGCATATGTTTGTAACAATACTGCTAGGCCATTCTTCACTCAGAACTAAGCTAATATTGAGTATTTCTTTGAAAAGCTGCTTGTTTCAGCTTATTTTGTTTTTAATCATTATCTAGTCAAGCACAAGTTAAGATTTTTTTATCTTTTTAATATATTTTCACTAGTCCTCCCAAGTATTTATTCCAATTCGTGTCTAATTTCACATAAACAACTAATTTGTTCAAACAATGTGCTTAATTATTAACTAAACTGAAAATGAAAAGTTTGAAATGACTGAAGTAAAATAAAAATAACACAAGGTGAAAACTGATCAAACATAAATTAAATTCAATAATACTAAAGGATTACAGGTTTTTAATAAAACAAACATTTTGTTTCTCTAACTAATTAAACATTGGAGATTTCTCAGGATCAAATGCCAAATGAAGTTCATCGTAATCTAAAGCCTCTTTGAACTCGTCTTCGTCTTCTTCAATTTCATGCTCAGAAGAATAAACATCATCATGTATGATTTGACCTTCTTCCTCCAGTTGCCTCCTATACGCTTCCTCCCTCTGTCACTGTTCCTCTTGCCTCCTTCTAAAGGAAACAGCTTCCTCCCTCTCGCGTTGTTCTTGCTCCTGTTGACTCCTTCTTAAGGAAGCAGTTTTCTCCCTCCGATATTGTTGTTCAAGTCGGGCATTCTCTTCGTCTTCCAGCTTCCATTGTCTTTGTTGGTAAGCTTCCTCAACATAACAATCGTACTCATCATATTTATCATCGTAAGGACAATCAGCAGGGAACTCTCCATCTGCATTTGCTTTTACTTTGGGCACCACACAAGGTTTTCTGAAAAGAACATAAAAGATTATTAGTACTAAATGATAACAAAGATACAACGTTAATAAAATAAATAATGATACATACTTGTCAGGAACTGCACTGGTATCTTCAAAAGCACCAGAAAATGTTCTTTTTGATGAAGGAGCCATTTTTTGATTCTTAAAATGCTGGTAATTAAGTGTTTGTTGTGTTTTTGTTATGATTAATTTCATTACTTAATCCTTGTTTATATAACCAAGGATGGAATACAAAGAGTCAGCAGCCTACATAAACATCTAATGCATATTCATGCATGTAATTAATTTTTGTGAAGTTCCAAGAATGAGCATTCTCATTGTTAGGCGTGTAAAAAGTGTGTGTTTTCTATGTTTTTAGGGTTTATTGTGTTTTAAAAAAAAATAGCAAAAAACAAGGTCTAGGACTCGAACCCTAGACCTTCCATTCAAATACTAACACACTTAACCAGTTTGCCACATGAACATATTTGGTTCTAAATATGTGACTAATATTAACATTAGTGAAAATAGAGATTACATTTGGTTATAAACATTTGTCACATGAATATTTTACTGTGTGACGTTTTCAATGTGTTGTTCATAGTTAATCCCATTATAATGTGACCATAAGTATAATTTAGATACACATTTCTCAAATGTTGTGACTATTAGCAATCATATAGTCACATAATTGATTAAGAATTTAATATGATCATGTATTATATTTGATCATAGTCTTCAAGTAATTGTAAAATATTTGTCACATTAAAATTAATATAGTGGCAAATGTTTCAATACCTACTTTCAATTTGCCACACACACAAAATTCATGTGTGGTTAACATTTAACAAAATATACTAGTCACATTAAAATAATGTGTGTGACAACCTTGTTTATCAATTTGTCACTTGTAAAATAAGTTTATGTGACCATATATGATTTTTGGTCACATTCAATGGGTGTATGACAAATATTTGCCACACATGTATACGTATAATGTGACTACTACTTGAACCAGACTTTGATTCGATAACACTCTCAAATTATTAAGTGATTAACGACTCATCAAAAAAGCATTTGTTAGCCCTAATCACATAAATATTCATATGCGTGACAAACAAAATACGAAATGGTCATGCAAACTGACTTCAAGTGTGACTGTTTATTTATGACTGGCGAATTCAGTCACAAAAAAATTTTATTTGTTACTACACGAATTTCGGTATGTGTGACCGAAACCCATTTTTGTACTAGTGAAGGTTATGGGTTCAGTGAGTTGTGGCAATAGACTCACTGAACCCCATACGATCTTCCTAAAGAAAACAAGCATTCTCCAAGACTGAAGAAAAGGCGGGATAAGTTCAATTGTGACAAGATGAAGTACATCACACAATTAGCGTGACTTACCCTTTGGGGATAGATGGGGTACTGACAAGTGTAAAGGACTTACGTCTTACTACTTAGAATAGGGTAAGACAAGATACTACACTGTACCAATAAGACAAGAAGTGCACAAGGGCGATTATTGTCTTCTACCCAACTTTCCTTCTATAAATAGGATGCTTGTAAAGGAGAGAAAACAAGTTTGTGCACTTAATGCTTTAGACATTCACAAACAAGTTTTCTCTCCTCCAAACACGATCACACACTTGAGTTCTAAACTCTTGTTGATAGAATCGTCAAGCTTAGCAATCGTTAGGATTGGACTAGCTTGTTAGTGAGAAGATCACAAAACCACACATTGTCTATTCAATCCCTATTGTAGCTTCGTATTCAATAGGGTATAATTCTTTAATAAAGCTAAGAGTTAAACGTTGAAAACCTTTGTGTTATTTACTTACTTGTATTAAGTTTATTGCATTACTTAACCATGGGTTAGGACTATACTTAGTATACTTAAGTATAGTACTAATTACAAGGGACTAACATATATATCATATGTTATGATAGGGACTACTTGAGGCAGTCAATCTCCAAGAAACAGATTAAGAAAATGGAAGGATAAGGCCCTTATAGAGGGAAAGACTCCAAGAATACTAGAGAGAAACTAGACTCTAATTTTCATTCATTTTCTTCATAATAATACAATGCAAAGATTCCATATAAATAGTAATTGTTATCCTAGCCTAACTAGTAACTGCTTGACCCACTAAAGTACTAAATGAAACGTGCATGCATGAGAAGCTCCACAAAGTTGGAAGCTTGCTTGTAATTAGCCTAAAAACAAGGAATCCTGATGACTAACATTCAAATAACTAACAAATTATAATAAACCATGATAGCATAGTGTCAATAACGTATCAATACTCCCATCCTAAAAACGAGTCTTGTCCTCAAGACTCATGGTTCGTCGTTCCGCTCGTCTGGCTCCCAAGGAGGGTCGGGTTCGGGTTCAATAAAAAAAAACTTCAGTGGATGCCATTGACCACTAAGAGGAAATATTTCGAAGAAAGCAAATATGAGCTTGTCATTAATGAAAGTGGCAACCCCAAAACTCTCATGAATGGTGGTTCGAGCGAAGATGGCTTTATAATTTCGAAGTTTTGATGTTTTGTGACTCGGCTTGGCTGGCAAATGGGACATTGGAGAAAATGGAATTTGTTTGAAAACTTTGTTTTCTACTGTGTACGCCGTAAGCAACTTATGGATGGTGTGTTCGGGCTTGTTGATTTTCGTTACCAGAGAGGACACGGTGACGACATGAGCGGATGTGGTCTCGGTGATGTCGGTGTTGGTGTCGGAGGTGGAATCATGAGGTTCACCTTTAGGGCCAATGGATTGCCAATTGAGTGTCTTGAATGTGGTTCTGTAGCGGGTTTGGAGAATATTGATGAGGGCATCGACTTTTGCGTTTAGGGCGGATAATTGATCTTCTATGTTTGTAGATGGTTTGGATGTTGGCAGTGGGGTATGAATAATGCGAAGGGTGGTCGGGATAATACTTGCATACAAGGCCGGGATAATACTTGGCTAAGGATTCAACCAAGTTTGCTGTGACGGCTTTGAGTCGCGGGCCAATAGGGCAAGAACAACTGGAATTGTTGACTAGAGGCGTTGAGTAAGGGGATGAAAGCACCATTGTTATGATAGGGACTACTTGAGACAGTCAATCTCCAAGAAATAGATTAAGAAAACGGAAGGATAAGACCCTTAGAGCGGGCAAGACTCGAAGAATACTAGAGAGAAACTAGACTTAATTTTTATTCATTTTCTTCATAATAATACAATGCAAAGATTCCATATAAATAGTAATTGTTATCCTAGCCTAACTAGTAACTGCTTGACCCACTAAAGTACTAAATGAAACGTGCATGCCAAAGAAGCTCCACAAAGTTGGAAGCTTGCTTGTAATTAGCCTAAAAACAGCCTAAAAACAAAGAATCCTGATGACTAACATTCAAATAACTAACAAATTATAATAAACCATGATAGCAAAGTGTCATCTACGTATCATCATAGGTGACATGTGATATAATCGGTTTTTAATCGTTTCGGTTGAAATAACGCATTACGGTTCAACTAGTTTTTGTTGAGATATGCGATCGTTTAGCCATCGGTAAATGCGTGAGCCTATCGGGAGCACACACTCAATACGGAGAACACACATTTATTTACGTTTTATTATTTATAATTAAACGTATAATAAAAACTTTACGTTTTATTTAATTAACGGTGGTTTAATTAATTACGGGATTTAATTAATTAAAGGCGAGTGCGTTATTTAAATTTAAGGAAAGGAAATCGACTTCTAGAACCTCCCGGTACCCCTTAGGCGGCCGAATACCATAGAGGGTCTAGAAGATCCTTTGTTTGTTGATCAAGTAATTAAGTTACTTAATTTAGGTGTTGGGTTGGGCCTAATTAATTTTGAGGAGGTTCAAGGATGTGTATAAATACAATCCCATACCCCTCATAATTTTTCATCCCTCTCCCTTTGTTTGTTTTGGCCGATCGAATCAAACACCACACCCAAACCCTTACGAACTTTTCCTTTAACCCTAAATTCACTTAAAGTGTAAACCTTTGCAAGATCAACTACCTTAGGGTACTTACTTGTGAAGTTTCTTAGCCTTATACTAAACCTTTGATCCTCGTATCAAAGTTTTGGTCTCTTGTTTGGTTCCCCTTGTGGTTCGTCCAAACCCTAACCCTAATTAGGGTTTCCGGTGAATTTTTCCAAGTATCTTGTTTCTATCTATAAACCGTATCCTTAACCTATTAAATTAGGGTTTTGGATATTAGGGTTTCTAGTTGCAAGATAATCGAAGTGAAGTTACCACTAGCATCGTGGTGTGTTCGTTTGACGTGTCGTGTGAGCAATCGCTATAGGACGGTTACTTTACCGTTGTAGATTCAAGATCAAGATCCATTAATTGATTTATTCAATTAATTAAAAGGTTGGTTTTATTATTGTTTTATTATATGTTAATCATGAATATTGTACTAGATCCATTCCGCTGCGCACTCGTAGTTAATGGTTTAACTAGTTCTAAATCCCAACAGTGGCATCACGAGTCAAATCGTATGGCATTCATGGGTTACACATAGAATAAAACACGCTTGCTTTGCTTTAAAATCTCTTTTATTTATGTTTTTATGACAACTACATGCATACTTGTCATAAAGTTTTAATCTTGATCTAGATCTATTAAAATTAGGTAGGTTAAAATTGAACCGGTTAATAATTACTTTTGTTTTTTATTATCCGTCAAAGACCCTTGCATCTCACTTTTGTGATACTTTGCACGTCATCAAGTACCTTGCTCGAAAACTTGATGAGGGTCTTTGGTCCTCAATTTGGGGAAGACTCATTCGAGACTTGGATCTTATATGATTTACCGCTTTCATATAGAGTCCGTCTTCTGCTTCTACCCCCTTCTGTCTGTTTTATGTGCTTATTTGTTTTCCATTATGAATTGCAAAACGTAATAATTCAAGATTCTAGGAATCATAAAACGGATGGTACTTATATCGAAACTAGCTTTAAAACTATGTCATATTAATACACCATATTTTCCTTGCGAATCGGCTATGTGTTTATTTGTTAAAATCTTGATTTTTTGAACAAATATTAATATTGACATAAGAACTATGAAACTTGGTTTTATTGTATTCTAATTGTTTTGCGAAATCATATTGTCACTCGAGTTGGGCTTACATACCGTAATGATGGCTTATAAACTATCTTCTCAACGACGTGATTTGCAAAATTAATTAGTTTACAATACTTAAAATTACAACACCGTTTTGTGTTTTTACTAATGATGGACTTGCTATTGCACCTCGTGCTCTAGTCGAGCTATCTAGGGTTTGAGAAATCTTTAATCTTCTCCCGTGTTCCATAGTTGTTTTGACACCTATGGAATAATTATCCAAAGCACTTGCACCCTCGGGTGCATGAAGAGTAGGATATAGGGTTTGATCTCTCTTTAATCTTCTCCCGTGGTAAAACACGCCTAAACCGAAAAGTTAACAAATTGTTTTCTTAACTTGTGATAAGAGAATGAATTGCATGCATTCTTTTACACACTTTGACATTTGTTTTTCTAAAACTTATGTGATACCTATTTGAAATTTTTTAAGTCTATGCCATCCAATTTACAAGCACTTGTAGTTGTTTTTCGTCAACTAGTCAGACCTAGGGCGAATTACATACCCAAGGCGATCTTTGTCACTGGTCAGACCTTTGCCAATAATTGCTGCTTCAAATTGGTACGACTTAAAGTCGAGTTCCCGGTCAGATTCGGAACCCGAGGCATAAAGATGAGATGAAACATACTCATGACTTTATTATGTGTAGAACAAGTTTGTTTGAGATGTTCAAAGGTTCTCGAAAGAGATGAGAGAACATCCCATCCAAACACTCTACGACAAATAAACTTCATGAATCGTCTCATACAATCTAAGAGTTGCACTTGTAATGCAATTAACGCCCGTCGCTTACCTCTTGCCCCACTTGAATACTAGAAGGTCGGACCTCTAATATTAAGTGGGAGTGCAAGCAAGGATCTTAGTCTCAACATGATTAATTGGGTAGTTAATTCTTTGAGAATGTAATTATCGAAAATACTAATCGTTGAACTTTATTTTGTAGATGAATAATCAAAACTCTTGCTTAAACAGCACGGTTGTTAAGTCATTCCTTGAAATAATGAAATTGACTGAGAATAACTTTGTTGATTGGTATCGTGCTCTTCGGATAGCGCTCGAAACTGATGACTTGGTTAAATACCTTGAGCAACCAATTCCTGATCAACCTGCAATTCTGCCTCATGGTCATGAAGGACCAGAGCAAGACCCGGATTTACATCCAACTTGGGTCAGAAGGTCACGAGAAATCGCTGGCCTTATGCTCATGACTATGTCCCCTGAACTCCAGAAACTTTTGGAGGGTCACGGCGCATGGTCTATGATGGAAGAGTTGAAGACCATGTTCACTGAACAAGCTGATCAAGAACTCCTTGATGTTGCACGTGCCTTTCACGCGTGTAAACATGAGGATGGACAATCTGTGAGCTCCTATGTCTTGAAGATGAAGGGGTTCATAGAGAATTTGGAACGTTTGGGTCACCCCATGTCTTTGAAACTTTCAGTCAGCCTAATTTTAGCCTCACTAAATAAGGACTATGATAGGTTTGTGCAAGACTATAACATGTATGGCCTGGGGAAGACAATACCTGAATTGCATGCCATGCTTAAGTTGCATGAGAAAACGTTGCCAAAGAAGGTTGCACCTGCTACTCCTAATACCATTAATGCTATTAGGGCAGGAAGGGTTCAAAAGCCTAACAAGGCTAAACCGTCTAATGCTGCAAAGGGTAAGAATCGTGGTAAAGGGAAGAAAGTAGCTAACTTTACTTCTAGAGCCAAGATCCCCCCTCCACCAAGGAAAGAGAATCCTGCTAAGGATGCCATTTGTCACCAATGTGGTGAAATTGGTCATTGGAAGAGAAACTGTCCAGAGTATCTCACTGAGTTGTGGAAGAGAAAGAAGTCCTCGCAAGGTGCTAGCACTTCAGGTATCTTCACGATAGAACTCTTTACTTTTCCTAATAAATCTTGGGTTTATGACACTGGTTGTGGTACTCACATCTGTAATACTACTCAGGGTCTAAGGATAAGTAAGAAGCTGAAGCCAGGAGCTTTGAATCTGTACGTAGGCAATGGTCATCGTGCAGCTGTTGAAGCCATTGGTGTTTTTCAATTATTTCTCCCTAGTGGACTGGTTGTTATGTTGAATAATTGTCATTACGCACCTTCTATTTCTAGAGGGATTGTTTCAGTTTCATGTTTGTATAACGATGGATTTGTTAATCGTTTTGAGAATAATGCAAGTATTTCGGTTTCGAAAAATAATATGTTTTATTTTAATGCTATTCCTAGTAATGGTATTTATGAAATTGATATGTGTGATTCTAATGCAAACAATAGTTCTATGTATGCTATGAGCAACAAAAGGGCCAAATCTAATTTGGACTCTACATTGCTATGGCATTGTCGCCTTGGCCACATAAGCAAAAAGCGCATTAAGCAATTACAATCTGATGGATTGCTCAAGTCAAACGATGATGATTCCTTTGACAAATGTGTTTCATGCTTATCTGGAAAGATGGCACGTAAACCTTATTCACATCAAGTGGAGAGGGCGAAAGATCTACTTGGACTAATCCACACTGATGTATGTGGTCCATTTAGAACCGTGTCAAGACAAGGTGCAAGTTACTTCGTCACTTTCACTGACGACTATAGTCGTTATGGTTATGTTTACTTGCTAAAGCATAAACATGAAGTGTTTGAAACATTTAAGGTGTTTCAAAAGGAAGTAGAAAATCAACTCGGTAAAACCATAAAAGCACTACGTTCGGATCGTGGAGGTGAATTTATGAGTTATGAATTTCTGGAGCATCTTAAGGAACATGGGATAGTTTCCCAAAGAACTCCTCCATATACACCACAACACAATGGTGTGTCTGAGAGGAGAAATAGAACCCTACTTGATATGGTTCGTTCCATGATGGCCCAAACAACTCTTCCTAAATCCTTTTGGGATTATGCTCTTGAGTCTGCTGCTCGCATACTCAATATGGTTCCAACTAAGAAGGTTGAAAAGACTCCATACGAAGTATGGTATGGGCAAGCCCCTAAGCTGTCTTACTTAAAGGTCTGGGGATGTGAGGCTCTTGTTAAGCGTGACACGCTCATCAAACCTGACAAACTAGAGCCCCGATCTGTTAAGTGTATATTTGTCGGTTACCCAAAGGAAACGATGGGTTACTCCTTCTACTACCCACCCGAGAACAAAGTATTTGTTGCTCGTAATGCTGAATTCCTAGAGAGCGATCTTATGAATCAAGAAGCAAGTGGGAGTATAGAGGATCTTGAAGTAATTCAAGATGAAGATATACATCCTTCTGAAAACACTAGCAATCATGAAGAGGATGATCAAGAAATTGATGAACCTATAAGTGATATAGCTCCCATTCGAAAGTCTACGAGGACTAGGCGTGCTCCTGACCGTATGTGTTTATACATTGACGCTGAGGAACATGAGTTAGGGGATCACAATGAACCCACTGACTTCAAAGCTGCATTAGCAGATCCTGAATCTGACAAATGGCTGGATGCTATGAATGTGGAGATGCAATCCATGAAAGACAATGATGTCTGGATCTTAGTAGACCTTCCCCCTAACGCTAGAACTGTTAGTGGCAAGTGGTTGTACAAGAAGAAGACCGACATGGATGGCAATGTACACACCTTTAAAGCTCGATATGTAGCGAGGGGCTTCACTCAAACCTTCGGGGTTGATTATGATGAGACCTTCTCTCCTGTTGCGGATATCAAAGCTATAAGGATTCTTTTAGCCATAGCTGCGTTCTATGACTATGAGATTTGGCAAATGGATGTTAAAACCGCCTTCCTCAATGGACTGCTTTACGAAGAAGTCTATATGAAGCAACCTGAGGGTTTTGTTGATCCAAAGTATCCAAACCATGTATGCAAGCTACAAAGATCCATTTATGGACTTAAGCAAGCATCAAGGCAATGGAACAAGAGGTTTGATGATGAAATCAAGAAATTTGGTTTCAATCAAAATCCTGATGAGCCATGTGTATATATCAAAGCTAGTGGGAGTAGCGTAGTGTTTCTTGTCCTGTATGTTGATGACATATTGTTGATGGGAAAAGACATTCCAATGTTGCAAAGTGTAAAAGCTTACCTTGGAAGGTGTTTTTCCATGAAGGATTTGGGAGATGCTGCGTATATTCTTGGAATCAAGATCATACGTGATAGACCTAGACGGTTAATTGGTTTATGTCAAAGTGCTTACTTAGATAAGATTTTGAAGAAGTATAACATGGACAATTCCAAACGTGGCTTTGTTCCCAAGCAAACTAAATCAAAATTATCTAAGACTCAAGGAGCATCAACACCTGATGAGGTGAGACGCATGCAGAGAATTCCTTATGCTTCGGCAATAGGATCAATCATGTATGCTGTTAGATGTACGAGACCTGATGTTGCGTTCTCTCAGAACATGACTAGCCGATTTCAGCAGAATCCTGGCGATTCTCACTGGACTGCTGTTAAGAACATTCTGAGGTATCTTAGGCATACCAAAGACATGTTTCTTGTTTATGGAGGAGGTATGAAAAGAGAGCTCAGGGTTGCTTGCTACACTGATGCTGGATATCTTACGGATGCTGATGACACGAAGTCTCAAACGGGATATGTTTTCATGCTGAATGGAGGTGCTGTAAGCTGGAAAAGCGCAAAGCAGACCATCCATGCAAACTCATCTACAGAGGCTGAGTATATAGCCGCTTCAGAGGCTGCTAAAGAGGCAGTTTGGATTAGGAAGTTTATTTCTGGGCTTGGTGTTGTTCCCACAAATAATGAACCTATGACGATGTATTGTGACAATACCGGAGCCATTACTATAGCTAATGAACCAGGAATCACTAAAGGTGCGAAACATTATTGTTCCAAAGTTCACTACCTCAGAGAAGTGATTGAACTTGGTGATGTTAGTCTGGAGAAAGTTCACACAGACGACAATTTAGCTGACCCCTTCACAAAGGCGTTAGACCTCAAAAAGCATTCCATGTTGACTCATGGAATTGGTTTGCTTCCAGCTAATAGTCTCATGTGATCTGTGTTAATCGTAAGTATTTGGATAATTTGGGATTGTAAGACAATTTAATTATTTTCTGATGAATAAAGATATTTGATGTTTGTTATCTTCATATAATTATTGTTGCCCTATGTTTGTATGTTTAAATCCTTGAATAATTTAATTATTCTAAACATGTCCATTGTCGGTTAAACAATATGGGAATATTGTATACATTAAGACAATTATGAGTGTTGGTTATATATACTGGTATATATGGTGGACGGTTTCCAACCAAACTCATATGTTATTCATTGATATGAATATTGGACACCCCGAACTTTCGAATGGTTACTTTTGGATCCGTTGTCATGAGTAAATTCGAATACATAAATGGTGAGGATTAGGTCATCCTTAGACTTGAGATGCAAACAAGTTGTGCATGTGTGGATATCGCTTCTTGATTTTATGTCCAACGCTAGTTCGGAAGATCTAGCTATAACGACTCTAATTGGAAGTGTTGTGAAGCAGCATCCACAAACACTTGCAGTCAATATAGAATTCGTTCCTCCACTCTGATATAGTGCAGTGAAGTACCCTGGATCCCCTCCAGAATTAATTAGGTAATTGTATGGCCGTACCCAAAATGTAATCAAGATGATGCTTGTTACAATTTGGACTATCTAAATTAATTTGTAAACGAGGAATTAAAGCTAAACTATATGGAATGAGTTAGGATCCATATCCATGGTTTAACCGGTACATTGTAACGAAGGGATGATTATCAGCAAGCTCAAATAATCGTACACCATTACTAGTCTTTAAGATCTTATTCTTGAAACTATTTAACTCAACATTTTCCGGTTATAATGAAGTGTTGCTAGATGCTTCATTATGGACGCTGTATGTCTAAACTCTCACAAGTGGGAGCTGTTGAGATATGCGATCGTTTAGCCATCGGTAAATGCGTGAGCCTATCGGGGGCACACACTCAATACGGAGAACACACGTTTATTTACGTTTTATTATTTATAATTAAACGTATAATAAAAACTTTACGTTTTATTTAATTAACGGTGGTTTAATTAATTACGGGATTTAATTAATTAAAGGCGAGTGCGTTATTTAAATTTAAGGAAAGGAAATCGACTTCTAGAACCTCCCGGTACCCCTTAGGCGGCCGAATACCATAGAGGGTCTAGAAGATCCTTTGTTTGTTGATCAAGTAATTAAGTTACTTAATTTAGGTGTTGGGTTGGGCCTAATTAATTTTGAGGAGGTTCAAGGATGTGTATAAATACAATCCCATACCCCTCATAATTTTTCATCCCTCTCCCTTTGTTTGTTTTGGCCGATCGAATCAAACACCACACCCAAACCCTTACGAACTTTTCCTTTAACCCTAAATTCACTTAAAGTGTAAACCTTTGCAAGATCAACTACCTTAGGGTACTTACTTGTGAAGTTTCTTAGCCTTATACTAAATCTTTGATCCTCGTATCAAAGTTTTGGTCTCTTGTTTGGTTCCCCTTGTGGTTCGTCCAAACCCTAACCCTAATTAGGGTTTCCGGTGAATTTTTCCAAGTATCTTGTTTCTATCTATAAACCGTATCCTTAACCTATTAAATTAGGGTTTTGGATATTAGGGTTTCTAGTTGCAAGATAATCGAAGTGAAGTTACCACTAGCATCGTGGTGTGTTCGTTTGACGTGTCGTGTGAGCAATCGCTAGAGGACGGTTACTTTACCGTTGTAGATTCAAGATCAAGATCCATTAATTGATTTATTCAATTAATTAAAAGGTTGGTTTTATTATTGTTTTATTATGTGTTAATCATGAATATTGTACTAGATCCATTCCGCTGCGCACTCGTAGTTAATGGTTTAACTAGTTCTAAATCCCAACAGTTTTTGTGTTCAGAATCGAGGTCTGATCTAAATCATAGTTCAGCCGGTTCAACTAACCGGACAAACCCTGTTTTAGAACACTGGGTTTAATTACGATTTAACCAATTATGTCAAAATGCACTCAATTCACAATTTTTAAGTGTTGTGTACTTAGCTATTTTCTTTTGCTATTATGTAATCTCGAATCCAGTATTTTGTGTGGATCTTGTTACTCTAAATAAGTAAATATAATACACGACGCAATGAATAACAACAAAACAAGGGCGACTAGCACTCACTCATTATTTAATTAAACAAAAATGTTTGTATTTTTAACTAAAACCCAACCCCACTTTGACTACGACAAAGATTAATGCCAGCTACACCAACACTTTAATAAAAAAAAATAGAGTTAATTGTATATTTAGTCCTTATAATTTTTTGGTATAACAATTTTAGTCCAAACGTTTAAAAAAAATAATATATTCAGTCTTGAACCGGGCGACGCCCGTAACACTATTAATCCTAACGTTAACAGGTTTGTTCCGTATGTTTGCCATTTATGATGGTTACAATCTCACACTGGGACAAAGAAGGTTACGGGTCGCCAGGTTATAACTTAGATTTGTTATTTTCTAAATTTTTGACAAAAATTGTTATAACTGATTAACCATAATGAGCAAAAATGTAGCTAACTTTAAAAAATTTATGTTTGTCTTTTTTTCGCGCATCAAATATATGTTCCGGACATATGACTAGCTGCAAACCTACTGTCCGGTGTGTTGAAAATTAGAAATTTTCTCTTGACATTTAGAGTACAAGGTGTCATGGATTCATGGGCACCAAAAACCTCTTTCTTTGAGCCTCATCAGGTGGCACGTCACTTAACACTCCCACTTTAAAAAAACTCATATTATCACAAAAAACATCATTCATATTTGAGCCCGACCACTACACATTTTATTATATTTTATTTTCCGATATTTTCTGATAAACTTAATTCATTTCTTAACATAAAATACGAATTATAATACGATACAATTCGAATACGAAATGCGATAAAATAAAAATACGAATTACAATACGATACGGTTCGACGGAATTTAATCTGTTCCGGGATCCGAATACTCAGCTCTTTCTTTCTTGATTTGCTCCTCCAACTCTTTTTTAGCTTTTTCTTCTTCTGCTAAGGTTTTTCGTAATGCTTCTTCATCAAGAAGCATTTGACGTTCTTGTTCCTCAGTAAGACGAAACTCACCAGGTACCTCGTATTCTTCAACAGGGATGTCTGGTTCGTCAAGTAGACCATCAACAGTAACTGATGATCCATCCATCGGGTTTGGGTATGGTTGTGGGGGGGATTGATTCAGGTACTTTTTCTAGCGTCGATAGGTTGCTTCGAGTTGTTTTTCGTTTGTTTTATTAATTGCTTCCAGAAGTGTTTTCTTGAGACATGTTTGAGAGTATGTTTTGTATATGAGAAAATGGAAGTAGTATTTATAAAGAAAACATAGCCGTTGAAAATTCAAATTAATACATAGCCGTTGAAAGTTCGAATTAATACATAGACGTTGGAAATTCAAATTAAAATACGATAAAACTACACACAGAAAATAAAAATACAATACGGAAATTAAATTATTTGAGCGCCTCATACTGAGTTAGCTTCCATTTGTTTTTCTATCTTAGCTGCTTTTCGAAACAACGAATTATGCATTTCATAATATTTGTCTGATTCTTGTTTCAAAAATTTGATGATCGAATCACGGCTTTCTTTAGGAATATCAGTGCATTTTCATATGTTTCCTTCTATTCAAATTTAGCAGTGGATGCACTTTCATATTGGAGTGCTAAATCGATCATCATTTTTCGTTGAACGCTGTCTTCTATAATTAGTTTATCAACCAAGGTTTTGATTTGATAAAAAGTGTGTAGAATTAAAAAAGACATATTATTTGTTGATTTGGAATTAACTTTGAATATAACTGAAAAGTTTGTATGTGGGTTTAGGGTTTAGGAAAAATATAGATTTTGTTGTGTACTTATAGTGGAAATTTATGAAATAATTTTTTTTAATTAAATATTTAAAAACGTTGAGTAACGGTAAAAAATATTGGGAAGGGATAGTTTTGTCATTTTGTTCCTCATTTTAGTAGCCAAGAATGCTTCTGAGGGGCTGATGTGGTATCTTGGCGAGCTATGGCGACTTTTGGAGAAGGTCCACGTCGAAGTGGCGAGACAAAAATTCATGACACCTAACGCGTTTAGTATTGTTTTTGAATCGCTAGAGTGTGTTAGGCGTGTGAAAAGATACGACGGTTGAGATGTGTCGTCGCGTGAAAATTTGTGAGGTATGTTGAAGCAACTACACATGAAAACTTAGGATGTTTGGTTCGTTGTTTTGTTGTCGCACTACAAAATTTATGATATTTCTTTACTAAATTAATTGTGAAAAAGTAAGTAATAGCGGAGAGCACTAAAAGTCTAAACTTACTCAAAAAGAGTAAGTAAAAGTATTTTTTATTAATTTTTACTCAAAAAGAGTTATTAAAAGTTATTTTTATCAACTTTTACTTTTAAAAAAATGAGTAAGTAAATAGGGGAGCACTAAATGGCATTACTTACTTAATATTGAGTAAGGAAAAGTGTAAAACTTTTAATGACTCTTTTTTTATTTGAAAAAAGAGTGAGCAAATGTTGTGTGTTTCTTTTTCTTACTTTTATATTTATTGTGTTTTAGTAAAAAAAATATAATAACTTAAATAATTGTAATTATATTAATAAGTAAAACTTTTAGTAAGTAAAACTCATTTATTTTGTAATGTCAGAAAAACAAGTGTTTGTGTTTTAGGTGGTTCGTAGATGACAATAACTCATGACATTTATGTCTTAGCTAGATGCTAATATAAGGTTCTTTCTGTTGCATAAGATTACCTTTTGAATACAAGTGTGGCTTAGGGTTTCGTAACTTTGTACTCCCAAAATTAAATTTCTGGTATAATATTTTAGTACATTATTATATAAGAATAATAAACTAGATACTTCCAAAATTAAATTTCTGGTATACGTTACAGATGTCGGCGATCCATGCGAGTAGCTTGGAGGGTTATCTTAGAAAATATAATAACCTAAATTTTAAGGGTTGTTTTGGGCCTAGCACTACCGGGCCTAGGTTTTCATGCATTTGTGGTGACAGTTTGAACTTTGGAGACCTTTTATGATTTTATTCACATCCTAGGAATTTGTGAATTAAAATCTTTATATTTATATATTTTTACGCTAACATTTTTTAATACCTATCAAAAATATTTCTTATGTCGATAACCGTTACTACCTCCGTCCAGTGGCGAACGCAGAAAATTATATTGTACGAGACAATTCTTTTTTAGGTTTTAAACTGTTAAATATTTGATTTTAGTGTGTGAGTGAGAGCAATTTGAGTTTCGAGTTGAGGGCATTTTAAAAAACACTTAAAGTTAACGAAAAACTACAGTATAATCTCGTATTTTTGGTCTAGCCATAGGAGGCGCCACCACCCCGTGCCTAGAGTGTATGTCTGCCCCGGCCTCCGTCCTAAAATAAGTGTCCAATTTGATTTTCAGAGTCAAACTGGTCCAACTTATACTTTAAATATTTTCGTGTCTATTATATAATACTTGATGAAAAATATATGAACGAATTGAGCTTTAAATTTATTTTCGTTGAAATAATTTTCATCAAATATTACATAATACAATAATAAATCTTTACGATCAAAGTTGACAAAAAAAAATCGAAAAAAGCCAATCTGAATACTTATTTTGGAACGGTGAGAGTATCATCAATTCGGCTTTATATTAGAAAAATTAGCGAAGAATTTTGATGAAGAAAAAAAACCTAAAAATGTATATGTCAATTTAGCAAAAAAAACTTTAGAAAAAGTGATTAATAAAATTTTAGTAATTAAAATGTAAATAAATAGAATAATATTAAATGAAACTTATAATTTTTTATACTTTTTTAAAACCAACAACAACAGACTCAATCTCGTCGAAGCAGGGTAGGGAGCTAAGAATGTAGACAGGTCCTACGCCTACCATCAAGATAAACCTAGGGTAAAGAGACCGCTTTCATGGGACTTCTTACCATAAAAAACGGAAAGAGAGGTAACAACAAGCAAAAGGAAAACACAACAAATTTTATACTTTTTAAATAATTTTAAAAAATAAACAAATACTACTTACACATTATACCTTCTAAACTTTATTCTTAAACATGCAAAATATATTAAAAATTTTAAACATTAATATTAATATACAATGAATTTATTATGTAAAACCACGTACATACTTACTAGTTGTACTAATTTTTTTTATTTATATAAAAACAATGTGCGTGAACGAGAGTTATAACTAGTGCGTCGTATAACGTTTTGAGCAATTTTTGTCTCCATGTAGCTTTTTTAATATAGAATGTATCAAGTTCAAAGTTTATTCGCTTTAAACTCGTTGCGGCTACGAACTCACCTTTATCATATAATCCATAACTGTGTAGGGCTAATCCGCTTTATACTTTTTTTTAACGGCGAGTTAGGACAATTAGTAAGTTAGTTATTCGAATTCACAGTACTTACCCAGAAGGTAGTTCCCGCCAGTCTCGAATAATAATTAGTGATCTGATTCCACAGTACTTACCCAGAAGATAGTCCCTGCTAGTCTCGAATCGACGCATCTATGGGACAGAACCCCATAGATTCCCAACTTGAAGGAAAACCCCCACGGAGTAGACTCGAACTTAAGACCTCTCACATGTAATAACAACCTCCCCAAGGATACTATTCGTGGCCAACTGAGCTAAGCCATTTGGTTAATCCGCTTTATACTTGTTAGATCATAAAGGACGGCTCGGATGGAATCCACCCAAACCCTAAAGAAAATGCCTTTGAAAATCGCAAGTGATTTGCGTGCATTTTTGTTTAGACTGCTTTGTCGTGATGTTGTAAATGTATCATTTTTGTTTAGACGCACATGGTGCTCGGGGTGCCTATGGCTGGAATCTATAGAATCGGCCGACACCCTTTGGGCGTTGTTGCCATCCACACCGTCAACGCGTGAATTCTTTTTCTTTTTTTTCCCACTAAGTTATTTATAAGTCGAAGATCTCTTCTAGTGATGTAAGTGAGAGTGTTTTGGCTTAATATGTAGGTTTTGAGTTATAAAAGGAAAAGCTAATGTTGCAATTATTTTAGCCATAACACAGGTTGGTTTGATGACAGATATCGTTGTGAACGCAAGAAACCATACCAATAAAAACAATAAAGGATCTGATAAACCTTCAAGAGGCGGCTAACCGGGATTTCAAGTGAAAACTCTTTTTTATAAACTCGTTGTAACTTTTCTTTGAAAATATAAACAAACTTAAATTTAAAAAGAATCTTGAAGGAAAATCTAAAAATTCATACTAAAACTACAAATAAGTAACCTATTAAAACAAAAAAGATAGATAACGATAATTATAAACTATTGTTTATTTAAAAAAAAGCCTTGGAGAAAAATTAAAGAATCCATACCAAAACTAGAATAAGAAATGAAAGAAATCTTTAATGAAAATAAGTAACATACTAAAACTAAAAAATATAGATAAAGAAAATTATAAGTTGTCGTTTTACCCTTCAATCTTTTCGAACAAATTAAAACACGTGACTTCACATGTTAACCGAAGAACGAGGCTAAGCGACATGATCGTGAACTCGAGCAAGCCTTGCATCATTCTCCTCCTCTTGAAAAAATTCTTTCTCGATTCTTGCCTTTCCAAGTCTCCATCCCTTAAACTTTTTAACCCCCTGTTTTCCTTAACACGACTTATCTATGGAGCATTACCTTCTATCATGCCAACCGTTAGATAAGATCATCCAGGTGAAGTGAAATCATGCTCACTTAAGTGATTGCCGCCTCATTCGGCGACCCTATGGTCAGTCTGGTTTTGGAATATGTCTCGAGTTCATTCCGAATGTCTAAAACATATAATCATTGTTTGTAAGTTGTATCCATGCCTTGTCAGGCGAATCTACGAGCAACATAATCAAATGATTGTCCACCCCACATAATTGTGGGGTAAAAAGGGCCATTATAGCAACAATTTTTTTGTGACGTTGAACAAATATATCTCTCTGTATAAATGTTAAACCGTGAATCCGAATGGAGAGATCGTACATTTATGTGTATTGAACATCTTTTTCAATAATCACATAAATCGAACTTTGAATGAATGTGTGATGTCAGTTTCCAAATGCAATGCAGAATATGATGAAATGAAACAATGTTTTCTTGCTGCTCGTGTGTTGGCTGTAATTAGTTGGGTGATTTCTTCTTCGAACATGTGATTTTGACACAAAATAATGGCGACTACTGCTGTGATTGCAAAAAAGCTTATAACGTATCCTTATTTCGGCTTACGTAAAATAAGTCTCAATTTTATGGTTTATTTGAAGATTTACGGACTTTTTAAGTTTGTTATGATATAATAAACTTGCATAAGCCCATAAGTCACCAATAATCTTTAAAAAACAGGTTTTCTGAAATATAAGACGAAATATTGCTTATTTTCGACTTATATAACGTATGCCCTAATTTTGTGGCTTATTTTGAGACTTATGGGCTTATATAAGTTTATCATGATATAATAAACTTATATAAGTCCATAAACCTCCAAATAAACCAAAATATAAGCTGAAGTACACTTACATTATATAAATCAAACCAAACATCCCCTAAATAGCAAACAAAAAAGAATATGATAAAGCCTCAAAGACAGCCTAATCGGGAATTCAAAGAAAAACTCTTAATTTTTTTAAAGTCGTAACTTTTTCACAAACACCTTAAGGTGTTTAGTTGTTGAAATGAGAAGTTTTCTAAGAAAACAGAGAACCTTTTAAAAATGAATATTTTTTGAAAATAGAAAACTTGTTTTCTTATTTTATAACTAATATTTAGAGAATTTGAATTTAGATTTCATTAATTTTTAAAAGAGTTTTTTAAGAAATTTTTTTTACCCTATTTTCAAAAAAAAAACTAAATAAAAATAATAAAAATAAAAATTCTGTGATTAAACAATTCTAAAATTTTTCCTTTGATAAGGTCTTGGAGAAAAATCTAAACCAAAACTGAAATAAGAAACTAAATAAATCTTAAAGAAAAATAAGCAAATTAGTGAAACTAAAAAAAAAAATTACGACAATTATAAATTATCATTTATCTTTTAATTTTCGCGAAAAAGTAAAATACATGACTTTATATGTTAATTGAAAAACTGCGGTTAAGCCCGAAGTGTGGCAGTTCGAACGTGTCCTGCATCACTATTGCTCCCTAGCAACTTGGAGGTTTTTTTGTTTGAGATTTTATCACAAATTAAAATGAAATGCTTTTGTTAGAATCTTTATGGTGAAACAAAACCCATCATTGGATAGTGTCATATCAATAGACTTTTGCTATAACGTAGTAATGATTTTTCCAGACCAATCTAATTGGGCTGGGTTTGGGCTCTAGAAATACGAACCAGTGGTTTAGGCTTTTGCTAAATTATTTATTATTAAATCTTCCACTAGTAGTAACTAGACAATTATTTTATTTTTTAATTAATTAAAATGTCTTTTCCAATCCCATCAGCAGTTTGAATTTTGAATGTTAAGGTTTGTTTTTTTTTTCCCTTTTCATATGGAAAATGGACCCTACGGTCAATTAAAATATCATAATAAGGAAAGAGGGGCTTTAGTTAATTTGTATATATGGAAGATTTAATAAATTTTTAATATTAAAATAATATTTGGTCTTACTTCTTTCTCCACTCATGCAAGTGTACTTAATTAGTCCCTTCCTCTCAAAATTATCCCCATAAAAAAATACACATTTAATAAAAATATATTAATTATAACTTTCTCTCTCATACATTTTAATACAACAATAACTTTACATTTAATTAATTAATTAAATCTTTTTTAAAGTGTATAATAATATTTTCAAGTAAAGATAATATTATAAAATTTATCAAACATTCATACCTATTTATAATAGTAGACAATTAAATTAGAACGGACTAAAAAAAGAAAAAAAACTATTATTTAAAGACGGAAAGAGTGCTTTATCTTTTTAATTTAATCTTTTATTTAAAAAATAAATATGTCTAACTGTCCCATATATATACTCCCAATTTATTTGAAATAGCTCAGCTGACTGCTGACATATGTACCAAAATAAACACCCACCCATCTATATATCTTTTTCTCCAACTTAATTCACTGATTTTCTCTAGCTTAATTCGCTGATTTTCACAATTATCACAACCTATCTCGAGTAAGATAGACAAGCTATAAAAATAAAATGTTTTAAGAGGCGGAGTCAGAGTAATAAATCATCAAATGTACAATAAATTTAATATAATTACTTAGACGTACACATAATCTTAAAACCCAGTTTATTTTTAAAATATCGATATTTTTAACAAATATATACTACTACAAAACAAAGTTCTATCAAGCTTCCGTGCACCCTGAGAACCCCAAGTTCCGCCCCTGGATGTATCATCTTATATGCTAAAAGCTGAAAATAGATGTAAAGTATATTTACACGCCCTAAAATTGTTTACTTATTTCTACTTTGTTTTATAATGAGCTTATGCCCAGTTAGATGTGTTGCCTCTTGAAAATGTATGTAAAACAATTTTTGTCCAAATTTTAAAAAATGGTTTCGCAAATCTGATAGTTAAAGTAAGCAAATATATTCATCTGTAGTAACCCCATTCAAAAAAAGTTAGCTACTGTAATAATTTAGAGATATTAAAAATTAGGTTACTTTATTAGAGTAGTGAGTAATTAATAGGGAGATGTACGTGATGTATAGTACTGCAATAATGGCTTCCTGCGTTGGGTCACTTTCCACCATTCTTTTGGATGTCTTTGGTTTTTTCTTTTCAGATTTACGTCATACCAAAAATCATTTTTTATATATATATATATTTTTTTTTTGTATTTATGAAAAAAATAATGATATGGGTCCTTTGCTGTTGTTATCCTTCCAAAAATTATGCAGGATTCTAGATTAGTTAATACTACTAGCAAAGATTATATAGTCAGTCTTAAGTTATCGAAACGGTTGTTCATAGACTAAAGTACGTTTGAACAATTCATGGGCGACGCGTCATAGGCACCAAAAAAGGAGGACTCGGTCGTGTATCATATACGACCGAGTCGCTCAGACGTTTTGTGCGTATGAGGTTTTGTATTAAATGATTTTTGTAGGGTATAATGGTATGTACAAGTAAAAGAAATTTTGATGAAGGGTTTTGATATTATATTGGTAAGATAAGTTTCTAATCCCAAAGTGTCATCAAGCTGAAATGGCAAGTTGGTTTTCAATCTCCAACGATGTGAAATAGTAGTAACGAATAACCAGATCTGAAAAGTTGTTGATATTCAACAAAACAAATTACTATACAGTATCAAGTTCCATCCAGCTTTTTTTTTTCCAAAAATTAATGATAATAATACTTTATTGAGATTCAAGGAAAACGCATTATACCAAAACAAGTACACTTTCCAATGCATTTACTATTGATAACACACACAAACTATAGTATACCCATTATCATTGTCATAGTCTTTATACACACTTTTAAGTTAAAGGATTAAGGAAATGACAATACGTAATTGAATGCTAATATATACATATCGAGAAGACGCTATAAAGAGATTGTTTCGGTGACATAAAGAAAAGTGTCGCTAAAAGTAAAAAAAAAACAAAGCCGCTAAAAAGACAGAAATATCTATGAAAGTTATTAACAAAGTGTCGTTTGATTTTTTTTGGATGTTATTCTGACGTGCGCTTAAAAAAGTGTGGGTAAAAACTTAGTTGGTAAGAGTATAAGAGCGCACGATACAGTGTGGTATTGTAGAGTGGTGTTATGCGAAAAGTATGACCTACTTCATAACATCGTAATATTCATAACATTAGAAAAGTGGCATATTAGTTAACACCGGATTTTTGGTGTTATAATAGTCTTACTTTTAATAAAAAGAAATTTTTAAAAAACTTAAAAATTCACGGCGCGAGCCTATAACGCAAGCCACGGTACAGTTCTCGCGTCGTGGACTCGCGTTATGCCCACTATTTTGAGCAGACAACTACGGCTTGAGGGGTATAACGTGAGACACGATATGGTATGTGGCGTCTTAAAGTTGACGTTTTAAGCATGACTCAAGTCATGGATTGTCATACCCCGCCTCTAAGAGTTTTGATACGTTTTAAGCATGGCTCTAGACACGGTATGGTATGTGGCGTTTTAAAGTTGGCGTAGTAATTAGTAACATGGAAAAAGTGTAATTAAACCTCAAAATTTTAACCTTCTGTCACACTTTCTAAAAAATGTTACTCAAGAGTTAGATTTATTATAAGTTTTTTATCGAACCAATGTTACTAAAAATCAAATTTTTTGTGATTGCATAAAAAGTACAACTTGTAGGGCATCTTATAAGTGTCAAATTTTACCATATACAGTAAAACTATTGTATCACACATATTTTACATGAAGGTGGATCTCGTTTTCTATTCATCAATCTTCTTATTTATTTATTTTTCTTTAAAACATCAAAATAAGATTTTACATATAATTAAAAGTACGAGCCACAACATACGCCGCATACATAAAAATTAAAACAAACTAACTAGGAACGTCATTTTGATCGAATCTCTTATTTCATGTAATAAATCAAAGCCACGTCTTCTTTCGATATTTTTATATAGTGTTGGTAGTAAGAAATCCTGATTCCTTTATTTTTTTAAGGGTTGTTTTTGTTACGATTTTCGTATGTTTCTTCTTAGACAATTTTCTTGAACGTTTATATGCTTAACGAGGATCTTGTGGTTACCGTTAAGTCTGATTTATTATCGTCGTGAACTAGAATTACCAAGAAAATGATGTTTTGAAAGCATTATTAACGAGACGATCCATGGTTTGGTTATTCTATTTTGTTGAATGTACTCGAAAGTGTATAAAATAATTTTTTTTTGGTAAAAGAGTATTTAATAAATATTATTACGCTAAAATACAACTTAAGTAAAAACATATTTAGTGAGTTTCACATCTTATTACATATGCATTCAACTTCCCTTTAGGAAGGAACAAAAACGAAAAGTCACTTAAGAACGCAAAAGAAATCTAATGTTATTTACGAAATCAGACCCTCATTCTATACTTATGAGTTATAGATCGGACATTATTCGAGATATCTTGATCTTCATACATATCGTCATTATATGAGTCGCAATCAACATCACCATTCCCTATGCGATTCTGTTCTTCTACCAGACTATTCGTCCCATGCATGTCCCGTGTTTAACGATTTGAAAACCTAAAATTTTATCATATCATTATCCGCGAGTTCAATTACATCATTTGATCATTAAAGTCGCTTGAATATTCAACTATTTTCCTTAGTATCGACTTTTCATCATCTACAAAAATAAATTTCCCTTCAATAACAACATCACCAATGAACATATTTATTGATAAAGAAGTTAAAAACTATAATATTGTCAGCAAAAAAGCTATCAACAAATATACCTTCTGCGTGAATACTATAGTTGGAACTTGGAACGTATTGCCATTGATGAATATTTTGATTGCTTTTTTACTTGTAATTTCTATATTGATACCCAATAATTTTTTGAACCCACAACCTGCAGGTTAGAGAATCACTCACATACTGTTATACCAAGAGGTCTTTAATATTAGTAACCAATAATATGTTTGTATCAAACATATTGGTACCCAATAATATGTTTGATAAACAACAAATATGTATTCTAATTTATATATACATTACAATACATATTTATTATTTATCAAACATATTGGTACCCAATAATATGTTTGATAAACAACAAATATGTATTCTAATGTATATAGATACAAACATAAATCAAAAAGGAATTTTGGTATTTACGCATCGAAATCTCTATTCCCATTTAAAAGATAAAGGAAGCCCTAGCTAGCTACCACGTGATGGCCCACATTATTGTCACCAATTATTTTTAGAGTCTTCAACTCGCAAGAAATGAAGAATTCTGTTTGTGATTCAGATCATGAATATGTTTGTCACGTAATTTTATCAGAGCTTATCGTAATATTAGTTTATTGTTTTGATAAAATAAGTTATTATTAAAAATAAGTTTCGTTTGACTGACAGAATTTAAAGAAGCTTGTTAAAAAATAAGCTTATAAATAATATGTTAATAAAAGTAACATGTAATAATAAGCTCAAGCTACATACTTCACCATCTAGCTCGAATAATTTGCTCCAACTCTTAAGAATGCCAAGCATACCCTATGACAAATTTATAAGGGGTATTATGTTTAATTCTTTTATTAAGTTCTCTAAAATTTAATTGTTTATTTAAATATTATATTGTTTGTTAAACAATATATAACTATTTGTTGTATGTGTTAAATATAGTGTTTGAATTAGATAAATTTAATATTATGTCCTTTTAAATTAAATAAATGAATAAATTAGAAGGTAAATATATAAAATAATAATAAATTATAATTTAATATAGCTTCTCATCCTGCCTTTTTCTATAAAGTCATTAATTAATTTTAAGCACAAAACAAGCTATTTATGACTTAATTCATATATTTATTTTGAATTAAAATTCTATAATTTCTTATCAAACACTACCTAAACGGAAAGGTGATTTTGCGGTTAGTCTTCTCAATTTGTATAAGTAGACGCGTCTCTTCTTTTTTACGAGATAAAAATGCAACATATTTTACGAAGACTTTTTCAATCTTTCGATCAACATTATTATATCTCATTTATATTTTGAGTGTGCCAAAACCCCTGACGAAAACTACCGTAATTCCATCCGGTCACAGTATCAAAGAGTTCAGAAATTTCTTTCTGTTCATACCGAAACAGATGTGTTTGCATGGATACGATTAAAAAAAAGAAACGAAATTAATAAAATGCAAGTTGGGTTAGGAAAAAACAAGACTGGGTTACGTCATTGCCAATCCATTGCTTAAAATAATCTGACTTTGGAGAAAAACAAAACATGTTCCAAAAGTACTTTCTTCAAAATTTGACGCACAACAAAACATTTACTAGTAATAATTAAGAGTTTTACTCATTTATGCCGGAGGGAGTGGGTTCATTCCCGCGAGCTAGTTACACAGACTCACCCGCGAGTGCTATTTCCACCCCTAGACTCGCGCGCGACTTTGTTGCTAGCAACAAAAAAACAATACCACACTCACTTGGCGCGAGTTATTATTTGTGGGTCCAGGTGGTTTTATTTTTTGGATTAGGTTTATTTTTGGGTATTTTTTTGTGAGTGGGGTGTGTTTAAATAATAAAAATAGGTATAAAAGGTGAGTGTGAATGAGTTTGGGTGAGTGTCACTACCTTCGTGGATGAGTTTTAGTGAGTTTGTTAAAAGCTGAGGTGGCGCTGACGTGGAGGTGAGTGAGATTGCCTCCACTCCCTTTAGTTTTAGTTACTAAATATTGAGTAATAATAAACTTTTAGTGATTTTATTTATGGAAAAATGATCCCTGCTGCTAACATCAGATAACTTATCTGCAGCAAGGGTATTTCGGTAATTCTAACCTTTTATTTCTTCTACAACGGGGTTGCAAGCCTCCTATAATGCCCGCCACCATTGCATCACTGCCCACTCGACTATCTCCGATCAAAAAAAGGCGAAGACAAATGGGTTTCGAAGTGGTTACCAATTCTCCTACAAGTGAGTTGTTAAGTCTGCTACAAGTGGGTTTCGAAGCTTCGCTTCACCTGCAACATGCTACCGATGTCGCACCAACATCGTTTTCAAGTTTTCGGTCACCGAAAAATGGAGCGGAAAGTCGTGATAAAAATTCCCCGCGCGAAGTATTTCAATTTTACAGGCTGCTCGATTTTTATGGAAACATAACGCTTGACAGTAGAACATGATCTGGATTTATAACAGCTATGGCATGTGTGGGAGAGAAAGGAAGTCTCAAAAGAGTTTTTTATATGTTATATGAGTCTAAAGAGTAAAAAATGGGCCAAAAAGCCCATGATGCAGATAAGTTACCTGCTGTTTACAACGGAGATCATTTACCCTTTATTATTATTTAACTTTTTACTTTTAGTAAGAGTTGTTAAGGAGTGTTTCGTGTTTTGTGATTGTGAGGGTTTATCACAAGGTTTAGCAAATCAACGAATGGATAAAGAGTGATGAGAGTAAAGTCTGAAATCGACAAACTCGATGACACTGGTAATTTCGGTTTATGAAATATCAAGGTGTGTGCTCTATTAATCCATAATGGATGTGAAGTAGCTCTGTAGGTTTTACCCGCGAATAGGTTTGGTCAAAGCTCGACAAATTGTACATGACAAAGTCAATGTCCAACAAGTTGTACCTGAAGAAGAAGTTGTATACATTCTACATGCCGGTTGGACGAAAGATTTCCGAGCAAATAGATGAGTTCAACAAAATCGTTCTTGATTTAGAAAATATTGCGGTAAAATTCAAGGATGAAGATATTGTTGTATTATTACTCGCTTTTTTTACCAAAAGCATACAAACACATTGCGGATACCTTGCTATATGGACCAGGAGGTTTGACTTTGGAGGATATGATAACTACACTAAATTCAAAGGAAATTAAAGAAAGGTCTAAGGCGATAGGTGATAATAGTGAAGGGTTATATTTTAAGGGGTTGAACTGATCGTATGGATTCACATTATTAAATATCGAAGTCTTGAGGTGAAAGACTCAAGTGCTATATTTTACAATCTGGGGAGCATTTGAACAAAAACTATCCAAAGAATAATCGCAAAAGTCATTAGGTTACGTTAAGAATGATGGTCAGCGAAGCTCCAGTGGTTCCATTTATGACGGCTCTAAGGTGATGATGGTGATGAGTGCAGATGCTCTGCTAGACTAGATCATAGATTAATGAGGTTCATACCACATGACAATCGGGTTAGATTTATTTTTTGACTTCCTAGAATGCGATGGGTACACGATATTGTTAAGTGACAATATGGATTGAAGATCAGAGGTATTGGCAAGGTAAGGGTACAACTGAAAGATTGGTTAAGTTTTGTGTTACACAATGTCAAGTATATTCCTGAATTGAATAGAAACTTGACATCGATAGGAATTCTTGAAAAAAAGGGATATATCGTAAAGATTCGGTCGGGAAAAATCAAGGTGATTAATGGTTCAGGGTTACTTTATCTAGAACCCGAAGAGAAAATTATGTATACTCTGTAGAAACTAGAAGGGGGGGGGGGTTGAATGGTTTCTAGTTAGTTTTCAAAACATTTCGGCTTAATCCACTGTGCGTGGTTCCTTATGTGTACCTGCGGTTCTTTATCAATAAAGAACCGCCAGTCCATTTAGGGAACCGCCGATAGTGAACTTAACCTTTTGTTGCATGTTAAACTTTGACAATCCTTTGTATCAAATTCTCGATCAAGCTTGACTAGATATGAGATGTGTTTGATTGAAAGATAAATACTACAAGTAAGTAAACACACAAACACATCAAATCAAGAGTACATCAAGCAATAGTCTAAACACTAAGCACACACGTACTAAGCATAAGCTTTTCTGCAACTAGGATGTTTAGACTAAGTGATGTACACTTGACCATAATCTAAACACGAAGCACACACGTACTAAGCCTTAGCTTTTCCGCAACTTAAATGTTTAGATTATGAGATGCACACAACACACAACATATAAATACATCTATAATAGTAAAGACATAAATGTAAAGGAAAGTACCGACACGATGATTTATAGTGGTTCGGTCACGAAGCTCCTCTTCGCCCTACTCCACTCCTCGAGTACACCTTACTCGAGAGTTACTTCACTAGTCAACAAACTTCTTAAGGTGGAGAAACCATACACAACGTCGCTTATCCAATTTCCGACTCTAAGCTAAAAGTGGAGTCCTAATCTTAGGTAGGACCAATCTACACAACGTCACCCACTTCACCATTTTACTACACAAGGCTAGATGTCGAGTTCTAATCGAAAGATAGAACCAATCTTCATGACTCTTCACTTTGAAGCTAAGTGAGAATTACACTAGACACAACTACATCACTTTATAGTTTAGTGAGAACTCACAAGACACAACCACATCACTTTATAGTTTAGTGAGAACTCACAACTCTTCACAACTACACAACTCTTTACCCTAGTTATGTTTTATGGCCCAACATAACAAACCTCGTGTTTTATGGCCTAAACACATAAACCATATAGATCTAAGTACTTACCACTTAGTTCTATGACTCTAACACTATATCCAAGTATTAACAAACTTGGATCTACACAACTAACAACTAATCCAAGGATACCCATCACTTGGATCTTCGACCCATACAAACACATCCAAGTGTACCCACAACTTGGATCTTCTACTTATACATAGTAGGAAGACTAAAAACATAACTTAGATCTATATAAGGAGAGATCTTCATCATGTAGTGAGCCCAACACATCATGGTAATGATAGTGTTCTTCTCTTTGCACTTGAGAGGATAAGGAGATTGAGGATAGAATCACATATTAAACAAGAGTAATCAAAACTAACTAATCAAGAATCTAAGCTGGTTTTGAAAGAAACTGTACAAAAAGAGTTTTAAAGAAAACCTGGAAATGATCCACTATTTATAGGACAACATTGCAACGGTCAAAAACACCCGCGGTTCCTTATCTCTACCCGCGGTACCTTATCAATAAGGAACCGCGGGTTCATTTAAGGAACCTTCGCGTCGAAGTCCGTGCAAATTTGTCCTTTAGTGGGGATATGCCATCTGGGGTAGTTTATACCCCCAAAGGATATTCCTTTGGCATATGGAATATGCCAAATTCAAATTTCCATTTTCTTTTTAATAAAACATTTTCTTAAAAATAAAGTTAATTAAAATCTTTTTTCACATTTGATTAAATGTGAGTTTTAAGAAAATATTAATCCTTGATCACTTAGTTAGGTTAATGACATGTTTGTACATACCTTGAGTGATTCATGCCGAATGCGATCTTAGGGGTGTCGAGAGAAGTATACAAATGTATTCTTGAGTGATTACGAGTACCTTAACATTTTACATAATGTGTTGCGAATTATACGTTTGTCATCAACAAAACACAAAGAGATTATATCGACAGAGCATCATAATGTTTGCACTAACAATCTCCCCCTTTTTGATGATGACAAACAAGTAAACCGCAACACATATTAAAATGCACAAGTTACTAGTTTATACTTACTTCTCCCCCTTTTGTCGAATCAAAAAGGTAGTCAACGCCTTGAAGAAGAGAAGAATTGACGTCACGAGAGCTTGCATCTGAAAGGTAGTCTTCATATTAAGAAGAGGAGGATCGACTTCGAGAGAACATGCATCCAAAAATCTAATCATCCATTGTGGTTGTCGTTTGAGAGGCAAGAATCCAAACTATAAACCCATCATACAAAAATATTAAGCTTGCGTCATCCTAGTGAAGTCTTCAATCACCATAGGTTAACCAACTCCAAGCATAATAATATGCTTATCTACGAGTGTCCAAAATGCATTACTTGCAAGATGTTCGATGAATGAAATTTGAGTGAGTCAACGATCGCAAATGTAATGACTTGAACTCTTGCAAATGATCCCCCTTGAAATGAGCTCCCCCTTGCTTGAGGCACCAACAAAGCAAGAATAGTGACGAGCTACAAAAATGGGTTAGAAGTGTCCTACAAAGCAAGGTTAGTAGACAAGAGCATATATAAAAAGAGGATGATAAATAAGTCGTTTGCACAAACAATGACAAGCATTAAAGAAAGAAGTGTGCACGCGATGCTATCAACCAAAAATAAATAAATAAAGGAGAGGATCGTGACAAGATCAATTCACAATTGTTGGAATAGAGATATAAAAGAAACATCCATACCAATTGTAATGATAATATGTCAAAGGGTAAAAAGCTTAGAATTTTTAGAATCACCCAAGAAAATTCAAGATTTAACCATCAACTCTCAAAAAAAACAAGGAGAGGATTTTGAGAAAATCAATTCAAAATTGTTGGAATAGAGGTAGAAAAGAAACATCCAAGAATTTGAAGATATCATCTCAAGGGGTTAAAAACTTAGAATTGATGGAATCACCCATACCAATTGTAAATTTTAACTGCAATCAACTCTCAAAAAGAGGAACAAAAATATCTCAACCTAGAAAAAAATAATAATAAAGGAAAACCAAAAGCGGATAAATCGACGCTTTAAGAAAAATTCGGGATATAGGACATTATAGGCAAAAATGCGTATGAATGTCGACACCAAATGGTGTTTAGCATACGATAAACTACATGCTCAAAGTTTCGTAGCTCTTCTCAATCATTATGGATGTTCAAAGAACAATTACATGATGAGGAAAGGGTAAGGCTCGACTCAACTTAGTTTAGAAAGACTAGAAGAAAGAGACTCGACTTAAAAGAGCATGATTAAAATGAATTGAGAGAGACTCAACAAAGAAGTTAAGGATAACTTCACAAATTGATTCATGAATACTATACCTTAGAAGGTGATAGTGAAATCTCGAAAGAAAATGGGAGAAGAAACTCAAAAGAAGCTCAAGAAGACATGAAGAGTTAGTACAAAATCTAACACATAATCAAGTAAGCACATAGGATAATTCATGCAATGCCTTATGAAGTCTACAATAAACCAATGTAGAGAAGGTGTGCAATTAACACATATGGCATGCAAGAAACAAGATTACTTAAAAAGAGAAGACTAAGTAAAACATGTTAGCACGTAGCATTAAAGGACATGCATGAGTTAGACACATCTAAGAGATATTATATCGGAATTGCTTGACAAAGACAAAACCTTTATAATAAGCATGCATTCATTAACTAATCAATTAAGCATATAACATACGGATAAGCAAGAAGATATATAAGCAAGTAGCATACAAGCAAGTCATCTATCTAGATATCACAAATCAAGCTACATGTAATGTAAATCTCCAAGAAGATTCCTAATTCTTATTAGTTTAAGAAAAGGACTCAAAATAAGAGAAAAGAAAAAACATAATAACAACAAGATCCAAGACTCAAATAAAAATCATGTTGAAAAACATGAAAGGAAATACAAGAGAATAAAGATCATACAAAGATGTAGAAAAAAAACAAGCCTAAAACTTAAGCATAATTTTAATCTTAGTTACACTAGAATCCTAAGATTTGTTTAAATTAGATGCCTTAGCAATAAGCAATCCACATGCTTAAATGAAAGACAAGGGTGGTGGCGGAATTTGGTGGGGTGAAAGGTGAAGTCACCAAGGGTTCAACAAAGTCATTCACAATGGGAATGCTTTGGATGGGTGATGTGGGTGAGTTTGAAGAGGTAAAATATGAATTCACCAAGGTATCAACAAAGTCATTCACAATGGAAATGCTTTGGATGGGTTGAGGTTGGGTAGTCACATCCAAGAGAGTACTTGGAGTGAAGGGTGAGGTTAGCTCATTCATTCTAGATTAGAATGACGAGGAGGTAGAACCATGTGAATGGTTGGTACCATGGGTTGAGGTAGTCTTGCATGGAGCAAGAGGTGGTGAGGGTGATGAAGAGATGAGAATTGGAACAATCTCATTCTTGGGTGTGTGAAAGGGTGAAGAGTTAAGTTTGGGTAACTTAATCTTAATTTGAGGTGCCTCTTTGAAGAGGAGGTTTTGGATGAATTGGAGGTTCTTGTAGAACATGGCTAACAAGGTGGGTTTAAAAGGGTGAGGGGATGATCCAAACTAGTAAAAGGTTAAAAAGGGAAAGCCCAAGATATTTTGGGAGTGTTCAAAAGTTTGAAACAAAGATTCCAAAGGGTGTTGGAACAATTGGGAAGTTTCAAAAAACCCGAATTTGAGAGCTTCTGCCCGCGGTTCTTTATCTTCACCGGCGGTTCCATATAGATATGGAGCTGCGGTCTATTTAAAGAACCGCCTACATAGGCTAGGTTTAGGTGGTGAAGGAGGATTATCCAATTAAGCAAATCCTAATGTTCTAGTCTAACTTATCATAAAGTCATGCTTAAGAGCAATAAAAACTAAAACACACACCAAGGAAAAACACATAGGTTCAATTAGCACGTAGGAGGAAAGCTAAGAAAAAACCTAAAGGCTACAAAATAAAAAGACTCCTAATGACATACAAAGTTCATCAAAGTAAACTATCATTAGTCATAAATAGGAAGAGCCATTTAATCAATTTAGAGAATGAGTATGAGACTATCACTAGAGGTGCTCAATTAAGGCTAAACACGACCGTTTTTACGAGTTATACACCAACTCAACTTCCCACATGGAAGTAATTCAACCGTTAGGTCAAATTAAGATCCTAGTGCATAAATTCTCTAGTAGTCATTCTCAAGTTAGACAAAATGTAATTCCTACGTTAGTCTAATAAAGTGTAGCAAGGATGAAACTTGCATGGCGACACAATGCACAACCTAATGGGGGTTAAGAATGCACCATTGCATATCTTGTCAAACAAGTCTAGTTAAGGTTATTTACCTTAATAGAACTTGAGGCCAATCACTTTGAAGTGTATAAACAACGTTTACACAAACCAAAGGAAAACTCTTGATTGGTCTTTCGGAAATGACACATTTACTAATTGTATTGCAATGTAAATTACTTGATTATTTCAGATGAAACATCCAAGTTGTCAATCCAACTCCATTGTGCATTATAGGCAATTATTAAACAAAATATGTCTAATAATTTGAACAAGTAGATTCAATATACCATCATCAACACAAGTGTGAGTTATGATCCGATGTATATTATTAATAAACCACATTCATGTCTACACTAAAAAACATGTCAGTTAGATTCGATAATGATACCAATTATAGTTTGAATAATGCATTGATATTTAATCGAAATCTTTCTTGATTCCCACAAACACTCCTTTAAGAGAAAATAGCTAAGATTTTCAAAGGGTGCTTCATGTTTTATAGTGAGAAATTAATCTACTTGAACTAATAACACAATGATCGAGTAAGACGACCCAAATCAATAGATTTGATAAGCTCCCAAAGCTTTCAAACCTAAGAGTGTTAATAAACATAACGAGGTGTACATGATGTTTATATAACATATATAAACCTAGAGATGTTGATCCTATATGCAATGCACAAATAATGTTGCAACCAAAATGCAAGACATCTAGCATACATCCTAATTAGAAAGAACTAGATACTAACAAATACCAAGCAAGGCACAAAAGACTAGACATATAAGCAATACTACTACAAATAGCAAGGAACACTTAATAATGTCTACATATAGTAATAACACACAAAGAAACACACACAAACAATTAGCTTAACACATAAAAGCATTCGTCCATGTTTTGAGTGTTAGATATACCAACGTATACATAGCTTGATCTTATTTAAAATAGTTTTCGACACATTTCAAAATTTAATTAAGTTCAACACTTTATAAATATATCAATTTACAAAGATATATCAACAAGAGATGTCAAACTTAATATAAAAGAGTAAAACACAAGTTTTACGACAAACCGAGACTCAATACTTTGGACAAAGTATAGAACTTATAAAACATATAAATTTTAAAGTTTGAATAAAGGTTTGGAAGCATTTTTAATTGAAAGAAAACTCAATTACGTTCGAGACGCCGGGTGGCACGACTTCTACGAACTTACGGTTGATTTTATATGATTTTTCAAAGTTTGCAAAAATCTGAGTCAGACTGACTGCGGTTCCTTATTGATAAGGATCCACGGGGAACAATAAAGAATCGCGGTCAGAGGACAAAAAAAATGATTTTTTGGCCAAAATCATTTGGTAACTTTTTGGAAGGACTTAGGACTCTAAAAAATCATTTTAGACACATAGAACTCGTATTTTATACTTCCAAACATGAAAAGATTTAGTTCAAGCTATTATACAAAGTTTATTTAACACCAAAACTTGTACGAATGAAACAACAAAACACATTTCATAAGTAATCACTCTTCATGAACAATTTGATACAAAGATCGTCTCTATTTTTAAAAACCGTTTTCATTTTTAAAAACCATTTGTTTTGAAAAAGAGAGCAAAGATCGATCCAAGCTTTAAAGTACAATATACTTCAAAGATCTTGAATAACCTCGCTCTGATACCAATTGTAGAAACTAGAAGGGGGGTTGAATAGTTTCTAGTTAGTTTTCAAAACATTTCGGCTTAATCCACTGTGCGCGGTTCCTTATGTGTACCCGCGGTTCTTTATCAATAAAGAACCGCCGGTCTATTTAGGGAACCGCCGACAGTGAACTTAACCTTTTGTTGCATGTTAAACTTTGACAATCCTTTGTATCAAATTCTCGATCAAGCTTGACTAGATATGAGATGTGTTTGATTGAAAGATAAATACTACAAGTAAGTAAACACATAAACACATCAAATCAAGAGTACATCAAGCAATAGTCTAAACACTAAGCACACACGTACTAAGCATAAGCTTTTCCGCAACTAGGATGTTTAGACTAAGTGATGTACACTTGACCATAATCTAAACACGAAGCACACACGTACTAAGCCTTAGCTTTTCCGCAACTTAGATGTTTAGATTATGAGATGCACACAACACACAACATATAAATACATCTATAATAGTAAAGACATAAATGTAAAGGAAAGTACCGACACGATGATTTATAGTGGTTCGGTCACGAAGCTCCTCTTCGCCCTACTCCACTCCTCGAGTACACCTTACTCGAGAGTTACTTCACTAGTCAACAAACTCCTTAAGGTGGAGAAACCATACACAACGTCGCTTATCCAATTTCCGACTCTAAGCTAAAAGTCGAGTCCTAATCTTAGGTAGGACCAATCTACACAACGTCGCCCACTTCACCATTTTACGACACAAGGCTAGATGTCGAGTTCTAATCGAAAGATAGAACCAATATTTACGACTCTTCACTTTGAAGCTAAATGAGAACTACACTAGACACAACTACATCACTTTATAGTTTAGTGAGAACTCACAAGACACAACCACATCACTTTATAGTTTAGTGAGAACTCACAACTCTTCACAACTACACAACTCTTTACCCTAGTTATGTTTTATGGCCCAACATAACAAAACTTGTGTTTTATTGCCTAAACACATACACCATATAGATCTAAGTACTTACCACTTAGATCTATGACTCTAACACTATATCCAAGTATTAACAAACTTAGATCTACACAACTAACACCTAATCTAAGGATACCCATCACTTGGATCTTCTACCCATACAAACACATCCAAGTGTACCCACAACTTGGATCTTCTACTTATACATAGTAGGAAGACTAAAAACATAACTTAGATCTATATAAGGAGAGATCTTCATCATGTAGTGAGCCCAACACATCATGGTAATGATAATGTTCTTCTCTTTGCACTTGAGAGGATAAGGAGATTGAGGATAGAATCACATCTTAAACAAGAGTAATCAAAACTAACTAATCAAGGATCTAAGATGGTTTTGAAAGATCCTATGCAAAAAGGGTTTTAAAGAAAACCTGGAAATGATCCACTATTTATAGGACAACATTGCAACAGTCAAAAACACCCGCGGTTCCTTATCTCTACCCGCGGTACCTTATCAATAAGGAACCGCGGGTTCCTTTAAGGAACCTCCGCGTTGGAGTCCGTACAAATTTGTCCTTTAGTGGGGATATTCCATCTGGGGTAGTTTATACCCTCAAAGGATATTCCTTTGGCATATGGAATATGCCAAATTCAAATTTCCATTTTCTTTTTAATAAAACATTTTCTTAAAAATAAAATTGATTAAAATCTTTTGTCACATTTGATTAAATGTGAGTTTTAAGAAAATATTAATCCTTGATCACTTAGTTAGGTTAATGACATGTTTGTACATACCTTGAGTGATTCATGCCGAATGCGATCTTGGAGGTGTCGAGAGAAGTATACAAATGTATTCTTGAGTGATTACGAGTACCTTAACATTTTACATAATGTGTTGCAAATTATACGTTTGTCATCAACAAAACACAAAGAGATTATATCGACAAAGCATCATAATGTTTGCACTAACATACTCTTTGGACGGTCATGCAGTGGCAGGTGACCTTAATGCTAGCGTTGAAGAAAAAGATAGTCTTTCGCATGTTTAGCATAAAGATTAAGACATATTAGTGAGGCAGTGCTACAAGTGTTGGAAAAACATGGTTTGTTTGGCAAGAAGAGTATGGGTAAGCTCGATTTCTTTGATTGTTATTTTTTGGGAATGTCACATCGAGTTAGTTTTGGTGTAGGAAGACACACTACTTATGGAGTGATAAACTATGTTCTTCAGACTTATGAGGTCTGTCTCAGGTGGAATCATTGGAAGGTAATAGGTATTTCTTGTGTATTTTTTATGATCATTCCGGGAGACTATGGTTTTATATTCTCAAGTTCAAACATGAAGTATTTGGAAAATTCAAAGAGTTGAAGCAGTTAGTAGAGAATCAGACTGGGAGGACGATTAAGAAGATGAGGACATATAATGGTCTTGACTTCTGTAACCGAGAATTTGAGTAACTATGCACTTAGAGTGGGATTGCCATACATTTGACAGTTGATGGGACGTCGCAGCAGAATGCTTAGCAGAACGGATGAGCAGAACTCCCATGGATAAAGTACGTTGTTTATTAATCCAGTCTCGATTGCCCAAGGCCTTATAGGTAGAAGCGACATGGATGATCGCATATCTTATAAATAGTTCATCATCGAAATGATTGAGAAAAATAAAATAACGTGATAGGGACATCCAAATGATTATGGGATGTTGAGGGTTTTTGGTTGAATCACATAATCACACGTTAAACAAGGTCAGCTCAATCTAAGAGCTAGTAAAATGCGTTGTTTTGGTGTATCATGAAGATGTCAAGTGGTACAGACTATATAGGCTTGATGAACAATCACCTAAAATAGTCACAAGCATGAACGTGGTGTTCAATGAAAGTATCATGTACAAAGACACGTTGAAGGATTCTTATGTAGGTACTAATATTTATGTCGAGGAATTACAGGTTGAGGTGGAACTACAAAGGTTTCATAATTGTACGCTTGAGGAAGATCAAACACATTAGGAAGATCAAATAGATCAGGAAGATCGAACACATAAGGAAGATATCTATAATGAAGATGTAGGGGATCAAGAAACTAATCAGCCACTAGATCTTACATATTATCAGTTGGTTCATGGTAGAGAACCAAAGATAAGAATGAAACATATAAGGTTTCGGGATGAGAGTAATATGGATGCTTACGCGCCTGCTACAACAAAGAAAGAAGATACTTGTGAACAATTGACATACCTACAAGCGGTTTCTTGTGAAGACAATTCTAAGTGGAAAGATGTTATGGAAGAAGAGATTGATCCTTTGAGGAAGAACAAGACTCCGAAGTTAGTAGATCATTTGGCTGGGCAAAATTGGTTAGCTACAAATGGCTATTCAAAATAAAGAAAGGGATTGAAGGTGTTTAAAATCCTAGGTACAAGGAAAGGTTGGTAGCTCGTAGATTCACACAAAGGGTAAGTAATGATCACAGTGAAGTATTTTCGTCGATAATTAGAAACACATCTGTTGGGGTTATGCTTGTATTGTTTAAATGTAAAGGATTATGAGTTGGAGCAACTTGATGTAAAAACAAAATTCTTACATGGTAATCTTGAAGAAGTGATTTACATGAGGCAACCACCGAGATTTGAACAAACAAGGTATGTTTGTTAAAAAATATCTTTGTAGTTTGAAGCATTCACCTAAGCAATGGTATATGAGGTTCGATGAGTACATGCTGAGCAACGGGTTCTGGCATAGCATTTACGAAAATTGTGTATATTACAGGAGTTAGGCACCAGGGAGTATATGTATCTATTGTTATATGTAGATGATATGATGATTGCTTGTAAGAGCAAGGTTGAGATTGGGTCTATCAAGTATTTGATTAAAAAGGAGTTCGACATGAAGGTGCTCGAGGAAGTAAAGAGAATACTTGGTATAGAGATCATCATGGATCGGAGTCGCGAGATTATGAGGGTGTCACAATCCGAGAACGTTTCTAAAGTTCTAAATATATTTAGAATAGACAAAATGCACTCTGTTAATGCAATGATGCCTAAATACGTTACTTGCATTTTTCGGTCTCGTTTTGTTTTAATTACGACGAAATATAAAAACAAGCATTTACGAAAACAACGAAAAACAAATTCTTGAGTTCAAGTATTTTTTCATTTCAACCATTATCACTTAAGGTATGAACAAACAAGTTTTCATCTTAATTAAGTGATCAACGATTTAAGTTTTCTTAAAACTCACCTTTTATTAAATGTGACAAAAAATTTTAATAAACTTTATTTTTAAGAAAATGTTTTATTAAATTAACTATTTGAAAATGACATATTCTATTTGGGTTTAGAATATCCTTTGAGGATAACTATTCCACCAAATGTGACTACCCCACTAAAAGAAAAAAGAGGGCGGAGTCTACGACCGCAGTCCCTTAAAGGTCTATACGATTCCTTATCGGTAAGGAACCGCATGCAAAATTAAGGCACCACGCTCAGATATGACCGTTGGAACTTTGTCCTGTAAATAGTGGACCATTCTCAGATTTTCTCTTCACCTCTTTTGCACACAAATTTCCAGATTCAAACATACTTCTTAAATCATTCAAATCCTTGATTATTTGGTTGATTACTACTTGTTTAGAATGAATCTTTCTCCTCCCATCTCTTCCTCTTCAAGTGCAAAGAGAATAACACTTTCATCCTTGAAGTGTTGAGTCTACCTCAAGATCTATTTAAGATCAAGTTTTATTCATTCATTATAGTTGTGTAGTGTCGATCCAAGTAGTTGTGTTATTTAGAGTTATGTTGTGAGGATCCAAGTAGTTGTGTTATTTGGTAGTTGTGTTGTGAAGATCCAAATAGGTTTGTTTATTTGGAAGTTGTGTATGTAGTAGGGTTAATACTTAGTCCTCTAAGTATATTGGTGTAGATGGGTCCTGGCTAAGATTAGGGCTCGAATTTTAGCTTAGATTCGGAAATTAGATAAGCAACGTTGTGTACGATTTCTCCACCTCAAGGAGCTTGTTGATTAGTGAACTCTCGAGTAAGGAGTACTCGAGGAGTGGAGTAGGGACGAGGAGTGAGCTTCATTGTCGAACCACTATAAATCCTTGGTGTTTGGTTTGATCTTTCTTTTTCCTTATCTCTTTACATTCATTATTCTTTATTAGCATATACTTGTGATTATTAGTTTAGTTGCACTATCCCTTGTTCATATTGTTTGTAAGAAGATTTAACATAATTACTCAAGCCTAAGTTTTTGAAAATGATTTTTGAAAACCCTCCTTTAACAAGTAAATTTTAAGAAACTATTCAACCCCCCCCCCCTTCTAGTTTCTACAATTGGTATCAGAACGTGGTTGCTCAAGGTTTTTTATAAAATATATTGTATTTTAAAACTTGAATCGATCTATGGATTCCAACAAGTACCTAGAAGGGCAATCTATGCAAAGACCACCTCTTTTTGAAACCGGTAGTTTTATTTATTAGAAAAATAGATTTGAGACTTATGTGAAATCAAAAGATTTAGATCTTTGGCATGTTATTACCAATGGTGACTTTTTGCCTTATCAATATAATGAAGTTTCCAAAAAGAAAGAGTTAGTAACTTTTGAAAATTCTAACGATGACACTAAAAAGAAACTTGCCAAAAATAATGAGGCTAAAATGGTGATTTATAATGCTTTACCTAAAAAGAGTATGAAAGGATTTTCATGTGTAAAACCACTAAAGATATTTGGAATACTCTTTTAGTAACCCACCAAGTTAATAGCCAAGTCAAAGAAAGTAAAATCGATCTTTTTGTTAAACAATATGAACAATTTGTCATCTTAGAAGATGAAACTATTGATAGTGCTTATATTAAGTTGTAAAAAAAACCCTAGTTTCATCCATGGCGGCAATAATTTCTCTCCATCAAAAAAATCGATTATCTTATACTCTTTAATCTGAATACCGTCTAACAAGGATGTTTTCTCGATCTCTCTTGAGTTAACAGACTTTTTTATTCGGTTGATAGATCTTAGGGTTTTTTTAATCGGTTTCTTTTTTTCTTTTTTGCTACGATAGTGAAAACGTTTTGTTTGTTTTTAATTTGGTCGGTTGTCGCATCTATTAAAGGTCTTAATTCCTTATTCTGTGATTCGTTGTCTTGTCTCCCTGTGCGATTGTGATTGTGATTGTGTTTCGTTGGTTAGGGTTTGGTTACTGTTCGACTTAGGGTTTCTTTTTTCGGGATGGATTCTATTGATTATGCGAGTTTGGATTCAAGAGGCAAGGCTGCTGCTATCAACAGTATGCAGTCATGTAACATGGATGTGATTAGGAAGATGTTTGGGGTGCAACTGGCAACTGCTAGCGACGTGCATGATTTTATGCGCAGCTTGAAGATGAATGAATATGACTTTTGGTCCTTGGTGTCTAGTGCTCGATCCCAAGAAGTATTTAATATGCTATGCTCTTATGAATTCGGTTTGCTTGTGAAGGAGGGGATTGATCAGACTAGGGTTTCCTCAAACACGCAACCGGTTAGGGTTTCATACCCGTCATTTGATGTGCAAAATGAGTTTGTTACTATGTATTCTCCTATGGTTTCTCAATTCCTAGATGGGGATGCTGGTTTGTCGCAGATGGATGGAAACCCTATTATGGGTTTGCATGAGCGTGAGGGACCATCGTTTGCTGGTGAGGGCTTTGTGGTTCGAAAGGAGCATGATGGGCTAGGTTCGCAGCAAATAGATGAGTTTGTTAGTATGTCTGTGTCTATATCTAGTGAAGAAGGTGTCAGTGTGAGTAAGAATGTCCTGTCGATGGTTGATGATATGCCAACTGGTCTGACTCTGGATGGTGCAAGTATACAGCCGATTGAGGATATTACCGCTGATTTTTCTAATAAGATGGATACACTTGCTTCTACTTGCAGTCATGATACTAGTGCAAAAGAAAAGGAGCAGTCCGCATATACTCGTAGTTTTCGTCACTTGGTGTCAGAAGATGTTTTTGAAGGTGTAAATGTCTCTATTCCTTGTAAAGTGGTTCAGAAGGTCAGTAATCGTCTTGAACATACTCTATATGGTTACTTTATTGGAAAGAGAATGGCTTTCCCGGTGGTGGTTATTTTGTTAGAAACAACTGGGTGAAACATGGGCTGACACGGATCATGATGAATTCTAAGGGTTTTTTATTTTTCAAATTCAAGTCACTTGCTGGGTTGGAAGCTGTGTTAGAAGAGGGCCCGTGGTTTATTCGTAAATCTCCGATCATTCTCAAAATATGGTCGATGGATACTAGGTTGATCAGAGAATAATTGACTCGTATTCCTGTTTGGTTAAAATTACATGATGTGCCTATTCAAGTTTTTGAAGAAGATGGAATTAGTTTGATTGCTTCTTTCATTGGTAAACCTGTAATGTTATATTCCTATACTAGTTCTATGTGTAAGGAGTCATGGGGTCGGAGTAGTTTTGCCAGATGCTTAATTGAGGTTAATGCTGAGGCTGATTTTGTGGATGTTGTTACAATTGGTGTCCCTTCTCTTTCGGGGGAGGGTTTTACAAAGGAAACTATCCGTATTGAATATGAATGGAGACCTCCTAGATGTGTTGAGTGTAAGACTTTTGGTCACTCTCTTGATAAATGCTCTATAAGGTGGTTGTTTCTCCTATAGTTCCTACTGCTAGTACTGGTCCATCTACTTCTGTTGCTATTCCTGTTGTTGAGAATAATGATGGTTTCCAAACGGTGATCAAAAGAAAGAAAAAGACGAATATGCCGAATTCTATTAGGGTGGTAAGTTTATTGGTCCATTGGTTCAACCGAATGTCAAATTTGTGCCTAAAGCTACAATTAGTAACCCGAAGAAGGGGGTGACTAGTGTGAAGACTGGTTCTTTGCCCAAGTTGAAGTCTATTGTTACATCATCGTCAGGTGCTGGTTTATCTACATCAAATGCTTACTCTGTTTTGGATCATGATGATGAAGATGACGAGGTTGAAATGGTATATGATGAAACAACCAATTTATTCTCTAAGACAAATGCTGGTGGAAACTCCTTCACGGCAGCTGTTAGCTAGTTTGGTTTGTTTTGCTGTGTACTAGGTGTTTTGTAAGTGTTTATGGCCTGTCATAAGCACTAGATTTAGGTGTTTATCAAGCTGTTTTTAGCTTGAGGTTAATGTGGTACTTTAGCCACATTCTATTTGTACTTCATTGTTTTTTGGTTAATCTATTTACCGAGGAAACCCATTACCAAAAAACTATTGATAGTGCTTTTACTAGATTTAATACCATTATTACTAGTCTAAGATCTCTTGATGAAGGTTTTTCTAGCAAGAACAATGTTAGGAAGTTTCTTAGGGCATTACATCCAAAGTGGAGAACTAAAGTCACGGCAATTGAAGAATCAAAGGATCTCACTACGTTATCACTTGATGAACTTATTGGAAATTTAAAAGTTCATGAAATGATAATTTTGAAGGACAAGGAAATGGTGAAAACCAAGAGTGAAAGATAGTCTATAGCACTTAAGCCAAGAAGGTGCAAAGTGACCATGATAGCTCTTCCTTGGAAAGTGATGATGAGGAACATGCTATGGCGGTTAGAGACTTCAAGAAGTTTTTCAAAAGGCGAGGTTAACATGTTAGACAACCTAACAACGACAAGAAGGCAATTTCCAAAAACCGATTTTTCAAGAATTACAATGGTGATAGGAAATGTTTTAGATGCGGTGATCAAAACCACTCCATCGGTGATTGTCCCAAGCCATCTCGTGACAAAAATCACACGGCCTTCGTTGGTGGTTCATGGAGCGATAGCGGTGAACAATGTGACGACAATGCTAAAGACGAGAAATGTCTCAGGGCTCATTCTTTTAAAGCGGTACATTCCGAAACTGAATATTATAGCAATGATAGTTCTTCACTAGATAACTTTGAACTAGAAGGTCAATATAACAACCTATGGAAAATAAGTTTAAAATTCATTGAAAATAACAAAGTGCTAAAATCAACTAGGACTAAGCTTGAAAAAGAAATTCGTGAGCTAAGAGATAAGTTAGCTAAGCTTGAAAAAAATAAGGAAGTTGATTTAGGTTGTTTAAATTATGAAGACCTTAGACAAGAGAATGAAGATCTCAAGAGTACTTTCATTAAATTAGAAAATTTCGTAAAAGGTACTAGTGCTCTTGATGACATGTTAAATAAGCAAACTCACACTAAGGAAAGACTAGGCTTAGGTTTTAACACAAATGAAGCTTCTACTAATAAACCTAAACCAGTTAGTTTCTTTAAAAACGACCATCTGTCCACGGATCCCCAATCTATGGTGCGGTCCCTTATAATTATGGAACCGCAGGCCATGATAAGGAACCGCGGACAGAAGGACGGATTCTTGAAAATTCTCAACTTTTTGAAAATCCCATTTTAGGTAAAAACCCAAAACATCTTGTAGTTAACAATGTTGAATTACCTATAATTGACAAAAAGTAACTTAATAAATTCTACAAGCCTTTAAGTAAACCTCTAATGGGAATGGGATGTTTTTCAAGAAAATCTACTCCTCCAAGAGTACGTAATGATTCAAGGCCTAGAAGTAGAACACCAACACCTCAAAGAAATGATCACTCCAATTCAAGACCTAGAAGTAAAACTCCAGCACCTAGAAACAACAATAACTTTAGGTCAAGATCAAGCACTCTGATGTTCGTTTCGCAAGTCTTAAATTTTTTCAAGATATTACCACACAAAAATGACTAGAAATACAAACACGGGCAAGTATACCCTATCATGTATAGCATAGTTTAATGGTAAAGTCCAGTTCGTTCCATGTGATTGATGCTAAAGAATATAAAACAATTACCTCTAGAGTGTCACAAGTTCGAAAGATATACTTATCAAATGTTTTAAAGGTGCGTTTAGTTAAGGTCACAAACATATGAAAGATAGATAGCAATGGTGAATATGAGCACATAAACAAGGTAAGAAAACATGTCGATTAATAGTCGTACACGCAACATCTAATTAACATAACAAAAATCCGACTAAATATCATGCCATATCAAAAGCATTAAGAATGGTTTATTCTTGATTTCGATAACTAAAATAGCATATGAGATTAAGCAAGAGTTGTTATATGTTTTATTCCACTAATCGCGACAAAAGTGAATAACAAGATTCATTTACTAGATGACATGAAATTCATCCATTCACATGAGTACTAGTCATGATCATGAATAAATCCAACATATAACAACGATCTTACATTAATAACATATGATACAAAAGCATCTAAATCATACTCATTTTCACGAACCAAGGAGGAAAGTGCGCCGCACAAAACTAATTGTGCGCTGCACTTTGCCCTCGCAAAGCATATAAATCTATCTAATCATAAGGATGTTAGACCTCAACCATTTGCACGACACACTACTTCATCATAACAGTAAAAGTACTCATTTCAACAATATGGAAACGAAAAGAAATGAATAACATAATGGAAATGAGAATTATACCAACAAAAGTGTCAAATCGATACTTGCTCCAAAATGTTTATAAGCTTTTATTATAACTTATCACAATCAATAGCAAGTTCCTAGCGTTTTGTTACATCAACAATGATATGAACCACTAAGGTTTACCCTTGTTCTAATAACAATGATCAAGGATTGAAAGAATCCTTGATTTATATCAAAATCTTTTAACAAAGAACAATGGAGTGGGTTATATCTCTCTAGCTTTCCCTAGGGTTGATTTTATAACCTAATATTTGTAACTAGTAAAACCTGGAGCAAGCCAAAAGGTGTCTCAATAATTTCCATGCATAATGGCACTAAATACATGTAAGTGCAACAAAATGTGCGCCACACTTTGTTAATTGGGCGCCGCACTTCTCTTTTGCAAATGTGCGTCGCACTTTTCATGTTGTGCGCCGCACTTTTGGTAGTTCTCCAAAATCATAGTTTATTGAATGTGCGCCACCCTTTTCCTTTTGTGCGCCGCACTTTGGCTCTTTTTCAGCACAATTTATTTTGTAGTCTTTTTCTTCTTATTTCTTGACGTCTTTGCTTCATATGTTTATTCCTTCACTACAATCAAACAATACACATTATTAGTAACATTTTAACACATAACTTATTTATTTACATAGCAAACAAGGACAAATGCATCATTACAAACATGTATAAATAAGGCGTTATCAAATTCCCCCATACTTAACTTCTTGCTTGTCCTCAAGTAAGGTAAAAATATATTTTTTATAGGTGTCGAAAGAATAGATAAGGCCAATAATTGAAAGCAAAAATAACGCCAAAAAACACCTCACGAAGTAGATATTTTGATTTCGCACACTCTCTTTATATGGGTAAGTTATCGCTCAAAAAGCACGGTCATGAAAAGTAAATTACCATAAGCTTGTACAAGAAACTAAACTAGACCAATTTGGCGTAAGCACCAAGTAAAATATCGAAAGAGGTCTTTTTCAAAAACTTTTATTACCACCGCATGTTAAAAAGAGTAAATAACATATCATTTTCCACCATGTTTATTGAATGTACACCTTTGTACTTCACACTTGTAGGCTCTCTCTTTGCCTTTTATTCTTTTTTTTCAGTTTTTTCATTTGGGGTAATATGTCCTCCCCATACTTACGATCTACTATCATCTCGCAACATGGTTTTCCACAATATATTATCGTCTTAAAACATCGGCAAAAACTTTTAATCTTTTCTCTTTTCTTTTGCCACCTTATCATTTAAAATACTTTTTATCATACAAGTATGATCTCACTATGGTCTCGTAAAGATTACCAAGCACAAGTTCTAAAATTTAAACTAATCATCGGCACACTCACAAATTTGATTTAAAACGTAAGAATGCTTACGAATTATAGGCTATAAATCCTCACTATTGTGAATAAGATATTGTGTAAGTAACGTTATCAATTCCGAGTCAAAATAGCTTAACAATTATAGGAATTATCAATCTTTCGACAAAATTTTTTTTATATATATATATATATAAGTATATAACACAAAATTTTCAAAAATCTGCCAGAAAGTGCGGCGCACAATCCTAAATGTGCGGCGTACTTTTTGTCACAAAAAGTAGAAAAAAATTTCAACTTAAAACGCTCTTATTTTTCGCTTATCACCCCCATACTTATTATGAGAATTGTCCCTAATGCTAAACATAAGGAAAGAGTAAAAATAGAGGAAAATAAGAATAATACTCCCATTTTATTCCGAGTCGCGAACGAAGCCAAATCTTCAATCTTCGCCTTATTGTGCCTTGACTTGCTTATTTTCTGCAATTAAACACAAAATATATACGCAAACATATCTTACATACCAAATAAAAGATTAAAAATCCACACACAAAGTATTAGTTTTGTCCTACGTGCCAACAAAGGCATATTACACAACCAAATAAATTGTTTTGAAATTGTTTTAAATTGTGACTAGCACACAAGTCACAAACACAACAGGCATCACATATCCTTTTCAGTCTCGTCATTCCTTTGAGCATTTGATGGGTAGAAGTGTGGTGTATAAGGTGGCGGTTGTTTGGTGTAGTATAATGGCTCATGGTGATATCTGGGTGGTCCATAAGGTCCACTTATCGGAACGCTATATTTTTCCGCCATCCTCTCAAAAACCGGAGCGTATCTATCCATGCTATAACATTGTCGCTCCATCATAAACCCAAGTTGGTCTTGCCTAACCTCCATCCTTCCCATCCTATCACAAACATCTTGGAGTGTTGCACGAGGAGGTCGCGACATGCTCACACATGGTGCTCTCACCGGCGCGTCTTCTCGTATCAACCTTCCATCCGCTCGAATCAAATATCTCAAAGTGATTTTGTCAATAGTATAACATACGATCGGCGTGCTAAGACCTCCCATAACTTCATCGGTTAAAAGTCTCATTCTTCGGGCTAACCTAGTCACAAATTGTCCAAACACAATCATACTACTCGCTTGACTACCATGACCTTTCTTTTTCATCCACTTTGCAATCACCCAAGCCACATTAGCATATTGCTCACGGTTCTTGTCCCTAAACATGCTCAACAACCACAAATCATTCTTTTGAACTTTATCATATCCCGTGGTTTGTTGGCAAACCATGTAATCAATCATATTTTGGAGCACTCTCAAAAGTGGACTAGAAATGTTGAGCTCCTAGACAAGCTCAGAGGATCCTCATCCGGACAAATTAATGCCCAAAACTCATTAGCATTGAAATTCCCATGCTCACGTTCTCCTCCTTGAAAATAAACTTCAAATCCTTCCTCATCTCGCTCCTCTCTAGTGTACAACTCCAAGTACTTAGCAAATTCTTTCAAAGTCAAAGAATGTCCTTTCCCACAAAGTCTAAAACTCATGATTTTCTTAGTCAATAGCTCATCATCATCAACATCTTCATCAAGATTGAATGTTGAGAAAAACTCAAGAACAAGCTCCGCATAAATCTTCTCCCTACAAGAAAAAGCACGGACCCAAGCATCGGATCGAAACAAAACTTCATTTCCTCCAGCCTCTATCACAACTATCAATAGCATCTCCCTAATTTGAGCTTCACAACCAAGCTCACTCAAAATTCCAAAATACACAATGCTAGGTGCAAAAATTTATTTCTGAAGTAGAAGACTACGAGCATTGTTGTAAATGGTTTTAGCATCATTTGCACATCCAGGTCAATTCAAGAATGGATGATTAGGGACCCTCATGAGTGCGACACTTTCCGACTCGATAGGCTTTTGCCTCTTCCTTCGGTTAGATGAGTCGGTCTCATAGTTTCTAGAAACTGTGTTCTGCAAAATTTATCACATAAACACACATATATTAACATTCGATAAACATTAGGGGTCAATGGCAACCCTATGTTGGTGTTCTAAACATTCTGTTTGTTTTTCTAGCGAAAAGCTTGGCGCACTTCTGAGAAGTGCGGCGTACTTTCTGAGAAAAATCCGCCAGAGTGCGGCGTACTTTAGAAAATGTGTGACGCACACTCTGCATATTTTTAGCTAATGTCGGGGTGACTAAAACTTATTTCCAAATCCGCGAACTAATGGTTCGAGATCAATAACATTGGCTAGAATCGAACACCAAACCTTTCCTAACTCATTCCAATCCGCGACATTGCTCAATCTTAGTGTTTTATTTCAAAAACCCTTAAATTTTTTATATTTTTTTATCTAACAATCTAAGCTTATCCTAATCAATATCCCTATTTCTAATCACAAATCGAAATGAAATTCGATTATCAATCACTAAGAACCCTAATTGAAAAATTAAAAAAAAATAAACCCTAAATAAAATAAAATGTAAATGAATTAAAGATAAAAACTTACCCTAGACATGATCTCGAGTGTGAATTGGAGTAAGAATCGAAATTATTTTTGGGTGATGATTCGAAAATCGTCAGGTGTGTTTTGTTTTTTTTTAGTTTCAAATGAGATAAAATGGAATTATATACAAAAATCCTCCCAGAAGTGCGGCGCACAATCCAAAATGTGTGGCACACATTCTGTGTTCTGATACTTGCGTTTTGCAATGGGGTTTCAGATTTAAGTTCTCGGTATCTCCTCGAATTGATCACAGCTCAAAGTGGAATGATTGTTCTTGGTGACAAATAAGGGGTTTAGTTTTCTATTCTATTAAAAAGATAAATGAGTGAGTAACTAAAAGGTAAGCTAGAAAGAATTAATTAATGAAAATAAAACTTGAATTAAAATTTAAATAAAACAGTAACTGAAATTTACCCTCACTAAAAATGCTCTGTTCGGAATAATCGTGACTACTCGGAATAATTGATTCTATGCGGAATAATCATGCCTATTCGGAATAAATGATAACACGGAATAAATAAGTCTATGCGGAATATCGACTCTATGCGGAATAAACAACTCTACCCGGAATAATCATACTATATGGAATAATGGAGCCGTGCGGAATATCAAAGCTATGCGGAATAAACTGTTACTCGGAATCTTGAGACCATGCGGAATAAATGAAATACTCCGAATAGAAGCAAAACAAATTGGCTATCCGGAATATATATAATATTCCGAATAAGGGAAAAGGTAGAAAGCCTATCCGGAATAAAGAAACATTCCGAATAAGAGAAAAAGTAAACAAGCTATTCGGAATATCTGGGTTGAAGAACAGCAGGCAGCAGAAACTTAAACAGGGGACACGAATTTAAACCAAATTTAGCCAAATAAACAAAAAGGTTTAACCAAATTAAACAATAATCATCTATTAACCATAAGAATCAAATCCCAATCATAAAAACACAAAATCAACAACTTTTTAAGATCAAAACTCAACTAAATAAGAACTTAAGAACTTTGAATAAAAAGATGATGATGAACAAGAGGAATAAAAAGATTAAATGAAAACTTGTATTGATGATTAAGATTCAATAAACAAAATGAAAGGATTAAACTTACAAGATTAAAGAAGAAAATCACAGGAAATGAAAACCACTCCTTAAGGGAGATGGTTCTTCCTACGAACTAGGAAAAGAGTAATTGAAAGAAAAAGTAAAAACTAGGTGCCAAATTTTGAGAGGGTGATTCCCTTATATAGGCTAAGTGGTTGGTTGGTGAGTGGGCTTTCTCCCTTTCTTCTTGTCTTCTCGTCTTTTCGGAAAAGTTGACGTTTTCGATTCTGATTCGGGATTTGTCGACGATTAAATTCAACTCGTCTTTTAATTTCTTCGTTTAATAGACTTGAGTTTCTTCGACATATGTAAATCTTCCATCTTTGGTCCTTTTCTTCGATAAATCTTCAAATAGGCCCATTGACTTCAAATCTTTTGCATCTCTTGGACAATAGACTTCGTCTTTAGTCTTTTTTCCTTGATAAAACCCGTGCAATCCCATGTTTTCTTCAGTAATCATCCGGTTGACTCTAAAAACACAATAAACACAAAAACCACGCATAATTCCAAACAAATGATATTAAACACGCGTTTTGGTCTTGTTTTAGTAAGAAATAAGTGGTAAAAGGATGGGTGTTTTCACACCTATCAAATCCCCTACACTTAACCATTGTCATGCCCTCATGCAATGCTTAGTGATAAAGCAAATTTACATTTTTCTCATGATCAATCAACCTTGGCCTTATTAACATACTACTAAACAAGAAGTTAAAGTACTAAGAGAAATTAAAACTTTAAAGTAAACAAAAGGATAGAAAACCATTTTCACTTGAAAATAGCTACATGGAAATAACTTGCAAAGAGATCAGGGACTTACATTAGGGCTTTGGTGCTGCGAAGATTTATCACCCTCAAGTTTCACGTTCCCCAAACTAAGCTTAAAAACGAGATCATTGTTATTATAAGTTAGCATATCAAACACTTACACACATGGCTTAATTAAATGCTTAAACTCCCTTATTCCTAGGTGTATCTCTTATATTTTATTTTTGTCTTAGAATGATCATGAAGATGCATTTTTGGACTTATTTCGATAGTTTATTTTGGCTGAAAGCAAAGTAGGACGATTTGATCAATAGTTAGATAAAGGACAAAATCTCTTAAAACTGCTTCTCGGGATATCAAAAAGTTCATATCTTGGCATAACTCGGTTCATGATTTGAGACCTTTCTCGGACCGATATTTGGCATGTACTTCATACTTCATATCTTGAGAGACGTGCTTGAGATAATGGTCTTCTCATCGTTAATAGAGTTTCTTCACTTGGAGACTTTTGAGGGGTACTCCAACTTTGTTGACCACGACTTCATGATTATTTCTTCAATCTCTAATTGGGATTTTGAGATTAAACGATCCGCCTCCTTTTCGGACTTGGATCTATTTATCCTCATACCTTGTTAGGGTCTTTTCGGATAGACTTCTCCATGATCTTTATGGGAGTTGATTGCTTTTCGTCGTGAGTCTTGATCCTTCATATTGATTTTGGGAATAATGCTTTTCACATCACCTTGGATCTTTAGCAATAAGATTGAATCCTCATGCCTTGTTAGGGCCTTTTTGGACTCGCCAATCTTCGCGCCCCGCTTCATAAGTTATGCCTTGGCTATGAACTCTTATCATTACCGAGCAACTTTTAAACGATCTTGGGCTAGAAGCTAAGTAACTTTTCAAATCGTACGACCTTACTTATTGCAGATAAGTTATTAGCAAGTGATGGGAGAATAGGCAAATAATTACACCAAGTGAGCTTGTGCAAGAATACCGACTTATAATTGACTCTATCATTTCTCGTTCTCCACAATTTAAAATCTCAAGTAATGAGACTCGTGGATACTTAGCCTAATAAACCAATTAAGGTCTACATGGTTAAGAATACTAGCTAGAATAAACTTGGATAAGTCTATTCGGGTTAAGTCAAAATAATCGCAACGGGCCTAATATGTCAAAGATTTCAAAACTAGCTACCCCACTTTATTAATATTTTTGACTTTATTGCGGGATATATACATATGAAAGCAACGATAAAAATTTAAAAATTACGACTACATGGCCAAAGTTAATAAAAAATTTAAAAAATGTTGAAAAAGATGATTTTCCGGATAAATGAAGGCATTTTCATGGAAAAGTCCACTTAAAACTTCGATAGAAGTCCCCCCTACACTTAAGATAAACATTGTCCTCAATGTTGAAGCATGTGGGAAAAGTCTCCCCTACACTTATGACATTGTGCACGTTGATTAACTCAAGTTAAGGAAGAGACGACTAAAGTGATCATTTTCAAATGTGAGTATGAAGAAAACTAAATCACGATAGTTGAGGGATAGAACCGGATTTTGGATAACACGGGAGCACGGTTCTTCAAAGATTCCAAGAGTGCATTCATCCCTGTAATCACATCACCACACAAACACAAAGAACCTATACAGGTCCCCCTACACTTAGGAGGTTAAAACAGAAAAGGATAGATACTCGGGCTGCCTCCCGAGGAGCGCTTGTTTTTTATAACCGAGTCACGAGCCTGACTCGACCCAAAATTTGTTCATGGGGAACGTGGTGAGGGATGGAATCATCTCATGAGAGATGTCCTCACCAAAGTACAACTTCAATCGTTGGCCATTCACCTTAAAATTAGGTCCATTAGGTTGAGCGAGCTCGAGAGTACCATATGGAAAAATTTGGGCAATGGTGAATGGGCCGGACCAACGAGATTTCAGCTTGCCCGAAAAGATTTTCAACCGAGAGTTAAAGAGTAAAACTTTGTCTCCAACTTGGAACTCTCGGTTTTTAATCTTGGAGTCGTGAATGAGCTTAGTCTTTTCTTTATAGATCAAAGAATTTTCATAAGCCTCATTACGGAGTTCATTGAGCTCATTGAGTTGGATCTTGCGTAGGTCACCGGCTTTGTTGATATCAAAATTAGCCCACTTCAAGGCCCAGTAAGCCTTGTGCTCCAACTCAATAGGGAGGTGGCATGCTTTCCCGTACACGAGACGATATGGTGTACAACCAATCGGAGTCTTGTATGCGGTACGAAAAGCCCACAAAGCATCATCAAGTTTATCAGCCCATGAGGCACGATGCTCTCCCACGGTTCTTTCAAGAATTCGCTTTAATCCTCGGTTGGAGATTTCAGCCTGGCCATTAGTTTTTGGGTGGTATGCGGTGGAAAGACGATGATTTACACCATACTTAGCCATGACTCTAGCAAATTGATCATTGCAAAAATGAGTCCCGCGATCACTAATAATGGTACGAGGTACACCGAATCTAGCGAATAGCAATTTCAAAAAGTTACAAACCACCCTTGTGTCATTAGTAGGTAAAGCTTTGGCTTCAACCCACTTTGAAACGTAGTCAACGGCTACAAGGATGTATTTGTTTCCTTTAGATGAAGGGAATGGCCCCATAAAGTCGATACCCCAAACATCAAAGATTTCACATTCTTGTATGAAATTTTGAGGCATCTCATCTTTATGTGTGATCTTGCCTTGTTTTTGGCAAGCATCACAACGTTTAACCATCTCGTGAGCATCACGGTAAATGGTGGGCCAATAAAATCCCGAATCAAACACTTTTTTGGCGGTGTAGTTGGGACCAAAGTGACCACCGATGGGTCCTTTGTGGCAAGCGTCAAGGATGTCTAAAGCTGCCGGTCCATCAACACATCGGCGAATAATCAAATCAGCACATTGTTTGAATAGATACGGGTCATCCCAAAATTAAGTCTTAATGTCTTTGAAGAACTTCTTCTTTTGTTGGGATGTTAGCCCGTCAACGAGAATTCCACCCGCCAAGTAGTTTGCAATGTCCGCAAACCACGGGGTTTCATCAGAAGTCGAGTTGATAGACATTAAGGTCTCCAGGGGAAAAGAATCATTGATCTCTTTGTTCGGATGTTCCCCTTGGTAAGGATCCTCAAGTCTACTGAGATGATCTGCGGCTAGGTTTTCAGCTCCTTTTTTATCGCGTATTTCGATTTTAAATTCTTGGAGTAGCAAAACCCAGCGAAGAAGTCTTGGTTTGGAATCTTGCTTAGTTAACAAGTACTTCAACGCGGAATGATCGGTATAAACGATTGTGGTGGAAAGGACAAGATAGGGGCGGAACTTTTCAAAGGCATAGACAACAGCTAAAAGCTCTTTTTCGGTTGTCGTGTAATGCAATTGAGCCCCCGTCATTGTCTTGCTAGCGTAATGGATCGGTTGGAAGTGTTTGTTAACTCTTTGTCCCAGAACCGCTCCAATAGCATAGTCACTAGCATCGCACATCAACTCAAAGGGCAGCTCCCAATTAGGGGTAACCAAGACGGGTGCCTTAGTTAGCTTATCCTTAAGCGAGTTGAAGGCTTCAATACACTCTTTGGAAAAGATAAAAGGAGTATCTTTTTCCAAGAGGTGGGTCATCGGGCGAGCGATTTTAGAAAAATCTTTGATAAAGCGACGGTAGAAGCCCGCATGACCAAGGAAACTTCTCACACCCTTCACGGTTGACGGTGGAGGCAACTTAGCGATAACATCGACTTTAGCACGGTCTACTTCAAGACCGGCTTTGGAAATTTTGTGTCCTAGCACGATGCCCTCTTTTACCATGAAATGGCATTTTTCCCAATTAAGAACAAGGCGAGTGTCTTCACATCGCTGAAGCATACGTTCTAAATTGGCGAGGCAAGCAGAGAAAGAATCGCCATAAACCGAGAAATCATCCATGAATACTTCTATAGTGTCTTCCACCATGTCATGGAAGATAGCCATCATACACCTTTGGAACGTCTCAAGAGCATTGCATAAACCAAAAGGCATACGTTTGTAAGCAAATGTTCCATAGGGACAAGTGAATGTGGTCTTTTCTTGGTCCTTGGGATCGATAGGAATTTGAAAATACCCGGAGAAACCGTCTAAAAAGCAGTAATAATCATTACCCGCAAGACGCTCGAGCATTTGATCCATGAAAGGAAGAGGAAAGTGATATTTTCTCGTGGCATCATTGAGCTTGCGATAATCAATACAAACTCTCCACCCAGTAACGAGACGAGTGGGAATCAACTCGTTGTGTTCATTGGAAACAACGGTTATTCCGCCCTTCTTGGGCACACAATGGACGGGACTTACCCACGGCGAATTCGAAATAGGGTAAATCAAGCCGACATCTAGAAGTTTGATAACCTCTTGTTTGATGACGTCATGAATACGAGGATTAACCCTTCTTTGGCTCTGGATTGCGGGTTTAAAGTCATCTTCCATGAGAATCTTGTGAGTACAAAAGTTCGGATCAATTCCGCGGATATCGGAAATTTTCCAAGCAATTGCCTTCTTATGATCTTTAAGCACGGCGATGAGGCGAGATTTCTCTTCTTCTTTCAAGTCCTTCGCGATGATGACGGGCGACTTCTTCTCTTCTTTAAGGAACACGTACTCGAGATGGGGCGGCAACTCCTTAAGTTCTAAATCCGGAGGATTTTTGATGGGAGGCGTTTTCAAAGTCGGCGCATTGATAGCAATAACCTTGGGAGATGGTGGAGCAATTATGTCTTCTTTAAGAAGGTTCTCAATGAGGCGAAGATCTTCATCCCAATCGGTGGGAGAATCGGCATGTTCTAAGTTCACATATCCCATGGTGGCTTCCAAATCTTTCCAAAGGAAATCACTTTCTCCAAATAGAGATAGTGATGAGTCAATAGAGGAAACGGTCTCAACATTGGTAAGAGAGGTAGGAATACTTTTACAAGCATCTTTGAAGTGTTCTTCACAAGCCTCATCAAGAACGTCAATACAATTAACACTCTCGTTAGAATAAGGCTGTTTAGACAATTTTCCCATGTTGAAGACAATTTTATCGTCACCCACTCTCATGATAAGCTCACTAGCTTCAACATCGATGAGAGTGCGACCGGTCCTCAAGAATGGACGACCAACGATCAATGGCACACGAGGGTCCATGTCGTAGTCAACGACAACGAAATCAGCAGGAAAAGTGAATTTGTCGACTCCTACAAAGACGTCTTCGGCTATCCCCACTGGATAAGCAACCGTACGGTTAGCTAATTCCAAAGTCATTTTGGTGGGGACTAGCTCAGGGAGAGATAATTGCTTCCACACACTTAAAGGCATTAAGTTAATACTGGCACCTAGATCGGCTAAGGCCATGCAATTCTCTACTCCCGGGAAGTTGCAAGGGATTAAGAAGCGACCCGGATCACCAAGCTTGGTTGGCAATTTCCTTAAGAGCACTGCATAGCAATTCTCATTAAGTTGGGTGTTAGCAATATCAAGAAGCTTCTCCTTGTCACTAATAAGATCTTTGAACATTTTCGCGTATTTGGGCATGTGAGCGAGAGCCTCAGCGAAGGAGATGTTGAAATTCAATTGTTTAAACATTTTGAGGAAGTTCGAAACCTGAATATCGTCCTTGCTTTTGAGCTTCTCTTTCCTCAACCTTGATGGATAAGGTATATCAGAAGAAGAGGAAGTCTTTGGGAGAATAGGATCACTCACATCCTTGGGTGGAGGAGGGGTAGAAGTAAGAGGTGGAGAAATTGGGGAAGTAGAAGGATGAGGAATAGGAGCAGGTGACTCGTTTTCCTTAGTCACAATCACCGGTGGAGGTATAGGAAGCTCGGGTTCCTTGGTACCTTTGCCACTGCGAGTGGTGATTGCTTTCATCTCCCCTCTTGGATTCGCAACGGTGTTACTCGGAAGAGTACCCGAAGAAGAGGTTTGATTACCTTGGAAGAAGCTAGCCATCATGTTCCTTAAGTCATTCGTTTGACTATCCAAAGTGTTTCTCATATCAGCTCTCAGATTGTTCCCTTGTTTCACCAGGTCTGCTTTCAAATTGAACACTTCCCGTTGGAGATTATCCACAATCACATCATTAGTCCTCATGTAGGTTCCAATATCTTGGTGTAATGCGGTGGGTTGGTTGGGAGGGGCATTGTATGCGGGTGGTTGATAAGCAGGTTACTGGTAAACTTGGTTGTTTCTTTGAGGTGGATATGGTTGTTTGTGAGGTAATATGTATGGTGTACGAGGTTGTTGTTGTTGTTGAGGAGGGCGATTGAGGTTTTGTTGTTGGTTTGGGTTGTTAGGAGGAAAACCGGGTGGTGAGAGATAGTTGTTTGAGCGGTAGCTAAGCAAGTTGCGGTCACCTTGAGGACGGGCTTGATAAGCAGCCGGAGGATAGGTGCCGTATGCTGCATTCACATTCTCAGAAGGGTAGTCCTGGGTGGCGGTACAAGTGGTGTAAGAGTGAGGGCCCCCGCAGATTTCACATGGTTGGCTGACAGCATTGACTTGAGCGTTTTTAGCATTGATGTTGTTGGTGTTGCTGGCGGTTTAGGTAGCAAGCGATTCAAGAAGCGCAGTGATTTTGTCAAGTCGCTTGTCGCTGTCACTAGTACTAGCACTTGCGACATTGGTCCGCACACTCTTGGTTTGCACACGAGACTTATTCTCTATGATATCCCAAGCAGCATTGGAAGTCTTAGCCAAAATATTACCCCCCGAGGCACTGTTTAGTGAATCTTGGTCATTCATGCTTAAACCATTGTAAAAAGTATTAATTTGGTGCACTTTGGTAAAACCATGTTGTGGGCATTTTCTCAAAAGATCTTTGAAACGGTCCCAAGATTCACTAAAAGACTCATCGTACTTTTGTTCAAAATTAATAATTTCATTTCGTAAAGCGGTAGTACGAGAGGGTGGGAAAAAGTAATTTATAAACTTGGTCTCCAAATCCGTCCACGTAAGAATACTTTGTGGCGGTTCCTTAGCAAGCCAATGCCGGGCTTGTCCCTCTAGGGAGAAAGGAAAAAGTTGTAAACGGATTACCTCTTGTGGAACACCATTGAATTTGACCGTATTTGTTAGTTGCAGGAATCTTTTGATGTGGTCATGCGGATCATCAATGGTACGCCTCAAGAATGGTTGAGCAGAGACCATCTGGATAAAACCGGATTTGAGCTCAAAGTTGTTGGCTACAATCGCGGGTATGACAATTGGATCATTGTTGCCGTCTACATGTGCTTGCAGAAGTTCAATCATCGGGCGATTGTCTGGTAGAGGCTCATTGTTGAGAGGTGGATTGTTATTGTTGTTGTTATTATTGTTGTTGAGAGGTGGGTTATTGTTGTTGTTTTGTACACCGGCCATGTCTAAGTCTTCGAGAGGCTCGGGCTCTTGATAAGACGTTGATCGTGTACACATGCACCTGCAAAAGAACTAACAAAGCAAACAAGAAATATTTTTGGTTTTTATGGTTTTTTAATTTTTAGGATTTTTGAAAATTTTATATTTTTTTGAGTTTTTGAAATTTTTTATGAAAAAGTAACGTTCACGGCGAACGGATCCCAAAATCCAAGTTCTCACAAAAAACTGTTGATCTTAACGAGAAGAGCCGGCAGCGGCGCCATTTGATACTTGCGTTTTGCAATGGGGTTTCAGATTTAAGTTCTCGGTATCTCCTCGAATTGATCACAGCTCAAAGTGGAATGATTGTTCTTGGTGACAAATAAGGGGTTTGGTTTTCTATTCTATTAAAAAGATAAATGAGTGAGTAACTAAAAGGTAAGCTAGAAAGAATTAATTAATGAAAATAAAACTTGAATTAAAATTTAAATAAAACAGTAACTGAAATTTACCCTCACTAAAAATGCTCTGTTCAGAATAATCGTGACTACTCGGAATAAATGATTCTATGCGGAATAATCATGCCTATTCGGAATAAATGATAACACGGAATAAATAAGTCTATGCGGAATATCGACTCTATGCGGAATAAACAACTCTACACGGAATAATCATACTATGCGGAATAATGGAGCCGTGCGGAATATCAAAGCTATGCGGAATAAACTGTTACTCGGAATCTTGAGACCATGCGGAATAAATGAAATATTCCGAATAGAAGCAAAACAAATTGGCTATCCGGAATATATATAATATTCTGAATAAGGGAAAAGGTAGAAAGCCTATCCGGAATAAAGAAACATTCCGAATAAGGGAAAAAGTAAACAAGCTATTCGGAATATCTGGGTTGAAGAACAGCAGACAGCAGAAACTTAAACAGGGGACACGAATTTAAACCAAATTTAGCCAAATAAACAAAAAGGTTTAACCAAATTAACCAATAATCATCTATTAACCATAAGAATCAAATCCCAATCATAAAAACACAAAATCAACAACTTTTTAAGATCAAAACTCAACTAAATAAGAACTTAAGAACTTTGAATAAAAATATGATGATGAACAAGAGGAATAAAAAGATTAAATGAAAACTTGTATTGATGATTAAGATTCAATAAACAAAATGAAAGGATTAAGCTTACAAGATTCAAGAAGAAAATCACAGGAAATGAAAACCACTCCTTAAGGGAGATGGTTCTTCCTACGAACTAGGAAAAGAGTAACTGAAAGAAAAACTAAAAACTAGGTGCCAAATTTTGAGAGGGTGATTCCCTTATATAGGCTAAGTGGTTGGTTGGTGAGTGGGCTTTCTCCCTTTCTTCTTGTCTTCTCGTCTTTTCAGAAAAGTTGACGTTTTCGATTCTGATTCGGGATTTGTCGACGATTAAATTCAACTCGTCTTTTAATTTCTTCGTTTAATAGACTTGAGTTTCTTCGACATATGTAAATCTTCCATCTTTGGTCCTTTTCTTCGATAAATCTTCAAATAGGCCCATTGACTTCAAATCTTTTGCATCTCTTGGACAATAGACTTCGTCTTTAGTCTTTTTTCCTTGATAAAACCCGTGCAATCCCATGTTTTCTTCAATAATCATCCGGTTGACTTTGAAAACACAATAAACACAAAAACCACGCATAATTCCAAACAAATGATATTAAACACGCGTTTTGGTCTTGTTTTAGTAAGAAATAAGTGGTAAAAGGATGGGCGTTTTCACACCTATCATGTTCACAGACCAAATTACTGTTTTTTACTTACTAGACTCAAGTTTTCAAAAGAAAACCTCCAATTCATTCGATTTCATAGAAGAAAAATAACAACTCATAATAGGAAAACATTTCCTTCTTCTAAGACCATCCTACAAAAAAGAGTAAAAATGCATAAAGAAACTAGGAGCCAATGGTGCACTCCTCAATTCCTCCATATCTTTAGTTATAGCAGAAGTTTCGAGGTGACATGATATCACTCTCTGTGTAACGTCCTGAGACCTCTCTATTGGTATCTTTTGTATCGTACACTTTTTTGTACCTCTTTCCACATGGATCAATAATGACCATGGCAACATGCCACTCACTATCTCTATCTTTAGCAATATTTTCAAATTCTCGTTTTTTCCCCACTTTCCAATCTTTGTATTTCAATGAAACGGGAAGTTCTCCAAGTATTCCCACAATCTTCTTGTATACACGTATGTCAAAGAAAGGGTTATGGTAGATCCGTTCACTTAGTGATGCGTCCAAAACTTCTTCCGGTTCCGTCCATGGTTGTAAATGTGGACCATAAATTGGCATACCGTTCTCATCTCTTTTCACGGTGTAGTGCTTATCGTCTTCATCATCACTATCATCATGTTTCTTTGCTTTTAGTACATTATAGTTTTGATGGATAAACCCATCAAAGCTAATCATAATAGCTTTTCCAACATCTATGTTTGCACCAATGGTGTGCAAAAATTTTCTTCCAACCACTAGTTGAATATCTCGATCAATAGGAATGTCGAGAAGTATGAAATCAGCTAGTAGTGTAGTTGTCCCCACTTGGCAAAGAACTCCAAGTAAACGTCCCATTCCATCCACATAGGAGTGATCAAGCATTTTGATACGATCAAACCTTGGTTTGACTCTACCAACATCTAACATTTTGAAGATTCCATAAGGCATGACATTAACATTTGAGTCAGTATCAACCAAAGCATTATAAGTAGTTTTACCCTCCAACCTTATTGGTAGGATAAAGTACCCCCGATCTTCTTTTTCAAGCATTACCTTGTTCTCACAAAGCAATTGGATATCCACATCTTCATAATCCGGTGTGAGTCCATCTTCAACTTTCAATTTGTCAAGTAAAACCCCATCAACAATCATTTTATATTTATCACTATATTTTAAAGTTTCAATGATTGGTCGATTCATGTTCAACAACATGACTCTTCTTCAATATCTTCTTGTAATTCCTCTATTGATAGTTCTTCTCTAGTCAACGGTTTGTTAATGGTGAGTGAAGGTACTTCACCATTATAGCTCAACTTGTAAGCGTGGGCGGGTTTCTTGCCTTTGTTTATTTTGTTTTTCCCCGTGATACAAAAAAATCTAGGAGCATCAATCTCCTCGGTTTCAATAGGTGCCAAATCATCAAAGCTGAGATTATCAAGTATTTCATCAATATCCCCAAAGTCTAAGCTTTCATGCACTTTTGGCCATAAAGTAATTATGCCACAAGTAATGTCAAGTAGTGCATTAGCTTGCTTTAGGAAAGATATCCCAAAGATTACACAAGGTTCACAATCGTCTTCCTCCAGATTGACAAAGAAGTCAACAAAAAACAATTCGTCTTTGATCATAACAACGAGCTTTTTATCTATCTCCTTGTCTCCATTACGGTGAGTGTTGTAGGTTAAGCCAAGCTCAACTACAAATTCATTACTAATTAAGCTTCTTTCCAACTCAAAATCCACTTGCCCATCATAAGCAAATTTTCCTTCCACCTGGCAAGGCATTAAGTATTTCTGACTAGGTGTCAAGTCCTCCATACGATAGAAAGTTAAGCCCTTTTGAACCCCGCTATCAGTTGAGTCTTTACATTCTGATCCTATCCACTCACCTTCCGATTCTATTTTTTCATTGATACTAATATGCTCATCCACTCCTAAGCATAGTCTACCCAATCTAGTGTTTGGATCCATCTCAATCTTAAAATAATAACACATCAAAAGAAACATTAGTATGTTAGTGCCATAAAATCCAAATGATATTTCATACCCTAAAGTTTTTAGGCAACTTGTTATTTTCAATGAATGTTTCCATTTGAGCATGTTACTAGCTAGTTCTGTGTCCTGTTTCTCCAGTTGTGCGACGCACTTTTGAAAATTGCGGCGCACTTTTACGCGATACAGAAAAGCCAGCGCACATTTGAAATGTGTGGCGCACTTTCTGTAAACAGAATAGTGTTCCTCCATTTTTCTACTTGCAAACCAATCAATCCAAGTTTTCAAGCATATAATAAACCATTTTCTCATTAAGTGATCAAACAAAGATATCATGACCAAATTTGGTATATTTTCCACAAGTGTTTTTAGTAATATGAACATTTTTTCGTTTTCGCTTATTTTCTCATTTTTTGTATTTTTGTTGTGTTTAAAAATTCAGAAAAATTACCATAAGTCATGATAATACTAAACAAGTTATACCAAAATAAATTATTCTACCAAAAAGCAAATAAATTAGAAAATAAAATTTTTAAAGCAAATATTTTTTGTTTTTCTTAAGATGCAATATGAACAAACACAAAAGCTCAAAAAACATAAGTATACACAAAGCAATTCTCATGTTTTCAGCAGTAAGTGTTGAGATTAAAAGGTTTTGGTGGTGTTTTGGGATTGTTTCTTCAAACATTTTGAAAATTCGTCACTAAATGTGCGGCGCACTTTTTAGAATGTGCGGCGCACTTTTATGCTGTTTTGTATAAAACTTTTTCAGATTGCCAGAAATCTATACAGCGTGTTTAGAAATTTTAGTTTACCAAGTTTTTTAGAATGTCTTAAACCAATAACAAATCAATCCCCGGCAGCGGCGCCAAAAACTTGATGTTCGTTTCGCAAGACTTAAAATTTTTCAAGATATTACCACACACAAATGACTAGAAATACAAACACGGGCAAGTATACCCTATCATGTATAGCATAGTTTAATGGTGAAGTCCAGTTCGTTCCACGGAATTGATGATAAATAATATAAAACAATTACCTCTATAGTGTCACAAGTTCTAAAGATATACTTATCAAATGGTTTTAAAGGTGCGTTTGGTTAAGGTCACAAACATATGAAAGATAGATAGCAATGGTGAATATGAGCACATAAACAAGGTAAGACAACATGCCGATTACTAGTCGTACACGCAACATCTAATTAACATAACAAAAATCCGACTAAAGATCATGTCATATCAAAAGCATTAAGAATGGTTTATGCTTGATTTCGATAACTAAAATAGCATATGAGATTAAGCAAGAGTTGTTATATGTTTTATTCTACTAATCACGACAAGAGTGAATAACAAGATTCATTTACTAGATGACATGAAATTCATCCATTCACATGAGTACTAGTCATGATCATGAACAAATCCAACATATAACAATGATCTTACATTAATAACATATGGTACAAAAGCATCTAAATCATACTCATTTTCACGAACCAAGGAGGAAAGTGCGCCGCACAAAACTAATTGTGCGCCGCACTTTGCCCTTGCAAAGCATATAAATCTATCTAATCATAAGGATGTTAGTCCATCATAACAGTAAAAGTAATCATTTCAACAATATGGAAATCAAAATAAATGAATAACATAATGGAAATGAGAATTATACCAACAAAAGTGTCAAATCGATACTTGCTCCAAAATGTTTATAAGCTTTTATTCTAACTTATCACAATCAATAGCAAGTTCCTAGCCTCTTGTTACAGCAACAATGATATGAACCACTAAGGTTCACCCTTGTTCTAATAACAATGATCAAGGATTGAAAGAATCCTTGATTTATATCAAAACCTTGTAACAAAGAACAATGTAGTATGGATTATATCTCTCTAGCCTGCCCTAGGGTTAATTTTATAACCCAATATTCGTAACTAGTAAAACCTAGAGCAAGCCAAGAGGTGTCTCAATAATTTCCATGCATAATGGCACTAAATACATGTAACTGCAGCAAAATGTGCGCCGTACTTTGTCAATTGTGCGCCGCACTTCCCTTTTGTAAATGTGCGCCGCACTTTTCATCTTGTGCGCCACACTTTTGGTAGTTCTCCAAAATCATAGTTTATTGAATGTGCGCCACACTTTTCCTTTTGTGCGCCGCACTTTGGCTCTTTTTCAACACAATTTATTTTGTAGTCCTTTTCTTCTTATTTCTTTACGTCTTTGCTTTATATGTTTATTCCTTCACTACAATCAAAGAATACACATTATTAGTAACATTTCAACACATAACTTATTTATTTACATAGCAAACAAGGACAAATGCATCATTACAAACATGTATAAATGAGGCATTATCACACTCCTAAGAGAAACAATGGACACCAAAATAATCATATGGATTGTTACAATAATTGTAACAATTGTCAACAAGGTTTTTCTCCATGGGGCATGTGTCCTCTATTCATGCATCCCAATCAAATGCAAGGGATGTGTGGAACTAACAACTTTGGACCCATGAGATATTGAGGACCAAATATTTGATCTTGTGTGTTGTTACCTAGATATGCTTGGGAATTGATTTGGAGCCCGACGAGTAGATTAAGGATAGTGGTTGTTCTAAATATATGACGGGTAATCGAAGTTTGTTCTCTGCCTACAAAGCATATAATGGAGGTAACGTCACTTTCGCTAGTAAGCTACGTAGTAACATCATTGGCAAAGGTACGGTTTCTCTTGACTCCATGACCATCGAAAATGTGGAACACGTAGATAATCTGGGGTTTAATCTTCTAGGTATAGGTCAAATTTGTGACAATAAGTGTAAAGTCATCTTTTCGGAAAATGATAGTGAAATCGTAAAAGATGGAAAGATCATTGGAAAAGGTGTTAGAAAGCATGGGCTTTACGTCATGAAGGTCAATAGAAAGTCAAAAGACAACTTATGTCTAGCGACTTTAGATGATAGTTCTACTCTTTGGCATAGGAGATTAGGTCACGCTAATTTGCGTTTAATTCAATCTTTAGTCTCTAAGGAGTTGGTAACACATCTTCCCAAGATTAAGTTTGATAGTCACTTTTGTGATGCTTGCAAAGTTGGGAAGCAAGTTCACTCAAGTTACAAGGCCAAGAATTTGGTATCGACCTCTCAGTGCGTAGAGATCCTATATATGGATCTCTTTGGACCTTCCGCCATACGGAGTTATGGGGGTAACCTTTATACCCTAGTTATAGTTGATGACTATTCTAGATTCACTTAGACTAGATTTTTGGCTTCTAAGAATGAAGCTTTCGATCATTTCGAAACCTTTAGTCTAAGGATCCAAAATCAACTAGGATGTTCAATTGTCTCTATTAGGACGGATCATGGTAGGGAATTTGATAACGAAGTGCATGCCTTTTGTGAAGCTCATGGTATTACCCATAACTTCTTGGCTCCTCGCACTCCACAATCAAATGGGGTAGTTGAAAGGAAGAATAGGACTATCCAAGAGATGAGTAGGACAATGTTAAACGAGCAATCTTTGCCTCAAAATTTTTGGTGCAATGCCGTGGACACGTCAACCTATATTCTCAACCGAATTTTTATTCGACATTAATAACTGGATTTTACTCAGTTAAAAATATCGTTGTTCCAGTCTCTTCGAATTGAAAAAGGGTAAACGTGTGACTCAGTCGTCTTTTGGTGGGAAACAAATAGATTGGTCATTGTAGTAAAGTAAATGTGCAAAACGTTTAAGTAAATGACGGTTAATTAAATCTAAGACTGATTAAAACTTAAATGGTGTAATATTTAAAACTTTTAAAAGTAATTAATTAAATGGCAAAAATTAAAGCTTGACGAAAAATTAATTTGACAATGTAATAAAAATGTGAACTTGAAATTTAAAATAAAGAAAGAAAATTAAAATAAAACTTAAAGAAAAATAGCGGGAAAAAATAAATGCTTGAAAATAAAACAGAGGATAAACAAAACCTGAGTTGGAATCCAAAATACTGTCACTATCCGGAATACCCAACAAAGTACTGCTTATCCGGAATATCCAACGAACTCCTTATCCGGAATATGGAGTTATACTCCTTATCCAGAATGTGGAAGAGACTAGTTATCCGGAATACTAATCCGAAGCTTATCCGGAATTCGAGATCAAGTACTTATCCGGAATCCCTCAAGCATGTTATCCGGAATCCTCTTCGTCTCCTTATCCGGAATGTAGTTACTTCCTTATCCCGAATAAATCTTTGAAGCTTTATCCGGAATTCCCTTCTCGTGGCTATCCGGAATGTTTTCCGGATACTTGTCCGGAATAACTTCCCAACAGCTTATCCGGAATCCTTACGGTGAAGCTTATCCGGAATCTTCTGGTGAAGCTTATCCGGAATCCTTCTGGTGAAGCTTATCCGGAATCTTGTTCCAATCTATATCCGGAATAAACCAAACGGACACTTATCCGGAATGTTTGGCAGTGAAGGCTTATCCGGAATAACTTTTGAAGCTTATCCGGAATACCCCTTATTTCTCCTTATCCGGAATCACCAATCCAACCCCTATCCGGAATAACTGCTGTCACTTGTATCCGGAATCAGAAATGTTGCTGTATTCGGAATGTTAGGGTTTTACCAAACCCGAATAATCAAGAAGATACAATTAAGCTAAAAACTAAAATTAAGCTAAAAAAATAAGCACTTAACTAAAACTTTTACCAAATCAAATTTAAGAGAAATCTAATAAGCCTAAATTTAAAAACTTAAAAAAAACACTAAACAATAAAAATATTAAAAATCAACTTTTTATAAAAATTAACTAATAAGCACTTAATTAAATTTAAGAAAAACACAATAAGCTATAAAATCAATAAGCTAACTGATAAAATGAGATTTTGCTTGGGTTCAAAATAATTCGTTCTCTCGGTGTCCTCTCGAATTGATCTCAGTTTAACGTGAAAAGATTTGTTCTTGGTGACAAAAAGGAGGTTTAGTTTTTCTATGTAAATAAATGCAATGAATAAACAAGGATTAGAATAGAAACAGTAAACGAATTAACACAAAATTAGAGTTAAACAGTTAAATCATGAAACTAATAATAGATCCTTACTGACAATAGTGCTATTCGGAATGTTTGGCTATGAGGAAAAATGTCCTGTTCGGAAAGCAGGCTCAATTCGGAATAAATAGGTCTATTCGGAAAAACACCCTTATGCGGAAAACATGGTCTATTCGGAAAAACACCCTTATGCGGAAAACATTGCCTATTCGGAAAAATATGGCCTATGCGGAATATATGGACTATGCGGAAAATCTTGCCTTATGCTGAATAAATAGGTCTATTCGGAAAAACAGGGTTATTCGGAATATACAAGATATTCCGAATAGGGGAAAAAATAAACTTGGCTATGCTGAAAAATAACTCTATTCGGAATATTTGAAATATTCCGAGTAAGGGAATTATCAAATGATCTATTCGGAAAGTAAGCACTATTCGGAATGTTTAAAAAATGAAGAACAGTAGCAGACGAGTAAAACAGGGAAAACGGGTTTTAATCAAAATCAAGCAAAATACTCAAAAAGGTTTTACCAAACTAAACACAAATCATTTAAATATTATAAGTAACAAATCCCACCAATAAAAACACTAAATCAACAACTTTTTAAGATCAAACTTGAATCAAATAAAAACTTAAGAACTTGAAATAGAAAATGATGAAGATCAAGATGAATGAAAAGATGGAATTAAAGGATTAATATAAAGGTAACAAGAGTGAAGATTAAACGCTTACAAGATTGAAAGAAAAATGAAAAATCACCAAACACCCTAATGGTGTTGGTGAAGCCACGAACAAAGAACTGGGAAAAAAGAAAAATGAAGCTAACTCTCTAATTGTGTGAAGGAAAAGTTTATTTATAGTCCTAGTGGTTGGTTGGTGAGTGGGCTTTCTCCCTTTCTTCTTGTCTTCTCGTCTTTTCAGAAAAGTTGACGTTTTCGATTCTGATTCGGGATTTGTCGTCGATTAAATTCAACTCGTCTTTTAATTTCTTTGTTTAATAGACTTGAATTTCTTCGACATATGAAAATCTTCCATCTTTTGTTCCTTTTCTTCGATAAAACTTCAAATAGGCCCATTGACTTCAAATCTTTCGCATCTCTTGGACAATAGACTTCGTCTTGAGTCTTTTTCCTTGATAAAACCCGTGCAATCCCATGTTTTCTTTAATTTTCATCCGGTTAGCTCTGAAAACACAATAAACACAAAAACCACGCATAATTCCAAACAAATGATATTAAATACGTGTTTTGGTCTCGTTTTAGCTAGAATTAAGTGGTAAAAGGATGGGTGTTTACACACCTATCAAATCCCCTACACTTAACCATTGCCATGCCCTCATGCAATGCTTAGTGATAAAGCAAATTTACATTTTTCTCATAATTAATCAACCTTGGCCTTATTTAAATTCTACTAAACAAGAATTAAAATGCTAAGAGAAATTAAAACTTTAAAATAAATAAAAGGATGGAAATAACTTGTAAATAAATCAAGGACTTACATTAGGGCTTTGGTGTTGCGAAGATTTATCACCCTCAAGTTTCACGTTCCCCAAACTAAGCTTAAAAACGAGATCATTGTTATTATAAGTTAGTAAATCAAACACTTACACACATGGCTTAATTAAATGCTTAAACTCCCTTATTCCTAGGTGTATCTCTTATATTTTATTTTTGTCTTAGAATGATCATGAAGATGCATTTTTGGACTTATTTCGATAGTTTATTTAGGCTGAAAGCAAAGTAGGACGATTTGATCAATAGTTAGCTAAAGGACAAAATCTCTTAAAACTGCTTCTCGGGATATCAAAAAGTTCATATCTTGGCATAACTCGGTTCACGATTTGAGACCTTTCTCGGGCCGATATTTGGCATGTACTTCATACTTCATATCTTCGAGAGACGTTCTTGAGATAATGGTCTTCTCATCATAATAGAGTTTTCTTCACTTGGAGACTTTTGAGGGGTACTCCAACTTTGTTGACCACGACTTCATTATTATTTCTTCAATCTCTAATTGGGATTTCGAGATACAACGATCCGCCTCCTTTTCGGACTTGGATCTATTTGTCTTCATACCTGGTTAGGGTCTTTTCGGATAGACTTCTCCATGATCTTTATGGGAGTTGATTGCTTTTCGTCGTGAGTCTTGATCCTTCATATTGACTTTAGGAATAATGCTTTTCACATCACTTTGGATCTTCAGCAAAAAAATCGAATCCTCATGCCTTGTTAGGGCCTTTTCGGATTCGCCAATCTTCGCGCCCCGCTTCATAAGTTATGCCTTGGCTATGAACTCTTATCATTACCGAGCAACTTTTAAACGATCTTGGGCTAGAAGCTAAGTAACTTTTCAAATCGTACGACCTTACTTATTGCAGATAAATTATTAGCAAGTGATGGGAGAATAGGCAAATAATTACACCAAGTGAGCTTGCGGAAGAATACCGACTTATAATTGACTCTATCATTTCTCGTCCTCCACAATTTAAAATCTCAAGTAATGAGACTCGTGGACACTTAGCCTAATAAACCAATTAAGGTCTACATGGTTAAGGATACTAGCTAGAATAAACTTGGACAAGTCTATTCGGGTTGAGTCAAAATAAACGCAACGGGCCTAATAGATCTAAGATTTCAAAACTAGCTACACCACTTTATTAATATTTTTGACTTTATTGCGGGATATATACATATGAAAGCAACGATAAAAATTTAAAAATTACAACTAAATGGCCAAAGTTAATAAAAAATTTGAAAAATGTTGAAAAATATGATTTTCCGGTTAAATGAAGGCATTTTCATGGAAAAGTCCACTTAAAACTTCGATAGAAGTCTCCCCTACACTTAAGATAAACATTGTCCTCAATGTTTAAGCATGTGGGAGAAGTCTCCCCTACACTTATGACATTGTGCACGTTGATTAAATCAAGTTAAGGAAGAGACGACTAAAGTGATTAATTTCAAATGTGACTATGAAGAAAATTGAATCACGATAGTTGAGAGATAGAACCGGATTTCGGATAACACGGGAGCACGGTTCTTCAATTTTCCAAGATTGCAGTTATCCCTGTAATCACATCACCACACAAACACAAACGACCAAAATAGGTCCTCCCCTACACTTAGGGGGTTAAAGGGATAGATACTCGGGCTGCCTCCCGAGGAGCGCTTGTTTTTGATAACCGAGTCACGAGCCTGACTCGACCCAAATTCAGTTCATAGGGAACGTGGTGAGGGATGGAATCACCTCTTGATAGGTGTCCTCACCAAAGTACAACTTCACTCGTTGGCCATTCACCTTAAAATTTGGTCCATCAGGTTGAGCGAGCTCGAGAGTACCATATGGAAAAATTTGGGCAATGGTGAATGGGCCGGACCAACGAGATTTGAGCTTGCCCGAAAAGATTTTCAACCGAGAGTTAAAAAGTAAGACTTTGTCTCCAACATGGAACTCTCGGTTTTTGATCTTGGAGTCGTGGATGAGCTTAGTTCTTTCCTTATAGATCAAAGAATTTTCATAAGCCTCATTCCGAAGTTCATTCAGCTCATTGAGTTGGATCTTGCGTAGGTCACCGGCTTTGATGATATCGAAGTTAGCCCACTTCAAGGCCCAGTAAGCCTTGTGCTCCAACTCAATGGGGAGGTGGCACGCTTTCCCGTACACAAGACGATAAGGCGTACAGCCGATCGGGGTCTTGTAAGCAGTACGGAAAGCCCACAAAGCATCATCAAGTTTATCAGCCCATGCGGCACGATGCTCTCCCACGGTTCTTTCCAGAATTCGCTTAAGTCCTCGGTTGGATATTTCAGCCTGGCCATTAGTTTGTGGGTGGTAGGCTGTGGAAAGACGATGATTTACACCGTACTTAGCCATGACTCTTGCGAATTGGTCATTGCAAAAATGAGTCCCACGATCACTAATGATGGCACGAGGCACACCGAATCTAGCGAATAAAGCTTTCAAAAAGTTACAAACCACCCTTGCGTCATTAGTAGGCAAAGCTTTGGCTTCAACCCACTTAGAAACGTAGTCAACGGCTACAAGGATGTACTTGTTTCCTTTAGATGAAGGGAATGGCCCCATAAAGTCGATACCCCACACGTCAAAAATTTCACATTCCTGTATGAAATTCTGAGGCATCTCGTCTTTATGTGTGATTTTGCCTTGCTTTTGGCAAACATCACATCGTTTAACCATATCGTGAGCGTCACGATAAATGGAGGGCCAATAAAATCCCGAAACAAACACTTTTTTAGCGGTGTAGTTGGGACCAAAGTGACCACCGGTGGGTCCTTTGTGGCAAGCATCAAGAATTTCAGACGCTGCCGGTCCATCAACACATCGGCGGATAATCAGGTCAGCACATTGTTTGAATAGGTAAGGGTCGTCCCAAAAGTAAGTCTTAATGTCGGTGAAGAACTTCTTCTTTTGTTGGGACGTCAACCCTTCCTTGAGAATTCCACCCGCCAAGTAGTTTGCAAAGTCCGCAAACCACGGGGTTTCATTCGGCTTCGAGTTTATAGACATTAAGGTCTCCAAGGGAAAAGAATCATTGATTTCTTTGTTCGGATGATCCCCTTGGTAAGGATCCTCAAGTCTGCTAAGATGATCCGCGGCTAGGTTTTCTGCTCCTTTTTTATCGCGAATTTCGATTTTAAATTCCTGGAGCAGCAAAACCCAGCGAAGAAGTCTTGGTTTGGAATCTTGCTTTGTCAACAAGTACTTCAACGCAGAATGATCGGTATACACAATGGTGGTAGAAAGGACAAGATAGGGGCGGAATTTTTCAAAGGCATAGAAAACAGCTAAAAGCTCTTTTTCGGTTGTCGTATAATGCAATTGTGCCCCAGTCATTGTCTTGCTAGCGTAATGGATCGGTTGGAAGTGTTTGTTCACTCGTTGTCCAAGAACCGCTCCAATAGCAAAATCACTAGCATCGCACATCAACTCAAAGGCAGCTCCCAATTAGGGGTAACTAAGACGGGTGCCTTAGTAAGCTTATCCTTAAGCGAGTTGAAGGCTTCAAGACACTCTTTGGAAAAGATAAAAGGAGTATCTTTTTCCAAGAGGTGGGTCATCGGGCGGGCGATTTGAGAAAAATCTTTGATGAATCGACGATAGAAGCCCGCATGACCCAGAAAACTTCTCACACCCTTCACGGTTGAAGGTGGAGGCAACTTTGCGATAACATCGACTTTAGCACGGTCTACTTCAAGACCGGCTTTCGAGATCTTATGTCCAAGCACGACGCCTTCTTTTACCATAAAATGGCATTCTTCCCAATTTAGAACCAGGTGAGTGTCTTCGCACCTCTTTAGCATACGTTCCAAATTGGCAAGGCAAGAAGAGAAAGAATCCCCGAAGACCGAGAAATCATCCATGAAGACTTCCATGGTTTGTTCAACCATGTCATGGAAGATAGCTAACATACACCTTTGAAAAGTCCCGGGCGCATTACATAAGCCAAAAGGCATTCTTTTGTAAGCAAAAGTGCCATAGGGACAAGTGAATGTAGTCTTCTCTTGATCTTGGGGATCGATGGGTATTTGAAAATAACCCGAGAAACCATCAAGAAAGCAGTAATATTCATTACCCGTTAAGCGTTCAAGCATTTGGTCCATAAAAGGTAGAGGGAAATGATCCTTTCTCGTGGCATCATTGAGTTTGCGGTAGTCTATACAAACTCTCCACCCAGTAACGAGACGAGTGGGAATCAACTCGTTGTGTTCATTAGGAACAACGGTTATTCCGCCCTTCTTGGGCACACAATGGATTGGACTAACCCATGGTGAATCCGAAATAGGGTAAATCATACCCGCATCAAGAAGTTTGAGAACCTCTGTTTTGATGACTTCATGTATTTTTGGATTCACCCTTCGTTGGCTTTGAATCGTGGGCTTAAAGTCGTCCTCCATGAGAATTTTGTGTGTGCAGAAGTGAGGATCAATTCCACGAATATCCGAGATTTTCCACGCAATAGCCTTCTTGTGAGCTTTCAACACAGCAACGAGGCGAGTCTTCTCTTCATCTTTCAAATCCGTTGCAATAATGACGGGTGACTTCTTGTTGTCGTCAAGGAACACGTACTCGAGATGTGGCGGCAACTCCTTAAGTTCCAAATCCGGAGGATTTTCGACGGGAGGCGTTTTCAAAGTCGGAGTATCGATAGCAATGACCGTGGGAGATGGAGGCGAAGGATTGTCTTCGTTAAGAAGATTGTCAAAGAAATTCATGTCTTCATCCCCATCGATAGGAGAATCATTAGTAGCTAAATTCGCATCTCCCATGGTATCTTCAAGATTGTTCCAAAATAAATCACTATCTCCAAATAGAGACAATGATGAATCAATGGAGGACACGGTTTCAACATTGGGAAGAGAGGTAGGAATACTTTTGCAAGCATCATTAAAGTGTTCTTCACAAGCCTCATCAAGAACGTCAATACAATTAACACTCTCATATGAATAAGGCTGTTTAGACAACTTTCCCATGTTGAAGACTACTTTATCGTCACCCACTCTCATGATAAGCTCACCGGCTTCAACATCGATGAGAGTGCGACCGGTCCTCAAGAATGGACGACCAACAATAAGTGGCACACGGGGGTCCATCTCGTAGTCGATGACAACAAAATCAGCAGGGAAGGTGAATTTGTCGACTCCTACAATGACGTCTTCGGCTATCCCCACTGGATAAGCAACCGTACGGTTAGCTAATTCCAAAGTCATTTTGGTGGGGACTAGCTCTGGGAGAGATAATTGCTTCCAAACACTTAGAGGCATGAGATTAATACTGGCACCTAGATCGGCTAGGGCCATGCAATTCTCTACTCCCGGGAAATTGCAAGGGATAAGAAAACGACCCGGATCACCAAGCTTGGTTGGCAATTTCCTTAAGAGCACTGCAGAGCAATTCTCATTAAGTTGGGTGTTGGCAATATCGAGGAGCTTTTCCTTGTCGCTCAGAAGATCTTTAAACATTTTCGCGTACTTGGGCATGTGAGCGAGAGCCTCAGCGAAGGAGATATTGAAATTCAGTTGTTTGAACATTTTAAGGAAATTCGAAACCTGAATATCATCCTTGCTCTTTTGCTTCTCTTTCCGCAACCTAGATGGATAAGGTATATTGGAAGAAGAGGAATACTTTGGGAGAATAGGATCACTCACAACCACGGGTGGAGGAGGGGTAGAAGGAAGAGGTGGAGAAATTGGGGAAGGAGAAGGATGAGGAATAGGAGCAGGTGACTCGTTCTCCTTAGTCACAACCACCGGTGGAGGTATAGGAAGCTCGAGTTCCTTGGTACCTTTGCCACTTCGAGTGGTGATTGCTTTCATCTCCCCTCTTGGGTTCGCAACGGTGTTACTCGGAAGAGTACCCGAAGAAGAGGGTTGACTACCTTGGAGGAAACTAGCCATCATGTTCCTCAGATCATTAGTTTGGCTATCCAACGTATTTCTCATGTCGGCTCTCAAATCATTTCCTTGCTTTACCAAGTCTGCTTTCAAGTTACGCACTTCCTGCTGGAGATTTTCCACTATCACATCATTGGTTCTCATGTAGGTTGCGACCTCTTGGTGTAAGGCAGTAGTGTTTTGGTTGGGAGGAGCATTGTATGCAGGTGGTTGGTAAGCAGGTTGTTGGTAGACTTGATTGTTACGTTGAGGCGGTTGTTGCTGCTTGTGAGGTGGGATGTATGGTTGTCGAGGTTGTTGTTGTTGAGGAGGGCGATTAAGGTTTTGTTGTTGGTTTTGGTTGGCAGGAGGGAAACCAGGTGGTGAAAGATAGTTGTTGCTGCGGTAGCTAAGCAAGTTACGGTCACCTTGAGGTCTAGCTTGATAAGCAGGTTGTTGATAGGTGCCATATGCCGCATTCACATTCTCTGCAGGGTAATCTTGGGTGGCGGTACAAGTTGTGTAAGAGTGAGGACCACCGCATATCTCACAAGGTTGGCTGACAGCGTTCACGTGAGCGTTTTTGGCGTTGTTGCTGTTGTTGTTGCTGACGGTGTGGGTGACAAGCGATTCAAGAAGCGTGGTGATTTTGTCAAGTCGCTGGTCGCTGTCATTAGTGCTAGCACTAGCAACATTGGTCCGAATACTCTTGGTTTGCACACGAGACTTGTTCTCAATGATATCCCAAGCAGCATTGGAAGTCTTAGCAAATAAATTACCCCCTGAGGCACTGTTCAGTGAATCTTGGTCACTCATGCTTAAACCATTCTAAAAAGTATTAGTTTGATGTACTTTGGTAAAACCATGTTGTGGGCATTTTCTTAAAAGATCTTTAAAACGATCCCAAGATTCACTGAATGACTCATCGTACTTTTGTTCAAAATTTATGATCTCATTCCGCAAAGTGGTAGTACGAGAGGGTGGAAAAAAGTAGTTGATAAACTTTGTTTCCAAATCCGTCCACGAGAGAATACTCTGTGGCGGTTCCTTAGCAAGCCAATGCCGGGCTTGTCCCTCTAAAGAAAAGGGAAAAAGTTGTAACCTTATAACCTCTTGTAGAACACCATTGAACTTGACCGTGTTGGTAAGTTGTAGAAATCTCTTGATGTGGTCGTGTGGATCATCAATGGTGCGTCCCAAGAATGGTTGAGCGGAGACCATCTGGATAAAGCCTGACTTGAGCTCGAAATTGTTGGCGGCAATTGGAGGTATGACAATTGGGTCCGTGTTGCCATCGACATGAGCTTGCAGCAATTCAATCATCGGGCGATTATCCGGAAGGGGCTCATTGTTGTTGTTATTGTTCATGTTGTTGAAAGGCGGGTTGTTGTTGTTATTATTGTTTGGAGGTGGTACACCGGCCATGTCTAAGTGATCGAGAGGCTCGGGCTCTTGATAAGACGTGGATCGAGTGCGCATACACCTGCAAAAGAACTAACAAGGCAAAAACAATACAAAAATATTTTTGGTTTTTTATGGTTTTTTTTACTTTTTAGGATTTTTGAAAATTTTATATTTTTTAGTGTTTTTGAAAAATTTTGTGAAAAAGTAACGTTCACGGGGAACGGATCCCAAAATCCAAGTTCTCACAAAAAACTTTTGATCTTAACGAGAAGAGCCGGCAGCGGCGCCATTTGGTAAAATGAGATTTTGCTTGGGTTCAAAATAATTCGTTCTCTCGGTGTCCTCTCGAATTGATCTCAGTTTAACGTGAAAAGATTTGTTCTTGGTGACAAAAAGGAGGTTTAGTTTTTCTATGTAAATAAATGCAATGAATAAACAAGGATTAGAATAGAAACAGTAAACGAATTAACACAAAATTAGAGTTAAACAGTTAAATCATGAAACTAATAAAAGATCCTTACTGACAATAGTGCTATTCGGAATGTTTGGCTATGAGGAAAAATGTCCTGTTCGGAAAGTAGGCTCAGTTCGGAATAAATAGGTCTATTCGGAAAAACACCCTTATGCGGAAAACATGGTCTATTCGGAAAAACACCCTTATGCGGAAAACATTGCCTATTCGGAAAAATATGGCCTATGCGGAATATATGGACTATGCAGAAACTCTTGCCTTATGCTGAATAAATAGGTCTATTTGGAAAAACAGGGTTATTCGGAATATACAAGATATTCCGAATAGGGGAAAAAATAAACTTGGCTATGCTGAAAAATAACTCTATTCGGAATATTTGAAATATTCCGAGTAAGGGAATTATCAAATGATCTATTCGGAAAGTAAGCACTATTCGGAATGTTTAAAAAATGAAGAACAGTAGCAGACGAGTAAAACAGGGAAAACGGGTTTTAATCAAAATCAAGCAAAATACTCAAAAAGGTTTTACCAAACTAAACACAAATCATTTAAATATTATAAGTAACAAATCCCACCAATAAAAACACTAAATCAACAACTTTTTAAGATCAAACTTGAATCAAATAAAAACTTAAGAACTTGAAATAGAAAATGATGAAGATCAAGATGAATGAAAAGATGGAATTAAAGGATTAATATAAAGGTAACAAGAGTGAAGATTAAACGCTTACAAGATTGAAAGAAAAATGAAAAATCACCAAACACCCTAATGGTGTTGGTGAAGCCACGAACAAAGAACTGGGAAAAAAGAAAAATGAAGCTAACTCCCTAATTGTGTGAAGGAAAATTTTATTTATAGTCCTAGTGGTTGGTTGGTGAGTGGGATTTCTCCCTTTCTTCTTGTCTTCTCGTCTTTTCAGAAAAGTTGACGTTTTCGATTCTGATTCGGGATTTGTCGTCGATTAAATTCAACTCGTCTTTTAATTTCTTTGTTTAATAGACTTGAATTTCTTCGACATATGAAAATCTTCCATCTTTTGTTCCTTTTCTTCGATAAAACTTCAAATAGGCCCATTGACTTCAAATCTTTCGCATCTCTTGGACAATAGACTTCGTCTTGAGTCTTTTTCCTTGATAAAACCCGTGCAATCCCATGTTTTCTTTAATTTTCATCCGGTTAGCTCTGAAAACACAATAAACACAAAAACCACGCATAATTCCAAACAAATGATATTAAATACGTGTTTTGGTCTCGTTTTAGCTAGAATTAAGTGGTAAAAGGATGGGTGTTTACACACCTATCACTAACACAATCATAATCATAAAAACATAACCAACAATCAAACAAGTATAACAATAAGCACATAAGCTTAACATAAAGATTAAATCAAGAAAAGAAAGGTAGAATGAGAGATTAATAAAAACTTGATTAAAATTAAGATTCAACAATTAAAGTAAAGACACGAATTAAAAGCTTACAAATTTAAGGTGCAAGACAAGTAATTAGAGGTGCAATTAAGTAAAGGACATTAAGAAAGTGTAAGTAATTAAATTGGAAGACTAGTTTGTCAAAATAGCCAACCCCTCCTAATGTGATATTAGTAGGGTATTTATAGTAGATTAGGGGAGGTAAGCATGTGTTGGAAGCTTCCTTCTTTCTTTATTTCTCGTCTTTTCGTCTTCTAAATTCTTCGAATTTTTTCGACTTTGTCTCGGGATTAATTAAACTCGTCTTGTAATTTCTTCATTAATTAGACTTGAGTTCTTCGGCTTTATTAAACTTCCATCTTTAGACTTTTTCTTCGATAAATCTTCAGAATTGGTCTTGGACTTCCGTTCTTTTTGCACTTTTGATCTTTCGACTTCGTCTTTTTTCTTTTTCTTCGATAAAAGCCCGTGAAAGCCCATGTTTTCTTCCCTTTTCACATTTTGATCCTAAATCACAACAAAAACACAAACCACGCATAATTCCGACATTTACGACATAAAATACACGTCTTGGCTTGGCTATTATTATAATTAAGTGGTAAAAGGATAAGTGTTTTCACACTTATTAAATCCCCTACACTTGACCATTGCAATGTCCTCATGCAATGCATTAATTACAAAGCAAGTTTTACATTTTCCATCACAATCAATCCATATTGGCCTATATTAAAGAGATGGAAAATTACAAAATATTCAAAAGAAGAAAACAAGTAAAAAGATAAAAAACTTACCTTAGGGTTTTGGAATGTCATGAATGATTATCACCCTCAAGTTTCACGTTCCCCATACCAAGCTTAAAAACGAGATCATTGTTATTATAAGTTAGCAAACTAACACAAACTCATGTGGGCCAATTATTTACTTAGACGCCCTTATTCCTAGGTGTATCTCTTATATTTTATTGTTGTCTTGAATGATCACGAGGATGCATTGTTGACTTATTTCTATAGTTATTAGGCTGAAAATAAAGTAGGACGATTTAATCAATAGTTAGCTAAAGGACAAAATCTTTTAAAACTGCTTCTCGGGACCTCATAAAGTTCATATCTTGGCATAACTCGCTTCACGATTTGAGACCTTTCTCGGACCGATATTTGGCAGCGACTTCATACTTCAAATCTTGAGAGACGTTCATGAAATAATGGTCCTCTCTTCATAATAGGAATTTCTTCACTTGAACTTTTTGAGATATTCTTTATATTTGGACCACGACTTCATCATTTTTCTCCAATCTTTATTTGGGATTTTGATGTACAACGATTCGCCTCCTTTTAGGACTTGGATCTATTTATCCTCATACCTTGTTAGGGCCTTTTTGGATAGACTTCTCCATGATCTTTAGAGGAGTATTTGCTTTTCGTCGTGTGTCTCGATCCTTCATATTGATTTTTGATAAATGATTCTTCACATCACTTTTGGATCTTTAGCAACAAAATGTAGCCCTCATGCCTTGTTAGGGCCTTTTCGGACTCACCAATCTTCTCATCCCGCTTCAATAAGTTATGCCTTGGCTATGAACTCTAATTAATACCGAGCAACTTTTAAACGATCTTGGGCTAGAAACTAAGTAACTTTTCAAATCGTACAACCTTATTTATTGCAATTAAATTTATTAACAAGCTATGGGAGAATAAGCTTATAATCAACTCACATAAATTCACGAAAGAATGCCAAACTTATAATTGACTCTATCATCTCTCGTTCTCCATAATTTAAAATCTCAAGGAATGAGACTCGTGGATGCTTAGCCAATTAAATCAAAGTTTTAGGTTTTCAAGTCATCTATAGGATCTTGCAACTTCTTAGACTCTTTCAAGTTTAGAATTCGCATTTTAAAGTTCCCTTATTAAACGACTTTCTAGGATCAATTATAGGAACTTGCGAAAAGTTCTTGTTCTTAACCCGTAAGAGTTAAGACTTTCGCGTTTTAAAGCTCCCTATATAAAAGCCTAGCAAAACTTGACTTAAACACGTTAAGGATACTAGCTAGAGTAAACTTAGATAAGTAAACTCGGGTTGAGTCAAAAGATTCACAACGTTTAAAAACTAAAACCACTTTATTAAAATTTATTCTAACAAAGAAAGAAAATAACTATACAAAGGTAAATACAACTAGGCCAAAATAGATCAAAAATTTTGAAAAATGTCGAAAAATCAACTTTATGGTTAAAATGAGGACAAATACAAGGAAAAGTCCACTTAACTTCGATAGAAATCCCCCTACACTTAAGATAAACATTGTTCTCAATGTTTAAGCATGTAGAAGTAACATCCCCTACACTTAGGACATTGTGCACTTTGTTTAAATCTTGTTAAGGAAAGGACAACTAAAGTGATTCCTATTTTAATATTAGAAAATATAAAATAGAGAATCAAAAGAGTTTAGGATAAAACCAGGAAGACGGGAACACGGAATCATGGGTCGTCAAAAGTCATCAAAAATGGATCTTTGAAAGCTCGAATCCCTACACATGATTAGAAAGAAGACAAAAAACACATATTAGGGTCTCCCCTTACACTTATTATAAAAATAAGGAAAAAGGATATATACTGCGGGTTGCCTCCCGAGAAGCGCTTGTTTTTGTTAACCGAGTCGTGAGCCTGACTCGACCTTGATTAGCATAGGAAGAAGCTTAAAGAACATCCACCGGGATCAAATACATGGTTTTCGTCCATCAAATAGCACAAGCTTAAGGCAAACAAGGCAAGCCAAAGAAGAATAGGCAAGGTTCCCTTAAGCAGAGATGGAGCACGGTGGTAGCAAGTGTGCTAAGGTGCAAGCCTATCTCCATTGTGTCCAAAAATCTTTCCTTTTATTTCATCAGATGGATACTGAGATGGCTTAAAAAGTGCAATACCGGGGTCGAACACCTTTTCCTTTAGGGGAAAATAACACTCAGGTTCAGTGGACCTTGAAGAGGATCCGCTCATAAATCTCAAAATTTCATCCTCAGAAGGTGGATGAAGAGGTGTCAAGACATAAGTGATACGGATATCGGTGTCTTCCGGCTTCTTCTTCTTTGAAACGGGTTTCTTCATATCCAAAGGAGGATAAAGACAATAATCATCAAAGTCCAAAGGAGGAGCATCATTCTCATTTGGGAAGTAAGTGTTGAAAAACGTAGCAAAGTCTTCCTCAAATGAGTAGTCATTCAAAGTAGGATCAAGTGTTGTTGGCGGAGGATCTTCATCAAAAGTAGGTGCAAAGTCATCATGTGAAGAATCACTCGAAAGAGTATCAGCCTCATCAAAATCATCATAAGTGGGCATGTCTGGATACTCAAAAGTAAAATCATCAGAATCATCCATATCAGAACTCGAATCATCATCGTAGTCATCATAGGTCGGTGGAAACTCATGAATTGGTGGAGGATCTAAATTGGAGAGAGAATCATCCACGTCATCTTGAAACAGTGGATTATCATAGCAAGAATCGAATAGAGGATTGTTGTAGACGACAAAATCATCAAGCACTTAATTATATTCGCTGATTCTCTTCCATTGGGTTTGTTTGTGATCTTCCCCATTTTAAACACTTGTGCCTCATTCCCGACCCTTAAGATTAACTCACCTTCGGCAACATTGACTAATGCTTTTCCGGTTCTCAAGAATGGCCGACCAAGTATTAACGGAATACGAGGGTCCATTTCATAATCAACAACAACAAAGTCGACCAGAAAAGTGAAGGTGCCAACTTTAATGAACACATCTTCGGCAATACCAACGGGGTAAGCAAGAGTGCGATTTGCAAGCTCAAGAGTCATCTTTGTTGGTGTAAGATCGGGTAATGACAACTTTTTCCAAACACTTAAAGGCATCAGATTTATACTTGCCCCGAGATCGGCTAAGGCAGTAAATTCTTAGGTTTGGTTAAAAGTACATGGTAGCACAAAACGACCGGGATCTCCAAGTTTTTCCGGAAGTTCTTTAAAAAGGACTGCAGAACAGTTTTCATTCAATCGAGTATTCACAAACTTGGCCATCTTCACCTTCTTATTAAGCAATTTCTTAAACATCTTAACAAATTTAGGCGTTTGTGCTAGAGCTTCAACAAGGCTAAAGGTGATGGTCAGTCCTGAAATCTTCTTCAAATAATTCGACACTTGAATGTCATCCTTGGTTTGCAATTTGGCCTTGTCTAAGCGAGATGGATAAGGAATGTTGGGTTTAGTTGGTGTAGGTGTAGCAGGTAAAGGTTGAGATGTTGAAGGTTTAAAGGTGGAAGGTGGGGTTGGTGAAGGGTTCTTCTTGGGTACTTCAGTAAGAGGTGGAGACGGTAATGGAGAACTAATACTAGGCGTGGGAGTAGGCGGGATAAATGGTGGTGGAGGAGGTGTAGATGGAGTAACTGAGGGAGGGATAGATGGTCCTACTAAGGTTGCTCCACTGCGTGTAGTAATAGCACTCACATTCGCTCTCGGATTGGTGACAGTATTTGAAGGAAGAGAGCCCGAAGTAGAGGGTTGAGGAGTTGGTAAGAAACTAGCCAGCATATTCTTCAAATCATTTGTTTGAGTGCTAAAAGAGGTTTGTATATCATGTCGAAGCTCGGATCTAATATCATTCCCTTGCTTAGTGATGACCCCTTTCAAGTTGATAATTTGGCTTTGCAGATTCTTGATTTGCTCTCCTTGGGTTCTCATTAAGGCTTCAACATCTTGATTAATGGGTGGTGCTTGTTGAGTGGGTGGGTGATAAGGATTAGAAGCTCGTGGTGGGTTTGGGTTGAATCTATTGTAGTTGTTGGGGTTGTGGTTTTGAAAAGAAAAATCGGGTGAAAGAAAGTTGTTAGAACGGTAACTTAGCAAGTTACGACCACCTTGAGGTCGAGCTTGATGGTTTTCCGTTGAATAGTTACCATAAGCTACATACACGTTTTCCGGATTGTCATGAGTAGAAGGACAATCAGTGTATGAATGAGGACCGCCGCAGATCTCACAAGAAGTTGCAACAGCTTTAACTTGTTGTTGATTTGTAGCCAAAAGTTGCATGTTTTTGCTACCATTGCGCGGGTCAATTAGGTGATATCAGGGTTTGATGAAGTAGAAGAAACATTGACTCTCGGGTTTGATCTTGAGGATGCGGATGAATCCCAATTTTTGTGATGAGTAGTCATGTTCTCGATAAGCTCTCTACACTCCTCATGTCTTCTTTTCATAAATGTGCCACCGGCGGCTTCATTAATCGTATCACGATCACGAAAAGTTAAACCATTGTAGAAAGTATCAATTAAGGTGACGGGGAGCATGTTGTGGTTTGGACATCGATCGATCAAAACATTATATCGTTCCCAAGCATCAAAAAGTGATTCATCCAGTTCTTGTGTAAATCCACTAATTTGATTTCGAAGGCTCGTGACCATAGATGGTGGAAAGTAGCGCGACAAAAAGCGTTGAGTCATCTCATCCCAAGTATGAATTGAATTCTTCGGAAGACGATCAAACCATTTTTCGGCATGGTGGGATAAGGTGTGTGGAAATAGGTGAAGGCGAAGAAAATCCATAGTAACACCGGGCAACTTCATGCTTTGAGTAACGGTAATGAACTTGTCGAGGTGTTTGTTGGCATCATCATCCGGCAATCCGCGAAATGGACAAGTGTTCTGCACTTGTCGGATCATGTGATGCTTCAACGAAAACTCCGGAGCCGTGATTTGCATCGGCGCAATCGGTCCTCCTCGTCCATTCATCGTAGGTTGACAAAGCTCTGTCCGAAGATCGGGTGGGGGAACATTGTTGTTGTTATTATTGAGGTGCGGTGGGTTATTGTTGTTGTTCACACCAGCCATATCTAAAACTTCACAAGTCTCGGGCTTTGAATAAGTTGAAGATCTAGTACGCATACACCTGCAAAAACAAAAGAAAAGGATACCAAAGAAATAGAGAATATATATGTACGTGGAAATCTAAAAATAAAATCTTTTTGGATTTTTGAAAATTTTTAATTTTTATGGATTTTTAACAATTTTTAATTTTTATGGATTTTTTAAAATTTTTGAGCAAGAAAAATAACGTTCACGGGTGAACGGATCCCAAAATTCAACGCGTCTATCACAGAAAACCGTTAATCTTAACGAAAAGAGCCGGCAGCGGCGCCGTTTAATAACTGGATTTTATTCAGTTAAAAATATCGTTGTTCCAGTCTCTTCGAACTGAAAAAGGGTAAACGTGTGACTCAGTCGTCTTTTGGTGGGAAACAAATAGATTGGTCGTTGTAGTAAAGTAAATGTGCAAAACGTTTAAGTAAATGACGGTTAACTAAATCTAAGACTTATTAAAACTTAAATGGTGTAATATTTAAAACTTTTAAAAGTAATTAATTAAATGGCAAAAATTAAAGCTTGACGAAAAATTAATTTGACAATGTAATAAAAATGTGAACTTGAAATTTAAAAAGAAAGACAATTAAAATAAAAATTAAAGAAAAATAGCGGGAAAAATAAATGCTTGAAAATAAAACAGAGGATAAACAAAACCTGAGTCGGAATCCAAAATACTGTCACTATCCGGAATACCCAACAAAGTATTGCTTATCCGGAATATCCAACGAACTCCTTATCCGGAATATGGAGTTATACTCCTTATCCGGAATGTGGAAGAGACTAGTTATCCGGAATACTAATCCGAAGCTTAACCGAAATTCGAGATCAAGTACTTATCCGGAATCCCTCAAGCAGGTTATCCGGAATCGTCTTCGTCTCCTTATCCGGAATGTAGTTACTTCCTTATCCCGAATAAATCTTCGAAGCTTTATCCGGAATTCCCTTCTCGTGGCTATCCGGAATGTTTTCCGGATACTTGTCCGAAATAAGTTCCTAACAACTTATCCGGAATCCTTACGGTGAAGCTTATCCGGAATCTTCTGGTGAAGCTTATCTGGAATCCTTCTGGTGAAGCTTATCCGGAATCTTGTTCCAATCTATATCCGGAATAAACCAAACGGACACTTATCCGGAATGTTTGGCAGTAAAGGCTTATCCGGAATAACTTTTGAAGCTTATCCGGAATACCCCTTCTTTCTCCTTATCCAGAATCACCAATCCAACCCCTATCCGGAATAACTGCTGTCACTTGTATCCGGAATCAGAATTGTTGCTGTATTCGGAATGTTAGGGTTTTACCAAACCCGAATAATCAAGAAGATACAATTAAACTAAAAACTAAAATTAAGCTAAAAAAAAAAGCACTTAACTAAAACTTTTACCAAATCAAATTTAAGAAAAAGCTAATAAGCCTAAATTTAAAAACTAAAAAAAAAACACTAAATAATAAAAATATTAAAAATCAACTTTTTATAAAAATTAACTAATAAGCACTTAATTAAATTTAAGAAAAACACAATAAGCTATAAAATCAATAAGCTAACACAATTATAATCATAAAACATAACCAATAATCAAACAAGCATAATAAGCACATAAGCATAACATAAAGATTAAATCAAGAAAAGAAAGGTAGAATGAGAGATTAATAAAAACTTGATTAAAATTAAGATTCAACAATTAAAGTAAAGACAAAAATTAAAAGCTTACAAATTTAAGGTGCAAGACAAGTAATTAGAGGTCAAGTAAGTAAAGGACATTAAGAAAGTGCAAGTAATTAAATTAGAAGACTAGTTTGTCAAAATAGACAACCCCTCCTAATGTGATATTAGGAGGGTATTTATAGGAGATTAGGGGAGGTAAGCATGTGTTGGAAGCTTCCTTCTTTCTTTATTTCTCGTCTTTTCGTCTTCTAAATTCTTCGACTTTTTTCGACTTTGTCTCAGGATTAATTAAACTCGTCTTGTAATTTCTTCATTAATTAGACATGAGTTCTTCGGCTTTATTAAACTTCCATCTTTAGACATTTTCTTCGATAAATCTTCATAATAGGTCTTGGACTTCCGTTCTTTTTGCACTTTTGATCTTTCGACTTCGTCTTTTGTCTTATTCTTTGATAAAAGCCCGTGAAAGCCCATGTTTTCTTCCCTTTTCACATTTTGATCCAAAATCACAACAAAAACACAAACCACGCATAATTTCGACATTTAAGACATAAAATACACGTATTGGCTTGGTTATTAATATAATTAAGTGGTAAAAGGATAAGTGTTTCACACTTATTAGACCTTTTCTAGAAATGACCCCTTATGAGATTCTTAAAGGTAAGAAGCCCTCATTAGAATACTTAAAGGTGTTTGGAATCAAGTGCTTCATTCTTAACACCAAAGATTACCTTACTAAGTTCGACCCAAAGTCGTACGAAGGTATCTTTCTAGGTTATTCTCAAACTAGTAAAGCCTACATAGTCCTCAACAGAACCTCGGGTGTAATCGAAGAATCACTCAACGTGACATTTGATGAAACCCCTCCTTCATCTAAGACACCACCTTTGGTAGATGATGACTTAGATAAATTAGACATAGTTAAAGCCAAAGAGGTTAGAAAATTAAGTGTTTAAGACCTTAATGTTGAAAAGGGAGTAAACATTAGGGAGTCTAAGGATCATGCTCTCGACAACGTCATAGGCGACTTAAATCAAAGGACCTTAAGATCTCAAGTCCAAGATGAAAGTAACTTCTTTTGTTTTGTCTCAATGATCGAACCAAAGAATGTTAAAGAAACTTTGACGGATGAGAGTTGGGTCATCGCCATGCAAGAAGAATTAAATCAATTCATTGTTAATGACGTTTGGGAACTTGTTCCTCCACCTAGAAGTACTACCATTATAGGAACCAAATGGGTATATAGGAATAAGTTAGATGAGAACGGTGTTGTGTCTCGTAACAAGGCTAGACTTGTAGCTCAAGGCTATAATCAACAAGAAGGGATTGATTATGATGAGACATATGCACCTGTAGCAAGGTTAGAGTCCATTAGGATCTTTTTATCTTACGTTTGTGCATTAGATTTTAAGCTTCAACAAATGGATGTAAAGAGTGCGTTTCTTAGTGGTTTGATCAATGAGGAGGTATATGTGTCTCAACCTCTTGGCTTCATTGATTTTGAGAAACTGGATCATGTTTACAAGCTTAAGAAAGCTATTTATGGTCTTAAACAAACATCCAAAGCTTGGTATGATAGACTTAAAGCGTTTCTTGTAAAACATGAGTATACCATGGGGATGGTAGACAATACACTCTTTACAAAAAAGAAAGGTCTCACCTCATAATCATACAAATATATGTTGATGACATTATATTTGGTTCAACTTATCAAAGTTTGTGTGATGACTTTGCCAAAATCATGCTTGACGAGTTTGAAATGAGCATGATGGGAGAACTTAACTTCTTTTTAGGAATCCAAATTAAACAAATGGACGATGGTATTTTCTTTAATCAATCTAAGTATGCTGAAAAAATGCTAAAGAAATTTGGATTAGAGGACTCTAGACCAATGAAGACTCCTATGGCCTCGGATACTAAACTCACCGTAGATAGTGATAGTGAGTCGGTAGACAACACCAAATATAGAGGTATGATTGGTAGTTTGTTGTAGCTAACGACAAGTCGACCGGATATCATGTTTAGTGTTTGCCTTTGTGCTCGCTTCCAAGAGGCTCCCAATACCTCTTGCCTTGAAGCGGTTAAGCATATCTTCCGATACATTAAAGGCACTATACATTTAGGATTATGGTATCCTAAAGGGACCAGCGTAGAAACCATAGTATACGCGGACTCAGATCATGCGGGAGACTATGTGGACCGTAAAAGCACTAGTGGAGTTTGTACCTTCATGGGTTGTTGTTTAACTTCTTGGTTCTCCAAGAAACAAACCGCTCTTGCTATATCCACCACGGAAGCCGAGTATGTGAGTGCCGGTGAAGCTTGTCAACAAACTCTATGGATGAAGCAAACGTTTGTTTATTACATGATTTCACTTAATGATGTTCCCATCATGTGTGATAATAAGGGTGAATAGACCTTAGCAAAAATCCCGTGCAACATTCGCGAACCAAGCACATAGAGATTCGCCACCATTTCCTTAGGGATAATGTTCAAAAGGGGAACATTTCGATTGAGAAGGTGCCCTCAGTAGAAAACTTAGCCAACATCTTCACTAATCCACTTAAGATGGAACCTTTTAATTACTTGCATCTAGGTCTAGGTTTAATGGAACATATTCCTTAATTGCGCTTTACATTAATCGAGTCTTTCTCTTCTTTTAATCTTTTCATTTTCTTTGAGTCATTGAGTCTCTTAAATCCTATTTGAAAAATTCCTCTTCTCTTTTTCCAAATCTCTTAAAGTTTTTTTGAAAATGGTCGAGAAATGTTTTTGCATTGTTAATTCAATCTAAAAACATTTTTCATAGCTTCTTGCTATTGACATCGAGCATACATAATTCTATGTATGGGTCTCTCAAATATAGCAAGAACGATAATGAAATATGGGGGATCATTGTGTCATGACCATGTGTCTAGATTAACACACCTCCAACATCGATTCTATTTGAAATCGATGGTTTTTGGTCAAAATATTGCTTGGTGTGTTCTTATGTGTTTTATGTGTCTTTTGTTGCTTTTAGCATGTCTCTATGATTAGTTAGACTAGAAAATTAGGATTTGTTGAATTGTAAAATTCTCCTTATCCCCTAAAACACACCTTCTGTACACGGTTATCCAAATAACCCGCGGGTCCATATATATACAGCACCGCATGTGGAGATAAGGTACCGCGTCCAGAACCTTCAAGTTTCGAGTTTTCTATAATCCAAATTTGCTCCAACACTTTTTGGAATATTTGGTTCAAACCTTTGACCATTCCGAAAGTGTCTTGGACTTTCTCTATTTAACCCTAAGCATTTTGCATCCTTTCTCATATCAAAATGTCTTATTCACCAAATGAAAGCCTTGATTCTCCTCCATTTTCCCCAATCTCTTTCAATCAAAATTCACCCAAGAACACTCAAAATCACACTTATTCTCCTTCTAAGAATGTTGATTATGGAACCTCTACCTTTCCACCACATCCTTTTTGTGTACTTCCTCCTTCACACGATAATGTCATGCATCATGAAGCATATTGTCAATGTTGTCAATATCAACATCTTGCTATGGCTCGTATTTATGAGGAGTTGATTTACATCAAGAGTCTCTTAGTCAAACCTCCTCTTCACTATGACTATGAGATCACTACCAAGCCACCACCACCTACTTCTGCCACCACTTTGTCTTTCATGTAAGCATATGGATTGCTTATCTCCAATATATCTACTTCAAGCAAATCTTTAAGTTCTAGCTTAACTAGGATTAGGTTTATGCTTTTCTTTTTGCTTGTTCTCTTTTTTTCATACTGCTTTGTATGATTTTTCTCCTTGTATCTTTATTTCATGTTTCCTTTTAACATGACTTATCTAGGATATTAGTTGTCTTCTCTTTTCTTATCTTATTTTTCTTTTTTTGTGACCTATGCTATATCTTGTTGGGTGTTTCTTTTCTTCTACTAACCCTTCCATGTAGCTTGTCACTATAGCTCGGTTCCTTGGTGCCCCAAGCAAGTGGGAGTAAGCACCAAGAGGAGAATTTGCAAAGTCCGATTCTTTTCTTCCTCAAAGACTTTTGCATCCTTTTACTTTGACAAGGGGGAGCTTTTGCAAAGTCCGGCTCTTTTCTTCCTCAAAGACTTTTGCATCAATTTTGCTTCGACAAGGGGGTGAAATGAAATAAACTCGTCTTCGAAAATCTTGTTTTTTCATATGATTGAGTTTATGTGTTGTCAAAGTCAAAAAGGGGGAGATTGTTAATGTAATGATGCCTAAAAACGTTACTTGCATTTTTCGGTCTCGCTTTGTTTTGATTACGACAAAATATAAAAACAAGCATTTATGAAAACAACGAAAAACTAATTCTTGAGTTCAAGTATTTTTTCATTTCAATCATTATCACTTAAGGTATGAACAAACAATTTTTCATCTTAATTAAGTGATCAAGGATTTAAGTTTTCTTAAAACTCACCTTTTATTAAATGTGACAAAGTTTTTTAATAAACTTTATTTTTAAGAAAATGTTTTATTAAACTAAATATTTGAAAATTTGAAAATTGCATATTCCATTCGGGTTTAGAATATCCTTTGAGGATAACTATTCCGCCAGATGTGACAACCCCACTAAAAGACAAAAAGGAGCAAAGTCTACGACCGCGGTCCCTTAAGGTCTATACGATTCCTTATCGATAAGGAAGCGCAGACACAATTAATGTTGGGAATAAAATGTAGCCAGTACACTTGGACGCTGACAAGAAGAAAACAAGCGTTGATAAGAAGAAAACAAGCGTTGACAGATCAAGTATTGACAGGAAGATGTCAAGCGTTGATAGGATGAAGTCAAGCACTGATAGAAGACTTAGTCTACACGTAGTAAAGATATGATCGACAATGTATTTTCTATGTTTATCTTTACCTAGAATAGCTGATACGTAGACTCTTGTACAAGGCTTCTTATGTCTATAAAAGAAGACCTTTAGGTTTTGTTTCATATATGTTTTCATACGTTTAACACTTTCATTGTAAGCAAGTTTGTTCTAATCAATCAAAGTGAAAGTTTGGTTTATATTGTTTGTGTGTTCTTGTTTGAGTATTAATTCCGCATAATACTTAAATTGTTTTATACACAACAAAGTTTCTCTACGTGTTTAACTTGATTTAATCTTGTTTACCCAAGCTAAATCGATCTAAGTTTGGGATCAACAAGTGGTATCAGAGCTTGTTGAGAAACCTTGATCTAAAGAACACAAAAACCCTAATTTTCACAAACCCTAAAAACATCATGTCTACCCCAGAAGTAAACTCCTCCTCCTCCTCAACCCACAACATCAAGATTCCCATGCTAGACCCAGACAATTTTGAGATATGGAAGTTTAACTTTGAGCAATATCTACAAATCCATGACTACACCCTATGGGAAATTATTGAATATGGAAACACATTCAATAAGGCTCAAAAGATTGCAGATGCCATCCAACAAAGAACTAATGTTCAAGGTTCTACTGAAGAGGATCGAAGAGAAAAACCTGAAGACGGTAGAGTTGTCTCAACTGAGGATATAGCAAAGAGAAGGGTTGACATGAAAACCCTAAGCATTCTGAAACTCTCTTTAGGGCAAGAAAATCAACACAAATAGAGAAGCTATGAGTCTGCAAAAGATCTTTGGTCAGCTCTTGAAGTTGCTTATGGTGGTAATGCTGATACTGTGCAAGAGAAAAAGAAGCAACTCTTGCATGAGTATGCTGTTTTTAAAGCTCAACCCAATGAGAAGCTAAGTAGTGTGAGAATCAGACTTCTGGACATCACAAGCAAGCTATCCTTCATGGGAACAGTGCTTGGTGATGCTGATATTATCTCCACTTTTCTTAAAAGCCTTGGTGATGCATGGAAGATTGAAGCAAGGTCTATAATTGCTAATAACACTCACGAAAGTTCTACTTTTGATGATGTTTACAATAAATTGAGGTTGATAGAGAATGAAACTCTTTTGGATCATGGAAGCAAGTCTACCAATGGAAACATGGCCTTCTTCTCACATAGTGAAGGTCAATTTGATCAAAAGGATTCATACATGCACCCCATTACTGGATCAACTTGTGTCAATGCTGGATCAAAACCTGTCAACACCTCATATTCAGATGCTGACACATACAAAGTTGACTCACCAAGAGTTAAGCCTGCTGGTATTGATATGGATACTGTGTGTGCATACATTGCTTCATTGCCCAATGGTTTAGTGATTACATATGAGGACCTTGAGCAAATTAGTGATGAGCATGTGGAGGAGATGGACGTAAAGTGGAATATGGCTCTTGCAAGTATAAGAGCAAACAGATGGAATAGAAGATTCAAGAAGAAGATGACTTTTAATGCTAAGGACACTGCTAGATTTGATAAATCCAAGGTTGAGTGTTACAATTGTCATCGTATAGAACACTTTAAGAGAGAATGCAGATCTCCAAAAAGATCTGATGCTGGAAAACCCTCAAGCCAAATTATTAAGGCTCAGGATCCCAAAGCCATGGTTGCAATGCAAGAAATTGATGGTGTTGGATGGGATTGGAGCTATTTAGCTAAGGATGAGGAAGAGAATAACGCTTTGGTTGCTGAAATGGAAGAAGAAGAGCATGTTCACTATGCTCTCATGGTACACTCCTCATCTTCATCAGACAATGAGGTATATGATGATGCTTTTTGTAGTAAGGGTTGTCGTCTAAACACTAAAAGACTTAACAAAGAAGTTTTAAAATTGTAAACAGATGTGGGTAATGAAAGGTACAAGTTGTCTAACTATCAACTTGCTCTTACTCAAACTAAAAAGACTGTATCTGAGTATAAGAAAATGGAGCTTGACATAAAAGATCAAATAAATATCTTAAAACATGATTTAAATGCTAGTACTGATATTAGAAACATCATGGAGAGGGTCAATGCTGAATTACAGGCTAAGTTAGATGAGGCTATCAAAAATAAGGATAATGTAGACCTTAAAATTCAGAGATTTGATAAATCCTCACAAACCCTAGAAAAATGTGTTAGTGAACAAAGGGATTCTAGGGATATGACTGGGATTGGGATGAAAGAATATGCTGGTGTACCACCACCTGCTGGGGACTTCTATGGTGTCCAAAAAAAGGACTTATCTTGGACTGGTTTACCAGAATTCCAAGAAGAGGAATTTATTCCTCCACCAAGAGTTCTTACCCCAGTAGAAGAATATAGGCAGAAGTTGACCGATTTGGACCAATGGAAGAAAGCCAACCCTACCTTGTTTGTTAAGGGTGGCATGCTTAGTGATAGCCCAAATGAGTCTACACCTATCAAAGTAACAAACCCAATCACTGGCAAGACTGTTGACCTCGGCTCAAACGTTGTTAGAAAACTTAGTATTAAATATGCAGAAATGTATAGAAAAACTAGGTCACCAAAAAGCCAAATTAGTGATAATGGAACAGGTTTCTTTTCTTCTAGACCTAGAGTTATGTCTAGAAAAACCTGTTATACTTGTGGCAGTTTTTCACATTTAGCCTATAAGTGTGTCAGTGCTTCAAAGGTCAACGCTGACAAAAAGTCAAACGTTGTCAAACCCAAAACTTTTGTCCAGCAAAGTCCACAAGGTGTTAGACCAGCCCCATTCTTTACTAAAGGGTCTAATACTTATGGACAAAGACGTTTTCAGAAGACCAATACATGGTCTAATAGACAATGGGTTCCTGTAGCAAACCCTAGGTTCAACGCTGATAAGGGTAATTTCAGCATTGACAAGACCAAATCAAACGTTGACAGAAACGTTGCCAGACCAAATAATGGTAAATATTTGCAACCAAAGGGAAAGGGGTCTAAAGCTTCTTCAAGCTTGACATGGAGACCTAAGCAAGATCAAAACCCTAATTCAGATGGGATTTCTATGACCTATAACAAATTTAATTATATTTCAAAGGTCATCACAAAACCAATTGGGGTTAACTGGGTGTTTAATTCAAAAATAGATGAACAAGGGGTTGTTATGAGGACTAAGTTTGTTCTTGTTGAACAACCAAATGAATCCAAGTCTGCTCAGGCTTGGGTTCCCAAAGAAAACTAATTTGTTTTCTTTATGTGCAGGGCATTCAAAAGCAGGTTAATGATTATGGTTATTGGGATAGTGGATGCTCTAGGCACATGATTGGGAAGGAAGATTATCTCACAAACTTCACTCCCATTAAGGATGGTGACAAAGTTTACTTTGGAGGCGGATATGGAACTATCACAGGCAAAGGAACTCTTCTCACCAACAATTTGCGTTTTGAAAACGTGTTTCTGGTAAAAGAACTTGAATATAATCTGTTTAGTGTATCACAAGTTTGTGATAACAAAAATAAGGTTCTTTTCACTGATACTGAATGCTTGGTGTTGAGCAAGGATTTTAAAATACCATATGAGAAATTCATTGATTATAGAACACCTAGGCATAAGGACATTTATAATGTGAATCTTAATGGAATTAGGATGAATAATAACTTGTCATGTCTTTATGCTAAGGCTTCAGTTGATGAGAGTAATCTTTGGCACAGGAGATTAGGGCACATTAATTTTGAAAATATAAATAGACTTGTGAGACATGGTTTGGTTGATGGTTTGCCTGAAAAGGCTTTCCACAATGACCACTCTTGTGTTGCATGCCTTAAAGGCAAACAGCACAAGGTCTCATTTAAATCTAAACAGGTGCACTCTAGTTCTAAACCACTTCACTTGCTGCATATGGACCTATTTGGTCCAACTAATATAGAAAGCTTAAATGGTAAATCTTACTGTTTTATCATCACTGATGATTTTTCTAGGTTTACTTGGACTTTCTTTTTAGCTTTGAAAAGTGACACTGCTGATACTTTAATTAACTTTATTACCCAAATTGAAAAGAAGTCTCGTAATGAGGTTAAAATGCTTAGAAGTGATAATGGTGGTGAGTTTAGAAATAAGTTGTTGGATGATTTTTGTGCCAAGAAAGGGATTACTAGACAGCTTAGTGTAGCCAGAACCCCACAGCAAAATGGGGTTACTGAGAGAAAGAATAGAACCCTCATAGAAGCAGCCAGGACTATGTTGGCTGATGCTCACTTTCCCATTGCTTTTTGGGCTGAGGCTGTGAATACAGCTTGTTATGTTCAGAATAGAGCATTAGTCAACAAGATTCATAACAAAAACCTTATGAGTTACTTTGGGGAAGGAAACCTAATATTGGTTTTCTTAAACCTTTTGGTTGTCATGTAGTTGTGTTGGATACTAGTGATGCCTTAGGTAAATTTAGTGCTAAAGGTGATGAAGGCTACTTCATGGGTTATTTAGTGCAAAGTAGAGGATATAGGGTTTACATTAAGAAGGAAAAACGTATACTTGAAAAAGTACATGTTAGGTTTTTAGAAAGTAAACCTAGTGATCCTGAAAGTGGTCCAAATTGGTTATTTGACTTGGAACCTCTATCTAGGACTTTGAATTATATGCCTGTTACTAATCCAAACATTGTGAAGGTAACTTCAAATGTTGTGGAAGAACCAGTTGTTGATGTTTCAGGTACACAGGTTAATGAAGAGGTTGGATCACAAGCAGACAAATCATCACCCATACTTAAGTATGTCACTATTCCCATATGGACATATGCATTTGCTGCTGCTACTGCTAGAAAGGAAAATGGTGGTCCCCAAGTATCACCAGTTGACAACATGCATGATCTTTCAGGCGCTGACAAAGGAAAATCTGGCGCTGACAAGACAACTTCAGACGTTGATGGCTCAAACGTTGACAGCCATGATCCAGGCGTTGAAAGCTCTCTTGACCATATTTTCTCTTCCAATTTCGAACAAGGTGAACCTTCAAACAGAAATGGAGAGGTTCATTCAGATATTGAGGGAAGAGAGTCTGAAGAAGATATTGGTAACATGGAGGATGAGATTGAAGACAACACACTTTTTGAGGGAGGAGTGCTTACTTCTACAATCAAAAATCACCCCTCTTCTCTAATTATTGGTAATGTGATGTCTCCTGTTCAAACTAGAAGATCTCATCAGAATCTTGGAGGATTTATTGCCAATATTCACAAGGAGGTTGATACCCCTCTTGTTCAAGCATGTTTGTTTGCCTGTTTTCTGTCACAACAAGAACCCAAGAAGATTTTTGATGCTCTCAATGAACCAAGTTGGGTGGAAGCAATGTAGGATGAGCTTCACCAATTTGCTATCCAGGATGTTTGGGAGTTGGTTGATTGTCCCATACATGTCAGACCTATTGGCACAAGATGGGTTCTTAAAAACAAGAAGGATGAAAGAGGCATTGTGGTCAGGAACAAGGCACGTTTAGTGGCTCAAGGATATACACAAGAGGAAGGGATAGACTATGAGGAGGTCTTTGCACCAGTTGCAAGGATTGAGGCTATAAGGATATTTCTAGCCTATGCTTCCTACATGGGTTTCACTGCCTATCAAATGGATGTGAAGAGTGCTTTTCGTTATGGCACAATTGTAGAGGAGGTTTATGTAAGGCCTCCTGGTTTTGAAGATTCAGAGCATCCAGAAAAGGTGTATAGAGTCAAGAAAGCTATGTATGGACTTCATCAAGCCCCAAGAGCATGGTATGGCACATTGTCCACCAATCTGGTGGAAAATGGATTCAAAAGGGGCACCATAGACCAGACCTTATTTACAAAGAAGACTGGTAAGGACTTCTTACTTGTCCAGGTTTATGTGGATGATATCATCTTTGGCTCTTCAAGCCCAAAGATGAGTAAAGACTTTTCCAAGCTTATGACAGACAAGTTCAAGATGAGTGCAATGGGGGAGATGAACTTCTTTCTAGGGTTACAAGTTCAGCAGAAAGAAGGTGGTATCTTCATCTCTCAAGATAAATATGTAGTAGAAATCTTGAAGAAGTTTGGCTTTTCTCCACATGAGAAAAGGGCTAGTACTCCTATGGATAGAGAACACCCTTGGGGAAAAGTTGGAGATGGAAAAGATGTGGATGTCAGGTACTATAGATCAATGATTGGTTCATTGATGTATCTCACAACTTCAAGACCTGACATTATGTTTGTTGTGTGTGCATGTGCACGCCATCTAGTGACTCCCAAAGAGTGTCATCTTCATGATGTCAAGAGAATCTTTAGGTACCTTAGATGTTATCCAGACCTGGGATTATGGTATCCAAAAGATTCACCATTGGAGCTTATTGCATATTCAGATAGTGACTATGGTGGTGACAAGTTTGATAGAAAATCCACAACTGGTGGATGTCAGTTTCTTGGGAGTAGGTTGATATCTTGGCAATGCAAGAAAAAAACAGTGGTGGCCAATTCTACAATTGAAGTAGAGTATGTTGCAGCAGCTGCTTGTTGTGGACAAGTCTTATGGATTCAGAACCAGCTGTTGGATTATGGGTATAATTTCATGCATACCAAGATTTTTGTAGACAATAACAGCACTTTATGCATTATTAAAAATCATGTACATCACTCTAAAACAAAACACATAGAAATTAGACATCATTTTATAAGAGATTATTTTGAAAAGGGTTTAATACAACCCGATAGGGTTGACACAGAAGAAAATGTGTCTGATTTATTAACTAAACCTTTTGATACTGGAAGATTTCAATACTTGGTAACAAGTATTGGAATGATCAATCTCACTTAATATGTGTTTTGGGGTCTTAGTGTAAAAGTATGTACAGGATATACATTGTTATTGATCTTTTTAAGAAGTTAGATTTTCCACTTTATTTTTCTAACGCTGACAAAGGTTATCTTAACGCTGATAAGTGTTATCGTGACGTTGTCAGCAACATGTTAGTTTTGTGGTTTTTGATCTAAGTGTGCAGGCGTTGTTAGTATTGTACCATTGGATACAGAGTTGCTTATGGATCCTTGGAGAATTATTGGAGCATGTTTCAATTTATGGATGATGGTTGGAATATTTATATTCCTATCTTGACATAAATTTTTATTTACATGCATATTATTTGGCAACTTATGTATCACAGTTGAAGGGGAGGTTTTAGGAACCTTTAGGACTTTTTCGGTATTCTTATAATACTCTTATCACAATTCTAGATTGTGTCCACTGGTGAGTATAAGTTAGTTTTCTATCTCATGAGGCATTGTAGCATGCAAAGTTGATACACTATGCATGTTGCCAAGACCTTTTTGGCCTAGAATTGGATGTGGTCTGTTGGGAGACTTGGGTATGCTTTATATTGAGTTTACCTGGGAGTTACAAGGTGTTGATCCCTTTGGTTGGATCTATATTCTGTTAAGAATTAGTATAATAGTTTGTAATCAAACTAAAACACTTTGAGCACTCTTACTAAACACTAAATAAGTTATGCGGAATCTAACTTGTAAAGCACAGAAGAACATAATTACTTTTAACTATTCGATTCTCTTTTTAATCGACTTGTATGAGGTACATGAAAGACATTGTAGCTATGTTCCTTTTATAGAGTAAGGAACCCTAGAAACCTTAGAATATTCTATAAAGATAACTATATCATAGACGATATATTATCAATATTCTAACTATTTAGGTATATCACATAAGATATACTCTAACTATAACTATGACATATCTTATACAAAGATATATTCGTCCTAATCATCATAGCAGTACTTACTTTATAAGTATCCGTACTTACTATGTAACGCGTTAACACTAACGGTACTTACATAACACTAACAATACTTCAAATACACTAACGGTACTTGACACTTAACAAATAATTCCCAATAATCCTCCCCTAAACAAGAAATGATAACTTGTTGTCTTCTTGTTTCTTTTGTACTAGATGTATTAGAAATACATGTCTTCAGTCTTTCCTTCATCCTTGGATTGAACTTGGTAATTTGTATTTGCATCCAACTGAATGTAGCCAAACACTTCAAATGTAGATCTTCTTCTGATAAGATAATCTTCAAACATTATGAGCATCATCTTTGTCTTCAAACTATGATCTTCTTGTGTTTTCTAAACATTCATTCATCTTTGCAGCATCAGTATTTGTCTTCTTGAGTTTAGTCCTTGAACTCTTGATCATAAACCTTCCACTTGATTTGATGATAACAAAACCTTCTAAGTATTATATCTTTTAATACTTCTTTGTCTGTAATCTTCATACCTGAAATAAAACAGTTAACAACAAAACACCAATCTGTAGTGGCTTCATGATTTTTAGCAAATCACCAGCTATCAACGGATTTGATAAATTCATTACCAGTTAGTCGTACACTCTGGAATAGCCAATACTTTATTCACAGAGAATAAGGTGTAATGAAAACCTTACAATTTTTGGTAAATTGTCAACCATCAACGGATTTGATGAAGTCTTTACCTAGTACCGTTTGTCTAGGACTAGCAAACTCTTTGTCTCGAAACAAGGTGAGTTAGAACCATATAGTTTTTAGCAAACTATCAGCTTTCAACGGATTTGATAAGTCTTTACCACAAACTGTTTGCTTATGGACTAGCCAGTTCTTATGTGTCTTAGACATGGTGAACTGAGAACCATTTATGAAGTGTGACTGAAAGTCAAACACTTAAGATTCTTTCTCAGCTTCTTCCTCATCTTTCAAATCCTTGATTTGTTGTTTAACCATTCTGATCAACTCCAAAGCATCAGCAGACTCTTCTGTAACCTCCAATTGTTGTTCTAACATCCTTTCCAACAATTTTATTTTGAAAGGAAAAGTCTTCTCTTGCAGCATATAATATGTAACATCATCTACATCCAAAATATGCAATCCACATGACCTGTAATATCTCCAGTAACTAGGAACCTGATTCTCTAATTCCTTCAACATTTCTTGATCACATTTGTGTGGCTCATACATAAAGAGAAACTCCCTATATAATAGTGATACTTCAGTTTTACCTGCACTGGCATCTTCAACTAACCTTACAAGATCTTGGATATCTTGTCTGTCAAGTATGTGAAGGATATCTTCCAAAAGTCTGAATATCCTTTTTGTGCCATCAGATCTCTGAATTCCATGAGCTTCAAGTCCTTGGTCTATAGAGTAAATCCACTTAACAATGGATGCTCTTTTTCCAAAAATCTCTGTATCAAAACATTGATCTTCAAAGTTCACAATCTTAAAGTACTTCCTTAAGCTCTCATCATCATCACTATCTTCTGCTGTAGTTTTAGCTCTCTTAGCTTTCTTCTTTAGCTTTGTTGATCTTTTCCTTTTTTCACTCTTGGAAATTCCTTCAAGTTTTGTTGAACCCTCTTCCAAGCTTGTATGTACCGTTTCCTCGGTATGTACTGTTGTATGTACTGTTGACTGTGTATGTACTGCTTGTACATTTTCAGTCTGAGCAATTCCTTGAGTTTCAACTCCTGCATTCATCCTTTGAGCAGTCTCTTCCTCCCTTGAACTTACTTTCTCCTTTCTATTCTTCCTCACATAAGTGGTCTTGATAGGTGGAGATGTTCTTGTAAGTTCAGCAGTACTTGGCTCAATTCTAGGAGTACTACCAAATTGTCTTTGTTGTTGTAGACGTTTCTTGAATTCTTCAACAGCTTTCTTGTCTGCTTCAGATCCAATCTCAACAAAATTCAATTCAGTCTTCTTACTTTGCTCATACAAAGTCTTGATTTCTTCAAAAGTTTTCTTGACCAGCTGAATATGAGTAAATCCTTTTACTTTCTTTAGAAATTTCATCATTTGATTTCTAATCTGCATAGTAGTTGGAGGCTTAATCTTTTCTTTCCTTCTCTTTTCAACAAAGAATCTTTGTTGCTCCCTTACCATATCATCAATCAATCTTGATTTTTCTTCTTCATCATATGCATCTTTTTCTTCAGCTATCAATGAGTCTGCAAGAAGCTCACTTACATGTATCTCAGCTTGAATCCTGTCATACTCTTGTATGTTTCATTCTTGCTGTATCCTTTTAGCTTCTAACAAATTTTGCTTTGCTGCAAGATCTTCCAGCAATTCATCTTCACGAATTTGTGCTTGCATTCTATAAGCAAATTCCTCATCATGGTCAATTTGATTAAATCTGTACATGACTTTATTTATATCATCATCTGAATCACTTTCATCTTCAGATTCTGACAATAATTGCTTCTTCCCTTATCCTTTGGATTTATCTTAGGTAGCTTCTTCTTCAGTTTGGCAGCTACTTCTTCATTAGCTAACTGTTGAATGACAATACCTTTTGTAGGGTGTGAAGCTTGTACTTTCTTACCTTGAATTTGATCCTTTGAGGCAAGAACTTCTTGTTGTGTCTTTTTCTCCACTTCTGCTTGCTTAGTCTTCTCAACTAAATTCTTCTTTAGATCAAGCAGCAATTTGGCTAAAGTCTCATTTTCTCCAAATGAACTTTGACTTTCCAGTGAAGGATGATCACCAGCGGTACTTGCAATTGGCTTAGCAGTACTTGCAATTGGCTTAACAGTACTTGGGTCTTCAACAATGTCAGGAGTACTTGTAGTTGGCTTAGCAGTATTTAGATCTTCAACAAAGTTGACTTCACCAGTATTTGACACACTTGTTTCTTCAATCACTTATGTATCCCCAGATGCTTTATCTTCCATAGAAGCCATCATATCAACTTGCACTTCTTCAGTCTTTTCTGACTTATTGCTTTGTGGTGATGGATCAGGAAACTGATTAGAAATTTCCTCCAACTTCTCATAGAAAGCACTCCAATTAGCTTGAGGTGGTGATTGAACTGATGGTTCTGGCTGAGTTGCCAATGTTTTTGCAACTTGTGGCTCCTCTGGTTGATTTACCAACTTTTCTTGAACTTGTTCTTGAACTTGTGGTTCCTTTGGAGTAGGTTGTGGGTCTTGCTGTTGAATCTCCATGTCTGAAGGTTCATCCACACCCGTCTCTAAACCAGTTCTATCTTTAAAAGTCCGTATGACATCTTCATCCAATTCAAAATTGATGTCATTTCCAGAGATCCTTGTTTGATTATCAGAAGAAGGTGGTTGTTCTTCATTATTCCTTCCCTGTTCTTCAATATTCCTCCCCTGTTTGGTTGCATTCAGTTGCCTTTTCTTGAGGTTCCTGAACCTTTGCTTCCTGATTGCAGATGTCTGAACAGATCTATATTGCCTCATCCAAGATGACACTTTGTTCCTTAACTTGAGTAGGCTAGCTTCCAATTCAGCAATTTTCTTGTCTTGAACAAGCTTATCTTTCTACAATACCTGTACCTGTTGGGAAAAACTTGTACATAAAGTAGTTAAATTTGCAACATCCATCACCTCTGGTGCTTGTGCTTGTGGTGAACCACTAGCAGCAATAGAAGCAGCAGGCGTGTGGATCATCTCATCAGTGTTTGGTGGAATACCAACATTGTGAGAAGAAGATTGTGAATCTTCTAGAGAGTGGGAGATTTGTTGAGAAGGAGTTTGCTGAGAAGCACTAGCATTGCTAGGTTCCTCACCTTCTTGATTGGCAGGTTGGGCTAACATATGAGCAAACAATAGTGTTACTGTTCCTGTAAAGGCATTGCCTTGTTTGTTCAAGAAAGAGAAAGTTCTCTTTGTGAATGAAGGAACATCCCATGTATTAGTTAATGCTGGTAGGTTAGGTATTTGGTCACTAACTAAAGCCTGAATGAATCTAGGATACATTAAAAACTTCTTAGTCCCTTCCAAATTCCTAGTCATACCTTCAAAAATTAATTTTGAAAAATTAAAAACCTTGTTATTTGCTAGACAAATACCAGCACATGCCAATGCAGCAGGTATTTGATCAAAAGATGTACTTTTTGAACTTAAACAGTGAATAATAGCATGAAAAAGCAATTTCCATTGAGGTGAAAATAATGCTTTAAAGAAAGTAAGACTTTCCCTACCACCCCCATAGCCCATGGCTGCAAGGCCATCATGAATCTCTGTATTATTAAGCATACTAAGTCCATTTTCATCATTAAGTCTCAAACTTGCTCTTAGCAGTACCTCAGTGACATATATATTCCTATGATTTACCTTAGCCTTAATGCAAGGTTGATCAAAACGAGTACCTAAAACAACAGTATCCCAAAATTGTTCAACAATGGGTATAAAGACAACTGGACTTACAATGAGTGCGAAAGGAATATGACTTCGAGAAAGGAAACCAAACATCTCATGGAAACCAAGTGAGTCATCATTCGTAGCAAGATTCGCAACTAAATTATGCTTAGAGATTACTTGTAAGGCAGCCATTAGTATTTTTGATGATCGAAAGATTAGAGAGAGGGTTATAGAATCAAGAGAGAAAAATAAAAGATTAGGTGAATCAATTGTGTAATTGGGGTAAGTATTTAAGTAAATAACAAACCCAAGCGCGAAGAAACCGCCAAATTTACAAAAGAGACCCTTAACGGTACAACGGACATGTAACAGTACATGGAACATAAGCGGTACTTGGTTTTGTGCTAGCGGTACTTGGAGTGACAACGGTATCTCACAATTTTGACCAGTTCATGCTTTCCACTAGACATGTAACCTCTTTTATCTTTTTCTATAAACCCGCAATAACATCAAAAACACAAAGCATAGACTATACAATGAAATTTAGATAAAACTTGTACAGCTATTACCTCCCCTCAATATATGCAGCATGTTATTGGTTGAGCATACCAATGTGTGTCACCAGGAATTCGAATCTCTTTGCATCAAATGCCTTGGACAACAAATCAGCTACATTGTTGTATGTATGAATCTTCAAGACTTGAATAAGCTTTTTGTCATAAGCATCTCTTATAAAGTGATGTCTTATTTCAATATGCTTAGTCTTGGAGTGAAATACTGGATTCTTGACAATGCATATAGTACTTTCATTATCAATGTAAATCTTGGTGTTCATGAAATTGAACCCATAGTCCAACAATTGATTTTGAATCCAAAGTACTTGTCCACAGCAATGAGCAGCAGCTACATATTCAGCTTCAGTTGTAGAAGTAGCAACAATAGTTTGCTTCTTACACTGCCATGATATGAGTCTTCTGCCTAGGAATTGACAACCTCCTGTTGTGGATTTCCTATCATGATTTGCTCCAGCATAGTCACTATCTGAGTAAGCTTCCAATTCAAAGGTGGAGTCTCTAGGATACCATAATCCTAAATTAGGTTGACTTTTAAGATATTTAAAGATCTTCTTCACAGCATATAGATGTGACACCTTTGGATGAACTTGGAATCTTGAACATGCACACAAAGCAAACATTATATCAGGTCTTGAAGCAGTAAGATACATCAATGAACTAATCATTGACCTATAGAGATGAATGTCAACATCCTCTCCATGATCATATTTTGATAAAGATTTCTTGGCTTCAAAAGGTGTGCTTGTACTCCTTGTATCCATACATGAAAATTTCTTTAAGATTTCAACAACATATTTATCTTGGCTGATAAATATTCCATCTTTCCTTTGTTTGACTTGTAGACCCAAAAAGAAAGTTAGTTCTCCCATAGAACTCATTTGAAATCTTCCTTTCATCAAAGCTTCAAACTCTTCACACCATGTCTTCTTAGTAGAACCAAAAATGATGTCATCAACATAGACTTGAACTAGAATGATGTCTTTGACATTTTTCTTGATGAATAGAGTTTTGCCAATGGTTCCTCTCCTATATCTATGTTCTAGCAGAAAGTTGGATAAAGTTGCATACCAGGCTCTTGGAGCTTGATGCAGACCATAAAGTGTTTTGATAACTTTGTAGACTCTATTGGGGAATTTAGGATCTACAAAACCTGGAGGTTGTGAGACATATACCTCCTCTGAAATAGTACCATATAGAAAGGCACTTTTCACATCCATTTGATAGACTATAAGTCCCATATATGATGCAAAGGCCAAAAATAACCTAATGGCTTCTATCCTTGCCACTGGTGCAAAAACCTCATCATATTCTATCCCTTCTTCCTGTCTGTAGCCTTGAGCAACAAGTCTTGCCTTGTTCCTCACAACAACCCCTCTTTCATCCTTCTTGTTCCTAAAGACCCATCTTGTACCAATTACTCTTTTTCCTGAGGGAAGATCCACAAGAATCCAAACCTTTTGTAGCTCAAATTATGTTAATTCTTCTTGCATGGCATTCACCCAACTTTCTTCATCAAGAGCCTGAGAGATATTTTTGGGCTCTACTTGAGATAAGAAACAGGCAAACAAACAATGCTGGGTATCGTTATGATTTGTTCTCTGCTGTTGTTTGACATAACTCACTAGTGCATGAGTTTCAATATTGGTTTGCAGTTGTCTTCTGTTTGTACAACAGATTTTGGATCACCAATAATCTGAGTAGCAGGATGGTTGTTGTTGACTTTATGAGTTGGAATAGAACTGACTGGAATTTCAGTTTCCAAATTGTTGAAATCAGTTACTGCACCCTGCTCATCATAGGAAGCTTTGGAGAAGATTCCTTTAGCTGGACTGGCATATAAGTCTTCATCGTCCAATGCTTGCAAAATCTCTTCTAGTGAGTCAGCAGATCTAGCAGATTTTGACTTAGCACTACTTGCATGAAGTACCGCTAGGTATAGTATGTACTGCTGAGTGTTGTGACTCAAAAGATTCTTCTCCTGAATGCTTATTGGTAGATGTAGCATTCTTTTCTTGATCTTGAAGCCTCTGAAGCTCCTAGAGTCTTGATCATCATTTGATGGCATGGTTTTCTTCTTGGGAGTTGCAGACATGGGAGTAACAGTAGGCATGTTTGGCACATAGATGTGAACATCTTCATCTGATGAAGAAACATCTTCTTGAGTACCTGCATTAGTTGCACTTGACTCCTCACCTGCATTGTTAGTTTGACAATCTTTTTGCAAAGAGTAGTAATCCATGGAGTTAGATAATCTAAATCAAACATCCAAGCATAACCTATTCCAGGAACATTGGGTTAATTTTCTAAGAAATTGACATGAGCATTTTCTTCAACTTTCTTAGTTGCCAAATTGTAAACCCTATATGCTTTACTTTGCATTGAATATCCTACAAGATATCATGGATCAGACTTTCCATAACACTTTCCCAAGTAATCAAGAGTATTTAGTATGGACACATGACACCCAAAAGGTTTTAAATGACTTATGTTAGGCTTTACATTAGTCAAAAGTTCATAAGGTGTTTTGTTTTGAGGCTTAGTTACTATGACTCTATTTAACACATAACATGCAGTATTGATTGCTTCAGCCCAAAAGGTATTTGGCAAAAGTGAATCAGCCAGCATAGTTCTAGCAGCCTCAATTAATGTCCTATTCTTCCTTTCAGCTACTCCATTCTATTGAGGAGTTCTAGGATTACTAAATTGCCTCTTAATTCCTTTAGACCTACAGAATTCATCAAAATTAGCATTCTTAAATTCTGTTCCATTATCAGTCCTAATGATTAAAACCTGTTTAGTGAATTGCTTTTCAACTAAAGTGATAAAATCCTTTAGTAATTCACTTGTTTCACTTTTAAGGGCTAAAAAGAAAACCCAACTGAATCTACTATAATCATCAATTATGACTAGACAAAAGGTCTTATGGCTAATGCTTCTTATAGAAACTGGACCAAATAAATCCATATGTAAGAGATGCAAAGGTTTTGTCACAGTATTTACAGTCTTGGTCTTACAAGAGGCTCAATGTTGTTTTCCTTTTTTGACAAGCAGTACATGTGAAATCATTTTAAAAATATTTGTTAGGTAGACCTCTAACCAAATTCCTTTTTACCAATCTATTAAGATTCTTAAAATTCACATGAACTAACCTTCTATGCCATAAGTTTGACTCATCTAAAGAAGCCTTAGCTAGCAAACATGTAATACCACCTGTTGGAGTAATGGTATGAAGATTAAAAGTGTACTTATTTTCTTGCCTGTGTACTTTAAGTAGTATTTGAGATTCCTTAGGCATCTCAAAGTCTTTGGACAACACCAAGCAGTCTTTGTCTGTGAATAGCACCTTGTTCTTCTTATCACACATTTGTGATACTGAAAACAGATTGAACTCATTCAATTCTTTCACAAAGAAGACATCTTCAAATTCCAACTTTCCTGTGTTGATTTTCTCTTTGCCAGTGATTCTACCTTTGCTACCCCCAAAGGCTATTGGACCTCCTCTGAATTCTTCAAATTCAGCAAGAAAATCTTTGTTCCCTGTCATGTGTCTTGAGCATCCACTATCTACAATTCCTTTATCTTTTAATTCATCAATGAGATGCCCCTGCACACAAATAAAACTTATTAGTTTTTAACAGGGACCCAAACCACATTTGGCTCGGATCTTGTGGGGCCTACACATTTCAGAGTTTGTACTGAAGCATTCCCAGTAATGCTACTTTTACTCTTATACTTCATGGTTTGATTTATGTAGTCAAATTCATAGAGTGACTCTATGTGCTTTGACTTCTTTGACTTAAGTACTGCCTTAGCGGTACTTGCTTTAACACATGGTATATCTCTTTTAGGAACCCACATTTGTACTGATTTGTTCTTTTCCTTACTTCTAGGTGCTTTAACTTTTTCAAAACTTTATTAGAAGTCTTGGAGAACATTGGTTTTACAGACTTTAAACCAACAGTACTTGAGTTTGGTCTAGCAGTACTTGTAGATTTAGGCCCTCCGGTACTTGGTTTACCAGACTTTAAGGATACAAGTCCTTGCTTCATAAGTACTGCCCTAGGAACAAAACTTTTGGTAGGATTATTTTTAACCTGTTTAACTACCCTTGCATGATCAAACTTAGGTTTGTCATCTTTAAGTTTATGTTTCCTATAAACCTGTGCATTTTTCACATTACTGTTTTTCATGACCCTTTGTGTAGCCTTCTGTTTTACAACTTTATCTTCATGTAATGTACAGTCTTTGATAAAGTGACTTAGACTACCAAAAACATAACATCCTTTTCTTCTTAAAGAAGACCCAAAAGGTTGTTTTGACTTTACTTTTTCAAAACCTAGCCCAACCCTTTTGGTTTTAGTATGTTGTTTATTGTTTTCTAATATCTTGCTAGGAGTTTTTACCTGCTTGGGAGCAGAACTAGTCTTAGATTCCTTAGAAACAAAGTTGTTCATTAGAGGTGGATAAACAATATTCTTGGTCACATCAGTATTTTCTTGAGACACAGTACTAGAGTTAAAGACATTATTAATCTTAGGATCTTCTAACTCTATACTAGTATCATTACAAGGGGGCATGAAAATTCCAGATACTGGTGGAGGAACTGCCTTCATTCCTTCAGCATATCTATCATTTTCAGGTGTATCATCTACCTCAGCAGAACTATCAAAAATCCCTTTTGATAAGTCCTTGTTAGTTAAGGTTATCCCAGGTTGATCCTCAATATATCCTAGGCCTGTTTTGTCATAATACCCCATTTGTGAATTAATCAATTTTCCCAATCCCTTAGAGGATTGTTGCCATTGACTAATTACTTCCCTCTATTTACAAAGACTGGTTGTTAAAACTTCATTTTATGTATTTATTTTTAAAAGTTGTCTTTAAAAAGCTTTTATTTCCACTTCTTTTTCCCTCATTTGAAGAGTCAAAATCCTAATTTTCTCTTCATAGTTTTGTTGAGACTTTTTGTACAAAACTATATTATCTTCAAGTTTAACAACACCCTGTTTGAAAGCCTCTACTTCTACAGTGCATGTGTTAACCTTTTGATACTGTTCCTCTAGTTCTACTTTTAGACTATTAAATTTAAGAATACAATCTTTAGAACAATAGTGTACCTCAGTATCTTCATGAGAGAGAGCCATTAATCCAAGCTCTTCTTCTTTTTCCTCTTTTGACCAATTCACCACTCCATCTACAGTAACCAATGCTTTGGTTCCTTTAGGACTCCTGCTGTTTCCTCTTGGAAAGCTTTCAATTATTCTTGGACTGGTTCTATAGCTGTTCTTGGACTTCAGATTGCTTGTCTCAGCTTTATCTCTATTGCATTCCCTTGTAAAGTGTCCATTCCTTCCACAGTTATAGCATTCAACTTCAGTCTGTCATATCCTAATGGCTCATTAGGATCAACAATCATTTTTCTTCCAGTCTTCTTGAAGAACCTATTAGATCTTACTGACACCATTACAGCTTGCCATTTAAGATCCATCTCTTCAACATCAGCATCATCCATTTGGAACAAGTCATTGAGAGTTAATCTTGGATTGTTGTCTTGTCCAGCAAAGAATGAGAAGGCATCATTGCCACTAAACAATGGTGAAGACATTCCATGTGGATTCTGAGAGATCATAGGACTGCTTTCAATACTTTGTGGGTAAGTACTGCTTGTAAGTCCTCCAGCGGTATTTGTGAAGTAAGTACCGCTGCTAGATCCACTAGCGGTATTTTGAAAGTAAGTACCGATGTTCCCATCTAACACAAAATCCAAATTAGACTTTGAAGCAGTTGTTGTCTTTACTTCAGTGCCTTTCACATCCATCTCATATGGATTGTTGTAGAGATGATCAAACGGAATTGTTTCCAAATCATCTCTTGTGATGAAGTGCATAGCCATTGCTTTCCACTCTGGTGGAACACTTCTTAAGAATTTTAGATTAGCTTCTTCATTAGGGATTACTTGTCCATAAACTGCTAACTGAATAAGAAACTTACTGAACCTTCCATATACACCATATATTCCATCCATACTGGTAATTGAGAAGTTATCAAATTCTTGCTTAAGAACAATCTTCTTGATTTTCTTAGATTTGTCATTGCCTCCAGATCTAAGTTTTATAGCATCCCACATAGCTTTAGCATCTTTATATTGATGAAATCTTGGTAGAATGTCTTCAGAAAGAGCCATAGCCAAGGCAGTTCTGGCTTTTCTTTCTCTGATCTCTGCTTGTATCTGCTCAGCAGTCACAGCATGTAGAGCATAGCATGTACCGTCTGGTAACCAGTGTAGCTTCTTTGGTGTGTTCCCATTCTTGATAACTTGTCACACAGTATGATCTGTGTGATTCAAGTAATCTTCGATCTGCATAGCCCAAGTCTCATAATTGTCACCTTTGAGAACTGGGAGTTTAACAGCAGACAGAGTATGAGAAGGTGTTGGTGTAGAGGTAGCTACATCATTCACGACTTGAGCACCTTGTGTTGGTGCAGGATGCACAACTTGTGGTTGTCCTTGTGGTAGAACAGGATCAGTGTTCTGAACATCATCCAAGTGAGCATTAACACCATCTGGTTGAGACTTTTGAGATTTGGTATGTGTGGAGTGTATAGGTTCGTGTTCTTCTTTTTCAGAGTTTCTCAACAAGCTCTGATACCACTTGTTGATCCCTTTGGTTGGATCTATATTATGTTAAGAATTAGTATAATAGTTTGTAATCAAACTAAAACACTTTGAGCACTCGTACTAAACACTAAATAAGCTATGCGGAATCTAACTTATAAAGCACAGAAGAACATAATTACATTTAACTATTCGATTCTCTTATTAATCGACTTGTATGAGGTACATGAAAGACATTGTACCTATGTTCCTTTTATAGAGTAAGGAACCCTAGAAACCTTAGAATATCCAATAAAGATAACTATATCACAGACGATATATTATCAATATTCTAACTATTTACGTATATCACATAAGATATACTCTAACTATAACTATGACATATCTTATACAAAGATATATTCGTCCTGATCATCATAATAGTACTTACTTTATAAGTAGTAGTTGTAACACCCCATTTTGGAAATGGAATATTACGCATAATCATGGCGTGTCATCAAAGCAAACAAGGATAAATGTCTAAGCATTATTCAACCATAAAAGGGAAATACCGGAATCAAACATCGGTACCCCAAAGTAAAGCTCATCACACACAAACATAAATACTGTAAAAGGAAAGGACGAAACAATGTCCAAAACAACTGTATCAAAGTAAAGGAAATGCATAAAGTAAAGAAAGACAGTAAAGCTTCCAGTCCATATGCACCTACGTTAGAGATCTACGAGCGTCCCTGAGTACCTGCCGTTTTGGGAACATGAAAAGGAAAACGGCTGAGCAAGACGCTCAGTGCACGGATGTACAATAAAGCATGATATAGGATAAGCATGTAACATATAACAGCGGAAGACTAAGTACTGAGTAAACTGGTTAAGTAACAAGAAAACTGGTTTTATAGTTTGAAAAGCCTTATGTTTATCTTGTGAAAACTGTTTTAACATATATATACCATAGCTCATATAGGTCATGAAAAGGTCACGTGCATGAATACTTGGAGGGGTGACCTCATCATGCTGATTAGAGGGGATGCCTCTAATCAATATACTGGTTTGGGTAGGAGGGATCAACTCCTTGTGAAGGGTGCAAGGCACACACCACATTCACCATGATAAACTGAATAAAACATGTAACTAGGATGCACCCATACGCCCCACCTGATATAATAATATGGCCAAACTGAAAAGGGACGCCACGAGCAATCACTCCGCCGTGGGGAAGTCATAACATCGGTGCCTCCAATGCTATGGTTATGGTACCTCCATAACTAGGTGAAACTGGTCATGCTTGTATATGGCTATAGATTATGCTAAATTAACATAAGCAGTTCAAAACAATAAAACGAATGCTGGGGAAAACAGTTGGCTGCATACGGGGAAATCCTAATAAGGAAAGAATGTCCATACTGAAAGGACGGGAATCCGTACCTCAAGTCCAGTGAATGAACGGAAGAAAGACTCCTACTTCTGGATCACTAACGCTACATGAATACACACGTGTATAAGTATCGATTTACTGATTACGTACTGGGTTTTGTGTCTCATATTAGCTGATTTGGTATGTTTTAGGTCCTGGTTCACTGTTTAAAGCCTTAAACTGTGTTTATCTAGTATTCTGATTAATCTGATTAAGTATTACTGGTGTTTCATGTATTAATATACTTACTGTATAATAATAAGTAACTTTCCAAAAATAGCAGGTTTCCAAAAATAGAAAGTTTCCAAAAATAGAAAGTTTCCAAAAATAGAAAGTTTCCAAAAATAGAAAGTTACCAAAAATAGAAAGTTTCCAAAAATAGAAAGTTTCCAAAAATAGAAAGTTTCCAAAAATAGAAAGTTTCCAAAAATAGAATTTACTGCCTAAAATAGATTAGTTTCTAAAAATAGAAAGTTTCCAAAAATAGATCAGCTGCCTTAATTAAATAAGTTTCCATATATAGAAGGTTTCCATGATTAGATTAGCTGCCTGAAATAGATTGATTTCCATATATAGAAGGTTTCCATAAATAGATTAGTTGCCTTATTTAATTAAGTTTCTATAAATAGAAGTTTCCATAATTAGAATTAAGCTGATTACATAAGCTAACTTATAAGTCTAAGTGTTATAAGCTTATTTCTTAAGTCATATGATATAGTGTATAGTTTAATTATTATTTCATGTATTTTAATTAAACTATAGGTTATGCATTTTAATTAAAGTATAACATGTTTTAATTAAAATGAAATGAAAATACTTAGGTTAAAATGTGTATTATTATTAATAATAATATAACCTAAGTCATGTCTAAATTAATTAATTATAGGCATGTTTTAATAATTAATTAATTATAACTTATAACATAAAATACTTAGGTTAAATTAATGTCATGATAAACTAATAATTAAAATAACCTAAGTCATGATTTGATTAATATTTCATGTTATTAATTAATTATATCCTAAGTTCATAATTCATAAAAATTAACATGTAGCATGAATCATGAATTAACCAACGAACCATGAATCGGGCATGAATTCGACACCGTACCCCGGGCCAAACCCGGGGCACATGTGTCTCCTTGCTGCCGTGGGTCCCACATGAGCCAACCAAGACCAAAAATGGTCTTGGTGGTGGCGGCAATAGCAAACCAAACCCCCCCTCGGGTTTGTTTGCTAGGCGGCCAAAAACAAACACCCTTATAAATCATTCTTTGATTTTAATTAATACCAAAACATGTTAGATCAATGATTAATTACCTTGTTTTAATAAGAAAAATAATAACATGTTCATGAAAATAATCAAAGATTAAAAGAATTAAAAAGAATTAAAAAGAAGGGTTAGAAAGGTATACCACTATGTAGCTTGGAAAAAGGATGAACAAACACGTATTCTAACACTTGTTTTTAAGATCAAAATCAAACAAACACCCTCCAATGGTGGTGTTTAGGTGGCGGCACAAAGAGGAGAAAAAGGAGAGGAGAAAAACTCTTTTAGGGTTTTTGTTTATTTTCTTGTAAAATGAAAAGTGAAAACATGTTTTACTCTTTACCCCCCTTTACTTGTAAAGTCCATGGGCTAAGCCCATTTCTTGTATGTGTGCCGTGGGTATGGGGGCCCCACATGGGGTACCCGTACCTTTCTCGTGTCCCGATGTTTCGTGTTCGTTCGTGGTTAAACGTGCTCGTGTTTAAAGTGTTTCTGTTTAATCTAACGTGCCGTTTATCGTAAACTTAACGCTCGTAATTATATTGTAAGTATTTACGTAATTATTTTAGCTAGTATTTTAAATGGTGATCATGATTTAATTATGTTCACGTGATATATTATTAACTGTTTATCATGAGTTCGTACGTAATCGATACTTGTCATGTCATACACGTATGCACTTGCTTGATTATTAGCACATGAATGTGATCAATACTAACTGAGGTAAGTTTTAATCTAGGACGTACGATCTTAAGGGCACTATTCATGGTAAAAGCATGCGGGTTTTACAATTCTTCCCCCCTAAAAAGAATAATTCGTCCCCGAATTATAGATAAAGTAAGCTGAAAAGAAGTGACATACCCGAACTCAAAATATGAAGTGAGGGTAAGAAGCCCGGATAGACTCCTCTGTTTCCCAAGTGGCTTCCCGCTCGGTATGGTCCCTCCAAAGGATTTTGACGAATGGAATCGTCTTCCTTCTCATGACTCGTTCTTGCCTGTCGAGTACTCGTTCGGGTTCTTCTATAAAGGTGAGATCTTCACGTATCTGTTCCAGTGGATACTGAACCATGTGAAGGGGATGATAATTGTACCCTCTGAGTAAGGACACATGGAACACGTTATGCACGTGCGAAAGCTGAGGAGGTAACGCCAATCGGTAAGATACTTCGCCGATTCGTTCAACGATATCAAATGGTCCGATGAACCGAGGACTGAGTTTTCCTTTGATCCCGAAGCGTTTAACACAACGTGCCGGCGAAACCTTGAGGAAGACGTGATCTCCCACATTAAAATGTATGTCCCTACGATGCTTATCGGCGTAACTCTTCTGACGTGACCGTGCTTCTTGCAACTTCTGTTTAGCTACCTCAATCTTCTCATTGGTCATTTCTATAATCTCTGGTCCTTCGAGTGTTCGCTCTCCCACTTGATCCCAGCAAGTTGGAGCACGACACTTTCTGCCATACAACATTTCAAAAGGAGCACATTTGATACTTGCGTGCCAGCTGTTGTTGTATGCAAACTCGACTAAACAGATGTAATCGTCCCAATCACCTGTCCATTCCAACGCACACGACCTTAACATATCTTCCAATGTCTGAATTGTTCGCTCCGATTGTCCGTCCGTTTGAGGATGAAAGGCTGTGCTCAGCTTAAGTTGTGTACCCCAAGCTTTTTGCAGACCTTTCCAGAATCGCGACGTGAAACGAGGATCTCTGTCTGAGACGATGCTGGAGGGAGTGCCGTGGAGTCTCATGATCTCCCTTCTGTACGTATCTGCGAGTTTACTTACCGGATCCTCTTTGCGTATCGGTAAGAAATGAGCTGATTTGGTGAGTCGATCAACGATGACCCAAATAGCATCGTGCTTCTTCTTGGTAGGCGGAAGACCGGTAACAAAATCCATGGTGATTTTGTCCCACTTCCACTCTGGAATATCCAACGGTTGAAGGAGACCGCCAGATCGCTGATGTTCAATCTTAACCTGCTGACAGGTAAGACATTTGGAGACATACGTGGCTACATCCTGTCTCATACCACTCCACCAAAAGTGCTGTCTGATGTCATGGTACATTTTTGTCGACCCAGGATGTATAGAAAATGGGGAGCTGTGAGCTTCAGCTAACAATGCTTCCCGGAGTTCTGGATTGTCAGGAACACAAAGTCTCGTGCCCTGCCAAATGATACCGTCTGCGTCCATTCTGAATTCTGTCTGTTTCTCCAAATTCTGAATTATCGCCCAAATCTCTCCATCATCCTTCTGCGCTTCCTTAATCCTAGTCAGTAACTCAGGTTCTACTCTAAGATTCGCCCAGTATCCGTGCTGCCCACGTACCATGATTTCGATGTCTAGCCGCTCCAAGTCTCTTATGTTTTGTTCCTTGACTTCAATGTCGTTTATCATTCCGGACTTCCTGCTGAGTGCATCTGCTACTACATTAGCTTTCCCGGGATGATACTGTAGGTTAATATCGTAATCCTTCAACAGTTCCAACCATCTCCTTTGTCTCATGTTCAATTCTCGCTGAGTGAAGATATACTTCAAGCTCTTGTGATCCGTGAAAATATCGCATGATTCTCCGTATAAGTAATGCCTCCATATCTTCAATGCGAACACTACTGCAGCAAGTTCCAGGTCATGCGTAGGGTAGTTTTCTTCATAGGGCTTAAGCTGCCGTGAAGCATATGCGATCACTTTCCCATGTTGCATGAGAACACAGCCCAGTCCCTTCCCCGATGCATCGCTATAGATCTGAAATCCACCTGTACCAGATGGGAGAGTAAGAATAGGTGCAGATACTAACTTCTGCTTTAGGTCTTCGAAGCTCTTCTCTCGTTCTTCCGTCCAGACGAATTTCTCTCCTTTTCGCATCAGTTTGGTGAGAGGCAATGCCAGGCGGGAAAAGTTCTCCACGAATCTTCGATAATATCCAGCTAAGCCTAAGAAGCTGCGGACTTCTGTCGCTGATGTTGGTCTTGGCCATTTAGTGATAGCCTCAACCTTCGCTGGGTCCATAGTGATCCCTTCTGCTGATACAATGTGACCTAAGAATGCCACCTTGTTTAACCAGAACTCACACTTGGAGAATTTCGCATACAGCTGCTTCTGACGAAGAATCTTTAGTACAGTACGGAGATGATCTTCGTGTTCCTCCGTGGACTTTGAGAATATCAAGATGTCATCGATGAATACAATGACAAATTTATCAAGGAATTCATGAAAGATTCTGTTCATCAGATCCATGAATACTGCTGGAGCGTTAGTCAGGCCGAATGGCATGACCACGAACTCATAATGGCCATAGCGGGTACGAAAAGCAGTCTTGGCAATATCCTGCTCTTTAACCCTTAGCTGATGGTAGCCTGACCTTAGATCGATCTTTGAGAAGTGTTTGGCTCCTTGAAGTTGGTCAAACAGATCGTCTATACGTGGCAGTGGATATCTATTGCGGATGGTAATCTTATTAAGTTCACGGTAGTCAATGCAAAGTCGCATGCTGCCGTCCTTCTTCTTAACAAACAAGACCGGTGCGCCCCATGGAGATGCGCTTGGTCTAATGAACCCTCGTTCAAGAAGTTCCTGCAGTTGGTCCTTCAGTTCTTTTAGCTCTATGGGAGCCATACGATACGGTGCCTTAGAGATTGGCTCAGCTCCTGGAACAAGGTCGATGTTGAACTCCACTTCTCTTGCAGGTGGTATGCCTGGAAGTTCATCTGGGAAAACGTCTTGAAATTCCGAAACTACTGGTTGATCCTGAATCGATGGGGATTCAGCATCCATGTCATGAACCGTAGCGAGATAACCTTCGCAGCCATGTGACAGTAATGCACGTGCTTGCAAGGTAGATATGACTTGTACAGACCGTTCGGGTATGAACCCGTTATGGATGTACTCTGGTGCATTAATGTCGTCGAAGATCACTCGATATGAGTGGCAGTCTATGGTAGCATGGTGCTTGGATAGCCAATCCATGCCGAGAATCATATCGAACTCAATCATGTCTAGAGGAAGTGCATCTACTGCACGAACTCTATCGTCAAACTCCAGAGGAAGACTCTTGTATACATGAGTTATTAATACAGAGTCCCTCAGAGGCGTGGAAATGGTAAGCTTATTTTCTAATGGCAAGGGAAGTGTCCTGATGTTCTTAGCATAAGTAGTGGAAACAACTGAATGAGTGGCACCCGTGTCGAAAAGAACACATACAGCCTGGCCGTACATATACAAAATTCCAGTAATGGTACCTATAGATTTGTTTGCCTGATCGCGCGATGTCGTGTAGACACGCCCAGTGGTAGGAGGCGGTTTAGTATCAGCATGACCCGAAGTACCCTCCATTTCACCCTTACGGCAATCTCTCATACGATGGCCAGGGAGGCCGCACTTGTAGCACGCGTCAGAGTCACGACGACATGGGCCAGGGTGTCTGCGATGGCAAGTGCTGCAAAGAGGATGAGTGAATCCTCCAGCAGGAGTCCTTGCTTGCTGAGGGCCTGCTGATGACAAAACGTGTTAAGAATAAGGTATATGCACGAGTATAGGACGTAAGCGTCATAAGATGTTTACCAGTGTTAGCTGAACGGTTAGGCTGAGAACCCCTGTGGTTCTGGTCCCTTCCGTTACCGTGGTTCCTGGTAGAGATTAATATAGTGTCAGCATGAGAGACATAACATGAAATCATAAGAAGATGCATAAATAGTAGGACCTGCTGTTGTTGGAGTGTCCCGCATTGTTACGGTAATTATCATTACCGTTGCGCCTTTCCACAACAGAACGGTCGTTAGAGTGACCGTTTCCTTTGGGCTGATTGGGCTGCTGCTGAGTAGCCGGCTGAGACCGGTCCCCAGTTTTCTGCCTGGAAGATACAGTTTAAGGGATGATTATAGAACATATAACGATAGGATGCGGTCTGGTTAACGCTAGAACATGAAATGTTTTACCTCTTGTCGGGTCTTTCAGCTTCCCCGAACTCATCGCGTTCCTGCAACATCTCAAGTTTTCTTGCTGCGTCGGCCACTTGTGCTACTGTATTGAACGTAGCACATACCAGATTGTTCGCGACCGAGGTGCGAAGTGCCCACCTAAAATGGTGTGCCTGCTCCTCAGGAGTACCAGCCGCTGCTCCTAGAAAACCAGCTAGGCGAAGAAAGCGCTGCATGAATTCGTTGCTATTCTCGCCCTGTCTCTGACGTATCCTGTGGTATTCACGCTTGAGTTTGTCCTGCTCTGCCTTAGGAAAGAACTGTTCCATCACTCTCTCCTTGAATTGGGCCCATGTCAAACCAGCGACCCATTCATCACCTCCTTCTGACTGCGTCAAAGCTAGCCACCAGTTGAGTACATCGCCTTCAAACCTGTAGCATGCCAATCTTGCCTTGAAGGCGGGGTCACATCCCATAGCATTGAAGATTTTCTCAATGTGAGTCAGCCAGCTTTCAGCATCGCTGGGGCTATCAGTCTTTTCGAAAGCTCTAGGTCGGAGCTTGTTAAATCTTTCCAACCATACCGCTAGTGTCACTGGGGGAGGAGGAGGTGCCTGATTCTGCGGCTGCTGATTATTGGCAGCTTGGACTTCAGCACGAATGTCATTCCTCAGTTGAGGAAGTAAGGCTTGCATGGCAGCTTGAATTGCAGCATTGAGCTGCTCTTGCTCGCGTGTGAGAACCATCTGACAGTATAACATAAAACATATGATTAACAGTTCAACATAAAATATAAAAAAAAAAATTTTATGCCAAAAATTTCACGAGAAAAATTTTATGCAAGAAAATCTTTGTACGAATGCATGATGCAGTTTTATGAAAACTTTGATGCTCGAGAGTGAACGCCTCCGGTCAGTTCACTCAAAATAAAAGACATATCGAGGGGACGCCTATGGGTCGGTCCCAAATCTAAAAGTTTCGGTAAAACACATGCGACTAAATAGGGCCAGTCCTGTACCAACCATTACTTAGTCAAAAACCCTGTAACAATGACATGTATATGTATGCTTAAAAATGATGAATGCATGAAAACAACTGTCAGTTCTAGGAAGACCGTAGTGACTACCCACTAATCACAGGTCATATTTGAGAGCCTACAGGTCGAAGCCTTGTCTCTGATACCATAATTGTAACACCCCATTTTGGAAATGGAATATTACGCATAATCATGGCGTGTCATCAAAGCATACAAGGATAAATGTCTAAGCATTATTCAACCATAAAAGGGAAATACCGGAATCAAACATCGGTACCCCAAAGTAAAGCTCATCACACACAAACATAAATACTGTAAAAGGAAAGGACGAAACAATGTCCAAAACAACTGTATCAAAGTAAAGGAAATGCATAAAGTAAAGAAAGACAGTAAAGCTTCCAGTCCATATGCACCTACGTTAGAGATCTACGAGCGTCCCTGAGTACCTGCCGTTTTGGGAACATGAAAAGGAAAACGGCTGAGCAAGACGCTCAGTGCACGGATGTACAATAAAGCATGATATAGGATAAGCATGTAACATATAACAGCGGAAGACTAAGTACTGAGTAAACTGGTTAAGTAACAAGAAAACTGGTTTTATAGTTTGAAAAGCCTTATGTTTATCTTGTGAAAACTGTTTTAACATATATATACCATAGCTCATATAGGTCATGAAAAGGTCACGTGCATGAATACTTGGAGGGGTGACCTCATCATGCTGATTAGAGGGGATGCCTCTAATCAATATACTGGTTCGGGTAGGAGGGATCAACTCCTTGTGAAGGGTGCAAGGCACACACCACATTCACCATGATAAACTGAATAAAACATGTAACTAGGATGCACCCATACGCCCCACCTGATATAATAATATGGCCAAACTGAAAAGGGACGCCACGAGCAATCACTCCGCCGTGGGGAAGTCATAACATCGGTGCCTCCAATGCTATGGTTATGGTACCTCCATAACTAGGTGAAACTGGTCATGCTTGTATATGGCTATAGATTATGCTAAATTAACATAAGCAGTTCAAAACAATAAAACGAATGCTGGGGAAAACAGTTGGCTGCATACGGGGAAATCCTAATAAGGAAAGAATGTCCATACTGAAAGGACGGGAATCCGTAACTCAAGTCCAGTGAATGAACGGAAGAAAGACTCCTACTTCTGGATCACTAACGCTACATGAATACACACGTGTATAAGTATCGATTTACTGATTACGTACTGGGTTTTGTGTCTCATATTAGCTGATTTGGTATGTTTTAGGTCCTGGTTCACTGTTTAAAGCCTTAAACTGTGTTTATCTAGTATTCTGATTAATCTGATTAAGTATTACTGGTGTTTCATGTATTAATATACTTACTGTATAATAATAAGTAACTTTCCAAAAATAGCAGGTTTCCAAAAATAGAAAGTTTCCAAAAATAGAAAGTTTCCAAAAATAGAAAGTTTCCAAAAATAGAAAGTTACCAAAAATAGAAAGTTTCCAAAATAGAAAGTTTCCAAAAATAGAAAGTTTCCAAAAATAGAAAGTTTCCAAAAATAGAATTTACTGCCTAAAATAGATTAGTTTCTAAAAATAGAAAGTTTCCAAAAATAGATCAGCTGCCTTAATTAAATAAGTTTCCATATATAGAAGGTTTCCATGATTAGATTAGATGCCTGAAATAGATTGATTTCCATATATAGAAGGTTTCCATAAATAGATTAGTTGCCTTATTTAATTAAGTTTCTATAAATAGAAGTTTCCATAATTAGAATTAAGCTGATTACATAAGCTAACTTATAAGTCTAAGTGTTATAAGCTTATTTCTTAAGTCATATGATATAGTGTATAGTTTAATTATTATTTCATGTATTTTAATTAAACTATAGGTTATGCATTTTAATTAAAGTATAACATGTTTTAATTAAAATGAAATGAAAATACTTAGGTTAAAATGTGTATTATTATTAATAATAATATAACCTAAGTCATGTCTAAATTAATTAATTATAGGCATGTTTTAATAATTAATTAATTATAACTTATAACATAAAATACTTAGGTTAAATTAATGTCATGATAAACTAATAATTAAAATAACCTAAGTCATGATTTGATTAATATTTCATGTTATTAATTAATTATATCCTAAGTTCATAATTCATAAAAATTAACATGTAGCATGAATCATGAATTAACCAACGAACCATGAATCGGGCATGAATTCGACACCGTACCCCGGGCCAAACCCGGGGCACATGTGTCTCCTTGCTGCCGTGGGTCCCACATGAGCCAACCAAGACCAAAAATGGTCTTGGTGGTGGCGGCAATAGCAAACCAAACCCCCCCTCGGGTTTGTTTGCTAGGCGGCCAAAAACAAACACCCTTATAAATCATTCTTTGATTTTAATTAATACCAAAACATGTTAGATCAATGATTAATTACCTTGTTTTAATAAGAAAAATAATAACATGTTCATGAAAATAATCAAAGATTAAAAGAATTAAAAAGAATTAAAAAGAAGGGTTAGAAAGGTATACCACTATGTAGCTTGGAAAAAGGATGAACAAACACGTATTCTAACACTTGTTTTTAAGATCAAAATCAAACAAACACCCTCCAATGGTGGTGTTTAGGTGGCGGCACAAAGAGGAGAAAAAGGAGAGGAGAAAAACTCTTTTAGGGTTTTTGTTTATTTTCTTGTAAAATGAAAAGTGAAAACATGTTTTACTCTTTACCCCCCTTTACTTGTAAAGTCCATGGGCTAAGCCCATTTCTTGTATGTGTGCCGTGGGTATGGGGGCCCCACATGGGGTACCCGTACCTTTCTCGTGTCCCGATGTTTCGTGTTCGTTCGTGGTTAAACGTGCTCGTGTTTAAAGTGTTTCTGTTTAATCTAACGTGCCGTTTATCGTAAACTTAACGCTCGTAATTATATTGTAAGTATTTACGTAATTATTTTAGCTAGTATTTTAAATGGTGATCATGATTTAATTATGTTCACGTGATATATTATTAACTGTTTATCATGAGTTCGTACGTAATCGATACTTGTCATGTCATACACGTATGCACTTGCTTGATTATTAGCACATGAATGTGATCAATACTAACTGAGGTAAGTTTTAATCTAGGACGTACGATCTTAAGGGCACTATTCATGGTAAAAGCATGCGGGTTTTACAGTAGTACTTACTATGTACCGCGTTAACACTAACGGTACTTACATAACACTAACAGTACTTCAAATACACTAACGGTACTTGACACTTAACAAATAATTCCCAACACAAGGGATTTTATGAGATAACTTAACTGTTAAGAATTTTGGTTAGCAAGGGACACTAGAGGGCTGTTATGTCTATCTTGCATAAGCAAGTGTGCATAATTGGACAGTGCTTTCCGCCCTATAATAATTTGCAGTTTATAGGTTATCTTCACTAGGATAAATTACTTTGTTAAGGTCCTTTTCCATTTTTATTACTTTTATTTTTGGATGCTGACAGATATTTTACCAAGCGTTGTTGTGACCAATTTAGACGTTGACATGGCTTTTGCAAACGTTGACAAGAATATAGCCGTTGGGCGTTGATGGGTTATTTTTTACCGTTGACACTCATTGGGTCCTACCCAGTTGTTATTTTTGACGAAAATTGGGGCCGTAATTTTTGGAGTAGATAACTTTTAATTAATGCACAAGATAACTTATTTTCTTTTCAATATTTTCATCATTATATTTTGAAAATACTTGCCTCATTTTTGACCAATCACATGTGCCTATCTCTCCTATATATTTGGCTCCTACTTTTTAAACAGGGTACTCTCATATTCTTGTCTAACAATTTTCTCCTAAAATTCATCTTTTAAAATCTTTCACAAACAGCTTTCTACATCAATGGCGCCTAAGTTTAAACCAAGTGACTTGGTATTGGGATTCAGAAGTCAGCACAATATGATTGCTTATTTGGAGGCTGATGATGCTCTGTTTCCACAATACACCCAGATGGTGGCGTATTTGAATGCATCTCCACTTAGGTATGCACTTTCTCATGCTCCTCTCATCCCTGTCACTCATATTAAACAGTTTTGGAACACTGTTAGTTCCTCAACGCTTAATAATGTGACTACATTAACAGCTATTGTTCATGGGCGTACTTGGGTGGTTACTGAAGCCTTGGTTCGCCAGGCTTTGCATCTTAATGATGCAGATGGTATAACCACTCTACCCATTAATGAAATAGAACAAGGACTTCGGGCTTTGGGGTATCCTTTCCCTGAAGAGGGTACTTTAAATAAATATAATAAACAAGAATTTCCCCCCAGCCTGGAAGTACCTCATACATGTCATCCTTCAATGTTTGAGTCCCAAATGTACTGCACATAATGAAATTAACAGATCAATTGCTAGTGCAATTGTGTGCATTACAAATGGGCAAAAGTATAATTTTTCTAAACTGATTTTTGATGGCATGTGTAAAAACAAGGGTAATAAGATGACTTTGGCTTATCCTAGATTTTTACAAATGATTTTTGATAACCAAGGGTATTGCACAAGGGATCATGATGATTTTTATGAGATACCTATGCAAAAGAAATCTATTTTTAGTAAGATGAACTCACCCCCTCACCATGACTTACCCCTCACCCAAGCTATGCTTGCTGTTATTGCAGCAACACAACCTCAACCTGACCCACAACCACAACTTGACCCAATACCAGATCCCTTACCTTCACCTCAACACATGGAACTTGACCAAGAATCCTTCAACGCTGACATGTTAAATGTTGGCTTTGACACTAGTAATCCAAACGTTGACACCTTTCCTTCACAGACCCAAACACCCCTTAATCTTCAAACTACCACCCAATACACATCATATTCTACACCCCCTGAATATAGGTTGATCAAACGCCTACGGACTAATGGAGTGTTCTCCTCTAGTGGTCCTAGCCATGTTGCAAAGAGAACCACCACCAGAAGTGTGGTTGGTGCTATGGATGAGGCTGGGACTATTGGTACTTGCTTAGATGCAGGCCAAGCCAGTCCTAACATCTTTAAGACCTCATCCATGCCCCATGACTCTACTTTGGGAGGTCAAATACCCATTCTAGAGGAGGGCAGATTGGAACCATACACAATGTTGGAATTGACGGCTGTCTACATTAGCTTGCAAAAGCAAAATGCAGACCTGGTACAAACAGTCACTACACAAGGCCTTGAACTCAAGTAATTGAGGGAGAGGATTGTTCTTTTGTAGGATGCTAACAATAGGCGTGGTATGGAGGATTCTTCCAAAGGGGAGGATGAGCAGATCCATGTGAGTGACAAAGGCTCACATGATGGAGAATCTTTGGGTGTCGCTGAAGCCCTTACTAAATTGAAGAAGCAACCAGGTTTTGATACATCTTTGGTTACTCCTACAAACTTGAACTTCTCCTTTACAGTAATGATGGAGCAGTTCACAAGAGGCGCTGAGACGAGTAAGTTGAGCGTTGACAAGCAGACTTTGGACGCTGACACACCAAGCGCTGACAAGAGTAAGTCGGGCGCTGACACACAGAATTTGAGCGTTGACAGACCTACAGCTATGGTTGGTAATTCCAGTCATCAGCTATCATCAAGGAAGTTTCTTCACAGGTACCATCATCATCTTTACCTATCATTGATCCATTAGATAAGGGTAAAGGAATCATGGTAGAGGCAGTAGTTCCAAAGGATGCAACTCAAGTAGAGTTTGATTCAAAGTTGGTTGCACAACTTGTGGAACAAGAAATGAAGAGGGTTGGTGAATCACCATTTGTTGTTACTTCTGAGGAACAAGAAGGAAGTGATGAAGGGAGTTCAGATTCAAGTGTTATGATAATTGAACAACCTAAAAGGCTTGAATATGGTGATGAGTTGGCAAGGGAGAGACTTAGAGAGTTAAAGTTGCAGGTAGATTATGATATGCCAGAATTTGCTCAGATGTATCATGCATGGGAAGATAAGATTATAGAGAATCCAGATATGACAATTTCAGATCAAATTTGGGGATTGGAGATTCTTCTAAGAGTTCAAAAAGATTGCAAGATAATTCTGAAGCATAAGGCTAGCAATGTTTTCTCACTGCTAAAGAGGGATAGAAGGGAGCTTTACTACATGTTACTCAGATGTCATGGAACAGGATGGACCTTTAAGAAATTGTAGGGATTATCCTTTGAAGAGTTGGAGTATAAGGCTTATCCCATTTGGGCAACAATGCAGGAAATGAATACTATCAGACTTCTCTCAGATGAAAGGAGGGAAGAACTTGTAGAAGAGATGGAAATTCAAAAGGCAATGATTGTTCCAATGCCTTTGAAGAAGGGAGTTCCACTTGAGTTCCCTAAAGATATGGCTAAATTGAACCCTAGTGAAGCTGTTATAAGAAGGAGCATTAAGCTCTCACCCATGGAAGCTTCAGATATGGTACAAGTGTTACCTCTTGATGCCAGAAACCCTATCATTAGCTATGAAGAAGATGCAAGTGGGTTTTGGATGATTGGCAGATATGGGAAAGAGGTACACACATTTACTACTCTTATGTCTCTCTTTGCAAGTATGGATAGGGAATACTTAGCAGACCTTTGGAGGTTTTTGATGGCCAAGTATGAGACTAAAGCACCTACTTTAGTCAATGGAATAAAGCTTTGGTTAACATTCAAGAGAATGTGTGCACCAGAACAAGAAGATCCTGTTTGGAAGGATCTTGAGGATGATATCAGTAGACTTCAATGGCGTTTATATTCAGCTGCTAGTGTGTATTATTTGAGTTCTACAAAGTTTGCTGAGTATCTACTTGTAGATGTTGAGTATCCCATGTCCAAAGAAGTTTTGGAAAAGATGAAGACAACACAGCTGGAGATTGACTATTCAAGTGATGTGGCCAAAGATTTGATTAGGCATGTTTATTACCAATTTGATAAGATTTGTAAGAATCCTCCTAGTTCTTAGTTTTTATTCTGAAACTTGATTACTAGAGTAGATATCAAGTTTAGCGGAGGATTGTTGGGAATAAAATGTAGCCAGTACACTTGGACGCTGACAAGAAGAAAACAAGCGTTGATAAGAAGAAAACAAGCGTTGACAGATCAAGCGTTGACAGGAAGATGTCAAGCGTTGATAGGATGAAGTCAAGCACTGATAGAAGACTTAGTCTACACGTAGTAAAAATATGATCGACAATGTATTTTCTATGTTTATCTTTACCTAGAATAGATGATACGTAGACTCTTGTACAAGGCTTCTTATGTCTATAAAAGAAGACCTTTAGGTTTTGTTTCATATATGTTTTCATACGTCTAACACTTTCATTGTAAGCAAGTTTGTTCTAATCAATCAAAGTGAAAGTTTGGTTTATATTGTTTGTGTGTTCTTGTTTGAGTATTAATTCCGCATAATACTTAAATTGTTTTATACACAACAAAGTTTCTCTACGTGTTTAACTTGATTTAATTACACAAGCTAAATCGATCTAAGTTTGGGATCAACAATTAAGGCACCGCGCTCAAATATGACCGTTAGACCTTTATCCTATAAATAGTGGACCATTCTAAGATTTTCTCTTCACCTTTTTTGCACACAAATTTACAGATTCAAACATACTTCTTAAATCATTCAAATCCTTGATTATTTGGTTGATTACTACTTGTTTAGAAGTGAATCTTTCTCCTCCCATCTCTTCCTCTTCAAGTGCAAAGAGAAGAACACTTTCATCCTTGAAGTGTTGAGTCTACCTCAAGATCTATTGAAGATCAAGTTTTATTCATTCATTATAGTTGTATAGTGTCGATCCAAGTAGTTGTGTTATTTGGAGTTGTGTTGTGAAGATCCAAGTAGTTGTGCTATTTGCTAATTGTGTTGTGAAGATCCAAATAGGTTTGTCTATTTGGAAGTTGTGTATGTAGTAGGGTTAATACTTAGTCCTCAAAGTATATTAGTGTAGATAGGTCCTGGCTAAGATTAGGGCTCGAATTTTAGCTTAGAGTCAGAAATTGGATAAGCAACGTTGTGTACGGTTTCTCCACCTCAAGGAGCTTGTTGATTAGTGAACTCTCGAGTAAGGAGTACTCGAGGAGTGGAGTAGGGACGAGGAGTGAGCTTCGTTGCTGAACCACTATAAATCCTTGGTGTTTGGTTTGATCTTTCTTTTCCTTATCTCTTTACATTCATTATTCTTTATTAGCATATACTTTTGATTATTAGTTTAGTTGCAATATCCCTTGTTCAAAGTTTTTGAAAAGGATTTTTGAAAACCCTCATTTAACAAGTAAATTTTAAGAAACTATTCACCCCCCCCCCCCCCTTCTAGTTTCTACACAATCGGTTTAGATTCTATTAGGCTGGCACTTCAAGTTGTTGTTGAAGGATTTCTCGGTTTGTGATTTTGATGTTGAAAGGATAAGGTGTCGTATGAAAATGCGGTTGGGAGCTTAATGTACTTGATGGTGTGCGCGCGAATGGGCGTATGCAGTAAGTGTAGTTAGTAGATATTTGGAGAATCTGGACATTTTATAGAAATCATTTGAATTAAATATGAAGGATATATGTTTTCCACGTGGAATGTAACTACCTAGTCACATTGAATTCTAGTAAATGACCAGAGATAGAGACCATTCATCAGTTGTTGCTTTTCCTAATATTGAGCATACCCAGCTCAGCGACCAGCCTAGTGAAACTTAGCTCAGCCAAGGGCTTGGTGAAAATATCAGTGAGTTGGTATTCAGTGGGTATAAAGTGTAACTCAATATCAGGTTTAAAAATATGGTCTCTGATGAAATGGTATCTTATGTCAATATGCTAAGTTCTGGAATGAAGTACCGGATTATTTGAAATGACAATGGCACTTGTGTTTTCACATAATATGGGAACTTTATCATACAGGATACCATAATCTACTAACTGACTTTTCATCCAGAGAACTTGTGCACAGCATCCAGCGGCAACGACATATTCATCTTCGGTCGAGGACATGGCCACTGAGTTCTGCTTCTTTGCACTCCAGCACACCAGTTTTCCTCCAAGGATTTGACAACTTCCAGAGGTACTCATCTTGTCTAGGAAACATCCAGCGTAGTCTGAGTAGGCTTTTAAGTCGAAGCCAGATCCATTTAGATACCAGAGACCAAGTGAGGATGTTCCTTTTAGATACCTAACAATTCTTTTCACAACTACAAGGTAGGATTCCTTGGGGTTAGCTTGGTACCTAGCACATAGACATGTGAAGAATTATAGATCTAGTATGCTCGCTGTAAGGTACATTAGTGACCCAATCATGCCTCTGTATAAGGTCTCATTTACAAAGACCCCTGAGTCATCAGATCCCAAGTCATTGGGTGGAAGCATGGGGCATTTCACTAAAGCGCAATTAGACAAATCATATTTCTTGATCAAGTCTCTAACATATTTTTGTAGGCAAATTGAAAAACCTTTGGAATTTTGTTTAATTTGAAAACCTAAGAAAAAGTTTAGTTCCCCCATCATACTCATATCATATTTTTTGGTCATTAGTTTGGCAAATTGCTTGCTCAAGGTAATGTTGGTAGACCCAAAATTGATATCATCCACATATATATGAACTATAATGACATCACCCTTGCATTTGTACGTAAACAGGGTTTTGTCAATAGTACATCTAACAAACTTATTGTCAAGTAAGATTTTTGAAAGAGTTTCATACCAGGCTCTAGGTGCTTGTTTCATCCTGTTGGGAATTAAATGTATAAGTTTCAAGTACCGTTGGATATGTAGTAAGTACCGCTAGTGTAAGTAAGTATTGTTAGTGTTGACGCGGTACATGCATGTATCGTTAGTTTTAATGTCAAGTACTGCTAAATTGATAAGTATGATTGTGACTTAGGTAAATATATGTTATAGTTATTATAGAAGTATATCGTGTGTGATATACGTATCATATAAAAATATTTTAGAGTTTCTTATACTATAAAAGGAACGTAGGACCGTTGAGTTTATTGTACCTCAACACAGATTTAACGATTAATAATGAATCGATAGTTAGTAAATCTTTATTCTTCTTAGCTTTGATAAGTTAGATTTCGCATAACTTATCTTGGTTCAGTAAGAATCTCTCTCGTGTTCTAGTTTGTTTACAACGAACGTACAATCCTTAATAGGATCACGATCTATTCATTAGGATCAACAAGTGGTATCAGAGCTTTTTGAGAAACTCTGAATAAGAAGAACTCACCCAAACCAATAACCTCACTCTCACCAAACAAACATCACCATGTCTGTCTATGGAAAAGAATTTCCTAACTTAGATGACGTTCAAAATAGGGTGGATCCAGTTCAGCAAGGTGTAGCAGCTTAAGCATAAGCAAAAGTTGAACTAAAAGTCCAAGCACCTACGTTTGTTCTACACACTCTCTCTACTGTTAAACTCCTAATTCTTAAAACTGGCAATTATGAAACTTGGGCCATGCAGATGGAACACTTTTTGAATCACATAGATCACACTCTGTGAGATGTCATTAAGAATGGAAACTGTTCAGTTCAAGTTACCTATTTAGCTGATGGTATTGTACAAGTTATGCCTCCCAAAACCAATGCAGAGATCTAAGCGTATAAGGGAGAGAAAGGCTAGGACTACTCTAGCCATGACACTTTCTAAATATCTCTTACATAGCTTTCATCACTTTAAAGATGCCAAAGTTATGTGGGAAGCTATTAAGCTTGAATTTGGAGGAGACGACAAATCTAAGAAGATGAAGAAGACTATGTTGAAGCAAGAGTTTGATAGCTTTTCAATTCCTAGCTCATAATAGATCCACTAAGGCTATGTAAGATTTAGCAAGTTGCTTACTCAGCTAGCAACTCTTGGTGCTCCTATTCCAACTAATGAAGCAAACTTAAAGTTTCTAAGAGGGGTACCACTAGAATGGAAGTCTATGGCTATGCACTTCATTACTATAGATGATTTGGATGTTACATATTTTGTTAATATCTATAATAATCTCAAAGTTTATGAGATTGATGTTTGAGGAACTACTGCAGCTATAACACCTTCAGCATCAAGCAAGCAAAAATCTTGCCTTTGTGTCTGATAATACCAGCGGTACCTCATACCAAAGTACCACCAGTGGTTCATCTTCCACTCCTAGGTCACAAGGACATAATCAATCATCATATAATGATGATGTCATCTATTCTTTCTTTGCTAACCAAGATGGTGGACCAAAGATAAACCTTGAAAATCTATATCAAATGGATGATGTTGATATAGAAGAGATGGACTTAAAGTGGCAAGTAGCTATGGTGTCTGTTAGGATGAGCATACTATTCAAGAAGACTAGAAGGACTGTGTAAGTTAATCCAAGGTAGTCTATGGGTTTTGATAAATCAAAGGTAGAGTGCTACATTGTAGAAAAAATGGACACTTTGCCAGGGAATGCAAACAACCTACAACAGGAACAACAACAGTAAAGAAAGTGTCTCAAAGAGTTTTGACAGAAATCCATGGAAGGTAAAAGATGATAAGTCTATGGTCTCAATAGATGGCACTATCAACTGGACTCTAGGACAAGAAACTGAAGAGCATGGTCTGATGGCTGTTTCTCAAGAAGATAGTGAGGTACATCCTTGTTCTAAAGATTGTGTACTTAAATTTAACAGTCTTAGAAAAGAATTAGAGGAACAATATCAAAAAGGTAATACTAAGAGTGTAGAAATTGTTGCCTATGAAAAAGCTTTGCAAAAGTTAGAAGCTAACATAGTTTTGTATCAAAAAGCTCAACAGAACTATGAGGACGAAATCAGAATTATGTCTCTTAGCTTAAAAGAGAAATAAATAGAAATTTAAACTTTTCAAAAGCAACTTTCAAAAATTTCAACAGAAAAAAAGATTTAAAAGTTAAATTGGCTAATGAAAAGGAAACTATTAAAACTTGGCAAAACTCTTCAAAGGGTATTAACAAGCTCTTAAGTTCTCAAATTGGCTATTATGGCAAAACTAGTTTGGGTTATATGGGTGAACAAACTGGCCTAGTTTTGACTGGTAAGGATCTTCCAAAGAGCATCTTTGAATGCTCCAAGGAAGATAATTAGGTTGTGCCTGTAAATGATAGATATGCATAGGGAATGAAGGATGTTCCCCCCACCCTTGTCAAGAATATTTATACCCTTTGTGAACACTGTAGAGATAGATGAGTCTGATATTGTGTATGGTAAATAGGATAAAACTACTAGTGACCTAGAATCTGACTCTAGTAATTATACTTCTTGCACCTCTGACTCTAGTGCTTTGACCCAACCAGAACCAAGGGTAACAAAAAAGGTTGTATATCAACCTTTAATGAACAATTTTATTCTTGAAAGATATGTGTCACCACCTAGTTCTACTCTCCTAGGAATACCATGGATTAAGGACCCTAAACACCATGGTAGAGTTAAAAAGGTGGCCTAGGCATTAAAAAAATACTAGAACAGACTTACCTTTTGGCTCTGTCATGAAAAGAAGAGGATGTTTTGTGTGTGGTAGTCTAAGTTATTTTATTAAGGACTGTACTCTTCATGAGGACAAAATTGCTAGGCAAAATGTTGCTAAACAAACTACAATGAGTAAAGGTAGAAAGGTTACACAGGATAATGGTCAAAATAGGTAAAGAGAAACTATACCAAAGTGGGGATATGCATAAAGGGTGAATAAACATAATGTAACCAATAAATATTCTTACCCTCGTGCAAGTAGGAACTTTGTTCCTAGAGCGGTACTGCTGAGATCTGAACAGGTATCGTTGAGGTCAGCCTCTGCAAGTACCGCCAGACCAATGTCTGCACGTACCACCCTAGACCAAAATTTAGTACCGCTAGACCTAATGCGGGCTTTAACACTAATAAGAAAAGCTTTTTCCCTAAAAGTAAGACCACAATCCCCATCAAGGAAGCCCTTTGATAAGAAACCATATCAAAGGTGGGTGCCAAAAGGCAAAATGCCAGTACTATTGGAAGTACCGCTAATTCAAAAGCGGTACATGTGCCAGTTTTGAACAAGGCCAATGATATGACCTCTCCTTACACTTTTGATTGGCCTACCAGAACTATGACATGCAGAAGCACATCCAACATTACAAGTTAGACTACCTTTAAGACATATAAGTCTGTTGGCCTCACCAAATCCAAGCCTGTGGCTTGGGTCCTAAAAAAATTGATTTCTTTTTGTGCAGGATCATCCATGCAGTGATTTAAAAGATAAAGGAATAGTGGATAGTAGATGCTCAAGGCACATGATAAGGAATAAGGACTAGCTTGCTAATTATGAGGAATTCAAAGGTCGTTCAATTGCATTTGGGGGTAGCAAAGGAAGAATTACTGGCAACGGAAAGATCAACACAGGAAAATTAGAGTATGAAGAAGTGTTCTTTGTAAGGAGTTGAACATATTCAATATATTTTCAGTATCAAAAATGTGTGATAAAAAGAACAAGGTGTTGTTCACTGACGCATATTGCATGGTAGTCACTCCAGACTTTGAGTTGCCTAAAGAATCTCAAATATTGCTCAAAGTACTAAGGTAGGAGAACATGTACACTTTCAATCTCCATACTATTTTCCCTACATGTGGTATGGTTTGTTTATTAGCCAAGGCTTCTGGTGATGAGTCTAATAAATGGCATAGGAGGTTAGGACATGTTAATTTCAAAAATCTTAATAAACTTGTGAAGGAAAATCTTGTGAGAGGACTACCTTTCAAGTCTTTTAAAAATGACCTTACATGTGTTGCTTGTAAAAAATTTAAGCAACACAGGGCCTCTTGGAAGACCAAGACCATTTGCTCAGTGACTCAACCCTTACAGCTTTTGCATATAGATTTATTTGGATCAGTTTCTGTAAGGAGTATAAGTCATAAGACCTTTTGTCTAGTTATCGTAGATGACTTTAGCGAGTTTAGTTGGGTTTTCTTTATGGCACATAAGAATGAGACAAATGATTTGCTTAAAGATTTTATCACCCATGTTGAAAAACAATTCAATAAATAGGTTATGGTCATTAGGACATATAATGGAAAATAATTCAAGAATGCTGAATTTGATGAATTATGTAGGTCTAAAGGGATCAAAAGACACTTTAGTAATCCCAAAACTCCACAACAAAATAGAGTTGTTGAGAGGAAAAACATGACACTTATTAAGGCTGCTAGGACTATGTTACCTGATTCACTTTTGCCTAATACCTTTTGGGCATAAGCAATCAACACAGCCTGTTATGAACTTAATAGGGTGTTAGTGACTAAGCCTCATAATAAGACTCCTAATGAGCTTTTGACTAGTATACAACCAACCATAAGCTATATAAGACCTTATGGATGTCATTTGACTATTCTGAGTACTCTTGATCATTTGGCAAGTTTGATGGTAAATCTGATTCAGGATTTTTAGTTGGATATTCAGTGCATAGCAAAGCTTACAGGTTTATAATTTAGCAACTGACATGGTAGAAGAGAATATCCATGTTAACTTTTTAGATAATAAACCCAATGTCCCAAGAATAGGTTATGCTTGGATGTTTGACCTAGACTATTTGACAAACTCCATGAATTATTATATTATACAAGCAGATTGTCAAACTAATAATGCATGTTTAGTAGAAGCTAATACAAGTACAAGTACACAAGAAGAGGATGCAGCTATCTCTGATTCATAGGAAAATGCTGATGAATGTGTCTTTATACCTGTTTTGTCTCCTACTCCACCTACAGTGCCAAGCCAAAGTCAGAAGAAGCCAGTGGAGCCAGTACATGATCAAGCCTCACAAGATGATTTACAAAGGCTTATTTATCAAGAGAAGACAACTATAGTTAAAGTTGATCGAATTAGAGAAGAACATTTGGAGTCACCAGGTTCATCGGTACATACAGATATAAGCGGTACCTTAGTCTCAAGTACCGCTATGCAGAGTTTGATACCAGTAAAAGATGTCTTTGATCATTTCTCCTTCTTGAAAGATAAATACATTCCTACAAATACTGCTGAAGATCCATTGAATGATGTCCTTGAGTCCTTAGATGATGAAGACATTTATGCTAGTCCAAAGGTGGGCATTTTCTCTAATTCTTCCTATGATGAGGAGGGTGAAGTGGTTGACTTTAGTAAATGGAACCATCAATTCCAGTCAGTCTTATCCCCACTCATAGAGTTCACACCAATCATCCTAAAGCTCAAATTATTGGAGATCCTAAGTCAACAGTTAAGACTAGGAGACAGGTCCAAGCAAGTAATGAAGCCCATGCACTTGTTAGTTTTGTCAAGAAACAACAAAGGACCAATCATAAAGATACACACCACTATTTTTTTGCTTGCTTCTTATCACAAATAGAGCCTAAGAATATTTCTCAAGATCTTGGAGATGAAAATTGGATGGATATTATGGTTTCTTGTAGATTTACCATATTGTAAAAAGGTCACTGGAACTAGATGGGTCTTCAAGAACAAAAAGGATGAAAGAGGTGTTGTAGTCAGGAACAAATCAAGGCTTGTTCCCCAAGGCTACAGACACGAAGAAGGCATAGACTATGATGAGGTTTTTGCTCTTGTGGCAAGGATAGAAACCATTAGGTTATTTTTTTCCTTTTCCTCTTATATGGGGTTTATTGTCTATCAGATGGATGTTAAGAGTGCATTTCTTTAAGGCACTATTGATGAGGAGGTCTATGTTTCTCAACCTCCTGGTTTTGTAGACCCTAAGTACTTTAACAGAGTCTACAAAGTCATCAAAGCTGTATATGGTCTATATCAAGCTCCTAGAGCATGGTATGCTACACTGTCAAATTTTCTTTTGAAACATGGATACAAAAGAGGGACCATTGACAAGACTATTTTCATCAAGAAGAATAAGAAGGATATCATCCTTGTGCAAGTTTATGTGGATGACATTATATTTGGTTCTACCAAAAAGTCACGGTGTGAAAAGTTTGAAGCTTTGATGAAAGGAAGATTTTAGATGAGTTGGGAGAGCTTACTTTCTTCTTAGGACTACAAGTCAAGCAGAGGGAAAGATATCATTTTTATCAGTCAGGATAAGTATGTTGTTGAGATCTTAAAAAAGTTTGCAAGTATGGAGTTTAAGAGTGCAAGTACACCAATTGAAGCTAAAAAGTCATTATCCAAAGATGAGTATGTTGTATATGTGGATCTACACATGTATAGATATTATGTATCATACTGATTCTAGTCCAGATATAATGTTTGAAGTGTGTGCTTGTTTAAGGTTTCAAGTCAATCCCAAGGTTTCACACTTACATGCCGTGAAAAGGATTTTTAAATATCTCAAAGGATAACCTAATTTGGGATTATGGTATCCTAGAGAGTCATCATTTGACTTGGAAGCTTACTCCGATAGTGATTATGATGGGGAAAATCATGATAGGAAGTCCACAACAGGAGGTTGTCAATTTCTTGAAAGAAGACTCATCTCTTGGCAATGTCAGAAGCAGACCATTGTTGCCACTTCTACTAATGAATTTGAATATGTAGCTGTTGCTCCTTGTTGTGGATAAGTGCTTTGGATTCAGAACCAAATGTTAGACTATGGGTTCAACTTCATGAACACCATAATATACATTGAGAATGAAAGCAATATATGTATTGTTAAGAACCCAGTATTTCACTCCAAAACCAAGAATATTGAAATTAGGCATCACTTCATCAGAGATGTTTATGACAAGAAGCTGATTCAGTCTTTGAAGATTCATATAGACAACAATGTGGCTGATTTGTTTACCAAATCCATTAAATCCAAGAGGTTTGAGTTTTTGGTAACAAATACTAGAATGTTAAATCAGAAAGGCTGTGTTAAGGGAAGGATTTAACTATAAAATATTGTATGCATATGTTTTGTATAGTGTTTTTGGTTGTTTGTAATGTTTTTCAGGAAGCATGGACCAAGCAAAGATAGTATACAATAGAACTTAGCCTGCATGTACGGTGGTTCATTCTTGGTACCGTTTTTAGAAACAAGTACCGTTATGCATAATGGCGTACCACTGGGTTTACTATGTATCGCTAGGTTACCGTTGGTGATCGTACCGCTCAATGGTGTTTTATGTGGAGGTTATTTCGGCCACACGTTTTCTTAACCTATATAAACCCAACCCAATTGCATAATTCACACACTTAATTGCTCTATAATCACCTCTATTCCATAACCTTAAATTTTCCACCGACAATTAAGCAATCATCAATAGCGACCTTTTCAGTGATCTCAAAGCATAATAAATTAGCGAACTTGGACAAGAACAATGATAATCGTGAGTTCCATGAGATGCTAGGCTTTTTAGCTCGAATCCATGTCGGGTTTGCACTCACTGTAAGTCCAACTATCACAAAATCAGTTATGGTATAGTTTTAGAGGACAACTTCCTCCATAGCTCGCCATAATGTACCTTGCATTAAAGTAAAGGTACATGGTAAGATTGTTATATGATAGAAGCATTGATTAGAGCTTCTTTACAACTTAATGATGCTAATGGTATTGACTGTTTGCCAAATTTAAAGATTCATGATAGTTTAGAAACTATGGGATATGAAGGGGGCATGAATCAATGATTTTCTTTAAAATATATTTTTCACCACAATGGAAGTTGCTTTTTCATTCTATTATACACTATTTAACTCCTAAAAGCACTTCTTTTGACCAAATTTCTACAAGTACGGCTTTTGTTGGTATTTGTTTAGCTACCAATAGGGTGTTTACTTCTTTAAAGATGATTCTTGATGAAATGTTAAAACACTTATAGGCTAAAAATAAAAATTTGATGTACCCTAGATTTTTACAATTTATTTTGAGTGAACAAGTGCTTGACCCACCTGCGACATCAAACCTATGGACTGTATCCACCTTTACTTCTAGAAATTTTGCCTTTTTAGAACAAGGCACAAATTTTAATGGGTCAGTGACCCTATTGTTTGCTTCTATGCTAGAACAACAAGATAATACTAAGGGTGAGACTTCTAGTTCACCTAGTGAGTCTCAACAAACTCCCTCACAAGCTCAGTCCTCATAAGAAGCTAACCCTACTTCTTCTTCTCATCATAAATCAGAGAGTTCTGATGAGAGGATCCATACATCTGATGATGTTCCTTCTCCAAGTGGTTCACCACTTGCCGGAACTGAAGTTGTTATGGATCTACATGCTTTGACTAACCTTTGTAAATCTTTAGCTCAACAGGTAAAAGATTTAAAGCTTGCTAAAGCAGAACAGGATGCTAGAATTTCCAAGTTCGAGGATAAGCACAAAAGGTTAAGAAGAAGATGCAATCCCTGGATTAAGCATCAACTTGCTCTTGCTCACCTAAGGCATGAATAGAGGAAGGCTGAGAAGAAACAAAGAAAGAAGCAAACGAGGAATGCATCCAAACAGGGGAAGAAATTGGATGCAGCTAGTCTTTCTTCTGGATTAGCTGACAAATCAATGGAAGATGCAGACCTTGAGGGGAGGAATTTTGATGATGAGACTAGGTATGATGCTAGAATGAAGTTTAATGTGGATGAAAATATGGTGGAAGAGCATGTACAAGAAGAAAATCAAGATGAACCTCCACAAGAACAAGATAGACCATTATTGAGTGAAGAATTTTTTGCGGAGGTTCACACTCCACAAAAGCAAACTATTGATGTGGAGATTCAAACTTTGGATAGGACTAATGTGCAGAGTCAGAAACCAGAGAAACCATAACAACAACAACGAAACAGTTTGATCAACATGAGCATGATTTAGAAGCATTAAGGAGAGAATTAGCTCAGATTGGACAAGATACAACAAAAGCTACAGCTCAACAAGCGGCTTAGTTACATTCTAATGAAGATTTGAGAAGAGTTGAAGAGCCTGCACAGACTAAAGAGTTGAATGTTGAAGATTTTGTATCAGTAGAGAAAAATGTGTCTTGTGATACCTTGGTTGTTGAAGAGAAAAATAGTAATGTGTCAAGTATCGATGATGCAGCAAGTATCGGCAAGCATGAACTTAGTATCGTCAAGCCAACTGTAAGTACCGCTGGTATTGCTGGTACCGCTGAGAAAGAAGGTTCAAAAAAAAGCCTCAAAAGATAATGCAACTCCATCTTTTGGAGATTAAATCACTTTAACTAATATCTTGCTTAGCTTGAAGGAGAATACCTCAGCATAAAAGGCTAAACAAAAGATGCTAAGGAAAAGACACATACTGGTGATGATAATCAAGTAGTGTACTGAACATTTCAAAAGATGAAACACAACCTATTTTCCCTGAACCAGAAAAACTTGATGAACAGGTTGTTGAGCCACAAATACAAGTTGAAACAAAAGTGGAACAACCTACAACTATTGTTGAAGCACATGAACCAAAGAACAAAGAAAAGGAGGTTCAAGCTTCAAAGCCAAGTACTAAAGGCATTGCCATTCCTGGTCAACAACAACAAGAAAGTGAAAAAGAGAAACCTATTAGGTTCAAGAGGAAGCTACCTAAAATTGATCCTTAGGAAAAAGGCAAAAAGCCTTTGGAGTCTGAGTAAGAAGAAGAAGAAAGTGACTCAGATAGCATTGGTGGATGATGTGTTCGGACATAGATATTTAAAGAATGCAAATACATATCCCCAACAAGAAGCCAAAAACTTGATATGCGTTCTTTCCACACATTGGGTTTTAAATTTATAAACAAGAATTACCGATATTAATTAGAAACACAAATTCAAGCAAGTATACTCTAGTCATGTTACAATTAGGTTGGTAAGTCAAGGTCGTCCCATGGGACTTGGTTATACTCAAGCGTTATTTGTTTGTAACAATGGTAGGTATGATTGTCGCGATCACACCACCATGGGAATCGTTAAAGGCACAAGCACACAAAGAACATACATGTATAGTCAAATGATCACATGGACATTAGGATGTTTAGTTTGAAAAACATATTAAAGGTAATCCTTTCGACCTATAGAACCAATAATAAGACACTAGTGCTTTATAAATCAATAATACATAAGTCTCAATCAAGTGGTCACTTGTGAGCCTTATGCCTAAACCAATAACAACAAGAATCCTTTCGACCCATAGACTTGGTGTTATCAATTTGACAAGTTCCATTTACTTGAAAGATGATTAAAACAATATATTCAAAAGACTCCTTTCGACCTATAATCTAGATTAAACCTTTGCTTGTTATGTTTATTAAGTCTCTTGCACAATCTTCATAAAGCGGAAGACCAAATCATTTGTCGATTAACGAATTGAAATCAACCGTATTGAGAATAACTTCGACATATAGACTCAACAATGATTAACCAAATTGACAAACAAGAATAAGTTCCAATTCAACCAAATATAATGTTATCACCATAATCCAATGACAAGCACTAATAGAATCCAAACATCCATTTATCACAAGTTTACATATGATTCACACAAGTATCAAAACATTCACAATATCACAAAATACAAGAATCACCATAACATGAACATAACAACATTGAATAATAAAGAAGAAGTTACCAAACATTAGAATCCATAGCAACAAAGTATCCAAACGATTCAAACGAATAGAACAACCAAAATACAATGCATCCTACCCATAGCCTTCTTGGACATCAACCTCTTGGTGCGAGTATAGAGCCTTTTGGGGTGTTTGGGAATGAGGATTGTTGGAGATTGAATTGTTTATGGTGGTGTGGTTTTCTTCTATACTTCTTCCATGTCTTATAACATGAACATGGTAACTAATTCCACCCCTCACCACTTGGGTGAGGGTGATATCAAAATCACATAAATATGATGGAGATGGGATTAAGATGATTCAAGGAAAAAGAGATGAGATAAGATGATTATAAACACTACCCATGGGTCTTATTTATAATTGAATTAGCCTTGGCCACCAAGTAGTTTTCTTGGAGTCAAAGATGAGTAATGTTCCAGGGAATGGAGTAATGAAGAGCAAATGATCGGTCTTTTGGTGTTACGGACTTTAATTGGAGTGTTTAAGATAACTTGGAAAATTGGCAGACTTGAGAATGCTGGTGGCAGAATGAATCCTGCTGGTGGCAACTTGATGTAGTTTTGCCGGTGGAAACTGGGTGTAGTTTTGCTGGTGGCAACTTCAATTCTGCTGGTGGCAAAATGGTGTTGTTTTGTTGGTGGCAAAAATAAAGTTGTTGGTGGCAACTGGGCCAACTTTCCCTTATTTTTTCTTTGGTCCTTTTTCTTTTTTTCTTCCACTTTATTTCTTCCAACCTTTCCAAGACTCTTTATCTTTGTATTATTTATCATACGAGAGCTACACTTTCATGTCTCGTTCATTCTTTCACCTCTAATACTCCTCTTTTCTTCATTTCTCGTGATGTAACCATTGATGAACCTACAATAACAAATAAGTTTCATTAAGTATCATATGTTCATACTAATCACATAAATATATGCATAAACACCACAAATACGCTCCTAGAAATATGTTAGATTTGAGCGTTGTCAGTGGAGCTGAAAAGAAATCCAGACATATGGACCTTGATGAAGAAGTAGCTAGGAGAATGCAAGCAGAACTGCATGAAGAAGAGTTGCAAGCCGCTCTTGAAGGAAATGGTTATGTACATTAACCATAGTCCGAAACATTATTATTGATGTTTAGTTCATGAACCGAAGCTTAACTCATGTAAGTTCCTCTAGTGAGTATTCAACCTAAATAATCAAGTAACAAATCAAAAGTTAAATGCGTCAAGGTAATCGGGACGGGGATTGTCAATCCCGATGGATCCACCCATAACATTCGCGCTTAGCAACAAAAGTAAATTAACGGTTCATGATCAAGAGAGGAAACTTAAGGCTATTGACTAAAAGCAATAATATCAATGAAAACTGTTTGAAAAGCATACAAGTCTGAATAGCATACAAGTTCTGGATAGCATACAGTTTTTAAATTGATGTGTTCCACCATGTAAAATCTCACCCCGCGTTTAGAAACAATGTGCAAGTAAAAAATGGGCTATGAAATCACCTTAGCCACGAGGTAAGTGAATCATTGAACTCAGAAGCTGAGTAGAAACAGTAGTGGTGAGACGATCACCGATGATATGGATGCCCGGTAAACACAAAAGCCGCAACCTACCAAATAAGGCGCGCACTTTATTAATAATTGACTCAAGTATAAACCATACTTAATAACATAAAGCTCAACATTACAAAACCATGACAAACCCGAAAGAAAAACAATGCAAGTGGTACTACAATACCCTTCTATATGTTCACTTTATTAAACTATTTTCTCGATAAAAATCTGCCGGCACATACCAAATGTACAAGCTCACTTCCCTAACTTAGACAACTCGGATTTTCATGAAACTTGGTGAAAAACTCAATCATAACCTGAATAAAACTCAATTTAAATTTCATTCAATGATTTACATTTTAGAACCACCTGCTCAACACATTTCTAGACTTGAAAAACCTGACAGATTTGAACACTTGACTCGTGAAACCATTTTGACCATCCTAACATTTACCATTTTCAAAACCGACCATTGAATTTGAAAATAGACTCAAAATGCTAAGTTTAGGGCCAGAGAACAGCCCTTGATCATTTGTAAAACTCATTTTATAGTCCCCGAGATTCGATCCAAATATCGACAACAAATTCGGATTGTGCCGATATTCGTCTCTCGGTACACGAATAATCAAACTATCATAACTTCCTCCTCGTTTTGAGTTAGAAGCTATAATTTATATCAAATCGAAGCTAACAAAAATCTCTACGACGCTATCTTATTAGTTTAACAATAATTGAAGTTTAATACATCCAAAAATAGCCTCAAATCTATTACCCTAAACCACCACTCTAAAATTTATACCAAAACACTTTTTCAACACAAATTACCTATTTTTCTACCAATACTATCATCTTATATTCAACCCTTATCAACCTAACACTTGCATGTAACATAAACAAAAATCAAAATAAAAAACTTTAACTTTTTATCATCAAAACATGAATATCAAAACTTATACCAACCATAAAATTATAAGAAACTTGAAAGTTGTTACATGTAAGAAATTTTAGTACCAAAACAATCATCTTTTGATTTCTAACATGGGTCTTAATTTAGTTTTAACCAAATCAAGCTCAAAATCAAGAAAATTGGAGTGTTTTGTTGACGGGGAGGTGGCGGCAACATAGAGAGAGGAAAAAAAATTGGTTGTGTGTGTTTTATGAATGAGAAGAATAAATGGTAGTTGGTGAAATTTTTTTATATAGTGGGATGGAGGGTAGAAATTGAAAATATTGAATAGTTTTGGAATTAAGAGCAATTTAATAGTTTAAAGGGTAGAAAATGACTATTAGTAAATTTTGAAAATATTTACGGGGCTCGGGTTTCGTAAAAATACTTCTCAAAAGTTAAAATGCATCATAATTATGATAATATGGTTTCCCGACACGACTTAACACGTAATTAAAACGAAATCGTCAAAAATATTAATTATCAAAACAATCGATAATAAAATGTAAAATTTTGAGCATCGTCGTCATCGCGGTCATTAGTAGTTCTCGTTATTCATTGGTTTTAAGTAAACTCATTGTAAAATGCACGCGGGTATTTTTAAATTAAAAATTTTGATTTAAATAAATATGGAAAAATAAAATAAATTTTTTATAATTCCAAATAAAGTATTATTAATGAATAAAAAATACTTAAAAAGTAAAATATATTAAAATTATTATGATCTCGGGATTTACATATAAGAATACAAGAAAATATAATACGTTGGAAAATTCAAGAGGAACGAATAAAAGAATAAAATAATACCATGAAAAGTACGAGTTCTTACAGTCAACCCTCCTAAAGGAACTCCGGTCCCTCAGAGTTCATCTGGAGACAGTAGAAGATGCAAACAAAAGGAGGTACATAGTTTAGAACTGATTCATTGCTTCCTAGGTAATTTCTGCACCACAGCGTACCTTAACAATTGGAATTCACTACGCTTCAGTTTCTTAACTCCTTTTCGAATAAATTTTCAAACTTGGATTAGAATAATGGCCTTTCTGTAGGGAGACATATCAAGAAATAAAATGAACACAAGAATTGCTTAAATGGATAAAGTGCTCTAAAATGAACCAAGATTGTTAATCAACAAGGAATCGCAATTCACGCAACTGTAAAGCACGACAATTTACTTATTAGAAAAATAGAGGAGAAATAAGAATTACATACAGACATTTGGATTACAAGTTGTCACAATTATCTGTCTAGGGTTTGGTATTAATTTAAAACTCGGTTTAGGTACTTTCTTGATTTAAAGAAAATTTTACAAGGTTTAGTGATTTGAAATCGAACTATATATATTTAGTGAGTAAGCAGTTGCTTAATCTTTTTCTTGATCAGGATTTCAAAGCCAAAAAGTAGAACACTTCAAAATAGTTATCTTGATTGGCTTAAGCACTTTTGGATGACTGTATGAAATTATTGTTAAAAACTCAAGTTTATTGTTACCATTAGAGAAAATCAAATTTCCAAATTATTTAGAATCATTGCTAGAAATTATAAATTAAATTGATAATTTCATTAGGTTGAAAGTAAAGTATGATATGATCAAATACTTTAAAAGATACAGCTTGACTTTTTTTTAAACACTAGTTATAAATCTAGCAAAAAGGATTTATAGATCCGACATTAAACTTGAAATGGGTATTTTGGGTAATTTAAACATTTTGATAAAGTGTGTATAACGTTCTTAAAATTTTAGAATAATTTATAGAAATCCATAAAGGTGTTTAATATCTCAAATGGTAAACATGTGACATATCCGAGTTTTCAAAATATGACAAGATAGCAAACAAGTAATGAAGCGAATAATAATCAACAGTTAGTATACAAGCAATAGTTCGAGGGAATAAAACGAAATTCGTATCAATTTCTTAACGGACATGATAGAGTAAATGCATCGGTGATATGGACAATAAGAAACAAAGGATTTAGCAAGATTAATTCACGAGTGTGGTTGGCGTCACCAACAACGGCTTATTAAGTTCTCGGTGGTCGATACACGATCGAAAGAGAAAAGTCACACAATAAATTTTCGAATCACGGAAAATTCTTAATCACTTGGGAGTAAATCCAGTAAAATGAACAACATTAGTAATGAGAGTTGAAATCAATACGTGGTTCACACGAACGAATTTCAAGACAATAGAGTCTAACACACATCATGACAAATACACGAAATCATTGTTCACATCTAGTCATAAATCATTATACGTGTCCAGAGACGTTTCAAAGGTGTACCAAAATAGATAGAGAAGGTCGATCAATGAATAAGCATAAAAAACATTGAAACTTTCAAGTCTGGTATCAATGGTAAGTTATTAGACAAGTGGTAACGAGAATTATATCATGAGGATGATGAGGTAACGGGTAAAACAAGGATCATTGAGTATGGAAATATGTGCTTGAGGCATGTACTTTGTTCAAGAAAAGATCAGGGTTTATATGTGTATGTCACGAACTGGGGCTACTCGCATAAGATGTAAAAGTTTTTATAAACTTTATTTTATCTAATTTTTTAAGGAACATAATTAAAAGTTGATTCTTGATCAAATATTTATGGTGACTACTATTCAGCCTCGCATGGCTCCTTATAAATTATGCATAAGTGATCAGGCCATGCATAATTTAGGACTAGCAATGCGATGCCCAGCTTCGTCAAACCAGTATTACATGTCATATTATTTAAAATATGTATATAATGCCATTTATAAAAGCAGGAATCAAAATAATATATGAAACTCTTTGCTAGTAACTAATTGGCTAGATGTTTAAATCAACCATCTTAATGTCACAAGAATTCTTTATGAGACCAAGGTAGAAGAATTTGTGAAAATACATCATAAAATTAATGTCAATTAATTTTATAGGGTAACATTCAAGTATTTTGTAAAGCCCAAGTAAAACATTTTGTAAAATGATTTGCAAACAATACCGGTTTGAGTTTATATGGTAACTTATAAAATAGCGAGTAGGTTACACGAGAGTAGTAAAGAGTAGTTCATGAGACAATCGATGAAATGGTTACAAGGTGATAAGGTTTCAAAAGGTTTTAGTCGGAATCGTCATGAGACACGTGTCGAGATGATAACGAACGAAGTGAAAACAAGAACTTCAAACCTCGGCCCAAATCAGTGTTACGTTAGAAGTAGAAGAAAATAAGATAAATTGACAGTTAAGTCATTTATGAAAGAAAGGATAGAGGAATACATATGTGTTTACATCGTAATTTATTTGAAATAAATATTCTTTTAAGAAAGTAGAGGATCAGTTCCCAAATAGTACAATTATTTCGAAAAGTTTCTATTTTAGGAAAGTTTAAGAATTTAACATGTAATTAGTAATGCATAAAAATGTAACATTTTTCGAAACATAGAGTTCATCATCGATTTATCAAATCACTAGGTTCCAAAAGTTCAAGATATATATATGTATGACCGGTCGCAAAGTTACTATTTTTAAACGTTTTCAAACGCAATCAATGTTTGGTAGTTGTAAAATCTCATTCGTTAAAGTTTTACGAGCTCAAACGAACTCAAAAACGCTTCAAACCATATTTTTAAAATCTATCAGTTTTGACCTTTAAGTTTGACTTTTGGGGTTTGACCGGACCAGTTGACTCGCTAAATAACATTGTCAAGATTCGAAGTCTAAAGCAATTTGATGTAAAACGACGTTTCAGACAACTTTCTAGTTTTACTCGAGACTTGAAACGGATAAAAAATGGACGAAAATGCCCTCACATCAAAGCTGTCAACAAAATGATATTTTAGAAATACGCAGAAATAAGTTCTTAACTTTTACAATTTCAGATGAGCGTAGCTTGCTCGTTTTTAAGATTTTCGGGTCAAATTATATGTCCTAAACGAACGTCTTCAACAAGTAGAAATATATTTTTATGTCTAAAGTTTATAAAAATATTTTCTCGGCATCATTAAATTACATGTAACTTTTATGCAAAAAGTATATTTTTCGTCACACCTTGAAATTTAATCAAACTTAATAACGAGCTGTAATTTATGTACACACATGACTTGTGGATTCCATAAAGACGAAAAAGAATAGATTGTATAATTAAGCATATAAAGAAAAACATAGTATAAAATTGGTTTATGAATACCAACGATAATCTGAGAGATAAAAAACGATGCATGACATCCGTGTCTTCGATTTCAAGATGCAATGAAGGAAGGTCTCTTGGCAGTGTGATTTTCCGAAATCACAAGACAGACCTAGAAAGAAATGGAACATTAACAAATCACACTTCTGGAGCGAGGAGGTTTTATGAAAAAAAGAGGATACAAGTTTATAGAAGTAGAATAGTATTCCAAACAATCGCTACATAATAGAGGATGAATTACAAAACGATGATGGTGTTTCCAAGGTAAAAACAAACGTTGAAACTCGAAGTCGAAACGTAGAATGGTCAATGAATTAATATTTCATCGATATTCGAGTGTCGTGTAAAACGGTGACGTAAAGGTCAATCAAAGTTATAAAAACCCACGATATTATTCAACACGGATTTCAAGGAATGCTTTGAGATGTGTGACTCACACGATGTCCTTTAGTCTTTTTCAGAGACACATTGAGCTACACAATGATCGATAGTCTACTTTTTAAGACATCCAATCACAAATGATCGGAAAGAAATCTGTATATCTAAATAGATATTTTAAAGAGGTTTAACAATGAAAGTAACACGCACGGTAGTAAGATGAAAATCAAAAGTTTCATTGAAAGCAGCAACACTTATTTAATCCCGGACAATGGTATCACGAGAATACGACAACATGTAACAGTAAGTCAAGAAAAATAGGCGGTTCAAAACGAACGAGTATATGAGGTCAGTCGTATCACACATAAACGAAATAGCAATAGTACTCACAAAAGTGAGTATGAAAATTCGGCAGCATACGCGCTCTGAATACAAGTATGTAATGTCATAACAATATAAAGTCATTGCAACAAGATCAACGCGATATGGTAAGTGACGATCTTTTTGACATACGTAGGCGTGTTGGTATCTCCGCTAAGAAAGAAGCACATGTGAACTTCTTGACTGACCCGTTAGATGGAAGATCTATACTCAGACCGACGAATATTTTGGTTTTTGGATGGGTTAGAGGAAAACATGTGTGCGTGGATCTGACTAAGGTTTCTCCTCTTGTGGGGTTGAGTAGCCAGGATTTTATAACGGGACAGGCTGCTTTGAAAGCTGCCTCATGCAAAGTGACAAAACACGAAAAGGCATGCATTGAAAATCAGCACGGGTTTATTCCTTTTGTATTTGATACCTTTGATTTCCTTGCACCTGAAGATGTGGAGCTTCTGAATAGAATTCAGCGTGTAATGAATAACAACATTATAACACCTAAATTAAAAGATGTGGTTTTCAATAGATTTATATTTGCAATTCAAAAAGAGCTTACGTCGCAGCTTGTTGCTCGCACAGCTATGTAACTAAATACTACTTTTATATAGTAACTACTACTATGGATTGTTCTGTACATATGTTCAAGTAACTACTTTTTTGTTTTATGTTTATTGGGTTCACATTTTTTTTAAGATGTTCAAATGTAAGTTGTTCAGTATGAGTTAAGATTTATGTAAACTCTTAAATTAGCATAAACTTATTCAACCAATAATAATCACCAATTTTTTTTAAAAACCTACTTCCCATTATTTTTTAAAAAATTAAATATCTCACAAACGGCAAATCGTCAAACGAAAAAAAATACACCATTGCAACGTCAATTTAAATCATCTTTCTATCGAGGGGCACATGTATATACTTTCGACGAACTTTTTTCGACTTTTTTTTTCTTAAGTCACGTATGAGAGAATCATATATGATTCGTCACGAATCATATATGATTTTCAGAAAATCATATATGACTCGTGATATGAATCATATATGATTTTCTGAAAATCATATATGTTTCGTGACGAATCATATATTATTCTCTGAGACGTGACTTAAGGAAAAAAATCGAAAAAAAGTTCGTCGAAAGTATATACATGTGCCACTCGATAGATAGATGATTTGATTCTCGTCACGATCATATGTTTTGTTTTACGTAACGATGAACGGTTTGTGAAATATTTAATTTTTAAAAAATGAGTTTTTTATTACATGATAAAAATTGGTGGTTGTAATGGGTGGTTACATGATAAAAAAAGGGTGTATGTTCAACTTTTTCTTGTTATACAACGAATTTCAATTAAGTTTACTATGTTATTATTTGAAATTATTATTATAAAACTTAAATATAATTTTAACTAGTTAGTTAAAAATAAAATTATTTTTATATTTAAAAGTAATAAAATGCAATTAATAATAAATGTATTTTTTTAAAAATTATATTTTTTATTAAAAAATACAGTAATAATTTTAAAATGAATGAAATAATTAATTGTAAAACTCGAAACTTAATAATTACGGCCTATTTGATTATAATAGCATTAAATACGTCTCTATCTATAAAGCACCTATATCATGTGTGACGAATTGTTTTTCTAGATTACGTACTAACCTTTGCAACTAAAATATTCTATATATTATTTTTTTCGTAGAAACTATGCAACAATATTTATTTTTACCAGATAATAAATTAATAGAATATGCTTTCTAGTCACATAAATGGACGAATATACTTATTTTTACAGCATATAAAAGAAAAAAGATACCCTATTTGTTTTAGCACTCTTAAACGAGGAAAAAGCTTAGTGTATCCTTTATGTTAAAATCTTTATATTAGGCTGAATGGGATTGGAAGTAAAGTTACCAATAAATTTATCACTTACGCGTAACTTATTTATTCATAAAAACAAGTCATGCGCGAGTTGAAGCTTGAATAGTGTGAGGCACTCATTGGTGAGTGGTAAAAAGTGTGGGTGGTATTTTTTGTTTAATGTATTTTATTTGATGTTGTGATTGTATGTTAGAGATAAGCGCGTCACAATAAGTCATCATTCAAAATTTTGCCTAATCAACTACTAACTCAGCGTTACATCACACCAAAACAATTAACAAAAATACCCCCTTACTTACAACACCAAGGGTGTGTTTGTTGAAATGAGCAGTAGCTGTGAGCAGTAGTTGTGAGCAGGAGCAGTGAGCAGTGGCTGTGAGCAGGAGCTGTGAGCAGGAGCTGTCATAGCTCACCGCTCATTTGTTCACCGCTCATTTGTCACTGCTCCTTAAAGGAAGCATTGCAAAACTAGCATTCCTAAAAAGTAGCACCGCTCACCGCTCCTTTACCAAACGACTAAAGAAAATCACAACGTTCACCGCTACTTTTGCCAAACAAGCATTTAAAATAAAAATGCTCTTCTACACCGCTCACCGCTCTAAAATGCTTCACCACCGCTCCTTGCCAAACACAGCCCCAGCCTCTAATCACTTGGGCCCCACCACTGTCTTTTCTTTTTCTTTTTTCATTTTCACACAAACTAAAATTTATTTCATTCAAATAAAACATCACAAATACGGAAATAAAAATTACATTGATATGAAAAAAAAGAAATACGATACGAAAAAAATACGAAAATTTAAAAACACAACAATTAATAGAAACTACTCATTTTGGGGTTGACGACGCTCCAAAATATGGTCAATAAGACAACGTTGAAACCTTGTATGTTTCGGCTTATCACGAAATTCTTTTTGTTGTCTTTGAGGTATTGCACAACGCTCGACCCATGTCCTTAATATATTTGCCTGTGGACAAACATACATTTTTGCAGCTTCAGTGTGACAACCGTGGTTTTGGGTTTGTCACTTGGTCTTACTTTTAGGTTATTTTATGTGTGCTTACTTGAATTGTGTGTTTACGTGTTTATTTTGTGTGAACGAGGTTGGTGTGGTTATCGTTTATGAGTATAGAGTACTCATAAGTAAATCGAGGAACGGTTATTTCATGTTCATGAGCTCACAAGTGGTGACTATGAAATGAAAATGGTGATATTGTGGTGTTTACGTATACGTATAAGTATTATAGTAATAGTATTTTTTAGGATTTACGGTTTAGCATTTAGAGGTCTCGGGTGAGGTAATTATCCATATGAATATTTTTCAGGATGGTTTTAAGTCATTTAGGACTTAGTTATAAAGTTTATTTCAAAATTTGAGATTTTTTATAAAAGTGTATATTTTACGTCTTTTACGGTAAAACGCGTAAATTTGACTAGTTTTACGGTTTTGGAAGCTTTAGGAGCTGAAATAAATTAAGGAAAATTAAGGTAATATTACTAACATAATATTAAATAATAAAAATAAAAAAAACGAATTTATTGGGTGTTTGGGTCGGTTTAGACGCACCAAAGAAAGAGAAAAAGGGAAAAAGGGAAAAAAAGGAAAGTTGAGTGTTATACATGGACTAGGATTTTATGTACACACTATATAAGGTTATCTAATAAATAAAAAAAACATAAATCCCTGGAGACAAAGAAAAATTCGTGGGTTTCATAGAGGAGAATTAGGGTTCTTAAAAAAAATTAGGTTTTCTTCATCTTCCATTGATTTAAGGTAAAAACCTTCATTAACCTTTTTAATTAAATTGTTTTTATGTTTAATTAATCATTCTTATGATGGATTAAGGGTTAGGGTTTATATAAAAACAGTAGATTAATGATGTATTAATCATAATATGATGATCATATAATCTAGGGCTTGTATTAGAAGGGTTATAGGTTATTAATTAGATCAATTTGTTTAAAACCCGTTTTTAAAAACTGGGCAGAATTTTGAGTCTATTGTTTTGATCATATCTCGAGTTCTAGGAACATTCAAGATGCGATCAAACTAGCCATGGATAGGTAATTGAGTTGGCTTTCTAAATCAAGAAACGAGAACTAAATTGGAGGTCGGGAAGTGGGTCAAAAACAGGTTACAACAGTCGGAGGTCAAAACAGTTTTGAATTCAGCCTGTTTTCTTTTTAAGTTTTGGGTTGTTTGGGGTACTTAGGGTTGCATTGGGATCTTCTCACGAACATGAGAAATGGTTTATATATTGTAGTAAGGATCTCCACTTGGGCTAAGATTGTGGTTTAGGGTAATGAACTTTTCATACGTTTAAAATCAGTGAATTCTGGATAGGTAGCAATATATACACATATATATGGGCCTTAACAGTAGCTTTAAGGTTAGGGCAAGTGGGAGGTTTTAGCTAACATGTATAAAAGTGTGAATATTCCTTTTACAGAAACCATGGGTATGTTTAAGTGGACGTTTGACTTAAAGTTTTGAGACCTAAAACTGGGACTGTTTTGTGTAAAATTATGAACGGGTTAGCTATTAAACTTAACCAAGTTAGGGACTTATTAAGGAAGGGTAATGGGGTGATTAGAGCTTAACAATGAGGTAATTATACGGGATTAGACTAGATGTCCATCATAGGTTGATGAGCCATCTTAGTGATTGGTTCGTGTATTGATTTCGTGTTTTTGGTTTGTTAGCTTGTTGCTAGTGCGAGGACTTGTGAAGAAGCTATCAGGTGAGTTTCATAGTCCTATGTTTAATATTGATTTTGACTTCCAGATGGGATGGAAGAGACACTGTGTTGAGTTATTTTCTAAATTGATGCTGTGAATGTGTTTGTGATTTGAGATGGACTTGTGTGTACATTATGTGATTAACTGCTATGTGATTTTGATTGTGTATGATTTGGATCGGGAGACACGTGCCGTCTCAGTTATTGTGGTTTGACAAGGTAGTGGCCTTGAGTTTTGACAAGGTAGTGGCCTTGTGGTTTGACAAGGTAGTGGCCTTGGGATAGGTACATAGTGTGATCATCTATGGTACCATGATATTGTTTGGCAAGGAAGGAGCCTTGGATTTTGGTTTGGAATGACTGATCTTGAATGCTAGTTGTTAATACATAATTGTAGCACATTGTCCATATGTTATTGTGTTGATGGTTGTTAATCACAGCTTGTAATTGATTTAGCATTGGAGTCTAAACCTATGACTCTCACCAACTTTATGTTGACGTGTTTTAGTGTCTCTTTCAGGTGATACTATGGTTAAGCATGAGAACATAAGTGGCTAGGATTGGAGAAGCTTAGGAATGCATATAGAAGGAGAATCCCCGTTTCCTTCTTAGTTTTTATTTGTTCTTTTAATAAGTAATACAGTGGCACACATATATTTGTTTGGTTATGTTATTTGTTTGTCTTGGGTAAGCGGTATGACTGTTACCTACTTACCTAGACTCCCGAGTCTGATGAGATATTGTCATGACTTTGTGTCTCCATTTTATGACATTTCTTATTTCATATAGTTATCTCTATAGACACGCCATGTTGTGATGATATCCATACGTCGCGCCCCATATTCCGCCATGGTGGGGTGTGACATTCAGATATCGCACCCCCCTGATTTTTCAAAATCATGTTGTGCAATATGATGCAGGTGTACATGATTCTACGTAACTTGTTCACAGTAAATTGTCGCGCTGGCTGAGCTATAATACGCCATCTTCCTTGTAAGACACCAAATGCCCTTTCAATATCCTTTCGGGTACCTTTTTGACGGCGTTTGAAAAAAAGTTGTTTTTTCATCGCGTGCAATACTAAATGATTTCACAAAAGCTGACCATTGTGGGTAAATCCCGTCTGCAATGTAGTAACCTCTATGAAAAGTTTGCATGTTTACAACATATGGGGCCTCGGGTTCATTCCCATCCAAAAGATCACCAAATAAGGGTGAATGATTGAGAGCGGTAATATCATTGTTTGAACCTGCAACCCCGAAAAATGCATACCAAATCCACAAATCGTATGATGCAGTAGCCTCTAGTATTATGGTTGGGTAATTTTTTATCCCCTTTACCAAATTGGCCGTGCCATGATCTCGGACAATTAATCCATTCCCAGTGCACACGATCTATACTACCAAGCATCCCGGTAAACCCATGAATCGTATTATGAGCGGCATATAGCTTTTGAATGTCAGCTGGTGTGGGTTTTCTTAAAAATTCGGGTTGAAACAAATCCATTACGCACATTATAAAGTAATCAAGACAATCGCGTGCACAATGTGCACCCATTTGCAAGTATTCATCTAATGAATCTGGCAGTGTACCGAACGCCAATTGGCGTATGGCAGATGTGCATTTCATAATTACACTAAAACTTTTTAAACCCGTTGCATCAATGCGGCTAGTAAAAAAGTAAAAGTGTTTGGGTAGAGGATTATCTGATTGATTGTAATTTTTAATACCTTGAACAATCTCTAAGAAAAGAGAACGCCGCATTCGATACCGCTTCTGGAAATACTCCTCGTGATACTTTGGATACGGGCCGAAGTAATCTTCCATCAAACGTGCCTCGGCGATGTCACGTTGACGGTTAATATATCTACGCCTTTGTATTGCCTCAACTTCTTCTTGTGCTTCTTCTTCTTGAAGCTGGGTTATGTAATCTAAATCGTCCATATGTTCTTCACCGGACCATTCGTTATTCATTTTTTTGTATAGGGTTTGTTGTTTGAAAGAGAGATTTTAGTTGTGTGTGTGTGTTAAAAATAAAAAAATTAGGATTATATATAAGAAAAAAAATTTAAATTTAAAAAGTTATCGTTGCATTTCCAACGACTATATATGCCACTATCTTCTCGTCGTTCATATTTCGCAAAACCGAAATTCATTCGACGAATAGGGGTGGGTGTGGAGAATAAGCACGGCGAGCCACGACGAGGGGCCACTTCGGCTTGACGAAGTACCCCTCGCCGTGGTACCTTCCTCTCTTAGTATTTAGTAAGTTACATATTATATAAAGTGAATATTTTAATAAATAATGATTTAGTTTTTATCGTTAGAGTTGAATAATCAATGTAAATGGATTGAAACGAGAAGAGAGCATAATCTGATGTACCATTAAGATAAACGATGAGTTAGCCTATGCCACTCCATCTCGCGTTAGCAAGCATCTTTCTTTTTCCGGTTGTGTCACATGTACTCTTTTACGTTGCAACATTTTTGTAAATTTATTCGCGCATTTACCATTAATAATGTTTTTAATTACCATCAATAATTAAAAACTTGAAATTAATACTTAAAATAATATATAGAAATTTGATCGAGTATAATATATTATTCTTGCTTTATACTATTATTACGAAATTTAAAAAAAACATTAATTCATTAGTTAATGAAAAAACTGGTATTCTTATAAGATTTTTTTTTTTAAAAGCAATGTTAGTTATGATTTTTTAAACAGTTTTTTTATTGCCAGACGAGAGTTATTTAAAGACGAAAAGGGTACCACATTTTATATATGAGTTTTAGTAGTACTATTTATTGATCACAATCATTGGTATGTAACATCTCATTATTTTTACATTATTTTATCTATTTCGGTTGAGCATCGCTTCAAAATTGATCAATTAAAACTTAAACTGAACCAAAAAAATCGAACCAAAGTATATAGTTTAGACGTATTTTTCGTGTTCTTAACTCGAAATCGAACCAACCGAACAGAACCGCGCAAGACCGACATAAATATACTAATCCGAACACAATAAAAATGATCGGTTCAACACGATTTATCCATTCGGTTTAGTTTTCGATTAATTTTGTTCAACATAATCTATTATGCGGCTTTGTGAAACCATAAAATAAGTGACCCCAATTAGTATTAGATGTCATAATTAAAATTGGGAATTTACAAAGCGTTTGGATTTTATAGTTCGCACTTAAAATAGAAATAATTTTATATTTATCTAATATGAAACTTAAAATATCATATTTATCCAATTTAAAAGTCAATAATACATAATGTATAATAATTTTTATGCATATTTAAGAAAATTAAGAATTTTGTATTTCATTTTGATTAAATATAGTATTGTCCTTTAAAAATAAATGTTATACAAAATACTTAACCATAATATTACAACTATAACTATTTTTTTTATTATAGATTAACATTGCTATCCATGAAAATTAGTGGATATGTTTTACTATTTTCAAGATAATTAAGGGATGTTCATAAGGAATTTTTGAAACACTTGGTCGAAAACCGGACTCGATAAGACCAAACAAAATCTAAGCGAGCCTAAAATTTTGAACTGTTGATCATACCAAAATGTTCTTCATGTTCAAGTCGATCTGGTATGGTTCGTCTGCGTGGTCCTCTCCAACAAAGCATAATAATCGGTTAAGTTAAGCGTAAAATCAAACCGAACCGAATAAATAACCGAAAGTGGAAAAAAAATTGATGATCTAAAGACTACTAGACTCAAATATGTTAGATCTAATCCGGTTCATAATGCTCGACCCTACTTATATTTACGGAATATATACAACTTTATTTTCCTTTTATAAAACTTTGCAACAATCCTTTCTATTCTAAACACTTGCTTAATTGATATCTAAATATTAATGAGCAACCGAAAATGAGTGATAAATATAAAGGTGGGCCAAACGGGGTTTTCAACCCTAGTGTATAATTGCGTCCAAATTTCTCGATTTTTGTGACGTACGTACGTACACCATGTCCAAAAAAATTTCTGTTACATTTGTACACTTTTTATGTGTACGCGCCTCTTTTATAGACAACCCAAACTAATGCACTTTAATTAGAACAAAACCTAATGATATTCATTGTTAACCACTCAATCCCGTCAAATGAAATATAACTTGTTTAGTTAAATAAACGAACATAATAAAAACTTGTTTCGTGCACGTTTTTGTTGTCTATGACCCAGATTCTAACAGGACTATTTTTTTTCTTTCGGGATGTTTGATTTTATATAACACGCAAGAATTGATCGAATGAGTTTGAGTCTAACCTAGAATTCACGCACAAAAACTAGTCAGAAATATCGATCTCTATTTGTATTTAATATCTTCATATATATATATATATATATCCTCATATGAATGAATATCCTTCCACATGTACGCATTTGTAATAGTGGTCTGGTCCGGGTCCACTTGTATTAAATTATGTTGGATGAATTTACATATATGGCTTGAAGAAATAAATTACCAAAAAGACAAAATAAAAAAAGTGGATCAAAACCTCATGTAAAACAAAATATGTCATAATGAAATTAACTAATAGGTTGTCACTTTTATAGTTAGGAAGGGTTCACGTTATTCCCTAATATCATTTTTTTAACATCAATTAATATCTCTAATATTTATTATATTGTCAAAGTAAGACGGTTTTAATATATTTTGGATATTTTATAAATTTTAAATTATAAAACTTTACAATACTTTTTCGTATTTTTTTTACACTTTTTCTCACTTTATTTACAGAAAAACAGCTCCCTTCATAGTACTTTTCACGTTTGACTACTTTTAACTTAACAAATTTTATATTTTAAATTATAGTTTTTTTTTTTTAATTTCATAATCTTAAAATCCAAAATAATTTATAAAATTAAAATTAATAAAAAGTTTAAAAAGTATTTATAAGGTACATGCAATTAACCAACCTAATTAGAAAAAGTTTATGTCATTAGTTGGTACATGTAATTAACAATTCTAACCCATATACTATTAATTAAATACCATTCCTATATCAAAATACAAAAATACAAAATTAGGATATTTATAAAATAAAAATAACCAAACCCAATTAGAATAAATTAGAAAAACAAGTTAGTTGGTACATATAATTATCAATTCTAACCCATACTATTAATTAAAATACCATACCTATCAAATACAAAAATACAAAAATACAAAATTAGTATTAAATTAATAATACTTTTAAGATATAATCAAACCCTAATTTCACTCTTTTAAAATTATTTCCACTTTTACCCTTCCCAAAACCAAAAACATTTTCTCGAAAAAACCCCTCAAATAATTTATTCCATTATTTAATCCCACCCATCACCAAATCCATATCCCACTCTCACCACACGCGCGTGGTTTACACGCTCCAATCGCCTCCTTTATTAGTGCGCGGCATCTTTTGGACTATCTAAGCGCGTGAATCGACAGCGCGTGGGATAAATTAGGGTTTTCGTTTCAGATAATTGAAACACCACTCACTATATTGCTGACGTGGCGTGATCTGATTGGATGTTATTTTATATAAACAAAAACCCTTTTCATTTTTCTCTCACCTTAAAAAAAAAACACACACATAGTTGGGTTTGGTTCTTTCGTTATACCTAATTATAAAATTAGGGTTTTCTCAAGATTCGCGCCTCAAATTAAATCTCATCAGCTCTGAATCTGTAAGTAAAGATTATACTTTCTGAATTGCTTTTTGATTCTGATTCTAATGGTATGATTTTCTTGGATTATAATCCAGTAATCGTTCCCTTCCCAGATCTGTTTGTTTTCTGGGTATTCTTTTCAAAGATTCATTTTGGGCTTATTGAAACTAATCAGTTCTTCACTTCTCAAATCTTCAATCTTAATCAAGTTTAATAAAGTTTAATAAAGTTTCAATCTTGAAATTAAAAGATTGGATTTTGATCTTGAATTTGGGGTTTTAGATGAATTTGGGCTTTTGGGTTATCTTGAAAATTGAAAAAAAATATAAAAAAATTAAATTTTTTTGTTTAATAAAAATATTTAATGATTTACTTTATTTAGTGGGTGGAGCGGCTAAGAAAGAGAATGGAAGAAAAAAAAAAACCCTAAAATTTAGGTGATGTTAAATAGCTTTACTGCTTAGTATTAGGGTTAGTGTTCATTTTTTTTATGGCAGTTAAAAACCTTTGTGTTTTTTTTTTTAACTTATAGGGTTTCAACAACATTTGTATGATAGGTGTTGTACACGTGATACTTATCTTTTTTCGTTTTGTTACTGTGTCCTATCTTATATAGTATTATGTGACAGCTATTTAATACTATACTTGTGTAACTCATATTTTTTCTCAGCTTTAGTTACTGTTTAGCACACTTACCTTAGGTTAGCGCGTACCTAAGATAGGTTGTTACCTCGCTCCAAAGAGATTGGGTATGTTGTTGATGTAGTTAGTTTCGGCATCGATAGGTTGGCATTGGATAACATGGAATTTACATGTATCAAGTTTTATCATAGTTTAGTCAAACTAGTTTGACCAAAAAGTTGGTTTGTTTTTTACTGTTTGAGTTTCTGGTATTTTAGTTTTTGGTTTGTTATGCCATGCTGGCGGTTAAGAGAAACATGGTTTGTGTGTAAAGGTTCCGTTTTTTATGGGGTTTCGTGGATGATTTAGGTTCCGAATTCATGTCTTGCGATAGTTTGTCAATTCGTTTTTTTTTTCTATCTGATCTTATGTTGTTGCGTACAATGTGTTTGAGTGTGTGACTATGTTGAAAACTGAGGCGTAATTATCATGTTGGACTTTTGCGTTTGACGTACTATAGTTTAGTTTGTGTAAGCATGGGTCTTTAATCTTATGTTGTTGCGGACAATGTGTTTGAGTGTATGACCATGTTGAAACTGAGGCGTAACTATCATGTTGGATTTTCCGTTTGACGTACATACCACAGTATAGTTTGTGTATACATCTCGTGTGCTAGGTTAGCTCATAGTAACGTAAGTATGCACGCATGCATGGTTTACATCTATACGTGTGAAGCTCCAGGCGCATCTAAATTAAAGTTTCATTCTAAGTGTTTATAAGTTTAAGTCAACTGGGGTTTGACGGTGTGTTATAGATTAATCTCATGCGGTTCTTTCATGTGACAGTGATATTTTGAACATGAATGGCAATGACGAGAGGGGACTTGACCCCATGGATACTGATACGCTTATTGGGGGACGTCATGCTCAAAGGAACAATGTTGCTTCTGTACCAAACGCTAGCCACTCAACCTTTAAGATCGATTCGTTAAGTATCAAACTTGGCATTGTCAAGGAGAAGGGTGATGCTCAAAAGTGCAAACATTTTTCTATACGGTAAGTTGTATTGTTTGAATTTGCATTACTTACTTACACATTACTTAGGATATCAAGAAGCTACACGGCTGCGATATGTGATGGTTTTAAAACTGAAATCTTAAACAGTACATGTACATCAGTTCATATAGTTAAGAATCTTGATGTGAATGCTCTTTATGGCATGCTTCTCGTGGCATGTTGTCTATCTTGTTTGTAACTATTACCTACTGCTGGTTTGAACAGTTTCTTACAAATAAACACTACTAGCTAGAAGCTAGAGCGTTTTACATAAAGTTGAAGACTTGGAGCTTGAGTCTCAATTCCAGTTGATTCAGTTTGGCGAAGCTTTTTTACTTTTTGAATTTTTAAGTAAAAGAGTATAGCTAGGAATTATCACAATTCGTGTCACTTGATATAATCGACGCCATTCCCGGTGACATTTCCGGGACATGTAGTTTCCCAGGCAACAAGTCACCGGGCTAAAGTCTTCGAGGTAACCCTGTCGGGAAGGTCAAACCGGACAAGTTTCCCCGACGCTCGTGTGGGGCCCACCCCATTTTCCAGTCAACCGATACCAAATGTTGACCAGGGAAAATCTAGGCGGGAAACCTCACTGCCAAAATTTTCGTTAATGTATTTGGTCAAGTCTCTGGTCAAATTTGACCAAACATGTCTCGGAGACATGTCGTCGGGGAAACTTTTTGTCAAATTTTCAACCAAATGTGATCTCAGTCGACGTATTTCTCACGACTTATTTGTCTTTGGTTTCCCGACAACATGTGTCCTTGGGGAAACCCCGTCGTCTATTCGCGTTTTTCTTGTAGTGTTTGGAGTTGAATTTAACATAAATCTATAACGCTGAAGTATCCAAAGGAATATGTGAGCGATAACACGAAGTAATCTTTAATCGAATAGTTTTACTTGAAGAGAATTTACAGTGTCTATTCTTCTGTAAGAGTTTCACTGTAGAGCAGAAATAGTTATATGCTAGAAATGCTGTTTGCTGCAGCAGTTTTCAGTTGCAGACAGCATTTTATGTTTTGTTATTCTTTTTAGAATTTTGATAGATGAGTTTTGTCTCAGTTTTGTACTGGTCAACTGTTTTTTATCCATTTTCCACAGCATTGTTCTCTTACTGGTTCTTTTAATAAGCAGTCTGATGCTCTCTTGACTGTCTAGTGTTTTAGGATAATTGCGGAGGTACTAAAATCCCAAATATTTGCATAATTTAGAGTGTTTTGGTGTGTGGTGGGACTTATTGGATACACGGATTACTTTTCTGGTTCAACCTCGATCTTCAGTATATAGAACAACGAACTGCACTTCTTTTATGGCAACAAAATTACACTTTATTTATTACTATCTGACATTCCTTATCTGTGGTCCATCCAGAGGTTATGTCGCTGAATTGCGAGAAACTGGTCGCAGCAACTTGCTACCTTTTACTGATGAACTTCCGCCAATGGATGTCCCGAACTTCAGATATTGGCTTTGTCAGATGTGCTTGCAGAACTCTGGAACTGCAAGTCCTTTGCATGAGACTCCATCGGTGGTTTCTGGGTGCAATCAATGTGTGCTTCAACCTGTTGCAAGGCCAAGCCTTCCACAAAATCGTGCTGGAGTAGCAGCGCTTCCTTTTGGTGAAGGCACATCAGGTAATTCACGTTTAAGTTATATTTAGTTAAATTTCCAAATCCAAGGTTTTTGTGCATTGATAAAGTTTCATCATCATCAGGTCTTAAACCTGTTGACAGTAAGAACGATGACAAAACCATTCTCTCTGCTTTAGGCGCTAATCAAACTCAATCTTCTCAAGAAATTCCTCCGAGTGTTGCAGTTTCTAAAGAAGTGACTAATATCTGTTCCGTTGACACAAATGATGCTGCAGAAGTAAACGCTGGGTCACCTGGTCAGAGAGAGACCATTGACTCGAGAGTTCATGAGGATCCACAGCAAACTAGCATGGTCCAGGAGACAGTGACTAGTCCCGAAAACCAACCAACTCAACAAGATCAGCAGAATGAATACCCGAATGGACATCCACGGCGAAAAACTCGCAAAGTCCGTTTACTGAAGGAGTTGCTGACTAATGAAAATGTTACTCCTTCGTTGGGTCCAAGAGCATGCTCTACATCAGCACCTTCTTCCCAGCTTAAAAGGAAAATGCTGCACAATCAGGTTCAGGATCAGAGAGCTGATGATGTAACTACTGCGGGTCATGCTGGTAAAAAGGCCAAGATTTCAAAGGGGAATGAAATTGCTAAAAACAACGTGGTTGGACATTCAAAAGATCCAGGAATTAGTGAAGGTGGTGAAACAATTAATAAGTTTCAGTGGAATAAGGTTGGAACTCAGAGGAGCGCAACTCTTGGCAGGGGTGGTAATGATGCAGATACTGCTTGGCGATCAATTTTCAGTAATATAGGAAGAAAAGACAACAATCAGGTTGTAGCTCCTATTTTCACTGGCATGGCAAGAGAAGACTATGTTGAACCTTACTCCAATTTTATGGCTCCGCCTAAGCCAGATAAAAAAACCAATTCCTCTAAGAAGATATCAAGCAATCCCCCCAAAAGGATATTTTTTGGAGAAGGTTCCAGGACAGATGTAGGTGGTTCTAGGCCAAACGATCTTCCGTCAGACACCGAGTTGGGGCTCGGTCTCTCTCTAAACTTTGATCCACATGCTATGGCTTTTGATCCACAGGTTATGGCTCGAGCATCCAACCAAGATCATAGTAGAAGAGCTGGTTTTTTCTTTGGGGAACCGGCTATTGCTCCTAGGATGCCATCAGATCCAACGTCAAATGAAGGACTAGTTCATGATGTCAGCAATAGATATGCACCCGGAACAGCTTACCTGCAGGACCAGCAGCCTTATACACACTTTCCGTACGGAAGTTGCTCTGGGCCTCAGAAATTGGTATTAGTTGTAATTGTTATCATTAGTTATGTATGATTATTCTGATTAAATGCCTAAATAATTAGTTTATTTTTTTAGGATTTTTCGGATCCGTACAAGAGGAACATTGGATTTGGAGGGTACTCAGACATACCAAGGCCTCACGATCATCAAAGACAAGAACACTTCAGCATTGGGAGATCAGATGAAAGGGAAGTTGTTGAACTACTGGCGAAAAATCAGTATGAAAGGAGTTTATGTGAAGCTAGTCGCTTTGCACCTAATGGTAATAGTAACAGTGGGATGCCAAATGCGTCAGGATTTCGTAATGTTAATATGAATGAAGGAATGACAAGTTCAGCTCATATGAGTTTTAACATGATGAGGCCGACGAGTGAGAATGCTGGTCCCAACACCATCAGAAATCCACCTGCTAGTTTCTACCATCAAGACAGAGTTTCATCCTTTACGTTTGATGACTTAAGACGGAGTCAGAAGCATCCATCAAATGGTGTTTGGGTATCAGATTCTGTACCTCCGAGACACCCAAATTCACCTTATATTCATCATGCACCTGGAAGTGATAATAAGATGGCCCACGGCCATACTTACCTCTATCCGTCCACTAATCCGCAGGTACCAGAATCTTTCAACATGTACCGCAATGGTGCACAGCAGAATGATGTCTTTTCAAACACCCCCATCAGTATTCCGTTTAGTGACCCATACGCCAATTATTCAGACAAGGATAAGGGAAAAAATATGATGAATTTGGATCTGAATCTTGTTGCTCCGAATGTTGTGGAAGAACAGAACAATTTCGAATCTACAGATCTGAATCAAAAGCATATGCGTCCGATAGATTCTTCATATTCGAATGAAGCTATACCCGCAATGCAATTGCTTAGCCTAATGGATGCAGGGCAACCAAGTCGTCCATTGAATACAGACGCAAGAAAAGATTCAACAAGGCCTCTTTCTACTCCTTATAGCCATTCCAACTCAAGGATGACTGGGAAACAAAACTCGATTGCCAACTCTCACCTTTCATACTCTGGGATGAGACCTGGTGTACCACAATATCCTACTGAAAGCTCAAGACAAGTTCTTTCACCCCCTCGAAATTCGTCTTCTTTGGCTGTTGGTAAGGCATTTAATAGTGTGTTTCGAACTGATCAAAATGTTAAGCTGCCCTCCAGTCAGAAACCAAGAGGTACATCTGCTGGTTCAGTAAGCCACAACCACCGACTAGAGGATTCATTGCTTTTTCCGCTTCCTTGGCATGCAACTGAAGATCGAAACAAACTTGTTACAATGAAGACAAACAGATCGTTTGTACCCAGATATGAATCACTAGGAACTGAGGTCTGCATGATCAACCGAAACCCGGCTGATTTTACTACACCAGGGGCTGAAAATATCTATATGATTAATCCTGATAACCTGGTAGTGAAAGGAAAAAGTTCTTCCAAGGTAAAAGCGTCAGTGAGTATTAATGAACTAAAGACGCAAAAAAAGGTCGTAAAGCCTACGTCTTGAATCTGTATTGAAGATGGTTTTGATAATCTTGAAACAATCAAGTTTAGTAGTGATAATGATCTGGGATATGAATGGTTCTTTTGTTAAACGAAGCTGTTATTGCCTTTATGGCGGCAGGCAGGTATGGTATCCCTAATACTTAGTATGCGCAATCTTAAGAAAAACGCAGTTGTAGATATATTCTGAATCTGTAATAGTTCCTAAGGTTACTATCCTTTTGAGACTTTCGCTTGGCCTGTTTCTTTTGTTGTTTGAGATAGTTTGTTGTTTTGTCCTCTGACTTTGACTATAAGACTGCTCTGTTGTTTATGGTTCGATATGAGGAGTTGTGTAACTACAGATATGAAATAAACATTCGTTAAATGCCTTGAAACTATCTTTTTTGCTGTTGAAGTTTAGACTCTTCATGAGAGTACAAATGCATCTGCTCGTGTTTTACTTTATTTGAAGGTTTTGATGATACGTCACTTGAATTGATATCCTGGCGATGGGGTTACATAGGCGCCTCAGCTAGTGCTATTTGTTGGTTGACGGGGTTCTTTTACTATTCGTGGTTTACTTTCATGTATATCATGGCGATGCAAAGACGAAAATGGAATACTCAGCAATACAGCGATGCCGCATCACATGTTTCCTTTTCGTTTTAGGTAACCTCTATTTCCCTCTCTGCGTGTCTATTTACTGAAGTTTTGCTTGAATGCTTCCATATTCATTTGAGATTTCATTACCAGATCTTCGTCACTGAAGTTTTTTCTTTCTGTTATCGTGGCCCTTTTGGTTGTTATTGTACATCCTCGGTTCTTTTTTCTCATAAAACTGCTGTAAATTTTTCCTATATAAATTCATATTAACTTTTTACAATAGATACGTAATCTATAGAGTTCCAAAAGTTTTCTATTTTCTTGACATAAAAGTTGATCTGCAAGCATTCGTCCCAAAACTGTCTGCATGACTGTACCTTGTGCAAAATATGTTCTTTACAGAATGTAAATGCAATCATTTATTCATGTGTTACCCGTATTTGACCTTTGGTGCTATTTAATTTATTCACAGGTGGAGCGGAAACTCCTATAGGCTTGTATGTGTGGTCGGGTGGTTTCAAGCTGCTCTATGGATCGGTCATAGAATAATAGGCCGTCATTTTTGCACCAAATCATTGATATCGAAAATGGAATGATGAGCCGGATTCTGATCAGTAATTTCATTTGTTACCGCCACAAGATTCTGCTCCACAATATGGTTTTACGCAGAGAACTGTAGTCCCAGGTGTGGGTTCTTGGACCACACTAGGCTTTTTGGCTTCTTTTTTCTAAATGTGGGATTGTAGGGTTGGCATCAATCTTTTGGCAGACGGATTATGGAAGTTTAGTTTGCACGCATCCGATCCATGTGTTTTTCCAGACTGACTTGTTACGGCCAACATGAGGCAAGCTTAACAATTAAGACAGATAACCGACACGTGATAAAACATAGTTTAAGTTAAATATAGATACACGTATGACCGATCCTGGTCTAGTTTAAGTAAAATATAGGTAAACTGCCATTTGGTATCGTCAGAACAGCCTAGACGTGCATGGATAGTTAACGTAAAACGTATTTCAGGCTTTCCACGGGTCAGCCACCAGCGTATAGTAGAATCGGCCTGATTCAACCCAAAATGATTATGTGTGGAGTATGGGAAGTTCTTTAACATCCAACCCGATCCGCATAATTTGATAAAAGCTCTATCGTATCTGAATACAAATTCTAAAATGCATCAAAAGTTATCTGAAACACAACGTATTCGTATTCTTAATGAACCTAGATAGCGCTTAAAGATCATCTGAACACAGTTCAGCTACGCTATACGTTCTGCGAAGAGAACGAACCCTCATGATGTCTTTACTTCCACATAAAAACTTGAACAAAGCTATAAAAGAAACCTGACTACAGTTTTTTTATAAAATTGATCGACAAAGAAACCTGACTACAGTTTTTTTTTATAAAATTGATCGACAAAACAGTCTGACTTGATTTTGTCGGTAGACATAGTTCTATAAGGTTACAATTCCTCAACTCAATTTCTAAATTTGCTAATAGAATACAATTCAAGAAAAATTCACATAGATTAAAACGCACAACGGAAAATTTCAAAGTCCAACTTTGATATGGCATCTAGCTATTATTAGTCTCACTTCCTATACGGATGAAACCTGCCACCGCCACTGCTGCCGCTCCCGGCACCACCACTGCTGCCATTATCGTACCCTTTACTACCGTCATACCCGTATCCATATCCATATCCACCACTAGCACCACCAGCAGCGCCTCCTCCAACTGCCCTACCATATCCTTTACCTCCATAACCTCCAGCGGCTCCACTGCCACTGCCACTTCCATAACCCCTACCTCCACCATAGCCAGCAGACCCACCGTAGCCAGCGTACCCAGCACCTGCATATCCAGCACTACCATACATGGGACCACCATATCCATACCCATATCCGTATCCACCATAACCACCATAGTAAGCCGCAGATCCAGCTCCATAACCTCCGCTATAACCATCATAACCACCAGCATAATTACCCCCATAGTCATCGTATCCTTTGTCTCCTTTTCCACCATACCCACTACCTCCGTACCCACCTGAACCCCTACCAAAGCTACCACCATAGGACTTGGAACCACCACCACGACGTGACCGGTTGTCATATGAGAAATCACCGCCAGCTCGTTTTGGCTCGGCCCTCTTAATCTCCACCTAAAATAAGTGAAATCTTATCAGTTCAATTTGGTTAAGACTGCAGATTATTATAGGGTTATTCCCTGCAGATTCACTTACTTGTTTGCCTCCAAGTTCGTGGAGTTGACCATCAACAAAGATTTTGTCCACGGCTTCTTCACTATCAAATGTAACGAAACCAAAGCCTCTTGATCGCCCAGTAACATGATCTAGCATAATCTGATGCTCAACTATCTCACCGTAATTGGAGAAATACTCTCTCATCTCATCTGCAAATCAAAGTTAAAATTTAAAAACTTGCATCGTCATGAGTTATGAATCCATAATTCGATTCATCATAGAATAGAAAATCAAGAGATGGCATTGTTTTCTACCTTCTGTTAAAGTCAATGGTATACCACCAACAAAGATTTTCTTCGTTCTTGATACCCCTCTGCTACCTCCTCCTTGCCCTTCGTCTCTAGGAACTGTTCTCTTGACTTCAACCTGATGCAAAAAGACATTAAAAAGCAGCGGAAGTGCCTAAAAATACAATTCAAATCTGCAAGAGGAATAATTTCAACCAATTTGCCTAAAAATGGGTCGATTTGAACAGAACAGGTTGGAAGTTGCCAAATATTCAAATACTTGTAACACCCTAAACCATTCTAAGAAATAAACCTAGAATATTATTTTGATATAAATTGTGTTATCGTCTAAATTGTGCACGACCCATGAGAATAACATTTTGACCCATAACCATGTTGCCCGATAACACATCCGACCCATCTATTTGGACACCTCTAATAATATCGAAGAATTGTATCTTACAGGTCTGCCATCTATGACATGATCTTGCTCCAGGACTTTATCAGCATCGGCAGGATTAGCAAATGTAACAAATCCAAATCCACGTGGACGACCAGTAATTTTATCCATCATTATCACAGAATCAGTAAGTTCTCCATAGTTGCTGAAGTAGTTACTGAAAGACTCTGGAAACAAGAAACAGAATACGGACTTACAAATTATGAAGAATAAAGATAAAACTTGGACTATGCAATATGATAGTAAATCACAGCTCAATATTTAAAAGGCACGATAACATAATTAGTTTGAAACTAAAATCTTAAAAGCATGTCAACTATTAAGTGTATATCTCATAGGTCTATTTCTACAAGACAAGGGTTGCTTTCTGCAACAGTCGCTGCATTTATGGATTTAGTGATTTACAAATCTTAACTCCTTAACTGAACAAACCCTACAGATTCATTCGTTACCATCGTTACAAGAGGTTCAAATAACTTGAAAGAAAGCTAAAGGACGATGCTAGAGACAAAAAGGTGACAGATTATGGGTTAAAATAATCTGTCTTCCTGAGAGGCTAAGCAAGTTACAGATTAGCCTACTTATCTAACAGTAGTACAGTACATACTCTAATAACGTTGTTCCAATCTTTGACCTAGACTATGCCCGAGTGTTACTTCTAACTAAGGAATGAAGAACAACATAGCCTCCGATAGCACACAAGCCTAGTGCTAAATATTGCTTTTTCTAGCGCATCCTATACCAATATTTTGTAACCATGGGATGCATATCCTAGCCTCAAGCTACAAGCTCTTTTTTCCAACGAAAAATTCACAACAACAGTACCCAACCCGCTGGTGTCGAGTGCAGGGAGGTAGGATGTAGACAGGAGCGGAGCTAGTAGGGTGACTGGCGGATATTATTACAAGCCGTTTTTCTACTAGATTCTTAGATTTAACCCTTTTATTTGATAGGCCGTCACAACCCCTAGGTCACGCATTCATATATATCAAAATCGACCAATTCAACAAAAAAAGCAGAAAACATAACATGAAGAAAATAAGTTATGCGTATCAAGAACGCACCTTCAGACGTCTCCCAGGCAATCCCTCCAACAAAAAGCTTTCTAAAACATAACAAAATAATCCAAAAGTTACTTTCAAACTCGCAAACAAAATCACAATCATCACACCATCATCTGTGTTTTCTTTTTTACATACGCCGATACAACGCGACAATATACTATAACCAAACACTATACATCATATTCACATAATACTACATCAATCCTATAATAATACTAAACACAATAACTATACTAAAACTAAAACTAAAACTAAAACTAACCCAGCAGATGATTCACGACTATTAACGTTGTTGTCTACATTATTACCACCAACACCAACACCAACATTAAAATCTTGGTCATTGTCTCCACCACCATTAAGAACAAACTCTTGTTGACCACCATCCATTGTTGTTGTTATTTTCTTGAAATCTTTTTTAACACCCACCTGCAAAAAGTAAAAAACAAATGAAAAAGATTAAAAAGATTTGGTTTTTTGAGATGGGTTTTGAGGGAAGGTTAGATGGGAATGATTACCTGAAAAGGGTCTGTCTGTGTTTGGATTAAGGTTTGGGTTTTGTGATATGAAACCCTAGATTAAAAAAAGGTTTGTGGTATGAATGAAGAAGATGATGATGATGCTTTTTTAAAAGATGGAATGGTTTTTTAATGTGTTTGTGTTTTGATTTATATTGTTTGGGCTAAAAGTGTTTTTTAGTTAAAGATTTGTTTTTAGAAACTTAATTATTGTTTTTATAAATTAATTATTGTTTTTAGAAAATTAATTATTGTTTTTTAAAATTAATTATTTACTTATTTATTTAAATAATTTGTTTTTATAAATTTAATTATTAACTAAGTCTATTTAAATAATCAGATTAGTTATGTCAATCTAAATTCTACATAACTTAAATCGACCCATTTAATCGTCATAAATACTTTGATCGTCTAAATGATGTGAACTCGGTCATTTAGACGATCAAATTGTGGGTTGTTACGTGTGGTATTTTGGTTTTTGTGAGGTATGTGTTGGTTGAAATATTGGTTATCTTATTACACTATATTAGTGCAGACGTACATTCGTTGAAAGCTTTCTAGAAGCAGCCTTTTTACTTTCGGGTTTGAGGTAAGGGTAAGATCTATCTATATTTCACCTCCCTAGTACTTTGCTTTGGGAGGATTTGGTATGTTGTTATTGTTGTTGTTACATTATGTTGGTAGTGATGTTATTTATATAAAGGAAAGTTGGCGTAACGCTAATTTAACGTTGATGATGTTGGTTGTGGTGAAATAATGAAGTTGTATTACTACTAACTTATACTTCTCCATCATCGGTAAACATCACGTCATTTTCACGTCAATATTCTTTTCGACATTTTTTCATCACTAAAAAACTTTTATCATATCATATTTCATTCACTTTACTTATATCGCTAATTTAGTTACCATAGATGAACACACATGAATCAACAACTTACTTTGTTTAGTTCAGTTACTAAAAGAGAATAAAAATTAACAGTTTTTTTAAGAGCATTTTTATCAATTAGCATCAGCATTTAGCATTAGTCATAAAAAGCTTGTTTGGATGAATTGATTAGCATTAGCCTTTACCATACAAATGCTAATTTTTTATATGTTCTTCCAATGAGCATTTCAAGAGCATAAAAGAGTGGTAGGCTAAACAAATTACTCAAATACCCTCATCCACATACCCCTTTCATATACGTTCTATCTTTTTTTATTAGAAAAACGTGTTTAGGATTGCATTGGTTGTATTGATGGTACACACATCGAGGCTTGCATCCCAGAGATTCAATAAGTGCCTTACATTGGCAGGAAAGGGATACCTACTTTCGATGTGATGGCAATATGTGACTTTGATTTATGTTTACATTTATATCGATTGGATAGGAGGGTTCAGTACATGACACACGTGTTTTTCTCCATGCGATTAATAATCCATCTATTAACTTTTCGAAACCTCTAGAAGGTAATTTTTTTACGCCTATGTTGTTTATATCATAACTGCCATAATAGATTACAAAATACTTATTATAATTTTTTTCGATGTAATTATTATTTACTTGACAAGGGATATCCACTTAAAAAAGGATATTTGGTTCCATATCCAAAGATAAGATATCATAAGTCACAATTTGAATATGAGCCGTCTAATAACAAGCAAGAGGCTTTTAACCGTTCTCATTCTTCTCTATGAAGTGCAATTGAGAGATCATTTGGAATTTTGAAAAAACAATGGAAGATACTCGATAGAATGCCTAAATATAGTGTGGAAACCCAACATGATATAATTATTAGTGCATTTGCCTTGCATAACTACATCCGTAATAGAGACAAAGAAGACATGTTGTTTACTACGTTTGAACAACATCCAAATTATATGGGAGGTGATGATTATGGTGATGTGCGTGACTCAAGCACAAAAAATGATGATACTCAAAGTGGAACATCAAACGACATAAAATTAATCCGAGATGATATTGCTACGTCAATATGGAATGCGCGTCGTAGATAATTTATGAATAATAAGCATGTAAAAAACTCTATTACTAAAGAGAAATTTTTATTTATATATGTATGCCCTTTTATGTCTTTTTGCATATTCAGGTTACTAATAATGTTAATCTACCAAACACTATTATAAATTAACTGTTCGTGCTAACTGCTTACTGCTAACTGCTTACTGCTACTGCTAACTGCTACCAAACACACCCCAAGAAACACTAAAATTGAACCAAACATATGGTTAAGCATCTTTGTCTTCGTTTTAACTCGGTCTGGACCGACCAAAGCCGAAAATGAACCAAACATACAACTATACGTGCTTTTGTTAGTTTTAATCTGAACCGAACCGACCAAAACCGAAAATCGTAAATATACAAAACCGAAACTAAACCGAAAATGATGGGTTCGACTTCGGTCGACTCGAATTGATTTGGGAGTTTGGTTTATTTTTTTATTAGTTTTGCTCAGCGCTAAATAAAGTTATATATACTACTATATAAAAAGTGTATATCCTTATTCTAATTTTAAACCAAAATTTAAAATTAATAATCAATCCTCAACTATTACATCATTTTTAATTAAAACCTAACTCCTTACCAAAGATGCATACAACACATCTCTTTGGTAACAACTTATTAAAAACCCAATTTTATTCCCACCAAGAATTTAATCGCCGGATCATGCTAATTTCATATGAATCAGTATTGAGAAGGATGTGCCCATCACTCTAGCAAATGGCATCAAAGATGAAATATAAACTCCCTATATCATTGTGGTTAATGGAGAACAACCATTGAATCAGATTTGTAAAATTGAGATTCTTTCATTTTTTTTCTTTATCTTTCACTAGTTTTAATGCCCGTGCACGCACGGGACTTGAATAAAAAAGATAAATTAAGTTATAATTTTGTCATTGCGATTTTATGTATACTACATATGTTTTTTAAAAACATATAATGTTTATATGTTTCATTATATTGTTGTTTTACTGTACACCGCATAAATTAATATAAATTCACCATAATTTTTTATTTTTTGAATTTCATTCTTTTTTTACTTTCGATATTTTTATTCTAAATAATTATATCTTATTTATTAATCAACAAACCATTTACATCAATCTTATACGTACACGATTTATATATTTATGATTTTGTAATATTTAATATTATTTTATAAAATCAATACTAAATTTTCAATACTTAAATAGTTACGATGCCCATGGACCAATGAGTTTTACTTGATTTTTCATTATGTGATTATATTAATTGATATTTTATATAAATATTTGTTGCACAAAGGATTTGACTTTGTTTAACTGAAATGTTAGCTATCATTTTCTTGATATTGTGTATTTAGTAACACATAACGACCTTGAAAAAATACATGTTGTCGTAATATTTAAAATCCCGTCTATTTATTTTCATCTTACACGGATTTCTAAGGTACTGCATTCATTTTGATATTTATATTCATGTTAATAATAATTTACATAAATTATTGTTTGATTTTGTTAAGTGTCAAAATATAAATTGACAATAATTTATGTTTTTATTTGAATATTTATAATAAAGTGAGATTTATTGATTTTTTTAATATAATAATGTTTAGAGAGTATATAAAGTTTAAGTGGGTATTTTATTTATTTTATAAATTTACTAAAAAATATGAAAAATTATAAGTTTACATTTAAGTCCATATAATTTATTTAAAATTGAACCACTAAAGTTTTATTAATCCCCTCCTCCTTTTTTAAGTTTTTATTTTTACAAATTTGACACATATATCTTTGTGTGTTTATATCAAAATATTCCACCAAAATTTGTAATTTTGATCAAATTGAATTTAATTTTAATTTTTTTCCACCAATCACATTGCTTGATTTTGCTTATGTGTCAAAATCAAACTATTTGATTGGTCCAATTGTTTTTTCTACAACCTTTACTTTTTACTAAAATTCTTAAATAATCTAATTCTTTTATTATATAAAAAAGATTTGTCTTTTTCATTATTTAATTTCGTCATTTTTCTTAAAATTTTGTTCTTTTTAAGTCAACATCTATTTTGATATATATTTAAAAGAAGATTGCTTCTTTAATTTTTAATAATTTTATTTATTTTAATTAAAATTTCTTACAATTTAACATTAGTTTGATTGTAAAAAAGACAATTGACGAGTACATGTCCCTACATTAAACAAGTACCACGCTAGTTTTAACAAGAATAGTACACATACAATATGTTCTCTAGGTATTATTAGAATGCAAAATAAAAAATTAAAAATAAGAGAAGAGAAAAAAAAATCATCTTAAAAAAGAAATAAAAAATTTATAGCCAAAATAGCTAGTTGCTTTGGGGTTTTTTTTTTCATGTTAAAAATTCTCGAGAATATAACTGAACTTTTAATTTTTTTTAAAACATTTGTTAAAAAGGAATATTATGATCACATAAATTTTACATTAAAATATTCACACAATGATGTGTAACAAAATGATATAAAGAGTTAGTGGAGAAGAAAGATAATAATTGGTTCAAATCACTTGTCACGTCATTATGTATAAGTTTTTATGTAAAAATTATGTTGTTTTAATATAGGCAAGGTTATCAAGACCCCCTAAAAACCCTATCCATACCCGCCCGACTTTGTATTTTTTTTTAATTTTTATAATTTTAGTTTTGTTATAAAACTGTGAAACGGAAAAGATGGAATAAAAAAAATAATGTTTAGTAAGTTAAAACTGTTAAACTGACAAAAAAAACATAACAAAAACTGATAAAAACATTGTCCAGGAAATGATAAAGGGAAAAAAAAGTACACAAATAGTTTATCTTTTGTTCTTTTTCGGTGGGCCAGGAGGGTATAGTAGCACCCTTCTAATATTTCTTTTTGTTAAAAATGATAAAGTGAAGGGACAGAAAGTGAAAACATAGACCGACATAAAACATAAGAATAAAAAAAAAAACTCACTTTGCAAAGTTGTTCTAACGAAAAAAAAAGAGTGAAACGATGTCGTATTTGCTACCGCATCTGCACAACGGGTGGGCCGTGGATCAAGCCATCCTCGCCGAAGAGGAGCGTCTGGTCGTCATCAGGTTCGGTCATGATTGGGACGAAAACTGTATGCAGGTAACCCTAATTTTTTATTTTTTTTTCTAATTTTTTTAATTCTAGTTAAATTCAAATTGGGGATATTTTCTACAAAGTCTTCAATTTAGATAACATGATAGTTTTGTGTTATATGTGGATTTATGAGCTTATTTGATTTCGGCTTATATAACATTAGCCTCAATTTTTCCGGCTTATTTTGAGATTTGTGGGCTTAAATTAGTTTATTATTATGATATCACAAAACTTATATAAATGTCGAAATAAGCAGGAAAATTGGGGCTTATGAAATATAAGGGGGTGTTTGGTTAAGCTTATGTATTGGGCTTATATAAAGTTGTATAAGCCATTTATTTATGGCTTATATATAATAACCTTATAAGACTTACTTAAGTGTTTGGTTTAGCTTATATGGTTAATAAAACGAAATGACAAATAAGTACATAAAAATAAAAAGGATGTAATTATTAAATGAGGGTATGAATGTCTTTTCATTTAATATTTTTTATATAAGCCACCTACCATTATATAAGCCACAAATTATTGGCTTTCCAAAAAACCCCTTATATAAGCGTATAAGCATACTTATATAAGCTTAACCAAACAATTGATTTCGGCTTATAAGCTTATAAGCCCACTATATAAGCTAAAACAAACACCCCCTAAGCCGAAATCAAATAAGCTCATAAATCCATATATAACACGAAACAAAGACCCCCTTATTATGATATAATAAACTCATGTAAGACGAAAAGTTTTAGGCTAAGCCACAAAAAGGCTGAAAACCAAATGAGTCGTAATTTGGCTATAGAAGCCGAAACAAACGCCCCTATAGATGGTTGTGTTTGTTTTTTCAGATGTTTTATGCTGACCTGCAATAATATGTTTTTAGAAACAAGAAGTTATATTAGACTTAACAAAATATATATGTTAAATTGAAGTGGGGAAAAGTCCGCTGTCTAAAAATAAACACCTTACGTCTGCGCAAACAGTTTTTTCCGTAAACATTTGCGTTCTGGCAAACTTAAGTGGAAAAAACTACTTCTTTGAAAAAATAATCACAGCCAAGTAAGTATGAGAGAGACCTCCTCGTGCTTGCGTGTAGTGAACCTAGGTGCAAAATCGTAGATACATTTATAAAGTGGGCATATATTTGGGAATTAGGATTGATTTTTGGAGTTTGTGGAAGATATAAATTGTTCGATGGTTATGGATATATTACTTGAAGCTAAAGGAAAACCGTAGAGTTAAACATTGCAGCATAGCATGAGTACATTCAATGATTATTGTCATGCAGCTTGTGACTAAAGTTAGCGTATACTGCCATGTATCTCCTTTTAACTAGTAATTTGCTTCACATACTTGTATACCAAATCAGTTTGCATGATATGATCACGTCATAATGGTTAAGTTGGTTGAGTAGCACATACATGATACTAGTGATTCAATCCAGGCAGGTCTATATTATAGTTTTGATTGAAGGTTTTTAGGATAGCATTATAGTTGTGTATAGGGCAGTTACGGCACCTCTGTTGATCAACTTTATCACGAATCAGGTGTCGGTAAACTCGTTTCTCGCTCTGTTTAAGTTGATTAAGTATGCCGGAAACCTTGTGTTGCTTTTGAATGTAATGAACCTATCTGGTTTTCTGCTTTGTATACAACTTATAGGCTTTAACTCTGCTACAGATAGTATGCATCAATCAAAGTTTTTGGGTTGATTTGAGCGGGTGATGAAGTTTTTGTTATATTCTTTTAATTAATGCTCTTATCTTATAAGATTTGATTCTTTCTCCCACTAGTTTATACATTTCAATTGAGTGCGTTGATTAAATTGAGATGGACATAGGTGCAAAGTTATATATTCAAAAACTTATGGGCTATAAAGTGTGCATATATCTAGGTATTGGGATTGGTTAAGGGGTTTGTGGAAGGTATTAGTGGTTTGAGGATAATGGTCATCTGACTTTGACGCTAATGGAAAACAATACAGTTAAACATTGTAGCATAGTAGGCACCATTTGACAATCAGCATTCAAGTTGCAACTAAACTTAGGACATGTCACCATTTAGCCCCTTTTGACCAAATTGCTAGGTTCATATGAGTGTGCATGACAGCATGAGCAAATGATCCAATTTTTAGTGGTTTAAGTATGTGTGGCTCGAGAGAAGCTTACATATGGAGTCAGCTCCGAGCAAGTCCACCTTGTAACATATCTTGTGTTGACCACACCTGCACTATAAACCATCCTTCACATAATTTCATCTGCAAACTGATGCTAATGTGCACTTATTGGATGATCATTTTCTGTAATTGTACTTGCTTCCTGCTGTTTCTGATATCTAACTCAGCGTTCCTGTTTGTGCATCTGCAGATGGATGAAGTGCTTTCTTCAGTTGCTGATACGCTAAAGAACTTTGCTGTCATATACTTGGTTGACATCACTGAGGTGCCCGACTTCAACACTATGTATGAGCTGTACGACCCATCTACTGTCATGTTCTTCTTCAGGAACAAGCATATCATGATTGATCTTGGTACTGGTAACAACAACAAGATCAACTGGCCAATGAAGGACAAGCAGGAGTTCATCGACATTGTTGAAACAGTTTACCGTGGAGCTAGGAAGGGCCGTGGTTTGGTCATTGCACCCAAAGATTACTCCACCAAGTACCGCTACTAAGCTCATTGGTACAATATGGTTCTGAACCATATCTTGAAAGATGTAAAACCTTTGGGACATCTGTATTGAACTATGTAAAACTTTGACTGGTTGGTGCGTTATGGTATTCGAAACTGTGTTTGAAGCTTTAACTTGTGCTTTAATAATCTGTATATCCGAGTACTTACCTTGAATTTAGAAATGCATGTTGCGATGATTATGAATTTTCATGTATTGGTTTATGAACTTTTTATTGGGTCAAACGCAAACGATGGTCTGTTTCGTATCGAACTAGCTGTAGTATTGATCAGCATGAAAAACCATAATTATGAATAATGATGATAGGTTACTTGCAATGTGTATGAAGTGGATAATATGGATTATAGTGTGGTATCAATGAGTCTTATGAGTAATATTGAAAGACTACAAAGTAAAAAAAAAGTTGAACAAAAACCAAGTAAATGAGTAAGTGCTTTCAAAAATCCGTCAATTATGCCTAATAGGATTGACCTGGACGGACTATTTCGGTCCGGCCCTCGGTCCAACTTTTGGACCATTTCGGTCTCGGATTGGTTCGATCTTTACCAGTCCGCACCGGTTTTAGACCGACGCTCCCCCTAATTAACTTGTCCTCGTGTCCTCAAAATCGTGCAAATCATTCTACACCTGAAATTGTAAACCATTCTCAGACCTCAAAACTAATTGGTTTGAGACTGAACTAATTCTATAATCTTTCAAAAAAGTGTGAATTGATAGGAACACCTTGATTTCATGCATCTGTTGATACTAATCGAACCTTTTCTTAAGGACCCGACCTCAGACAATGATCACTTTGCATCTTTTGATGCTAACCGAATCCTTCTTCAAGGACCCGAGCTCAAACACTGATCACTTGTCTTAGTGACTTAATTAGTCACCATTTGCTAAAGAAGCTCTTTTTGACCGCTTAACTAAACGTTTACGATGAAAGAATGATACCAACTGAGTCAAGGCCACTTGATTAGTTCCAATAATTTTAGCTTTATATTTGGTCTCGGTCATGTGAATACTAAACATTGAACACTCTTAAGGATGAAATTAGCCTCACATCTGTAGTTTTTTGAAAGCATTATATTATACAATTTGTTGAGTCGGTTTAAACATTGTCTTTTCACATATTATCTCTGATATAAACAATGTCGACGGTAATCAACGTTTGCAAGACTATTGTCTTTTCACATATTATCTCTGATATATTATACAATTTGTTGAGTCGGTTTAAACATTGTCTTTTCACATATTATCTCTCTGAAATAAACAATGTCGACGGTAATCAACGTTTGCAAGACTATTGACACTCACAAAAGAGATGAAAACGAACTAATAAAAAAACCAGTTGTGAGTGTGTCATCGCTAATAAAGTTGGATTTGTTTTTTTTTATTGTATAATTTGTTGAGTCAGTTTAAACATTGTCTTTTCACATATTATATCTCACATAAACACTATTACCGGTTATCAACGTTTGCAAAACTATTCACAATCATAAAAAGAGATGAAAGAAACTAATACCAAAACCAGTGGCAAGTCTCATTACAAATAAATTTCGATTTGGGTTTTCGGCCACGTCGAGTTAACGAGTTTTGAACACTAGCACATACAGTGAGAATGAAGTTTTGACAAACAAGTAAAGTAAAAGGGTGGGAATGAAACTTAAAAAAAAACAGAAAACTATGTTTGACTTGCTGCTGAACAACCTGGGTTTTGTTTGTTTGGTTTTGTAGTATTCAACAGGTCTGAGAGTCAGATGAGATGATTCTAACAAATGGAGGAGCAGCACTTAACTTGACCCGTTTTGGTCATCTGACCCAACTTCATCTTTCATTTTCAAAAAACAACCCATTTTCAGTTTCACTATCAAGAAGAAGAAGAAACACTCGCAGCATTTCAAGTGAGTTTGTGTCTTTTTGGTTATTGTCTCAACTCAATATTTGGATAACTTATAGACCATTTACGCCTTATTTGGTTTTCGCCTTATTATGTTTTTGTGCCTTGTTTTCAAACTTCTCGGCTTATAGTATTATGACATAATTATCTTATATAAGCCGAAAAGTTTCAAAGGGGCCGTTTGTTTTAGCTTATACAGTATAACGTAAGCTTATTTCGGCTTATATAACATAAGCCTCAATTTTGTGGCTTATTTGGAGACTTATGGGCTTTTCTAAGGGCATGTTTGGCGCGTGAGCTTCTCAGAGCTTATCCTACCTTGAGCTTATTGTTTTTAAAAAATAAGCTACTATTAAAAATAACTCTCGTTTGATTGACAAAGCTTGAGGGAGCTTGTTAAAAAAATAAGCTCTTAAATGGCATGCTAGTTAAAGTAGCATGTGAAATAAGCTCAAGCTACATGCTCCGGTATCCAGCTCCAGCAACCTGCTCCAGCAATCCGCTCCAGCTCCTAAGAATACCAAACACACCCTAAGTTTGTTATGATATAATAATCTTATATAAGTCCATAAGTCACCAATAAGCTTAAAAAAAATAGGTTTATAAAATATAAGCCGAAATATGGCTTATATAACGTAAGACCCAAAATAAGCCACAAAAGCTGAGGTTATCAAACATAAGACCAAACTCAGATAAGCCATAAGCCGAAACATACACCCCCTAAGTTATAAGGTGCATTCTATTAGCGGCCATGAGTATGATATATTATTATATTGTGGTTTGGAACTTGTTATATATGGTGTTCTTTACCCAAAAATAACTACCTATGGTGTTCAGATATGTCATAATGTTACGATCCCACATCAGCCAAGTATGGGATTGGTCGATGGTTTATAATGTCTAGATGTTCCCTCCTCCTTCAAGCTAGCTTTTGGGAGTGAGTTCTACACTTATCGAACTGATATCAAGCTGCGGGGCCAGGTTCCGTTCTTTCTCTCTGACTTCGACCCAGAGGCTTGGTTAACCATATATCATTCCTTAAGTGGATGCTTGATAATAAGCCCACCTTTGACGCCGTCTTCTCCTGAGTTGGCACCACATTCGACGCGTCATCATTAAAAGACCCACCTCATTCAACGCGTCTTGGATCGTTTTTTACCACAAAAATGCGTCGTCTGAACGATCGACTTCTTTTTCTTTCATTTTGGGTGCTTGTGCGTGTTTTGTGGAGTATATTTGGGTAGTGATGTAGGTTGTGTTATTACACTATGTTCGTGGGTTGGCGGTGGTGATCACGATCACTATTACCACCAGCCTTATTATATAGCTTCACCATACCGAAATTACAGACTTGTTGTATGTGTGACTCGAATTATTGATTCACAGAATAAGACTAAGATGCCAAATTCTTGAAGTTAGGGATAGCTATATAATCTAACATTTACCTCACATCTAAACACTCACATCAGGCATCCTCCATACCCGTAAGGGTTAGGTGTAGAAATCCCTACCTATTGTGATTTCTTCGTTCAAACCAAGCACCACCTGAAGTTAGTAAATAAACTATGACGTTTCTTGTAGGTTTACAGAAAGGAGAGCAGGTATCTCCTGGTCAGCCAGAGCTCATATTCATAGGGACGGGAACTAGTGAAGGAATTCCGCGAGTAAGCTGCCTTACCAATCCCTTACAGGAATGCAAGGTAAACATCATACTAAATCAACCAATTTCGTATGAAATGAACGCATTTTTTTGGATGTGTTTCATTGGTATTCTTTCCAATACATGTGTCTCAATGGTTTCCAGGTATGCTCAAAAGCTGTTGAACCCGGAAACAAGAATAGGAGACTTAATACAAGCGTCCTTATTCGCTATCCTAGACCCTCTGGCACATGTAACATTCTTATAGACGCTGGCAAGTATGTGGAAAATACTTTTATTCGCTTACTTTATCTATACTTATTTGAAATGATATAAAAGCTAAGATATGTTGTACTTGGACGATGCAATTACGTTGCTTAGATGTTTTGATCCCAATAAACTGAATTTAGACCTGGTCAAAAATCATGTTAGATGACCTGCTAACACTTTTTTGGTCTCTCTTGTATCTCAAGTGGAGCGATTAATTTTTCGCTAATAAAAGGTTTATTTGAAAAAACTAGCGAGAATGCACCACTAAACTTTACGAATAACCAAAGTATTAAATAAATGTAATTACAAGTTATGTTGTTAAAGTAATGATTACAAAAGCTGTGATTGATATAATGATCCAACGTTGTAAATCACTTGAGTAGGCTATCAGGGTGACTTTTATACCATTTCGTTCACGATAAAATACAACCAAAGTCGGCCCATTTTCTCATAAACACGTTTTCCTTTTGGTTTACAGGTTTTTCTACCAAAGTGCACTTCGTTGGTTCCCTGCTTACGGGTAAAGTTGGTGTCACTCATTTTGTTTTATAAATCTTTGCGACAATAAAGCCGAATCATCTTTAACCTCTTGTTTATCAATTTTATCAGGATTAGAACATTAGATGCAGTTGTAATAACTCATTCTCACGCTGATGCAATTGGAGGTAATGATTTGCGAACTGCTACTGTATATTTAAGCAAGTGAATTTGCACACGCGTCCCTGAAGCTGTGTTATACTTTTTAGGTTTGGATGATCTTCGTGACTGGACAAACAATGTCCAACCAAGTATTCCTATCTATGTAGCCGAGCGTGACTTTGAGGTACAGACAGTTGATAGGTTCGTATGTTATGATCTTATCAGATTGGTTAATTAAATTAAGTTGGTGTTTTGAAATATGATTGCAGGTGATGAAAAAGACCCATTATTATCTAGTAGACACGAGTGTTGTCACACCTGGAGCTGCAGTCTCGACGTTGCAGTTTGACATCATAAACGAAAAGCCATTCATTGTACATGACCTTAAGGTTCAAATTCACCTTTTTGATAATCTTGAACAACTCTTCAAAGTAGTTCTTACTATAAATCCGTAATCATTGTTGGAATGATATCACGCTGTGCAGCAGGCATGCTTTCACTTGATACATAATTTGGTCACCGAAATACTGAACATTGTTACGTTTATTTTGTGTCTATCAGATTACTCCTCTACCAGTGTGGCATGGACGTAATTATCGTTCCTTGGGCTTCCGCTTTGGAAACGTTTGTTACATCAGGTAATAATATCACACCAGCACGCCACGAAACACACACGCTTACTAATATTGTGATGCAGATCCCTTACTGTTATTTTCGTCTTTTTGTTGCAGTGATGTTAGTGAGATACCAGAGGAGACTTATCCTCTTCTAAAAGATTGTGATCTCCTTATAATGGTAATCACGTACCCCAAACATCCATCATTATTTTATGAATTTTGGCTCGGTTCCATTATTTTTTTCTTTCTTCAGGATGCATTGAGACCAGGTCTTTCTTCTTCAACACATTTTGCACTTCCCGAGGTTATTTTCACGATTTTTTTCTCCTAGCGTCTTCTCATTAAAACTTTGTATCATGTTGGTGCTTATGTTAGTTTTGACTCTAGGCTTTGGAAGAAGTACGTAAAATCAAGCCGAAAAGAACACTTTTCACAGGTATGTTCTTATTATCTATACGTCAACTTATTTTCTCATAAACGGGTTTGAAACATCCATCTGCATCTATACGTCAACTTATTTTCTGTGATCGATGTAGGTATGATGCATCTGATGGATCATGAGATAGTGAATGAAGATCTTTTGAAATTGAAGGAATCCGAAGGTCTTGATGTACAGCTCAGTTATGATGGGCTTCGTGTTCCGATAGAACTATAGCCTTTGCGCATTTCTTCATACACCTGCATTTTTTTGGCAAACAGAAAGAGTAATTTAACGCACATGAAAACAGCAATTTAACGCAATATGTCCTTCGCGTACATTTTTGGAACCTTGCCTAATAAAGTGAGGCAAATGGCTAGTTGACTCATTGAAATGTGCAGCGATGTGCAGACTCTAGTTCAACCTTCACGGTCGTCAAGTTTGACGATCTTTAGACGTCTGGCTTAGTTGGCTTCAATTTGCAAGAAATGCCGCGTCCAGGGGGACACTATCTAAAGCAGGTTGTAATCAATCTAAATATTGCATTTGTTCTTAGGACGGAAGACTAGCCGTGTGGGGCGGTCAATGTTTTCGGCTATCAACGTTTTTTCACTAGTCGATCTAAATGTTACTTTTACCCTTAGGATGGATGACGAGGCGTGAGGGCCGGTCATCATACTCGGTTATCAAAGTCTTTTCTCCACGGTAAGGCTAACGGTTGGGCCGTGGTTGGGGTCGACCCTGCATTTGGACGCGTCTCCCCCATTACATGGGGTGAGTCATGGTCTTGATCGGGATGTGTTTTTGGTTGATTCGTTTGCAAACGAATCAACCAAAAACACACCCCGATCAAGACCATGACTCATCCCGATCAAGACCCTTGTTGACTACTTGGTCAGATATGTTTTGATTGAGGTTACTTTATTAGGGGCTGGCAATCGAGTTGTGTTCGTGTCGATCTGTTTAGGTTTACGGGTTGACGTGTTATTATAACCTTAACCTAAACACGACCCATTTATTAATCGTGTCAAGAAACTCAACTCTAACCCACACTTACATAACACGTGTTACATGTTTTTTACCCGTTTAACCTGTTTAACTAAATATGTCAAACGTTTAATACGGTGATGTTTTGTCAATCTGGCTTGTTTATATGAAAAAAATGATATAAATATGTAAAAAATGAGAAACATTACAAATAGTTATGCAATTCAATAATATATGAATTATAATCTACCATAAAACAAAGGGGAAATGATTCCTGCTGTGGACAGCAGGTAGCATACCTGCTGCAATATACTTTACGACTTCCTGCCGACTTGAGCTTCAACTCTTTTTGGCCGTATATATTCGTCTCATGTCAGGCTTCAAGATGAGGGAAAAATCAGAAGTTATGGGGTGGTGCTGGTGTCGCTGCAAGTTGGGGTGTCGGAAAAGTTGACCCGACCTGAACCCGACCCGAACCCGAACCCGAATAATCATATTCGGGTCGGGTCACTCGGGTCCAAAAGTGTATTCGGGTCAATTCGGGTTGACCCGAATTGACCCGAGTTTTAATTAGGCTCGGGTTCGGGTTATATATATTTACACTTGACCCGACCCGACTTGACCCGAACCCGACTAACCCGACTTGACCCGACTAAAATTACATTTTTTACATTGTATTAGTACTTACTTAAGCCACTTTTTACACTTTTTCATTAAACTCGGGTTGACCCGAGCCCGAGTTGACCCGACCCGACTTGACCCGACCCGAATTGACCCGAACCCGAGTGACCCGAAATCTAATTAGGCTCGGGTTCGGGTTATATATTTTTTACCCTTGACCCGACTTGACCCGACCCGAGTTGACCCGAACCCGACCGGGTCAACCCGAATCACACCCCTAGCTGCAAGGGTGGCTAATCCCATGGCTTTTGAGCTTCAGCTTAAATAAGAATTAACCATCCTTGCAGCGACACCAGCACCATCCCATGGCTTCTGATTTTTCCCTCATCTTGAAGCCTTGCATGAGACGAGCGTATACGGCCAAAAAGAGCTGAAGCTGAGGTCGGCAGGAGGTCGTAAAGTATGTTGCAGCAGGTATGCTACCTGCTGTCCACGACAAGGATCATTTCCCCTAAAACAAAATATATTTAATCTAAATCTACCATAAAACTAGAGTTATACAGTATATTTTATTTTTAGATGCTTATAAATATTGAAACGGGTTCACGTGTTGATCTGTTTAATACTGACTCAACCCAAACACGACCCAATTATTAAACGGGTTATACGGGTTGACCTGTTTTCGACCCAAACCTATTTATCTTTAACCAAAACCTATCTAACTTCGTTTCGAATTCGTGTCATTTATCGTGTCGTGTGAAAAATTGTCACCAATAACTGAGATGACAAACGACCTGGTTATAAAAGGCCAGGCCAGGCCAGCTCATATGAAGGTAGAAATGATGATGTGTAGGCCCATTCATGTGCTTTTGATCTTTGGGTACCCGTGAACTCTCAACTTTAGATAAGCTGGATTTGACATGGGTCATCCAAAAGGAATAAACTGTCAAGTTTTTCAAGTACCAACTTTAACATGTGCAAGAGTCAAACGGGTCCAACATAATACATCCATCACTTTGTGGAAATATTGGCCTCAAATGTTCGATAATTGTCAACTTATATAGACTAAAATTAGGGGTAGTAATCCAATCGTGTTCGTGTTAATTTATTCGGGTTCACGAGTTGACGATTATTATAATATCTATCTAAAGATGATCCATTTAATAATCATGTTAAAAAGACTAGAGCTTAACTCAGACCTACATAATATGTGTAACCTGTTTGTGACACGTTTAATATCTTTAAATAAATAGACCAGACGGTTAATAAGGTTTGCATGTGAATTTAATTAATATAAATACAAAAAAAAGATGTAAAATTGTAAATAAATAATAAATATATCATATAACAAATTATGCAACAATTTCAATGAGATGTAAGTTAAATTCATAATTTATTCTTACTAACTACATAACAAAATAATTTAATCAAAATTCAACATAAAATTCAAGTTATATATTTTATTTTTAAAAAGTTATATATATTTAAATGTGCTCACGTGTTGATATTTTTAATATTTACTCAACCTAAACAAAACTCATTTTTTTTGAACGGCAACTTATATTAAAACACTAGCAAGAAGCTAGAACAAAATTACAAAGCAAACAAATGAGGAGATTTTAACCAATTCTCCCAAACAATACCCTTTTTACTACGACTCACACACCACCTAAAAGAGAGCTCAACAATCTCATCAAAAACAACAGCCCGACACGGGGGTGACGACTCAAACACTGACCTATTACGGAAACCCCAACAATACCACCATGACACGGCAAACACACCCTCCAACAGCGACTTCGTGACTGAGGACATCCGAATAGATTGAAACCAAGACTGCCACTCCGTAAAGGAACCAATATCCTGCTCAACCAACTCCCACCAACGACAAATACGAGAGAACACCCTTTGTGCAAAAGGACATTGGAAAAAAACGTGTTTCACCATCTCCGAGGAAACACCACAAACTGGGCACAAACTGGAATCCAGCACCACACCTTTTCGAATCAGATTATTCCTCGTCGGCAAACAATCTTTCCTAGCCCTCCACACTAAGACATTTACTTTAATCGGGACCCATTTTATCCAACGCGTAGAAACCGTGGAAGGAAGCACCAACTCGTCTAGCTTATTCCGCACATCTTTGACCCGGAATAAACCATCACTAGAAAGATCACATACCCATCTATCAACCATAGGCACAAGGACCACGTTTGACACCGCAGTAATAAGACCATCCCACTGCTCGCGTTCAATACCATCTCTAACCTGCCTCCGAAAAGAATCCGCTATCGACACAGCTCCTAATTTATCTGCCACCGACACTCCTTTCACAGATTCTAAAGCGAACATACGGGGAAATAGCTCACAAAAGGGAACCTCCGACGCCCACACATCTGACCAAAAATTTATGGAACACCCATCGCCTATTCTCCTTTTACAGTGCCCAATAAAGTCGAATCCAAGATCCTTCACAACCTGGACTTCACGTACAATTCTGGACCAAACCGTGGGCGAACTACACCTATGAAACTGCCTACCATGAATAGATCTAATAACCTTACCCCAAAGAGAATCTTCATTCGAGATGAAACGCCACACCCACTTGGATAAAAGAGCTCGATTAAGTGCAAAAAAACTCGAAACACCAAGCCCCCCACAATTTTTGGCCGCCAACACTTTCTTCCAAGCCACCCATACAATTTTTCTTTCTGTCGAATCCGCACCATTAACAAATTTACCTCGAATAGCTTCCATTTCTTCTAACACCCCTTTTGGCACCTTATAAATAGACATAAAGTATAATGGAACTGCACCAAGCACCGATTTCAACAGAGTAAGCCTTCCTCCCACCGAAAGAGTTTTAAGCTTCCAATTAGACAGCCTAGTACGAAGCTTGTTAACCACCTCTGCCCAAGCCGCTCTTCGATTCATCGATTCACCTACCGTGACACCAAGATAACTGAACCTGTTCCTTAGAACCTTACACCCAATATCTGTAGCCGCCAACTCCACATTCTGCCTAGATACTCCAACTCCCATTAATTGACATTTCTGTATATTAATTTTCAGCCCAGACGCCATATGAAAGCAATTCAAAATCATAATCACATTCTTCAGATTATAATCAGACCAATCCCCGATAAATAGAGCATCATCAGCATAAAAAAGATGTGAGAGATAAAACGACTCACTAAGCCGTAACCCACTATATATACCTTCAGAAGTGGCGCGAGACACAGATAAGTGTAAGGATTCCATAACCAATAGAAACAAAAAAGGAGACAATGGATCTCCTTGCTTCAATCCCCTATAAAAAGAAAACTCTTCAGTTGGACTACCATTTACCAATACAGAAGCCCTAGCTGAAGACAATGTACCAAGCACCCATTGACACCACTTCGGCCCAAAACCAAACGCCCTCAAAGCATCAATAAGATAATCCCAACGCACAGTGTCATATGCCTTAGCAAAATTAACCTTAAAAAACATAGCATGTTTCTTCGAACTCTTACACCAACTTAATAATTCATTCAAAATAAAAGGCCCGTCCAAAATGTTCCGCCTCGACAAAAAAGCCGACTGAGTATCTGAAATAATCCCTTGAATACAATTTGACAGACGGATGGCTAAAATCTTCGTAACCACCTTATATAAGCTTCCAATTAAACTAATAGGACGATAATCAGAAACAAATTTGGGGTCCGTTACCTTAGGAATCAATGCGATAAATGACGCATTGCACCCCCTCGGAAATGAACCGTGCTCGAAAAAATACTCCACCGCTTTGCAAAAATCAGGACCAATAAAACCCCAATATTTACGGAAAAATTCGAATGAAAACCCATCAGGACCCGGCGTTTTATTCTCACCACAACTCTACACTGCCTTTTTAATCTCCTCCCAATTTACCATACCCTCCAAATCCAACATCTGGTCCGTTGATAAACGTTTGGGAAACCTAAAATCAAGTTTGAATCGTGCTTGAAAAGGACGAGCAAATCTCTCCTGAAAATGATTCCTGAAGATAACTTTCACATTGTTAGGTTCGGAACACCAGATACCGTTTTCAAAAACACCCCGAATAGATAACCGGAACCTTCTTTTGTTGATTAAACCATGAAAAAATTTTGAATTTTCATCGCCTTCTACGGCCCATTTAATTTTAGCTTTCTGAATTGCCTCATTAGCAACCATCTTGTTTAACTCATGAAGTTGACGCCGCAAATCCATTCTTTTTAAGAGCAGCGCCTCGGAAGACTCCTCATCTTCAAGCAACCGATCGAAAACACCTAATTCACGCACAATATTGTTCTTGGCCTCAAGCCGATTGGCCCTAATATCCTTAACCCATCCTCTCATAACCGACTTTAGAGATTGTAGCATTTTTTTAAACCTAATAATAGGATTAAAATCCGGAAACGAAAAAGAGCGCCAAGTACTCTCAACCATCTCATCAAAACCTGGCAACGAAAACCAAGAATGATAAAACCTGAATGGAATAGGACCATAATCAGAATATACCTCGTGCAATAGAATGGGCCGGTGATCCGATAAATGCCTATCAAGACACTTAGCAGACAGCGAGGGAAAATTCACAAGCAAACCTTCCGAAGCTAAAAAACGATCCAACTTACTCATCTTTTTAGCTGAGGATAGCGACCACGTGAACGAATAACCTTCTAGCTTAATATCTACAAGCCCCGCAGAATCGATAAATTGATTAAACCTACGCGTACCAAGCACATCAAATGAAGACCCACGTCTCTCCTCTACACAACGCACCTCATTGAAATCGCCCATAACTAACGCCTCATAATTCCAACTGCTTAGAAGCGATCCGACATACTCCCATAATAATCTTTTTGCCGACGCTTGTTGAGGCCCGTACACAATAATAAACAAAATATTGGAATTACTAGGCAACCATTTACCGTATATAGCAATGAAATTATCAGAAATCGTGACCTCATCTTTCCTGAAAACACCACTTTCCCAAACACACAAAATACCTCCAGAATTGCCTAACGACTCACTAAACACATAACTAAAATTCGAATTCCCCCACAACGCTTTAACCTCCATTTGAGTAATATTTTCCAACTTTGTCTCTTGTAAAGCAAGAAAATTTACTCGGTGCTTCACATTTAACTCCTTAATCCACTCCTTTTTGGACTTATGTCCAAGCCCTTGAATATTAAGAGACATAATATTCATGAGAGACCATCAATACCTCCTTGTGAACCTATAATACTCTCCATATCCTTCTTACAACCCTCCAAGCAATACCCCATAGATTGGCCTACACGAATCATGTCCTCCAAACAATCAAGAATTGACCCCCCATTACGAACCGATTCAGTATAGTTAACGTTCACTGCCTTATTTAATGTATCAGGAATTTCTTGTGAATTGTTCATAACCTTGGCAGGTTCCTCATGAGAACCCACCTCCTCAGCAACTTTCATCCCAGCATCATCCTCCATATTAACCTTCGCCCGAGAACCCCCCCTCCTCAACCTCTTTCTCCACAACGTCATCCTCCAAGTTAACCTTTGCACGAACCTCCTGACCTTCAGGCGTATACCCTGGAGGATGTGACTTAGAGGAACTGCGCATACTGTTGACACTCTTGGCTCCTTTGTCAATTTTATTAAGTAAATCATACACCTCAAAAGGGTCATCAGATTTACGCTCAAGCTCTTCATCCTTAGACCCCCCACAGGTGATGAAGAATCTCCAAAGATTGTCTCAGGAACACCTTCTACCGCACTACCCTCGCCATCCTCACTAGGCTCTCTAGAAGACCCCTGATGATCTGCCGTCCCAGACTTATTTTCAAACGAAGCCTCTGAGGCCGAACCCTCCTGATCTTCAACAAGATCCAAAAAATTTGGAGTCCATGTGAACAATTCTTTGGCACGAACCATCATCACCTTCCCTTTGTATATCACTTTAACATTCTCCAAAATGGAGATCGGATGTTTAGTGAGGATGCACATCCTTTTCCTAGCAAAAGACGTCCCAACATTGTCCTCCAAATCCAAAACCTGGCCCCATCTACTCCCAATTCTCATAAACGTTTCCTTAGACCAAACATTCATCGACACCCCCTCTATATCAACCCAAACCACTCGTTCATCACTAACAAAATCCGGACGTGCTACCTGAACAACCTCAAACCACGACTTCAAACCCACATGGTCCAAAAAATTCCTCGTCGCGATCTCGTTATCCAATTCAACCAACACCCAAAGACCTCCAATATATGAAACCTTCACCTTGAGAAAACCTTCCTCAAAAAGAATAGCTCGTATATTAATAATAGTATCTACTTCCTTCGCCTTGATCAACACATGACATGACAAATTACGCACACACAAGCAAGAGTCATCTAACACCAATGTTGAATCCTCAGGACCAACTGACTTAGGCACTGCAGCTTGCCCAGAACCTTTAGCAACCTGTACATAAGACTTCCCCTTAACATTGTAATCGTGATCCTCCTTGGCCTTAATACTACTGCGGTCGAACCTAGCAACGTTCGCTTGTAGGTGATAACGGCCCATCCATATCGTACTCAAGTTCCCGACTAATCGATCAATGTTATCAACCCTAATGAATCTAACAAACGCAAACCGTTTACCAAACTTCGTTCTTCTATTGGCGATGAACACATATACCACCTTCCCGTATACCTCGCACACTTTCCACAATTCACGATAATCACAGCTATCAGGAAAATTAGACACAAAAATAGATTTCGAGATCTTACTAACAAGATCCTCCCTAGAACGATGAATAGCCATAAAAACAACCACCCCGCCGAACACTAATTTGGATTGAAGGAAGCTCTAAAAAAACCTAATTAAAATGAATTAAAATAAAAAACGGAAAAAACCCCCAACCAAACAATCAAACTAATCAGATCCAGTAGCCACCGAAGAAGAAACCCAAATCTAAAAACATCCCATCCCTATAGCTTCGGATTAGTAACGAATAAAGAAGCTCGTTCTTGAGATCGATCACTAGGATCATCCTCATAGACGACAGGTCCTTTAGACGTATTAATTTACGAAGGGTAGTAGATCGGATGCAGATTTAGAATTCCTTAGGAATTGCCGCCATGGTTGAGACTTTTTCGCATAAAATATACACTAATAAACAAGTTCTACGAGTTGATCTGCTTTTGAATCAAACCTGTTTAAGTTCATACGAACCTCGTTTTGATTATCATGTCGTGTCGAAAAGTTCTACCTTTAAGGAAAACATGCTTCGGCAAGTCCATAAACATAAACCGAAGTCACATGTAACAAGTTAGAGAGGAAGGTATGGCGAAGAGTCAACCTCTCAAAATTTTGTCCAGCCACCTGCCAACTCAGCGCCACATCACACTAACACAACTAACCAAAATACTCCTTCACTCACAACACACTAAACCCCTCTTCATTTGGGCCCCACCACTATCTTTTATTTTTCTTTTTTTCATTTTCACACAAACTAAAATTTATTTCACTTAAATAAAACATTACAAATAGGGAAGTAAAAATTACAAATAAGAAATAAAATTAACAACGATATGATAAGATACGATATGGTACGGTTCGACGGAACTTAATCGGTTTCGGGATCCGAATCAGATTCCGATGAAATACCCCATGATCTCTTGATGAATTCGCGTGTCTTTTCCGACTTGATCTTCTTCGCCAACTCTTGTTTCTCCCGTTCTTCTTCTGTTAATGCTTCACGTAATGCTTCTTCATCATTAAGCAGTTGATATTCTTGTTCCTCAGTAAGACGGAACTCAGCAGGTACCTGGTATTCTTCAACAGGACTCTCTGGTTGATGAATAGTAGGAACGGATGATTCACCCATCGTGTTTGGGTAAGGTTGTGGAGGGATTGTCCCTGGTACCTTTTTCGGTGTCAATGGGTTACTTCGAGTAGCTTTTCGTTTGTTTTGTTTCTTGTTTGCAGAAGTGTTTCCTTGAGACATGTTTTAGAGTATGGTTTTGTGTGAGAAAACAAAATGGAAGTAGTATTTATAGTGAAAATATAGCCGTTAGAACCCATGTTAAATATAGCCGTTGGAAAATTCAAATTTAAACATAGCCGTTGGAAAATTCATTACTGAAATTAAAATTACAACATAGAAAATAAAATAACATTATTGAAATTAAAATAACATTATTTAAATTAGAACTAGAATACTGAAATTAAAATTCTCTAATCCATCCTTTTTTAGAATCCTTATGTTTTTCTATTTTAACGCCTTCTTCAACCAAAGCATCATGTATTTCATCGTCTTTGTTCGATTCTTTTTTTAAAAATTCGATTATATGATCACGCCACTCTTTTGGAATATCCTTGCAATTTTCACATGCCTCCTGCAGTTCAAATTTGAAGATGATGCACTTTCAAATTTGAGGGCTAAATCTATAATCGCTTTCTGTCGAATGTTGTCTTCCTTAATTAGTTTAGCAACTAATATTTTGATTTGATCATAAGTGTGTGGAGCCGAACAAGCCATTCTAGTAGTATTTTTTTTTTATTTTAGGGAATGAATATTATTGTTAAAATTGTTAAATGGGAGAGAGTTTATATCGTGGTTCTAAATAGCGCGCTATAACGTGCTATAGCGTCAAGCGTGACCTCCACGTTACGAAACAGACTAATGCGTCTTCTCTAGGCGTAGCGTGCTAAAAAGCGGTATAAAGCGTGATATAGCGTGCTATAGCGCGTAGCTTTTTCTTGAATATTTTTGCATATTTTTTAGAATTTGGCTTGTTTACTAGTGTTGAGCTATTTACTAGACTTGGACTTAGTAATTTTAATATGAAAATAAATTTTTGAGTAACTATAAGCCGATTTTGTTTTAAAATTGAATTAACGTCTTGCTTCATTTTGTTTCATATAAATAATAAGTTATTAACAAACAGATTTAATGTCTTATGTATACCGTCTTTTGTAAACTTGTTATATAATAATTAATCTAAATATATTTTACGCCACTATATATCACGCTTCAGAAAACGTCATAACTTCGCTATAACTTATGTAGCTTGTAGCTTGGCAGTGCCGCTACGCTACGCTTCACGCTATTTATAATCTTGGTTTATATAAAGATTAAAAATAAAATAAAAACATTTAAACCAAACGACTAGAAATCATAGCCAACGGATATATTTGACTACAGACCTCGTCGTTAACATTTCGCAATTACGAAATCTCCTCGGCGAATAGGATAGGTGTGGCGACGCACCTCAACGAGGCACAATGAGACGCCACCTCAGCGCAACGAGACAGCCCTCATCGCCACATCCTCCACTCTTATAAGTTATACGTACATAGCTATAAGGATAGAGAGAGGGTATAAAAAACCCTCGGGTGACATGTGACTTTCATCTCTTTCACTATAAACCCACGCACGGATTAACTTAAAAAACCTATTAAATATGATTTTTTTTACCACTCAGTAATCGTGTCATCTTGATACTAAACTACAAACAATTGGAGTGACTTTCAAATTTCAATATACTTTTGAAATTTTATAGTTTTATGACTCATGTTATAAAAAGATTTGCGATAAATGTCTTACAAATATATTTTTTCTTCAAATGCTTTAAGAGGACTTAGACTAGGGGGAGTGTCATGCAACCCACTCACCGTCACATCATCACCACATCAGTTTTTAACAAACTCACCCAAACTCCCTACATAAGGTAATAACATTCACCCACACTCATTATAACTCACATTTCATACTTATTTTTTAAATATTTAAACACACTCTACTCAAAAAAAAAAATCTAATAATAAACCTAACCCAAAAATAAAAACACTTGGGCCCACCATAAGGCAACACACGCTGGGTGAGTCTGCCCTTTTTTTTGTTGCCAAACTCGCACGCGAGTTTCAGAGGGTTTAACGGGAGTCACACGCGACTTAGGAGAACCTACGAACGAGTATAGCACCACTCCCTTCAGCCTTAGGAAAACTAAGCAACGCAATTTTTAAGTCTCTCAAGTTGACTTGTACTTTACAAAAATGACATATCATTATTTTTTTTTTTTTTAAGTTTCTTAGGTTAGTCGCAACACTTGTGTCCTCAAGTCGGTTGACAGACTTCGAACTTAGTCGACCCCGTTGCAACAACCGAGTCAAGTTGGTCGAGTCGACGAAATCGTTCTCATCATCGATCTATTTGGCCATTCGGTCTTCCGTTTTTCCCTTTTTTTATATTTTTAGATAAGATTAAATTAGTATTTATTATGTTTTAATTAGATAAAATTTGTAATAAAACTTCCAAATTTTAATATATTTAACTTTGTTTAATTGATCACAACATATATTAATTTAACTATATTTAAAGTTAGTTTTAGTTAATACATTTTACTTTTTTTATTTATAATTAAGTTTTTTTTAATCATTTCTTTAACAATATTTAAGTATAAATATTATTGTAATGTTTTTTATTTTATTAAAATAAAAAATATATTAAAAAATTAAACTTAGTCGTTTTGTTGTAAAAACAAATCGCTTGTAAGTCGTAGAAAAAAAAAAGTTGAGTTGACAAAAAAAGCATGATCGTATAAGATGACTGTTGAGAGTAACCTTAAATTGCTTTAAGTCAATTGGAATATTTAGGTGCCGTTTGGTTTATGGCGAAATTCGAGAATTCTAAATTATAGTAAATTAAAAATTTTAAAAATTAATCATTACCAAGTGGTCTAGTGTAAGGTCGTTGACTCTCAAATAATAGGTAATGGTTCAAACCTCACTAGGTGTGTACACTTGGGGTGGCCACCGAGGTTCACCTGTGACGACTATGGGCTATCCACAAGGTACTTGACTCTCAAACAAGATGTCAATGGTTCAAACCTCACTAGGTGTGTACACTGCCACGGAGGTTCACCTGCGACGACTTTGGGCTATCCACAAGGGTAGTCGCCCTGGGATTAGTCGGCTCGTAATTTAAAACGACTACGCCTGTTTTGTTGACAGAAATTAATAATATTTTGAAATTTTGGTTTTCGATTGAACCAATTAACAAATAAATATTGTTTATATTAATTCTTTATGTAAAAGAGTAAAAATGGAATTTTCATTTTTTATATAAATTTTATAAAAAAATTCAATAAATTTTATAGAAAATTTATACAGATTTTATAAAAAAAATTTATATAAATTTTATAAAAAAATTATGTAAAATTTACAAACAATTTAAATAAAATTTATAACAAAATTATGTAAATTAAAAAATATATATATAAAATTTTTTATATAAATTTTTAAATAAATTCAATAAAATTTTAAAAATATATATTATTTTATAAATAGTCTATATATATTTTATAAAAAAAATCTATAAATTTTATAAAAAGTTATATTAATTTTTATTAAAAATTTATATAAATTTTATAAATTTTTTATGGGTAAATTTTATTTTTCTTGTTTATATGATTAAAAACAAAATACTTTTTTTTTAAATTTTTCTACTTAAATGAGTAAAAAACGAATTTTTCACCTTTTATATAAATTTCGTAAAAAACTTTTTATATAAATTATATACTTTTTTATATAAATTTTATTTTTGTTATTTAAAAGAATAAAAATTGAAAAAAAAATCTCTATATAAATTTTTTTATATTTTATAACTATATATATAAACATAAAAACTCAAATAAAACGATTAGAAAAAAAAAAGTTTATAAAAAATAATTTTTAAGTAACTTAAAATTCCTAATTTATTAGAGTAATTCTGATATTTTTTATTTTGCCAATTCAATAAAATTTTAAATTTTTTCGTTCATTATACCAAACATAATATTTAAAAAAGAAAGTAAAATATAAATATTTTAAATATCATTCAACTAAACTGTACCATAGATTTTTTTCAATCATTTATCACACAAACTTTTTTTTGTACTTTGAGCCATTCATAACCTTTGTTTTTCTTTACAAATATCTGAAGTATCAAGATCGTTCAAGTCGCATTAACACTTGTCGAAATTTTGGTAAAGTATCCTAAGTTTGCAAAGTTTTCTAAGTCTCACCGAGACATTTGTAAAATAACACGTTTTCTTGTTGCCTACATCACAAATAATTTTCGACACTTATAATTCAAACTTATAAAATTTGCTTCTTTTTTTTTTTTTCTTTTTTTACTATTTAATTCAAACATGTACTATTGTTGATTTGTTATGTCGTTTAAAATGTTCTAATTTGAGCAATACTTTTCCATTGACTTATACGAAGTTGGATACAGTTGAAGAACAGTGAATAGTCAAAGTTATGCATGCATGAGTATGACGTATAGAATGGGATCTTGTTCATCAAGTCTGAGGAAAGATTTGATACATCTTTTTTGCCCAAATACCATTCTGCTTTCAATTTGTTGTGTATGCATATGCATGTCATGTCACCATTATACAAAGTTGCTTTCATTTTTGTTTTTTTGATCACTCTGCTAATGCATGAGGTCAATATTCACTCTCCTATTATCAATGTTTTGAAACCCGGATTTTGAATCGATCCGGTCAAGCGACCGGGTCACCGGGTTATCGGTTCAACCGGTCGGACCGTTGGGTCGACCCGATTTTCTAAAAAAGAAATTATATATATATTTTCAATATTACGAAAAATATTTATATAAAAATACGAATATTTCACATATTTGGCCTAAAACTTATTTATTAACAAATCTAATATGTAAAAACAAAATTACGTTGCAAATACGTTAATTAAATCGCGAAAAAACACGAAAAAAATAAAAAAAACGAAAAAATTCAAAACTCCGCCGGGTCTCATGAACCGGGTTGACCCGGGTCGCTTCAAACCCGGCGGGTCACATCGGGTTTCTAATATATAAGACCCGAGTCAATTTGACCCGTTTTTTCATTCGAAACTAGTTCAACCGGTTAAACCAACCAAGTCGACCTGAGTTTCAAAACATTGCCTATTATCTATCTAAAATGATTCTGAGAGAGCAAGGTGGGTGCCATTAACAAATAAAAACAAATACACATCAATAATAGGGGATTTCAAAAGGAGAGTTGCAAAAAAAATTGTTAAACCAACTTTAGTTATGTCATAAAAAAAATAAAGTGATATAAATTTTTTAAGGATTGCACATACTAATAATATGACAGTTATAAATTTTTTTTATATCTCGTGATTTCAAAATAGATATAGCCCGTGCCACACCTGACACCTATGTAGCTCCGCCCCTTATTAACAAGCTTCATTGTGCTCTCTAACAAGGTTAATTAGTTGCATACCTACATAATTAGTAAATTATTTTTTTATTTTTTTTTTGAACGGCGAGTTAGTAGTTAGTGATTCGAGCTTACAGTGACATCTAATTGGGCAGTATGCAAGCCTCGAACCTTCTCCTTAAGGGATAAACCCCACTCCTGCTTCTTAATTCGGGCCCCTGAAGGTTCCTGGTGAGACTCGAACTCGAGACCTCTCCAAGAATACCTCCCCAAGGTTACCCTTGGTGGCCAACTGAGCTAGCTCATCTGGTTCATAATTAGTAAATTATTAGTTTTAACTAAGGTACAATTGAGCCGTGTTCGTGTTAATATGTTTGGGCTTTCAGTTTATCGGGTCATTATAATCTCTTTTTTTAAAATACGTCTCATTTATTAATCGTGTTAAAAAAAACTCAATTTTAATCCAGACCTGCATATCACGTGTAACACGTTTGTGACTCGTTTAAAATGTTTAAGTCAAATGGTGAATAATGCTCTTGGTTTATCGATTTAAATAACTTAAATGCAAAAAAATACTATGAATATAAAAAATGACAAATATAGCATACAAATAAAATAACTATGCGACAATTTCAATGATAGTTATAATCGTGATTCAAACCTATTAAGTATATAACAAAATACATTTAATTCGAATTTAACATAAAATTCAAATTATATATATTTTATTTATTAATGTTTTAAATATATTTACACTAGTTCACTTGTTAATCTGTTTAATAATTACTTGACCCAAATACGATCTATTTATTATAGAGGTTATACGGGTCAAGCTGGTTTGACTCAAACATATTTATCTTAAACCCGAATCTGTTTGATTTCGTGTCATATTTATATCATTTATTGTATCTTGTCGGAAAATTACGACCCTAATTTTAACTAACACATGATGTCACTGGGACAATTCATTTCTACTTGTGCAACATGTTTCGTTCGTCAACTTTTTTATGATAAACGGGTCGTGTTCAGGATATATGTAGACAAGTTATTATTGACATTATTAACCCGATAGTATGTCGTGAGAAACGTAAAAAAGATTCTGAAATATAACAAGTTCGTAAATGGTTTTAATAAAAATCCACAATATGGAAGATTTTGGTGGATAAAAAAATTGTGAAAAAAGCTTTTTAAAAATATAAAGTGTTGATAAATAAAAAGTATTGTGAGAAAATGTTTGCTTATTATAATGTTGTAAATCGACATTTTATGCATCACAAAAAATATTTTTATTTAGCTATTTCCTCTCCGATCACTTAGCTATATTGTGTTTAAACCCGGTTCTCTCACTCTTCTATACGAACAAATCCGATCAGATTATCAACTAACATGCATTTTTTTAACAATATGATTTTTTTATTCAATATTGCAAGCCGACTAATTGTAATGCGACTATCTTCTTGAATAGCTAATAGTCGACCTCCGTGCATTCTGCATCTTTAACCTTTTTTTAAATGGCTTGCTCATATTACGATTAAGAAAAACATTTAACATAAAAAAATGATATATAAATATAATAAAAGAGAAAGCTGAGTCATGGGTTTGATCAAGATCCCATTTCAAAACATAAACTATTGGGGAATATCTAAAGCACATACAATGACAAAACAAATACAATAAATTTATCTAATATTACATTCAAAAAAAACATTCATACCAAAGGTGAATAAAACATGGAATTTAGTGTACAAATAATGTTCAAACTTTAAGATTTATTCTCTAGATTCAGTCGTTAAAATAAAATGTACAGGCTGTCTAATATTTGGCAAGATTGTAAAAATCATAAATAAGTAGTCGAGCGGTAAACACTTTTATAACTTAGTAATTTTTTTAAAGCGGTTAGTTTTCCTTTTACATTTTTATTTTAAACAAGTAGCTTTAAAATAAAAAGCTGTCTTATAAAGCTTTTTAAATTGTTAAGAACTGTTAAAACTGTAGTTACTAATATACTTTCCAATTATATTATAATTTATTTAAATATGTCTTTTTAATTAATTTTACATCTTAATTTTACAGTGAACAACTAATATACGAAACACTTTTATTAAAAATACAGTTTTTTAGTAAATAGCTAACAGCTTACAGTTAACAACTAGTTTTGCCAAACATAGTCGGCTATGTTTGACAAAACTAGCTGTAAGCTGTTAACTGTAAGCTGTTTACTAAAAAAGCTGTTAATTTTAACAAAAGTGTTTGGTATATTAGATATTAACTGTAAAGTTAAGATGTAAAATGACTTAAAAGAATTTATTTAAATAAATTATAATATGATTGGAGGTTATATCAGTAATTTACAGTTTTAACAGCTCTTAATAATTTAAAAAGCTGTATGAATCATTTTTTTATTTAAGATCTACTTGTTTAAAATAAAAAGCTAACAACTAAAAAAATATTGTGTCAAACAAAGTTATTAGATTATTTTTTTAACAAAAAAAACTAATAACTCTAAAAAAGCTTTAAAAAAAACTCTTTTCAAACGGATGATTAGTTTATGATTTATTAGACTTGCCTCTTCAATGAGTTTTGAGTATTTTTAGCGAGTTTTAAATACTTATGACAAAATTGTTCATAAAAAACTGCTTGTAATAGCTGTAAAAAGGTAAAAAAATTTATTTTAAGTAATTAAAATAAGTTGACGGCGAGTTTTGAGTATTTCGGATAACATCTACATGTTTACGGTAAGTTTGACTATCATTAAACGTTGTAGGGATGAGTATTTTGACCCGAATCCCGAATTAAACCCGAACTGTTTCAGGAACCGTACCGATTCTCGATACCCGAATCTCCTTCGATACGGTACCGGGACTACGAAATAAGGTGAAAAAATTTGGGACGGGACCGGTACCAAATCGGAAAATTTCTGAAAAAGAACGGGAAAACCCCGATTTCCCGGTACCGATACCGATTCCCGTACCGGTACCGATACCCGAATCCCGTTTAGTACGGTACCGATACCATAAATTTATGCTCGAAAAATAATCGGTACCATTAATTCGAGACGGGTTCGAGGCGAGACCGGTACCGTGCTCATTCCTAAACGTTGTTTACCTCATAATCACAATTGACTGATTTACAAAAAAGTTGGTGGCTCCGCAGCGTCTAAACGACGATTCATCCACATTGTTATGGTTGGAAAGAAAAGGAAATTAAACATCTTTAGAAAATTATGTATACAAAAATAAAAGTTAATATTTTCTATAACTTTTTATTTTATGATTTTGTTTTACTATAAAGCTATAAAAATAAAAACATAAAGCAAAAAATATAATATTTGATAAGTCGGTGATATTAAGTATTAATAGACATAAGCTATGTTTGACAAGAGGTTTTTTAAAAGCTTTTTGAAAGCTGTTAGGTTTTTTTCAAAAATAATTTGTTTTTTAAATAATTAGATATATTTGATACAACAACTTTATGGAGCTGTTAGACATATTATAATTTATTTAAATATGTCATTTTAGATCTTAATTTTAAAGTTAATATCTAATTTATCAAACACTTTTGCTGAAATACAATACAGCTTATAATTAATGTTAATAATTTTATAATTAACAACTTAAAACTTACAATTAACACCTTACAGCTATTTTTACTAAACATAACCATAAAAATACGAAACAAAGACTTTTTATATTGGCGATAGAAATCAACTTTTGATCATGCAAAAAACATTATAAATTTGAATTGAGTTAGGTTACATGGTACTAATTTAAAAGTGATTAATGTTGTATATAGCTTTAATAATTGAGATTTTAATTGACAATGACTTGCTAATCATTCAAGCATGAAAGTTGAAGCAAGTAATGAAAAAGAAAGTTGAAGGATGATGCATTAAGCACTTATTAATCACCAAACTAATCTGAAATTTTTTAGCAAATATTTTAAACTACTGATTCGTTTTAATACAAACAAGTAAGTTAAAACTTAAAAGCATATCATTGTTCGTTTTGATACAAACAAGATTATAGTTGGTTTGTATTCGTTTATGATTTTCTATAAGAAAATTGCTCATAGTAATACTCTCTAGCGACCAGCCTAATTGTAAAATCATGTGTAGGAAACTGTTACGTTTTTATTTAAAATTTAAATTCTAATTAATATAATTAATACTAAATAAATACAAATTTAATTATAAATGATAATTAAATAAGACAATAAAATAGTAAACGACTAACTAGATCACCATGAAACACTTTTCGAATTAGGGGTGTAATCGAGTCGAGTCGAGCTCAAGCTTAGTAGGGCTTGAGTTTGGCTTGATACTAAAATTGTATGCTTGAGCTTGGCTTGATAGCTTGTCAAGCTTTACCAATCCAAGCTTGAGCTTGGCTTGATAAGACTTAATAAAAGCTTGAGCTTAACTTAAAAACTTGAATGTGTATAAATTTAATTTTTTATAATAAAACTCATCAATAAACATATGTATAAAAATAAAAAAATACAAAAATTATTATTTAAAACAAATTTGATTTATTTAACATTTCTATAAAACAAATAACAAAATTATCGTACAATCTTGGTTTCAAAATGTGTTTTGCACTCCAATACGATTAAGGTCCCAAAGGCCATTGCATGATGTGAATGCGAGCACAATTTAGACACGTTGCGTTTAGTATTAAGAATAGTACAAAAATATTTATACACATATTGTATTTCACCAAGTACCGAGTAAATGTAATAATTAAATTTACAAATATAAAGAATCATTTAATATACAAAGAACTAAAATAAAAATGTAATCAAAGTTAAAAGTCCTTCTAAAATAAATTATTTATTTATGAAATTAGCCCTTAAAATTAGTTTAATACCCAAATTAACAATTAGTTGCTTATATAAATTCACCATAAAGACATATTTTTTATAAAGCTTGAAAAAGCTTGATAAGAACTCGAGCCGAGCTATCAAAAGCTTGAGCTTGAGCTTGAGCTTGATATAGTTTCGTGCTATTTTTTGGGCTTTAGCTTGGGCTTGAGCTTGATAAAAGCTTGGCATGATCGAGCCAAGCTCGAGCTCGAGTTGCTTGATAAAAGCTTGGCTTGATTACACCCCTATTTCGAAGCATGTGTTTAACACGCTTAGTACTAAAGAGTTGAGACACGTATTTAAAATAATTCTTTTAAAACAAATTCGTCGTCAAAAGTTGTGCGTTTTTAATCGAAAGACTACTGGAATATAATTTCTATGGAGTTTGTCACCTTTTGGATCTCTAAAATGAATGAGACTTGTTTAATTTATAATGTGAATTTACCTTGGTCATCAAGACATAATATTTACAATTCACAAATAATTAAATTGATTTACAAATCTTTTATAAAATAAAATGATTCAAAATCTTCATTTATCAAAACTAAATTTTGTTATAAATTTGTACACAAATTTTATATGAATTGATACAGATTTATAGAAATAAAATAAAGTATGTGACAAAAAGATTCTCTCTCAAATCTTATATTTTGTTTTCCGAAAAGCCTCACATTTAGACACGATATCTCATTCATATTAATTTTAATTTTTTTAACAATCCTCCCACATGAATGGAGATCGATCGAAAACACGCGGAATTTTTGGCAAAATTTCTACGGTTAACTCCTGCTGCATAGGATAGTCAGATGCGACCCTTTGAACCTTCCATTGTGAGATGCACTTACTCTCCTAAATGTGAGTAGACGCAATTTTGTTGGGAATTATTGTATTAACTACCAAGTATTGTTAGTATGTAACTAAGTACCGTTAGTGTTAGCAAGTACTGTTAGTATATGCGTGGTACATGTCAAGTACCGTTAGGTTTAATGTCAAGTACTGCTAGGTAGATAAGGACTATTATATCTTTAGTAAATATATGTTCTAGTTATAATGGGATTATATCGTGTGTGATATACTTATCATAATAGAATATTCTAGTAGTTCCTTTTATTATAAAAGGAACATAGGTACGATGAGTTTATTGTACCTCAACACAACGATTAATAAGAATCGAATAGTTAATAGAATTCTCTGTTCTTCTTTGCTTATTTAAGTGAGATTCTGCATAACTTATCTAGGTTGAGTAAGAGTATCTCACGTGCTATAGTTTGTTTGCAAGCTATTGTACAATCGTTAAGAGGATCTCGCTCTATTAAAAAGGATCAACAAGTGGTATAAGAGCTTGTTGAGAAACTCTGAATAAGAAGAACAAACCCTAAACCTAAAACCTCACTCAAATCACATCATGTCTCAGAATGGTGATGAAAACCCTCATGTTGAAGCTGTCATCGAGAATGGTGATCCTCTGCATCCAGGAGCACAAGCCATGCCTGCAGCACCAGCCGCACTAGTTGTAACAGCAACACAAACTACTACAACTTCTCCCCGTACACTATCTGGTGTTAAACTCCCAATCCTAAAAAACGACAACTATGAAACCTTGGCTATGCAGATGGAACACTTTTTGAATCACAAAGATCACACTATGTGGGATATCATTAAGCATGAGAATTCACCTAAAAAACTCAATTGGTTAGCAGATGGCACTATTCAAGTGTTACATGTTGTTACTGCTGCTGAGATTCAGGCTGATATTAGAGAAAGAAAGGCCGGAATACTCTAGATATGGCACTTTCAGAAGATATTCTACCTAGTTTTCATTATTATAAAGATGCTAAACTTATGTGGAATGCCATCAAACTTAGATTTGAAGGAAACGACCAAATTAAGAAGATGAATAAAATTGTGTTGAAACAAGAGTTTGATAGATTCTTAATCTCCAGTGTTGAAGGTATTCATAAGGGCTATGGAAGGCTTAGAAAGTTACTTATTCAGTTAGCAACTAATGGTCTTATAATTCCTAATGATGAAGAAAATCTTAAATTTTTGAGAGGAGTTCTACCAGAATGGAAAGCAATGGCTATGCACTTCATCAGAAGAGATTATCTAGATATTACACATTTTGATTATCTTTACAACAATCTCAAGGTCTATGAGATTGATGTAAGAGGAACTAGTCAGGCAGTGGCAACTTCACCAAAGCCTAACCTAGCTTTTGTGTCAGAAGAGACTAACGGTACATACTACCAAGGTACCGCTAGCAATCCAACTGGCAGTACATATTATCAAGGTACCGCTAGTAGTTCATCCTTGACTCCAAACACACAAGGAAGACCTTAATCGTTACTCATTGATGAATCAGCCTTCTCATTCTTTGCTGGTCAAGACAATAGACCAAGGTTAACCCTTGATTATCTATTCCAGATGGATGATGCTGACATAGAAGAGATGGATTTAAAGTGGTAAGCAACTATGGTGTCAGTTAGGTCAAACAGACTCTACAAGAAGACTGGAATAACATTGATTGTTGATCCAAGGGAGCCACTAGGATATGAAAAGTCAAAGGTTGAATGCTATAACTATGGAAAGCTTGGACATTTTTCTAGGGAATGCAAAATAGAGAAAACTGAATAAATCAATCAAAAGTCCAATAGTGGAAGTAGCAGTAGAACCATTGAAAGTGGTCCAAAAAGTGATAACAGAAGTCCATGGAGTCCAAAAGGATCCAAGGCTATGATATCAGTAGATGGCACAATCAATTGGACTCTAGCACAAGAGGAGGAAGAGCATGGTCTAATGGCTCTCTCTCAAGGAGATAGTGAGGTACATCCTTGTTCTAAAGATTATGTTCTTAAATTTAATAGTCTTAAAGTAAAACTAGAGGAACAATATCAAAATTAACACGTGTACTGTAGAAGTAAGTGCTTATAGACAGGGTGTTAACAAGTTAGAAGCTAATATAATTTTGTATCAAAAGGCTCAACAAAACTATAAATAGAAAATTCGAATTTATCTCCTCAAATGAAAGAGAAAGATATAGCTATCCAAGCCTTTGAAAGACTACTTTTAAAAGTTTCAGCAGAAAATGAAGTTTTAAGAGCTAACTTATCTAATGAGAGAGAAACAATTAAAAATTGGAAAAACACTTCTAAATGAATTGGAAAGCTAATAAATTCTCAGATGGGTTATTATGACAAAACTGATTTGGGGTACATAAATGAAAAACCTGGGCAAGTATTAAATGACAAAGATTTGTCAAAGGGTATACTTAATAGCTCTAGCAATTATGTAGAGAATGTTCCTGAAAATGATAGATATGCTAAGGGAATGAAACTTGTTCCCCCACCAATATCATGAATATTTATGCTTTCTGATAACGACAAAAGTGTAGAGTTAGATGGTCAAAAGTTATTTATGGAAAACAAGTTAAAGAAATAAGTGATTCAGATTCTGACGCTAGTAGCTACACTTCTTGCACCTTTGATTCTAGTATACTAACCCAAGGAGAACCAATAGTGACTAAAAAGGTTGTTTATCCACCTTTAATGAGCTACTTTATTCCTGAAGGTTATGTGTCATCACCTAGTTATGCACCTAAGCAGGTAAAAACTCATAGGAAGACAATGGATAAAGACCCAAAACATCATGGTAGTATTAAAAGAGGTGGTCTAGGTTTTGAAAACACTAGGACCAATTTACCTTTTGGATCTGTTTTGAAAAAAGAGGATGTTTTGTGTGTGGTAGATTAAGTTATTTTATTAAAGATTGTACTATACATGAGGATAAAATTGCTAGAGAACAAGCTGATAAGAGAGTCACTATGGGTAGTCATAATAAAGGCTCACAAAATAAAAGTGCACATAATAAAAGTGCACAGGGTAAAGGGCATATGGAACAAAGGGAAGTCAAACCTAAATGAGGTTATGCAAATAGACTGAATAAACAAAATAAGGCTACTAAATATAGTCACCCCCATTCTTATAGAGACTTCATCCCTAGAGCAGTACTTATGAAAACAAGTCTAGTACCGTTGAGGTCAACCTCTGCACGTACCGCTAGACCACCAGACCAATGTCTGCACGTACCGCTAGACCAAAATCTTCAAGTACTGCTAGCCAAAAACCAAGAGTCACCAGTCCTGAAAAAGGCAATCTAATGAAAATTGTTGACATTGTTAAGATGTATACCAACGAGTCTCATGAGCAGGAACCAAAACCTGTTCAAATTTGGGTTCCAAAGGGACAAGTGTTAGGTGATGATGATTCACCTACTGCACCCATTCCAGCAGGGATAACTGCTAGAGGTGCAACTACCCCTCATAAATAGAACAAGTCCTCCGATACTATGACCTTCGAGTCTACTTGTAGTATGACAGGCCATACCAATTATAGAGATTATAGGTATGTTGGCCCTCATAGATCCAAGTCAGGCTCGACTTGGATCCTTGTTGAAAACCGATTTGTTTTATTTGTGTGCAGGAACATCTAATCAATGAACTGAAGGATAAAGGCATAATGGATAGTGGATGTTCAAGGCATATGACAGGGAATAAAGACTATGTAGCTGAATTTGAAGAATTCAGAGGTGGTCCAGTTGCCTTTGGATGAAGTAAAGGCAGAATTACTGGCAAAGGAAAGATTAATACAGGAAAATTGGAGTTCGAAGAAGTGTTATTTTTAAAGGAATTGAATGATTTCAATCTCTTTTCAGTATTACAGATGTGTGACAAAAAGAACAAGGTGTTGTTCACTGATACTGATTGAATGATGGTTTCACCAGACTTTGAGATGCACAAAGAGTCTCAAATCTTGCTCAAAGTCCCAAGGCAGGAGAACATGTACACTTTCAATCTCCATACTATTGTTCCAACAGGTGGTATTACTTGTTTATTAGCTAATGCTTCTGTTGATGAGTCTAATTTGTGGCATAGGAGGTTAGGTCATGTAAATTTTAAAAATGTTAATAAACTTGTAAAGGGAAATCTTGTGAGAGGTCTACCTTCCAAGTCTTTTCAAAATGATCTTACATGTGTTGCTTGTCAAAAAGGTAAGCAACACAGGGCCTCTTGTAAGACCAAGACCATTAACTTTGTGACTCAACCCTTACAACTTTTACATATGGATTTATTTGTGTAACATCTCGAATTTTCATGTCTTATTTATTGTATTAAAGACGTACTTGTAATGTTAAGACACATTATCGGTATGTGTCGACTACGAATGCACGAAGGGTTGTTAAACATAAGTGTTCACTTATGTGTTTTCATAACATTGTTGTTAGCGTGTCGATGCCTTTATTTCACGACATTGAGTCCTACTAAATAAATATTAGTGTTTAGAACCTATACATACTTTACAAATTTGCATCATGGGCCGAAATGCCCATCAAACACCTACTGGGCCGAAGGCTGGTATGGTGGGAACAAGTACATACAAACTGAATATAAAGCTTGAATTAATAAACTTGTATTTAAAATCTACTTATTTTAAACATGGTCAAATAAAGCCAAAAACAAAAGTCTGGAAAGTATAATATAATCCTCCAATCACCATAAACAGACAACACACATGCCGAGTTTGCTATATCTGGGTATATCACAAGTTTGCTAAATCGGATTAGGGTCAACCCTAGACTAAAAATGCAGGATATATACTATAACCCTTTTCCTTTACAGTCACAACACAAACATAAACCACCAACAAAGTAGTTTACAAGATTTAATGTCCAGCAACTAAGTTACAAAATTTCTAGGTAAAAAAATATAAACGCAAGTGATAGCAGCTTTGAATCAACCAAGCCGACCCCCACATTCTGTCCGAAACCACCAAGCCGAGTACTTTTCTTTTGTGAGTCCTCTATCCATCTTTTCCTCTTTATGCATCATACTAGTGTGCTAGTCCATATTAAAACCCCTACGAAAACATAGGCCACATGAGTTAATACTTAGAAAATGTTCTAATATTTTGCTAGCCAATAATAATTATACTAGCTTTATGCACCCAACGACCCAAGACCTTAACTTTATCTAAAGCCGAGACCCCCCCCCCCCCTACGTGACCACCATCAGACCGAGACCCCATTTTCATTTCTTTTGTATCTTTGTATGAAAGAAATTAAAAACAATACTAGTAATAACAAAAACCCCAATTGAACTAGAACCGAAATCTGTCGCGACCACAATGACTTGTAAAAACAACAAAACTTATAAACTGATACCATTATATTTACAGAAACACTAAATACATTCATTTAAAACCGCGGGTATAAAAACCCCCAATTTATATAAACCCTAACTTTTCGAAACTTTGTATTTAATTTATAATTAATAACGAGAGTAGCAGGAAAATATTAATTAATTACAATGAATCATAAAATTAAAGAAACCCCTAATTCTTGAAACCTTAATTTTTCGAGACATAATTTTATTGGATAATTAACCTCAAAAGGAGTTTAAATATTATTTTAATTACAATAGAACTCAAGAACTAGAAAACCCCCAATTGATTCGAAACCCTAAACTTTTGTAAATCCATTTTGTTATGAAATTAACCTATTTAAATCTTCGAAAACCCTAATTAATAGTGAATAAACACCCGAATTAGAAAACCCCCAATTTATTCGAAACCCTAGTTTATTTATGAAATTATTTCGAGAACCCACGTCTTAGATTTTTATAAAATCAAAACGAGTACGAGATTAATAGAAAACCCATTTTATTTTTGAAGAATCATAGAACAAATCGTCTTTTGAAATCTTTTGAGAAAATAGAAGAACACTTATCTTTGTGATGATGCCCTACGATTGATAAACATGCTGGGGATGGGATATCGTGATGTTGATAAGTAATATGACCAGAGAATGATTTTTTACTCTCGTATAGGATACCACATTTGTTGATTAAGTGAGAGAGAGAATGGGAGACGGTGAGAGTAATATTCGAGAGAGAGAAAGAGAGTGGAATGAATGGGTAATAATAAAACGTCCCCCCAACTTTTCTTGTTATTAACGTTTGACTGGGACTCGGGTTGGATAATGGTAACTTGGGTCGAGCCCATGTCTTTATTTAAAGTAATTGGACTATTGGCTAGGTTAGGTTTATTAGGCCCAAGAACTGAAATTTGCATATGTAAGTATATAGTTATGATACTAAGCCTAATACTCATTTCAAAACCGTATACTAAAGTCACGCTTTCTATAAACGAAACGTTTTGTCAAGGCACAACTAGGACATCATGCATGTTATTAGTATAATTATAGATGTCGTGACGTAGTCATTATGATAAACTAGGTTGTGGATAGCGTGATCACATCCTCGAGCTACTTTGCATTTCCATCATCATACTTGACTTACGAGGTGAGTTTATAGCCCCACTTTTAGTTATTTTTAACTATTTGGGGTTAGAACATTACTTGTTTTACGGATGAACATAAGTTCCATAAAAACTCATACGTGCCTACATGATGTCTAAGTAGGGATACCCCTAGATGCTTTAGCCCACTATCATGAACCGTTAATTACTTTGTGTAAGCGAAAATATTATGGATAGATCTATTGGGATTGGCCTCCCTATCTAATGTTGGTTGTGTGACCAAATTAGATACAATTACGTTTGAGGTGTTACGAATACTTTGGGGTAGTATTTGCTTGGGCTCTTATATAAACTTGTTGGTACGGTTAACGCTTCGGTGTCATGATCTTGAACGTAGGATGTTATAACGTATGCTGTTTGATAATAATCTTGTATTTGTTATAAGATTATTTGTCGGTTGCCTAACTAAAATCTTATGGTTCGTCACACTATCTATACTTAAACCTATAAACTCACCGACCTTTGTGTTGACGTTTTAGCAATGTTTTTCTCAGGTGTCAAGGCGGAGGAGTGACGTGGTTGTGCCGTGGAGATAGTAAATTTATCAAGATTATCTTTTGGAGACCTAATCTAAATGTTGTGATATTATCACGATGTACTAAACAATTCTCCTGGAACAAGTTATTTATGTTTAATAAATTCAAAACACCTTTTAAATGGTCTTTCTTTATATCTAGGTCTCTTGATTGTCATGATAGTCACATCCTCGTGTATTCACATACAATGGTAATTTGAGGGTGTGACAGATTGGTTATAGAGACATGGTTATAGAGAACTAGGTTGCTTTTATAAAAACCATTTTTACGAACGTTGAGTCAAAAATGAATTTTTTTTAAATAGTAACACTAGACTATAACTAAACCTTCATCTCTATGGGCCACTTCACTCCACGTCTTCGACACAAGTAAGTTATATTACCTCGTATATTAGTGTCATGCTACTTCGACCACAAAAAATTGCTAAGTAACTTAACCTATGAGCATATTGATTTATTTTATTTCGACGCCTATTTGAAACCCTATACTAAATGGTTTGTGCCATGATATATGAATGCATAATCAATTTTTTTTTCGACACCTACTTGAAACTCTATGCTAAATGGTTTGTGTCATGATATATGAATGCAAAATCAATTTTTTTCGACACCTACTTGAAACTCTATGCTAAATGGTTTGTGTATACATGAATGCAAAATCGATTTTATTTCAACACTTACTTGAAATTCTATGCTAAATAGTTTGTGCCATGATACATGAATGCAATATCGATTTTAATTTCGACACTACTTGAAACTCTATGCTAAATGGTTTGTGCCATGATACATGAATACAATATCGACTTTAATTTCGACACTTACTTAAATTCTATGCTAAATGGTGTGTGCCATAATAACTTTGAGGTTACAACATACATAATTGCAAAATCGATTTATTTCTTATACTTGCTTTCTTAAATTGGCAGTGACATGTCTACCTCGTCTGGAGATTTGTATTACCTTGTGAGCTCATCCACCAATGGAGCTTGACTCATGGCCACTTGAGAGTCCTCCGCTAGCGGTTTCTCACCCATGCCATCCCCTCAAGGAGAGCCGAGTGCTCGTGCACCTACACCTTCCTCACCACCACCACTCATTTGCTACAAGAGACGTGGCAAGGCACCGATGATTCTTCCATCCACCTCATCCTCTCATGCCCCAAAGGCCCCTCTCCAACACCGTACCGCAAGGATGTCCGTGAGACCCTCCATGTTTAGGAAGAATCTAGCCGCAAGGCATTTAGACTCCACTCGCATCGCACGTAAGTCTCTGAAGCCGCCATCCATGAGAGTGCCCCCAAGGCACAATGCCCCCTTCGACCCTCTATGCCTTCACCACCACCACCACCATGCGGCTTTAATAGGGTCGAGTGCTTCGCGGCCGCTAAAGCGTGTGGGATGCCTCCCCACCGCTTTGCTAGACTTGCTACGTTGCGAAGCAACGTGACTCACGTGCTTCGTAACTTGGGTGGATTGTCCTACGAGTCATTGGTTAGACTCGAGACTTGCTATGCGGCGGTTATCGCGGATCTTGGGAGGAATGCCCTACCCGCACCCGATCGTGTGGCGGGTCTTGCACGTAGGCTTGAGGACCAACATTATGAGATTGGAGCTTTGCGCAATCTCTTGCATTGATTTGACTTATCCGAGAGGATCGCGACCCTCGAGCATCGTTATGACTAGGGCGATTTTTAGTTGACTCATGTTGCACTTTATTCTAAATTTTCCCTTATGTGTAATCCTTAAACCTCTAAACTATGTGTTTAGTTTTCTTTATACTCGACTTAATCATGGAATGAATAATTTGTGCACTATAACTTGTAAATCTTTTCATCATTTGCTTGCAATATCATGTTTTATGACATGTTTATACCCTCTAACCTTGGACTTGTGATTCTAACCTTACCATGATCTTTGTTATGGTTATAGGACTATGGCACCTAAGACCCGCAAGAATAGGGCCGACCCAACTCCAACCGAACCCGTTACTATCGACCCATCGGTTTTGAACCAGATGATAGCTGATGGGGTTGTCGTCGCTCTTGCCGCCGCCGAGACTTATCCAAGCACTCAAGAAGAAACAAACCGAGTGCAAAATCCGGTACCTCCTACTCGTGCGTGTTCATACAAAGAATTCCGCTCATGCTTCACTAGTACCTTTAAAGGTACCGAAGGTGCCGTGGGTGTTGCACGTTAGATTGAGAGACTTGAATCTCAATTTAGCGTGAGTAATGTTGCCGAAAGCGACAAAGTGAAATTTGGCTCGAGCACCCTTGTTGATGGTGCATTGACATGGTGGAACATCCACGTGAAAGCCGTAAGTTTGGAAGCGGCTAATGCAACTCCTTGGACTCATTTCAAGGGAATGCTTCTCAAAAAGTATTACCCTAGGAATGAAATGAAGCGGTTGGAAGTCGAGTTGTGGAACCTCCGTGTGCATGGAGTTAACTTGATGGCTTACACTCAACGATTAAAAGAGTTGAGATTGATGTGTCCCGAAACGATACCTAGTGAGACTCGTGTCGTTGAGAGATTCATCGTTGGATTACCATCCTCAATCCAAGGAGATGTGATCTCTTCAAAACTTACTGATTTGAGTGAGGCCATTGAGATGGCGGATGGCCTAATGGACTCCGTTACTTTGGAGGGTGGTGATAACAAACGAAAATGGGAAGGAACCCATGGCCCTAATCATGGTGACCAACCTAACAAGCGCCAAGATGTGGCCAAAATGTTTAATGTGAATGGTGGATCCGGTTACCAAGGAAAGTTGCCATTTTGTGGCAAGTGTGGCAAACACCACAATGGAGCTTGTGGAGGCACGTGCCACAATTGTTGCAAACCCGGTCATTTTGCTAAGCATTGTCGTAGTGCACCAAAGCCCACAAACCAAAGGGCTCCGGAAACTCCAAATGGGAAATACGCGAATGTCACTTGCTATGGTTGTGGAGAAAAGGGTCACTTCAAGAATAGGTGCCCTAAAGCCGTTCAAGGCCGAGGAAACCAAATTCGAGGCAATAACAACAACAACCAAGCCCGTCGACAATCCCGACAAAATCATGGAGCTCCAAATGGTCGAAACAATGGGAATCAAGCGGGAGCACCCGGTCGTGTGTATGCTTTGTGTGCTGAGGTGGCCATCCAAGACAACAACGTGGTCACCAGTACGTTCCTCATCAATAACATCTATGCTTCCGTATTATTTGATTCCGGTGCCGATAGAAGTTTTGCGTCAATTTCCTTTAGTGAACTATTAAATGTGAACCCCACTCCTTTAGACGTCAATTATAATGTGGAACTAGCCAACGGTAAATCGATTACTACAAACACCGTACTTAAGGGTTGCACCCTAGGTTTACAAAACATCCCATTTTTCATCTATCTTTTGCCTATCGAACTTGGAAGCTTTGACGTTATAGTTGGTATGGATTGGCTATCCAAGTACCATGTGGAAATAGTTTACCATGAAAAACAAGTCTGTATTCCTTACGGAAGTCGAACCTTAACCATCTTTGGAGAAAATAATGGTGTGAAAAGAACAAGCTAGTTTGAATGTCATCTCATGTACTAAAACCCAAAAGTACATCGAAGAAGGTCGTCCTATTTTCCTTATCCAAGTTACTAGTAAAAATGAAGCCGACCCTAAGGAAAAGAAAATTGAAGACGTTCCGATTGTTCGTGATTTTCCCGAAGTTTTTCCCAAAGACTTACCCGGATTCCGCCACTTCGTCAAGTAGAATTTTACATCGATCTAGCCCCCGGAGCCACACCCGTTGCAAGAGCACCTTATCGATTAGCACCCACCGAAATGAAAGAATTAGCCGACCAGCAAAGGAGATTACCTACAAAGGATTTATAAGGCCGAGTTCCTCACCATGGGGAGCCCCGGTTTTATTTGTGAAGAAGAAAGACGGATCTTTCCGTATGTGCATCGATTATCGCGAATTGAACAAACTTACCATAAAGAATCGTTATCCTTTACCAAGAATCGATGACTTGTTTGATCAACTTCAAGGTTCGAGCATTTATTCAAAGATTGATCTAAGGTCGGGTTATCATCAACTTAGAGTGCATGAAGAAGACATTTCCTAGACGGCGTTTCAAACCCGATACGGTCACTTTGAATTCCAAGTCATGCCATTTGGGTTGACTAACGCACCCACGGTATTCATGGACCTCATGAACCGTGTGTGTAAACCCTATTCGGACAAATTCGTAATTGTGTTCATTGACGACATTCTTATATACTCCCGTAATAAGGAAGAACACGAGGAACACTTAAAGAAAATTTTGGAATTGTTGAAACAAGAACAATTGTATGCTAAATTTTCAAAGTATGAATTTTGGATTCACACGGTACAATTCCTCGGGCACGTGATTGATAGTAGTGGTATTCACGTAGACCCCGCCAAGATCGAAGCGGTAAAGGATTGTGCGACTCCTACTATTCCTACGGATATTCGCCAATTCCTTGGACTTGCCGGTTATTATAGACGATTTATCGAAGGATTTTCAAAAATCGCTAAGTCTATGACGGAATTGACTCAAAAGAACAAGAAATTTATTTGGGGAGACGATCAAGAATTTTCTTTCCAAAATCTTAAGAAAAAACTTTGTGATGCGTCCATTCTTGCATTACCCGAGGGTAGTGAAGACTTTGAAGTGTATTGTGACGCTTCGATTAAAGGTCTAGGCGCGGTCCTTATGCAAAGGAAAAAGGTTATTGCTTACGCGTCCCGACAACTAAAACCAAACGAGGAAAACTACACCACTCACGATTTGGAATTAGGCGCGGTTGTCTTTGCTCTCAAGATTTGGAGACACTACCTTTACGGCACCAAATGTATGGTATACACCGACCATAAAAGTCTTCAACGCATCTTGGACCAAAAAGAGCATAACATGAGACAACGACGATGTGAGACCCCCAAAATCTGACATGGAACAACTAGGCAACGAGGGGGTAACACGTCATAGTACAAGAAACAATGAATTATAGTTGACACAAAGCTGACGTAATAAAAGCATATATATCACATCATAAATGACCAGAGTTTTAAACATAGGTCCCAGAGTTTTATATGCGGAAAGATATATTATTTCATCATGATTTATAACATAAAGTTGCCTAAAAGATATAATAAATTTCTGACAGTTTATGCTAAAACCAGTCTTTTAAAAACATCACAGAAATCTCCAAGCTGCGATAATATCCTGCGGGCTCCCATCCAAGCAAAGCTAAGTAATAATACCTGAGATTAAACATGTAAAATCGTCAACACAAAGTTGAGTGAAATTCATAGGTTTAGCAATAAAGGTGTGGAACACAAGCATTCATTTGTAAAACAAGTAAATAGAGAAAATGGTTATGATCATTAACCATAGTCTGAAACCAATATTATTGCTGTTTAGTTCATGAACCGAAGCTTAACTCAAAGTAAGTTCCTCTAGGGAGTATTCAGCCTAAATAATCAAGTATAAACAAATGTAAGTGCGTCAAGGTAATCGGGACGGGGATTGTCAATCCCGATGGATCCACCCACAACATTCGCGCTTAGCGCAAAGCATACGGGACAATTAACGGTTCATGATCAAGAGAGGAAACTTAAGACTATTAACTATAAGCAATAATATCAATGAAAACTATTGGAAAGCATACAAGTCTGAATAGCATACAAGTTCTGGATAGTATATAGTTTTAAATGGATGTGTTCCACCATGTAAAATCTCACCCCGCATTTAGAAACATTGTTCAAGTAAAAAGGGGCTATGAACCCACCTTTAGTAAGTAATCACAAGGTAAAAGGGGCTGAGCAAAAAGAAGTCTTCACGGACCTATGCAATGGTGACGCGTAATAAGAATGCGTTCAATGAAGCAATAACGTTTTAGAAGTGGTGGGACATAGTATGACTAGGTAACTTGCGTGCGATGGCGAGACCTAAGCTTAAGTTAAACTTTTGACCCAACACCTTGAACCTACTGTAATAACCCAATATCAACCTTGTATGATGGTCCAAGCATTTATGTGTGGGTTCCGAACACGTTTAAGACTCGGTTTGAAAAACCAAAACAAGGGACTGCATTCAGTTTTCTGAAAAAGGCTGTGAAGATTTGGTCATATCTTAAAATCTATAATTGTACAGGAGGTGAAATTTCTTGACATGTATAGGTATTTCTCTTACCTTTAAAAGTTGGGAAAGAACAGCCCTAGAACTATTTTCAATCAACGGGAAATGCACTTTTAGTGACAGACTATCAAAACAGAAAGTTGTAAACGTCTTTCGTACCTTACGGTAGATTAAGCATAAATCCCAATCGGTAAAAGATTTTGACACGAAACCAAAAAGAGAAGTTTTATTATATTTGTAGCTACTGTAAAAAGTAATAAAATCATAAATTAATCCTTTTACCCGAGTCAATTTACCCACGTTTTAAGCATAACATTCAGATTTGACCTAGTTTAGTAAAACGACCGTTTCGGACTTATCCGGACACTTCCCGTTTCCATCCAACTCAACACATACTAATCACATCAGTGGGTATCCATTTTTAAAATAAAAACAAGGTCATATGTTTAAGAAAATTTTGCCATGACCTGTTTGTTTCTGTGGTGATTTCCATACTACAAAAACAACTCCATTTAGCTACCTAACCTCAATCAAGCAACACTTAGGCTATACCAAATCGCCACGCAAGTGTCCTAAGTCCTAATATGCCCTAAGTATCTATAATCTCAGTGGGTTTCGCCCAAGGAATTCAAAATTCATGAATAAAAAGAATCAAAGTACTAGTAACATCAAAACTAAAATGCTAGGAGTGACTATACCTTCATAACACGTAGGAATTAATCCAAACACGCAAATTAAACAATTCCTCCTCCTTGATCCTTAGAAATTTCGTGGCCCTTAGCCACGTGTTAAGTCAATCACGGTACTCAACAACTGAGTAGAAACAATGTAGTGAGACGATCACCGACGATATGGATGCCCGGGGAAAACACGAAAACCGCAACCTATCACAATAAGGCGCGTTTTAAGACTCGAACTCAATATCGATATATATACCAAATATAACATGACTCAAATGTTTTCAAAGTATACACGTTTCAAAACCATTGACACGAATCAAATGAATTCATACTACCCATTTATCCAACGTTACTCGTTAAAACACTTGAACACTTGAAAATGACTCGTCATACGACGCCAAGTCAACGCAAGTCAAACTATCCTTTACCCTTATTTGGACCAGTAGCTAAGTTATTTATATAATGACTAAGCACTTGAGTAAGTCACCATGTCCGATGGTGAACACTCAAACTCACGCAACACAAGCATTGAACTAAGTGTCCAAAATAAAAATCAACAAGTACTCTCCGAATGTACACACCGATCTACCCTATCTAGACTTGTCCGTTTTACATGAAAATTGGTGTCAAGGTCACTTATAACCTGTATAAGACCTCACCAAAATTTGAGCCAAAGTTCACACTTTAAAATCCATCAGCTCGACGCTTTACTCAACTCCAAATTTTAGGACAGATTTGTACACTTGTTTTGTAAAACCGTTTGGACCACTTTAAAAGTACTAACCCGACAATCCGTCTTTTGAAACCACTACTAGACTCATCAAACTCAGTTTATAAACTTTAAAAATCAGTAGTATCAACTATCTAACCAAGCCTAAAGTCCTCAAGAGTCGACCCAAAATCAGCCACAATTTCGGATTGTGCCGACTTGCGTCTCCCCGTACACGAAAACTAAAACTAGCATAACTTTTGACTCATAATGAGTTATAAGCTCTATCTTATACCAAAACGACCATCTCGGAAAACTCTACAACAATTTCAAATAATCTCAGTCTTTCACAGACCTTAAACCCACGAAACAATCTGTTTAAAGCTGCTGTCCCAAATTAGCTTTTTAGAAAACATGACAAATCTATTTTTCACTCAAAACCAATCATTCCCATACCCCTAGGATCACTATACTATCATACCCATCAACCAAACACTCCTAAAAACACTTGTATGAAAAATCTAACAAAAATCAAAGATTAAAAACAAGACTTTTAAGGATCAAAACATGATAATCTTACCAAATATAACATATGCAAGATGATTACAACATCATACAATCATGAAATCAAAAGTTCTTGAAATCTTGATGCATGTGGGTGATTTTGTTATCAATAGGATCACCACAAGATTTAGAACATGGGTCTTTAATTTGTTTTAAGAGATTCATGTTAAAAATCAAGGTTTTAGGGGTGTTTATGTGGTGGTGGTGGCGGAGAGAAATGAAGGGGAGGGAGGATGTGTTTTTTTTTTTGTTAAAAATGAAAGTGTATGTTGTAATGGAAGTAAAAAAAAGATTTATATAGTGCTAGTTAAGTGGAGGGTTAGTTTTGCCAACTTTGAAACTTGTGGACTTAAAAACAATTAATAGTTTTAAAGGGTAGAAAATGGTTATTGGTAAATATTGAAAATATTTACGGGGCTCGGGTTTCGTAAAAATACTTTTCAAAAGTTATAATGCATCATAAAAATGATTATACGATTTCTCGACACGACTTAATACGTAATTAAAACGAAATCGTCGAAAATATTAATTATCGAAACAATCGATAAATAAACGTAATATTTTGGGCATCCGTCGGTATCGCGATCACTAGGAATTCTCGTTGTACATTGATTTTGAATAAAATCGTTGTAAAACACACGCGGGTGATTTTAAATAATAAAAAAAAACTTTGATTTAAATTAAATATGGAAAAATAAAATAAAATTTTTATAATTCCATGCAAAGTATTTATCGATGATCAGAAAAATACTTAAAAAAGATATAGTTTAAAAATCTCAGGATTTACATATAGCAATACAAGAAAACGTAATACGTTGGAAAAATTCAAGAAGCACGAATAAAAAGAATAAAATAATGTTGGGAAAGTACGGGTTCTCATAGTCTTCCCCCCTAAAGGAACTCTGGTCCCCAGAGTTCTCCTGAAAACAGTAGAAGATGCAAACAAGAGGAGGTACAAAGTGTAGAACAAAATTCATTGCTTCCCAGGTAAACTTCTGTACCATGACGAATCTTAACGGTTAGAATTCACTATGCTTCAGTTTCTTAACTCCTGTTCGTATAACTTCTCAGTCTTGGATTAGGATAACGATCTTTCAATACGGAGATACATTGAGAGATAGAGTTGTTGGAAATACGTGCGATAAACTAACAAGAATGAACACAAGAATCGCCTAAACAGGCAAAGTGCGATAAAATGAACCAAGATTGTAAATCAACAAGGGGTCGTAAATCGTGCAACTGTAAAACGTGAAAATCTTAAAACGTAAGAATCTATTTACAAGAGAAATAGAAGGGAAAAATGAATAACATATGATCGTTTAAAATACAAGTTGTCACAATCAGTTGTCTAGGATTTTGGTATTACTTTAAAACTCAGTTTATGTATTTCCTTGATTAAAAGAAAATTTCACTAGGTGTAGTGATTTAAAATCAAACTATCTATATTTAGAGAGTAAGCTGTTGCTATATCTTTTTCTTGATCAGGATTTTCAAAGCAAAAGTAGAACAGTTCAAGATAGTTATCCTGATCGGCTTAAGAACTTTTGGATGACTGTATTAAATTATCGTTAAAACTCGGGTTTATCGTCACCATTAGAGAAAATTCAGATTTTTTTTTCCAAGTTATTTTGAATCATTGTTAGAAATTATAAATTAATTTAAATAATTTCATTAGGTTGACAATAAAGTATGATATAATCAAATACTTTAAAAGATACAGCTTGATATCTTTTGAAACATTAGGTAAATTTACCAAAGAGGATATATAGATCCGATACTTAACTTGAAACAGTTATTTTGGTAATTTAAACATTTGATAAAATATATAAAATGTTCTTAAAAATTAATAATAATTTTTTTTTAGAAATTTAAGAAAGTGTTTAAGATATCAAATGATAAACACGTAACAGTTTCTGGTTTTCAAAAGGTGACAAGACAACAACGAATGTGAATCATATAAAGGTCAACAATCTGTATGCGAGCAATATACAAAGGAATATGACGGAAATCGTATCAATTCTTAACAAACGTGGTAGAATAGTCACGTCAATAATAAAAATAATAAGAAACAATGATTATAGCAAGATTAATTCACGAGTGCGGTTGGCGTCACCAATAACGGCTTATTAAGTTCTCGATGGTCGAAATACGATCGAAAGGGAAAAGCCACACAACGAATTTTCGAATCAAAGAAAATTCTTAAGAAGTTAATTGAGAGAAGTTCCAGTAAGATGAACAACATTAGCAATGAAAGGCGAAATCAACACATGATTCACACGAATGAAATTTCAAGACGATAGTATCTTAACACATATCATGGCAATTACACGTAATCATCGTTCACGTCCAGTCATAAATCACTAATCGCATCCAGAGACGTTTCGAAGGTCTACCAAAATAGATAGAGATGGTCAATCGATGTAGGAGCATAGCAACGTTGAAACTTTCAAGTCGGGTATCAATGGTAAGAATTTAGGCAAATGGTAACGAAAATCGTATCATGAGGATGATGAGGTAACAGGTAAAACAAAGGTCGTTGAGTAAGGAAATATGTGCTCGAGGCATGTACTTAGTTCAAGAAAAGATAATGGTTCATATGTGTATGTTGCAAACTGTTGCTACTCGCATAAAATGTAAAAGTTTTCAAAACTTTATTTTATCAAACATTTTAAGCAACATAACTAAAAAGTTGATTCTAGGTTAAATATTTAAGGCGACTACTATTTGGCCTTGCATGGCTCCTTCTAAATTAAGCATAGGTGATCAGGCCATGCATAATTTAGGACTAGCAATGCGATGCTCGTCTTCGTCAAACCAGTATTACAGGTCATATTATTTAAAATATGTATATAATGCCATTTGTAAAAACAGAAATCAAAATAGTTTATGAAACTATTTGCTAATAAGTTACTGGCTAACTGTTTTAAATCGACAATTCGTATAGTTACAAGGGTTCTTTATAAGACCGTATTAGAACAATTTGTGAAAATACATTGTAAAATTAATATAAGTTAATTTTATAAGATAGCAGTCAACTATTTAAGAAAGCCCAAATGAAACCTTTTGTAAAATGATTCGCAAACAAGACCAGTTTGAGTTGTATGGTAACATGACAATAGTTTATAAAGTAGCGAGTGGGTTACAAGAGGGAAATAAGGAGTAGTTCAAGACAACCAATAAAATGGTTACAAGGTGATTAGGTTTCAAGAGGTTTAGCCGAAATCGTCAGGAGACACGTGTCAAGATGATAACAAACGATATGAAAGAAAGATCTTCAAATCTCGGTCCAAATCAGTGGTACGATAGAAGCAAAGAAAGACAATGGAATGACAAATAAGTCATAAATAAAAGAAGGAATAAGGAATCCGTATGTGCACATCGTAATTTATTTGACAAAAATATACTTTTAAGAAAGTAGGGTATCAGTTAACAAATAGTACAATCACTTCGAAAAGCTTCTATATTAGGAAGTTACCGAATTTCAAAAGTTCAAGATCTAGGTACATGTATGACCGAACTCAAAGTTGCTATTCTATTCTTTTCAAACACAATCATTGTTTTTAGTTTGCAAAATATCATTAGTTAAAGTTTTACGAGCTCAACGAACTCAAAAACGCTTCAATCCATGTTTTTAACTTTTATTAGTTTTGACCTTTGGGTTTGACTAGACCAATTAACTCACTAAACGATATTCTAAGACTCAAAGTCAAATGCATTTCGATGTAAAACAATGTTTTGAACAACTTTCTAGTTTTACCCGAGACTTGAAACGGAATAAAAAATGGACGAAAATGCCCTAGCATTAAATCTGTTAACAAAATGATATTTTAGCATTATTCAGAAAATAACTTCTTAGATTTTACAATCTCAAATGAGCGTAACTTGCTCGATTTTAAAGTTTACTGGTCAAATTTTATGTCCTAAACGGACGTCTCAACATGTAGAAATATATATATTTTTATGTCTAAAGTTATAAAAATATTTTCTCGACACTGTTAAACTTCCTGTAAAGTTTCTGTACAAAGTATATTTTTCGACACAGCTTGAAATTAAATCCAAATTTCATGATAACTCAAAATTAATGTACACATAGGACTTGTGGATTCCATAAAGACGAAAGAAGGTAAACTGTATAATTAGTCATGTAAAGAAAACACAGTATAGAAATGGTTCAAGAATGCCAACGATAATCGGAGACATAAAAAACAACGATGCATATCATCCGTGTCTTCGGCTGCAAGATTGCAATGCAGAAAGGTCTCTTGGTGGCATGGTTTCCAAAAATCACAAGATATATCGAGAAAGAAACGGGACAATAACAAGTGGCATTCCTGGAGCAAAGAGGTTCAATGAAAAGGGAGGATACAAGTAGGATCGTATTCCAAACGATCATCACATAATAAATGACGATAATGTGTTCAAGGTACAACGGATGTTCTAAGTTGAAATCGAAACGTAGAATGGTCAATGAAGTAAGATGTAATCCATGTACAAGTGTCGCGTAAAACGGTGGCGTAAGGGTAAATCAAGATTATGAAAACCAACAATATTATTCAGCACTAATTCAACGAATTCTTCGAGATGTGAGACTCACACGATGTCCTTTAGTCTTTCTGGGAGACACATTGAGCTACACAATGGTCTATAGACTAGACATTCAATTATGAATGGTCAGAAAGAAAATCTGCGTATCTAAGTAGATATTTTAAGAGAAATAAACAATGAAAGCAACACACACGGTAGTAGAATGAAAATCAGAAGTTCATCGAAAACAACACTTATTCAATCCCGAACAATGGTATCGCGATAGTATGCACAACACGTATCAACGAGTCAAGAAAAACAGATGGTTCAAACCGAACGAGCATATAAAGTCAGTCGTATCAAGCATAAATTAAATAGCAATAGTACTCAGAAAAATGAGTATGAAAATTCGGCAGCATACGCGCTCTGAATACAAGTATGTAACGTCATAACGATATAATATCATTGCAATAAGATCAAATTACAAGAACAAGAATTCAAGAAATACAGTATAGGCAGATGTAATCACAGTAACATTCAATGATAATTCATGAAGCACATAGGCTTTGAAAAGACATAGTAATTATCGTCATTAGCGTAAAGTAATATTTCAAAATGTAATCAAGAGATGAAATACTACAACGATAATTAAAAGTAAATAATAAGGATTAGAGAGTTACCCGCGAAGATATCGAGCAGCAATGGCAAATTCTGTGTTTGACACTTAGAAACAATAAAATATTTGAACTTTCGGTTATAGACTAAGTTTTGAAAAACGACTCAGTTCCCTATAACCATCGCTCTGATACCAATCTGTGAGACCCCCAAAATCTGACATGGAACAACTAGGCAACGAGGGGGTAACACGTCATAGTACAAGAAACAATGAATTATAGTTGACACAAAGCTGACGTAATAAAAGCATATATATCACATCATAAATGATCAGAGTTTTAAACATAGGTCCCAGAGTTTTATATGCGGAAAGATATATTATTTCATCATGATTTATAACATAAAGTTGCCCAAAAGATATAATAAATTTCTGACAGTTTATGCTAAAACCAGTCTTTTAAAAACATCACGGAAATCACCAAGCTGCGATAATATCCTGCGGGCTCCCATCCAAGCAAAGCTAAGTAATAATACCTTAGATTAAACATGTAAAATCGTCAACACAAAGTTGAGTGAAATTCATAGGTTTAGCAATAAAGGTGTGGAACACAAGCATTCATTTGTAAAACAAGTAAATAGAGAAAATGGTTATGATCATTAACCATAGTCTGAAACCAATATTATTGTTGTTTAGTTCATGAACCGAAGCTTAACTCAAAGTAAGTTCCTCTAGGGAGTATTCAGCCTAAATACTCAAGTATAAACAAATGTAAGTGCGTCAAGGTAATCGGGACGGGGATTGTCAATCCCGATGGATCCACCCACAACATTCGCGCTTAGCGCAAAGCATACGGGACAATTAACGGTTCATGATCAAGAGAGGAAACTTAAGGCTATTAACTATAAGCAATAATATCAATGAAAACTGTTGGAAAGCATACAAGTCTGAATAGCATACAAGTTCTGGATAGTATACAGTTTTAAATGGATGTGTTCCACCATGTAAAATCTCACCCCGCATTTAGAAACATTGTTCAAGTAAAAAGGGGCTATGAACTCACCTTTAGTAAGTAATCACAAGGTAAAAGGGGCTGAGAAAAAAGAAGTCTTCACGGACCTATGCAATGGTGACGCGTAATAAGAATGCGTTCAATGAAGCAATAACGTTTTAGAAGTGGTGGGACATAGTATGACTAGGTAACTTGTGTGCGATGGCGAGACCTAAGCTTAAGTTAAAATTTTGACCCAACACCTTGAACCTACTGTAATAACCTAATATCAACCTTGTATGATGGTCCAAGCATTTATGTGTGGGTTCCGAACACGTTTAAGACTCGGTTTGAAAAAACAAAACAAGGGACTGCATTCAGTTTTCTGAAAAAGGCTGTGAAGATTTGGTCATATATAAAAATCTATAATTGTACAGGAGGTGAAATTTCTTGACATGTATAGGTATTTCTCTTACCTTTAAAAGTTGGGAAAGAACAGCCCTAGAACTATTTTCAATCAACGGAAAATGCACTTTTAGTGACAGACTATCAAAACAGAAAGTTGTAAACGTCTTTCGTACCTTACGGTAGATTAAGCATAAATCCCAATCGGTAAAAGATTTTGACACCAAACCAAAAAGAGAAGTTTTATTATATTTGTAGCTACTGTAAAAAGTCATAAAATCATAAATTAATCCTTTTTACCCAAGTCAATTTACCCACGTTTTAAGCATAACATTCAGATTTGACCTAATTTAGTAAAACGACCGTTTCGGACTCATCCGGACACTTCCCGTTTCCATCCAACTCAACACATACTAATCACATCAGTGGGTATCCATTTTTCAAATAAAAACAAGGTCATATGTTTAAGAAAATTTTGCCATGACCTGTTTGTTTCTGTGGTGATTTCCATACTACAAAAACAACTCCATTTAGCTACCTAACCTCAATCAAGCAACACTTAGGCTATACCAAATCGCCACGCAAGTGTACTAAGTCCTAATATGCCCTAAGTATCTATAATCTCAGTGGGTTTCGCCCAAGGAATTCAAAATTCATGAATAAAAAGAATCAAAGTACTAGTAACATCAATACTAAAATGCTAGGAGTGACAATACCTTCATAACACGTAGGAATTAATCCAAAAACGCAAATTAAACAATTCCTCCTCCTTGATCCTTAGAAATTTCGTGGCCCTTAGCCACGTGTTAAGTCAATCACGGTACTCAACAACTGAGTAGAAACAATGTAGTGAGACGATCACCGACGATATGGATGCCCGGGGAAAACACGAAAACCGCAACCTATCACAATAAGGCGCGTTTTAAGACTCGAACTCAATATCGATATATATACCAAATATAACATGACTCAAATGTTTTCAAAGTATACACGTTTCAAAACCATTGACACGAATCAAATGAATTCATACTACCCATTTATCCAACGTTACTAGTTAAAACACTTGAACACTTGAAAATGACTCGTCATACGACGCCAAGTCAACGCAAGTCAAACTATCCTTTACCCTTATTTGGACCAGTAGCTAAGTCATTTATATAATGACTAAGCACTTGAGTAAGTCACCATGTCCGATGGTGAACACTCAAACTCACGCAACACAAGCATTGAACTAAGTGTCCAAAATAAAAATCAGCAAGTACTCCCCGAATGTACACACCGATCTACCCTATCTAGACTTGTCCGTTTTACATGAAAATTGGTGTCAAGGTCACTTATAACCTGTATAAGACCTCGCCAAAATTTGAGCCAAAGTTCACACTTTAAAATCCATCAGCTCGACGCTTTACTCAACTCCAAATTTTAGGACAGATTTGTACACTTGTTTTGTAAAACCGTTTGGACCACTTTAAAAGTACTAACCCGACAATCCGTCTTTTGAAACCACTACTAGACTCATCAAACTCAGTTTGTAAACTTTGAAAATCAGTAGTATCAACTATCTAACCAAGCCTAAAAGTCCCCGAGAGTCGACCCAAAATCAGCCACAATTTCGGATTGTGCCGACTTGCGTCTCCCGGTACACGAAAACTAAAACTAGCATAACTTTTGACTCATAATGAGTTATAAGCTCTATCTTATACCAAAACGACCGTCTCGGAAAACTCTACAACAATTTCAAATAATCTCAGTCTTTCACAGACCTTAAACCCACGAAACAATCTGTTTAAAGCTGCTGTCTCAAATTAGCTTTTTAGAAAACATGACAAATCTATTTTTCACTCAAAACCAATCATTCTCATACCCCTAGGATCACTATACTATCATACCCATCAACCAAACACTCCTAAAAACACTTGTATGAAAAATCTAACAAAAATCAAAGATTAAAAACAAGACTTTTAAGGATCAAAACATGATAATCTTACCAAATATAACATATGCAAGATGATTACAACATCATACAATCATGAAATCAAAAGTTCTTGAAATCTTGATGCATGTGGGTGATTTTGTTATCAATAGAATCACCACAAGATTTAGAACATGGGTCTTTAATTTGTTTTAAGAGATTCATGTTAAAAATCAAGGTTTTAGGGGTGTTTATGTGATGGTGGTGGCGGAGAGAAATGAAGGGGAGGGAGGATGTGTTTTTTTTTGTTAAAAATGAAAGTGTATGTTGTAATGGAAGTAAAAAAAAGATTTATATAGTGCTAGTTAAGTGGAGGGTTAGTTTTGCCAACTTTGAAACTTGTGGACTTAAAAACAATTAATAGTTTTAAAGGGTAGAAAATGGTTATTGGTAAATATTGAAAATATTGACGGGGCTCGGGTTTCGTAAAAATACTTTTCAAAAGTTATAATGCATCATAAAAATGATTATACGATTTCTCGACACGACTTAATACGTAATTAAAACGAAATCGTCGAAAATATTAATTATCGAAACAATCGATAAATAAACGTAATATTTTGGGCATCCGTCGGTATCGCGATCACTAGGAATTCTCGTTGTACATTGATTTTGAATAAAATCGTTGTAAAACGCACGCGGGTGATTTTAAATAATAAAAAAAAAACTTTGATTTAAATTAATATGGAAAAATAAAATAAAATTTTTATAATTCCATGCAAAGTATTTATCGATGATCAGAAAAATACTTAAAAAATATATAATTTAAAAATCTCAGGATTTACATATAGCAATACAAGAAAACGTAATACGTTGGAAAAATTCAAGAAGCACGAATAAAAAGAATAAAATAATGTTGGGAAAGTACGGGTTCTCACAGACGATGGTTGGAATTGCTTGGGGATTACGATTGTGACATTCGTTATACCCAGGGAAAAGCTAATGTCGTGGTCGATGCTTTAAGTAGGAAACCTCATGAGAGACCCCTAAGAGTTCGAGCCTTAGTGATGACTATTTGTTTGAACATACCCGCAAAAATCTTAGAAGCCCAACGAGAAGCTATTAAGGTGGAAAATATCGATAAAGAAGAAGCCGGTGGAATGATCACCAAGAACCTCGTTGTGCGTGCCGATGGAACATTGTGTCTTGATAATAGAAGTTGGTTAGCACGTTACGGTGATATTCGAGCTTTGATTATGCACGAGTCACATAAGTCTAAATATTTGATTCACCCCGGATCGGATAAAATGTATCATGACATGAAAGTGTTCTATTGGTGGCCGAACATGAAAGCCGACATAGCGACTTATGTTGGTAAATGCTTAACTTGCGCGAAAGTTAAGGTTGAACACCAAAAACCCTCCGGATTACTAGTCCAACCTAGGACCCCGGAATGGAAATAGGAGAGAATTACTATGGACTTTATCACTAAAATCCCTAAGACGTCCACGGGATTTGACACCATTTGGGTCATTGTGGATCGCCTTACAAAATCCGCACACTTTCTCCCTATGAAAGAAAACGATAAAATGGATCAATTGGCACGACTGTATGTGAAAGAAATCGTTGCTAAACGCGGCATACCAATTTCTATCATATCGGACCGAGACGGTCGGTATTGTTCAAGATTTTAGCAATCACTCCAAGAAGCGTTGGGAACGCAATTGGATATGAGTACGACTTACCATCCTCAAAAAGATGGCCAAAGCGAGAGAACCATCCAAACTTTGGAAAATATGCTCCGCGCATGTGTAATCGAATTTGGTAACGGATGGGATCGACATCTACCGTTAGTAGAATTTTCGTACAACAATAGTTACCACACTAGTATTAAAGCGGCACCATTTGAAGCGCTTTACGGTCGAAAGTATCATTCACCCGTTTGTTGGGCGGAAGTTGGTGATGCACAACTTACCGGTCCGGAAATTATTCACGAGACGACGGAGAAAATCGTACAAATCAAGAGGCGTATGCTAGCGGCTCGTGATCGTCAAAAGTGTTATGCCGATAAACGAGGAAGCCTTTGGAATTTAAAGTCGAAGATCGAGTAATGTTGAAAGTTGCACCATAGAAAGGTGTAATCCGATTTGGTAAACGAGGAAAGCTAAACCCTCGATTTATTGGACTGTTTGAAATTATTCAACTCATTGGTGACGTCGCTTATCGCTTGGAACTACCACAAGAACTTAATCGTGTGCAGAATGTCTTCCACATTTGCAACTTGAAGAAATGCCTATCCGACGAAACGCTTATTATACTAATGGAAGAAATCCAACTAAACGACAAACTTGTATTCGTCGAGGAACCCGTGGAAATTATGGAACGAGAAGTCAAACGACTCAAACAAAGCCGTATACCAATTGTTAAAGTGCGTTGGAACGCACGTAGAGGACCTGAATTTACTTGGGAATGCGAGGACCAATTCAAAGCGAAGTACCCTCACTTGTTACTAATGTAGTGTCGACTTAAAATGCATTGTTGTTTTGCTTTGCGGACAAAGCCCTCTTTAGGGAGAGCGAATCTAACAACTCGAATTTTCGCGTCTTATTTATTGTATTTAAGACGTACTTGTAATGTTAAGACACAATATCGGTATGTGCCGACTACGAATGCACGAATGGTTGTTAAACATACGTGTTCACTTGTGTGTTTTCATAAAATTGTTGTTAGCATGTCGATGCCTTTATTTTGCGACATTGAGTCCTACTAAATAAATAGTAGTGTTTAGAACCTAGACATACTTTACAAATTTGCATCATGGGCTGAAATGCCCATCAAACACCTACTGGGCCGAAGGCTGGTATGGTGGGAACAAGTACATACAAACTGAATATAAAGATTGAATTAATAAACTTGTATTTAGAATATACTTATTTCAAACATGGTCAAATAAAGTCAAATACAAAAGTCTGGAAAGTATAATATAATCCTCCACTCACCATAAACAGACAACGCACATGCCGAGTTTGCTATATCTAGGTATATCACAAGTTTGCTAAATCAGATTAGGGTTAACCCTAGACTAAAAATGCAGGATATATACTATAACCATTTTCCTTTAAAGTCACAACACAAACATAAACCACCAACAAAGTAGTTTACAAGATTTAATGTCCAGCAGCTAAGTTACAAAATTTCTAGGTAAAAAAAATATAAAGGCAAGTGATAGCAGCTTTGAATCAACCAAGCCGACCCCCACATTCTGTCCGAAACCACCAAGCCGAGTACTTTTCTTTTGTGAGTCCTTTATCCGTCTTTTCCTCTTTATGCATCATACTAGTGTGCTAGTCCATATTAGAACCCCTACGAAAACATAGGCCACATGAGTTAATACTTAGAAAATGTTCTAATATTTTGCTAGCCAATAATAATTATACTAGCTTTATGCACCCAACGCCCCAAGACCTTAACTTTATCTAAAGCCGAGCCCCCCTACGTGACCACCATCAAACCGAGACCCCCTTTTCATTTCTTTTGTATCTTTGTATGAAGGAATTAAAAACAATACTAGTAATAACAAAAACCCCAATTGAACTAGACCCGAAATCTGTCGAGACCACAATGACTTGTAAAAACAACAAAACTTATAAATTGATACCATTAATTTTAAAGAAACACTAAATGCATTCATTTAAAACCGCGGGTATAAAAACCCCCATATTATATAAACCCTAATTTTTCGAAACTTGTATTTAGTTTATAATTAATAACGAGAGTAGAAGGAAAATATTAATTAATTACAATGAATCATAAAATTAAAGAAACCCCAAATTCTTGAAACCCTAATTTTTCGAGACATATTTTTATTGGATAATTAACCTCAACGGGAGTTTAAAAACATAGTTTAATTACAATAGAACTCAAGAACTAGAAAACCCCTAATTGATTCGAAACCCTAAACTTTTGTAAATCCATTTTGTTATGAAATTAACCTAATTAAATCTTCGAAAACCCTAATTAATAGTGAATAAACAACCGAATTAGAAAACCCCCAAATTATTCGAAACCCTTGTTTATTTATGAAATTATTTCGAGAACCCACATCTTAGATTTTTATAAAATCAAAATGAGTACGAGATTAATAGAAAACCCATTTTATTTTTGAAGAATCATAGATCAGATCGTCTTTTGAATTCTTTTGAGAAAAGAGATGAACATTTATCTTTGTGATGATACCCCACGATTGATAAACATGCTGGGGATGGGATATCGTGATGTCGATGAGTAATATGACCATAAAATGATTTTTAACTCTGGTATAGGATACCAGATTTGTTGATTAAGTGAGAGAGAGAATGGGAGACGGTGGGAGTAATATTCGAGAGAGAGATAGAGAGTGGAATGAATGGGTAATAATAAAACGTGCCCCCAACGTTTATTTTTATTAACGTTTGATTGGGACTCGGTTTGGATATTGGTAACTTGGGCCGAGCCATGTCTTTATTTAAAGTAATTGGACAGTTGGCTAGGTTAGGTTTATTAGGCCCAAGAACTGAAATTTGCATATGTAAGTATATAGTTGCGATACTAAGCCCAATACTCATTTCAAAACCGTATACTAAAGTCACGCTTTCTATAAACGAAACGTTTTGTCAAGGCACAACTAGGACATCATGCATGTTATTAGTATAATTATAGATGTCGTGACGTAGTCATTATGATAAACTAGGTTGTGGATAGCGTGATCACATCCTCGAGCTACTTTGCATTTCCATCATCATACTTGACTTACGAGGTGAGATTATAGCCCCACTTTTAATTGTTTTTAACTATTTGGGGTTAGAATATTGCTTGTTTTACGGATGAACATAAGTGCCATAAAAACTCATACGTGCCTACATGATGTCTAAGTAGCGATACCCCTAGATCTTTTAGCCCACTATCATGAACTGTTAATTACTTTGTGTAAGCGAAAATGTTATGGATAGATCTATTGGGATTGGCCTCCCCATATAATGTTGGTTGTGTGACCAAATTGGATACAATTACATTTGAGGTGTTACGAATACTTTGGGGTAGTATTTGCTTGGGCTCTTATATAAACTTGTTGGTATGGTTAACGCTTCGGTGTCATGAGCTTGGACGCAGGATGTTATAACGTATACTATTTGATAATAATTGTATTTTTTATAAGATTAATGTCGGTTGCCTAACTAAAATCTTATGGTTCATCACACTATCTATACTTAAACCTATAAACTCACCGACCTTTGTGTTGACGTTTTAGCAATGTTTTTCTCAGGTGTCAAGGCGGAGGAGTGACGTGGTTGTGCCATGGAGATAATAAAATTTATCATGATTATCTTTTGGAGACGTGTGATATTTGGAAAACTTTGATTTATATTATCACGATAACAATTCCCTTGGAACAAGTTATTTATGTTTAATGAATTCAAAATGTCTTTTAAATGATCGTTCTTTATATCTAGGTCTCTTGATTGTCATGATAGTCACATCCTCGTGTATTCACATACATTGGTAATTTGAGGGTGTGACAATTTGGACCTGTATCTGTGAGGAGTATTAGTCACAAGACCTTTTGCTTAGTTATTACTGATGATTTTAGCAGGTTTAGTTAGGTTTTCTTTATGGCACTTAATAGTGAAACAAATGATTTGCTTAAAGATTTTTTTACCTTAGTTGAAAAACAATTTACTAAACAGGTTATGATCATTAGAACAAATAACGGGACAAAGTTCAAAAATGCTGAATTTGATGAATTCTGTAGGTCTAAGGGGATCAAGAGACAATTTAGTAATCCTAGGACTCCACAACAAAATGGAGTTGCTGAGAGGAAAAATAGGACACTTATTGAGGCTGTTAGGACTATGTTAGCTGATTCTCTTTTGCCTAATACCTTTTGGACACAAGCAATCGATACAACATGTTATGTGCTAAATAGGGTTTTAATCAATCCTCATAACAAAACCCCTTATGAACTTTTGACTAGTATTAAGCCAACCATAAGTTATATAAGACCTTTTGGGTGTCATGTTTCAATTTTGAACACTCTTGATCATTTGGGAAAGTTTGATGAAAAGTATGATTCATGATATTTAATTGGATATGCAGTACATAGTAGAGCTTATAGAGTATATAATTTAGCATCAAGCAAGGTAGAAGAAAATGCCCATGTTAACTTCTTGGAGAACAAACCTAATGTCCTAAGAATAGGCTATGCTTAGATGTTTGATTTAGATTATCGGACTAACTCTATGATTTATTATACTATACAAGAAGACTGTCAAACTAACAATGCAGGTGTAGAAGAAGCTACTACAAGTACAGGTACACAAGAAAAGGATTCTCCTACCTTAGACACTAAGGATGATGAAGATGCAAATATTTTTTGTACCAGTCTTGCCTCCTACTTCACCTACATTGCCCAGCCCAACTCAGAAGCAGCCAGCAATGCCAGGAGATGATCAAGCCTCACAATAATTACAGAGGCTCGTTGATCAAGAGACGAAAGCTACAACAGAAGTTGAGCTTGTTATAGAAGAACATTTGGAATCACAAGGTTCAGCGGTACATTCATAGGCCAGTGGTACCTCACATCCAAGTACCGCCAAGCATAATTATTCAAGTAGTGTTGATTCACTAGAAGATATTCTTCAATCTATGGATGATGAAGACATATATATGCTAGTCTAAAGGAAGGGATCTTCTCAAAGTCTTCCTATGATGAGGAAGGTGCAACAACTGATTTTAATAACCTAGAATCTATAATTCCAGTCAGTTATATTCTCACTCACATAGTTAACACCAATCATCCTACAACTCAAATTATTGGTGATCCCAAGTCCATTGTACAAACTAGGAGACTGGCCAAAGCAAGCAAGGAAGCCCATGCACTTATTAGTTATGTTCAGAAGCAACAAAGGAAAAACCACAAAGATACTCAACATTGTCTCTTTGCTTGTTTCTTATCACAAATAGAGCCTAAGAATATTTCTCAAGCTCTTGGGGATGAAAGTTGGGTGGATGCTATGCAAGAGGAGCTTATGCAATTTGAATTGCAAAAAGTTTGGGTTCTTGTTGACTTACCATCTGGAAGAAGAGTAACTGGCACTAGATAGGTTTTCAGGAACAAAAAGGATGAAAGAGGTGTTGTAGTCAGGAACAAAGCAAGGCTTGTTGCCTAAGGCTATAGACAGGAAGAAAGGATCGACTATGATGAGGTTTTTGCACCATTGGAAAGAATAGAATTCATTAGGTTATTTTGGCTTTTCCTCTTACATGGGGTTCATAGTTTATCAAATGAAGGTTAAAAGTGTATTCTTATATGGCACTATTGAAGAGGAGGTATATGTTTCACAACCTCCAGGTTTGTAGATCCTATGTTTTCAAACAGAGTCTACAAAGTGATCAAAGCTCTTTATGGTCTTCATCAAGCTCCAAAGGCTTGCTTGCATGCTACACTGTCCAATTTTCTTTTGGAACATGGATATAGAAGAAGGACCATTGACAAGAATCTTTTCATTAAAAAGGAAAAAAAGGATATCATTCTAGTACAAGTATATGTGGATGACATTATCTTTGGGTCTACAAAGAAAACATGGTGTGAAGAGTTTGAAGCTTTGATGAAAGGAAAATGTGAGATGAGTTTTATGAGAGAACTTACTTTCTTCTTGGGATTACAAGTAAAACAGAGTAAAGATGGAATATTTAGCAGTCAAGATAAATATGTTGCTGAAATTTTAAAGAAATTTGCAAGTATGGAATCAAGGAGTATAAGTACACCATTTCAAGCCAAGAAGTCCATGATTGGTTCACTCATGTATCTAACTGCTTCTAGGCCAGATATCATGTTTGCAGTGTGTGCTTGTTAAAGGTTTTAAGTCAATCCCAAAGTTTCACACTTACATGATGTGAAAAAGATTTTCAAGTATCTCAAATGTCAACCCAATTTACGATTATGGTACCCTATAGAATCATCCTTTGACTTGGAAGCTTATTCAGATAGTGATTATGTTGGAGGTAATCATGGTAGGAAGTCCACAACAAGAGGTTGTTAATTCCTAGCAATAAGGCTTATATCTTGGCAATGTAAAAAGCAGACAATTGTTGCTACTTCTACTACTAAAGTAGAATATGTAGTTGTTGCTCATTGTTGTGGACAAGTGCTTTGGATTCAGAACCAGTTGTTAGATTATGGTTTCAATTTCATAAACACCAAAATCTACATTGATAATGAAAGCACTATATGCATTGTAAAAAATCTAGTATTTCACTCCAAAACCAAGCATATTGAGATAAGACATCACTTCAATATAGATGCTTATGACATAAAGCTAACTCAGGTTTTGAAGATCCATACAGACAACAATGTAGCTGATTTGTTGACAAAGGTGTTGAAACAAAGAGGTTTGAGTTCTTGGTGACTCATATTGGTATGATAAATCAATAAATGCTGCATATGATAAGAGGAGGATATAACTGATTATTAGATTTTATAGTGTTTGTAGTTGTTTGTGCTATGTTTACAGGTTAGATGGATCAAGGAACAAGAGATTACAACGATCTTAGTATGCATGTATCGGTGGTTCTTTCTTAGGTACCGTTTTTGAAACCATGTACCGCTAGGAAAAACTGATGCACCGCCAACTAAACCATGTACCGCTAAGTTACCATTGTCGCACGTACTGTTAGAGGGTCTATTATGTAAAATTGGAGGTTTTTTCGCGCTAAGGTCTTCTTACCCTATATAAACTCATCCCAATTATATAATGTATTCACCTAATCTCTCTATTATTTACCTCGATTCCATAATCCTAATTTATGAAAATTTTAAAAATTTGAATAACTAATTAATTATAAACTTAATAACCTTAAAAATAAAAATAAAAACTATTTTAAAAAGACAAATTGGCCAAAAAGCCTAATTGTACAAAATTGGCCAAATAAAGTAAACGGGCCAGAAAGCCCAATAAGAGAAATTTAAGATCTTTGAAAATGTTTTTAAAATGAAATCAATAATTTTTTAAAATAAACAACTTTTAAAAAGAAACTTTTACAGTAAAGTATTATAGCTTATTTAAATAAGTTATAAGTACTTTTAAAATATTAAAAAAAGCTCAAAAGACAATTAAATTAAGCCAAACTTTGAAAAAAACAATAAAATATAATAAGAAAGTTTACTGGAAGATAAATGTAAAATAAGCTAAAGAAATAAGCTCCTAGTAAGCAAAATGCAAATGAGAAAAAGGAGAAAATAGTTGTTTTCTTTGAAATCAAGACTATAAGATGTGAAATTTTGCAAATATAATAACTTCCTAGTAAAAATGTAGCTATATGCTATGAAACTTGACAAGCTTGATGACAAGATGGAAAAAGCAATTTTGATTACAAAAAGTAAGTTCTCGCACATTTAAATAAGGAGGAAATAAGCTATAAGATTAGACAGATTATTAAGTAAAAGAAGCAAAGTGATGAAATAAAGAAAAGGGAAGTCAAAAACGCAAAGACCCTATGTAAACAATGGTTATGTCATGTGTGTTAAGTGTGTGTGAGGTGAGAAGGTCACAGGTTCGAGTCCTGTTACCTTTTTGCTCAATGTTTTTTTATGCTTTTTCAATAAGCTTTATAATAAGAGTTACTTATTATAAAGTATAATCAATCAGATAATCAAATCTAAACACACAAAAACATTAAACAAGACAAGCAACACATAAATCAAACACAAAAAATGACACAGTAGAAAATGGACTAAGATGAGCAACTAAGGTTCTAAGAGTTAATTTCTCACTTAATTATAAGCTCTAAACCTCAAATGGACTAAAAACAGAACAAGTATCTAACCTAAGCTATAAGATTCCAAAGTTTTAAGTCCTAAATCCTATCTATGAGTGAGCTATACACTGCAAAGATTTGGGAGTTTTTACGCCAAAAACTTCTCTAAACTACTTGGACATTTTTTAGCTAAAGTGAATTTCAAAGTGCTAAAGCCTATGAAAACCAACCTTAAGTAACTACCTACAAGAAACATTTAAACATGAACAAGTAACTCTAATCACCAAAACTTAATACTAAGATCCTATGAATTTCCAAAATTGTGAAAATGCATAAAATGCTATGCTACGCTGTTTTTTGTACTTTCGGAGTTTTATGATTATATACTATTGAGATAAGCTCTAACCAAACTTAAATGAACTATCAAGATCAATTAAAAGGCCTAGGATTAAAGTGACCGTGAGATATAAGCAGACCTAAACACCCCTTATCAGATGTATGAGCAAAATTCTAATCTATGAAATGGTATGCAAATTAAGAACAAGCAAAACAATTCTAATTAAATAAGCCAGTAAACAAACTCAAAAGCACAAAATAAGCACATAAGTGAAATAATCAAATAGCATATATGGGACAAATAAGCTACAAAGAATAAAATAGGCTTACCAAAGGAGTCCAAGCTTGAAAGCTCTAACTTATAACTTTTAAAACCTTAATTTTACCCTTTTAACTTATTCAACAATTAATAAGTTATAATAGCTTATACACCAGCTTATATGCTTAAAAGCTTTATAAACAAAAAGAACCTAAATTTCTTCAAATTCTAAAATCAGCTCCACCTAGGCTTTATAAGCCTAGAAAATACTTGAAACTTCCCTGGAAACCTTCTGAGATAGCTTATGATAGAAATAAGTTGTGCTACATTGACTACTATTTTTTGGATTTTATTGAAAGAAATGACAAGACAAGTAATAAGATGCTTTGAAATATAAATTGCAAGTAAGGTAAAAGAGACAAGTATGTAAAAGAGACAATAATTTAAATTGCATTAATAGAATTTGGAACACAAATTCGTGAATTACAAAATTTGAAACATAATTACAATTGATGCTAACAATCTATTTATAAGCTACTTGAGAAGGTCTTGGATGCTTCTTTCTCTCTCCCACGGTTATGGAAACCCAATTTCAACCGTTAGATCTTTTATTTGGGAAGAAGAAAGTGTTTTGGATGTTTTATCAATTGATGGAGTCCTTGGATTCCCAAGCTGGCATTGCCACTCTCCGCCCATGTGCTTTTGTAGCACGAACTTTAGTGCAAATCTACAATTATTTCTTTGCTTTTTTCCTCACTCATATATTGCCAAGCTAGCTATTTTGTGCTTTCTTTCTACTGATGTGGCTCTTGACATGTGGGTTTCATTTTTTGGTAGTTGAATAGTAGGTTTGTAGGATTTAATTAGATTTTAATCCTCCAAGGTAAATATCACGTTTGGTAAAATTCAAAACGTGGAAGAAGCAGAGTAATCTTTTTTTGACGCGAAGGTTTAGGGGAGGAGGAGGGTTTGATGGGGGTTAATATGTTGTTGACTTGGGGATCATGGCTTAGATCGAGTTATATAGATTTTTGGCTAGGATAGATCATGGGCTAATATATATTACAAGTTAACCAAAACTTCCCATAAAGTATAGAATCTGAACCGTTAGTCTAACGGTGTAATGCCATAAGGACCAAATATGAATTTGGTTTTAACTTTATGGTTTATTTTGGCAAACTGAAACAAGGGAAAGGTAATTTTGGAATATGGTAAATAGTAAAGGGTATTTGGAATTTTGAGTGAAAATAGGTTTTAAACTCCTTTAATTGAAATCATGGCTTTGGTTTTTTGTACTTATTCATTTCTCATGTTCGTTTTGTCTTTTCTTGATACTTTTCTTGTGCTTTCTTGATATATGTGCCTACACATACACAACAACAAAACAAGCATATATAAAGCACATTTGATGATTATTTAACCGTTTTAACCCGTTTTACGAGAAATAAAGATGTGTGATTTAACACACATCAAAATTCCCATACTAAACCATTGTTGTATCCTCACGTAATGCTAGAATAACATATACAACAACTCTGATTTCCATTTATTAAAAGCGTTCATTAATTTTATTATGTGTATGACATAATGTATTGCTTTCATTATTCATAATAACTTTTAGGATCACGGAATAAGAACACCTTAATGCCTTATAGAGATAAGTTTATCGTCCTTGATTTTCACACGTTCCATTTCAAGCGTAAAAATGAGATCTTTGTTAAAATACACGTCAAAATGCTAATGTCAGTTTTGTATTAGTCCTTCTCCCTTATTCCTAAATTCATAACTGAATATTTTATTTACAACGTCATGTTCCCGAAGGTTCAACTAACTTATTTCATAGTATTTATTAAGTCTAAAAATAAATAAGAACGGTTTAATCATAATTCATTAATCCTTAACCTTCTCGAAGGTTTAATTGACTTATTTCTAGTTTTGTGCCTAAGGGTGATAAATTATGTGCTAATTTATTAAATAAAGAAGCAAGTAGTAAATCTTTTGATTTTTTTACTTTGGTAACACCGACAGAGAATGAGGCTAATGTGACGGTCCCATTGGATTCTATTCGATCTATTAGCCAAAAGTTAACTCATTCAGTTTATGTTGTTTCCTAGGTAAACGGTTGCTAACTATGTTAATAACAGCTGGAGTAAATTTGGATTGGTTAAATCAATGCTTAACTCGTCTACCGTGTTATTTATATTCCAATTTAACTCTAAGGACGGGATGAATGCTATGCTTGAATATGGTCCATGGTATATACGAAATAATCCAATTATCATGAATAAGTGGGATGCAGATATGGATTTATTAAAAAAGGATGTTGGGAAAATTTCGGTTTGGGTTAAATTGCATGGTGTCCCTATGACGGCGTTTAGCGATGATGTTTAAGTGCTATTGCTACTAAACTTGGCACTCTTGTGATGTTGAACTCTTATACTATTGATATGTGTAAGGAATCATATGGTAGGTCAAGCTATGCTAGAGCAATGATTGAGCCCCGTGTTGATGAGGTATTGAAAGATACTATTATGATGTTATGCCTAAACTTAAAGGTGGGTGTTTTTACTTAAGCATTTTCCGTGTTGCAAGATTTTAGTCATATGTTAGATTAGTGTCCTAATGCTACGCGTAATGATGTTGCTAATAATGAGAAGAAGCTTAAGCAAGTTGAGAAGCCTAAGCATCCTACTAAGGGTGTCTCGGTTGGTCGTATAGTGAACGTTAAACCTGCTAACCAGGAATTTACACCGGTTCTAAAGAAGAATACTACCTCTAGTGCTAAAAAGAAAAATGGTGAGGGTCCTAGTAAAGAGATTTGTAATTCTTATATTTTGATGCGCTTAATTCGTTTGAAAATGATGATGATTTGGGAACAAATGCGGGAACTTCTAAGTTGGTTGGGTCAGGTGACATTTTGGGTCAATTTTTGTCTCAAGATATTCCTCTTCATGCGGAATCTTGTGCTACCCCTATCATTGCTAAAATTGATAAGATTAAAAGAGTATCTTTGAGGGTAAATGTACTCTTGTGGATGGTGAAGGAAAGCTGCTTCCTAGGAAAAGATTTGAATTCTCAAGTGTAGCTGATGAAGAGGAATGTTTTTGAACCTATGGATAATGATAAGGAAAAATTTATTGCTGCAAAAAAGTTTGATATGGGATATGGAATAATAGTCCGTTGGAGCAATGGGAAATGGGAAGACTCTTACAAGAATTTTGATAATGACTATGACCCTCTATGACGATGATATGTATGATGATCATGATATCTCGGGTAATGTCTATGGTATAGCTGATAATCTTAAAATAAAGGTCCGTGGACCTATAAAATCTTAGTATTTTTATGTTTTATGTGACTATATGGTCTTGTTTGTGTGTTTCTTTTTGATAGAAAATTGGTTACCTATATAACGGGCGGAGATGTAGGATTCTCCTACATCCTTTGTACTTAACTGTTTTTTAGTAATAAAATTTATCGAAGAAACCCTTTACCCAAAATACCACACCCCACCATTCATACATCCACAACAAAATACCTACAACCGATTCCAACCCAACTCATACCAACCCAACCCATATGACACATACGGATCACAAAACGGTGTTGGCGGTTCGCTATCATTCCCGAATATTGAAGAAATGTAAATGTACATCCCTGAATTTTCTTTGTCTCCATCTATAACTATCATTCGTGAAGACTCTCTCATCTAAGAAGTCCCGACAACAAAGAAAAATACGACTAAAAGACGTAAATCAAGATGTTGTTCTAGACGAGAATAAATGGTGTATTGCAAGGACAACAAAAGAAGAAATGGCATTATGCCAAAACTTGGGTTCGTATATATGAAGATAGCGTTGATGGTAATGCAAGAAAGAAGAATGGCTTTTATTTAGAGATTTTAGCACATATCCAAACAAATTTTTCTATTACCAAATGCCTGGTAAACGCGAAACTGAAGACAGTGCATACGCAAGTTGCTCAATTTTGTAATGTGTACGATAACGTCACTAAAATGTTAGTTAACGGTTTCAGAGCCAACGATTATACTTAAAGAGAAATTATGGAATACCAAGTTGAATATAGAGTCCCATTTACACTTGTTAATTGATGGAGTGATTTAAAAGGTTGTCTAAAATGGTAGAGTTTAAAACTTCCAATAATCCAACAAAAGGGAGAGGATAAACACAAGAGATACAAGTCTTTAGATAACTCTAGTTCATTCAATACATCGTATTTTGGAATGGCTAATTTTAATATGAATACACATGTTGGAGACAACAAGGACGGGGAAAAGGATGTGTAGGAGGTTCGACAACCATTGGGCAAAGATAGGACAAAGAAGAAAGGGGATGCGTCAACGACATCTTTAGCATATGAAAATGAGAACTTGTTGACTGATTTGATGGTCAACGAGCATCTCGAACTCACCCAAACCCACAAAGAAAGAAAGCCAAATAACGTTGAAGCGTTTATATAGATAAAAAAGAGGGAGATAGAAATAAGGGCACATGAGGTGAGTAAGCGAGACGCTGAAGAACGTCTTCAAGAGATGAGAGAACACCGTCAAGAGTTACATGTCTACTTGTAGCCGCATGATAATTTGAGTGGTCCAGAGCTTGAATTGACATTGGATTTGAAGTGATCGATCATAAAACGTTTGGATTGCGATGCTAGTTTAGGATTTAATAATCTATTAATGTTTAGGATATTTATTTTGTATGTTTACTCAATTTATGTAAACGCGTTTATATAAATCAAAAAGAGGGAGATAGAACTAAGGGCACATGAGGTGAGAATGCGAGAAGCTGAAGAACGTCGTCAAGAGATGACAGAACGTCATCAAGTGTTACAGCTCTACTTGTAGTTGCATGATCATTTGAGTGGACTAGAGCCTAAATTGGCCTTGGATATGAAGCGGTTGATCATAGAGTGTTGGAATTGCAATGCTAGCTTAGGATGTTTATAATATAGTAATATTTAGGATATTTATTTTGTATGTTTACTTAATCTATGTAATGTTTTTAACTTATAAATAAAAGTTTTGATTTTTAATAAAACAAATGAGTTGAAAGTAGTAGTCGTATGCATAATTTGGAGTAAAAAGTGATAAGGAGTGAGATGAGTGTAAATGAAGATAGAAATTTGATGTATTAATAAAGGTGTTTATAATTGATCAAATGATTGAAAGCTTTTTACCATGTTAAAACGTTTTTTGAATTTTCTTTTGATATTGCAACAACAGTTTTTTGAAAAGTTTCTTAACAACATTTTATAAATATTAGTAAGTCTTTCTTTAAAGCTTTTAGATCATTTATAATGCTAAAAGTCTATAATACAAAGTAACATTATGCATTTAATGCATATATGTTTTAATGCATATAAAACATCAATGCTTAATAGGTTTTTACAAAAAGAGTTGATTAAGTCTTTTGTAAAAAGTGTTTTTTAAATCTCATGCTATATTAATAAAAACCTTTTTTAAATACTTACTATAATATTCTCTCAGTTTTAAATTTATTATTCACTACCAAAAAAAACATATATTAAAAAAACATAATAATTATAACGTTTTTTATTTTACTTTTTACATATTGATAGTTTTACTTTTAAGTAATTAATTTATGACTCTTATAAAGTTTGTAATCTTAACATCAAGTGAGGGTAATATACAAAACTCGAAATATATATCATATATATTTTTGAAAATAGACAATTAATTTGAAAAAATCAAAGAAAAAGATAGGCTATAATTTTGAAACAAAAATAAAAGTAAAAAGTATTTTATGGTTTATAAATAGCAGATGCTTTCAATCATTGAAATATTTTGATTAAATATAAAGTTTTAAAAAACTTATACATTATAGATGTTTTAAAAAAAATCGATTTTATGGTTTAATCACTAAGAGTACACTAAGAAATCTAAGGGTGTGTTTAGTAGTAGAAAAATGAGAAGTTTTTTAAAAAAGTTTTCTACAAAAACAAAAAACCTGATCAAAAAGAGTATTTTCTAAAACTTTTCTATTGAAAACAGAAAAGTTGTTTTCTCATGTTATAACTAAGATTTAGAGAACTTAGGTTGCGTTTAGTTTCAGAAAAATTTCTCTCGTTTTCATTTTCTAGTTTTCTTGAAAATGGAGGAGTTATTCTTTCTCTAGAGAACCCGTGAAAACTTGTTCAAATGAATTTCAGGTTTTCCACTTCTAATAAAATTGAAAACATGTTTAAATCTTATTGTTTTCTATCGCTTTTCTAGTCAATCGATTGTATTATACTCCTATAACAAATAACAATTCTAAAACGAACAATTCAAAGCGAACAACAATCAAACCAACAATTGAAATTTTTTAACATTTTGAAAAAATCACAAGCGAACAACATAAATATCAACACTATTTTAGGCTAAATATAAAAACGTATATCACTATAAAAATATCATACATATTAAGTTATTAACACTATTTAATACTTTATTGGTCCAAAATAAGTGTCCAAATTTGACTTTTAAAGTCTTTTTCCGAAACTTTGAACGTAAATATATTTGTTATACTTGATAAAATATATTAATACAAAATACAATTTAAATTCTATCCATCCATATAATTTTCTAAGAGTATCATTTAACGCACACAACAATAATTAAGGTAAAAAAAAGATTTCGAAAGTTAAAAATGAACACTTATTTTAAAACGGATGTAATAACAATATACATATTAACAACAAAATAGTTTTCTTAATAAAAATAGAAAACTTTGACTTATGTTGAAAAGAGAAAAATATAAAAACTCATAAAAGTAGTTTTCTAAATATTAGTTATACATGTGGAAAATAGGTTTTCTATTTTTCTAAGAAAATTTTTAGAAAAATATCAATTTGAACACTTTTTCTATTTACAAAGAAAATCTTTCTAGAAAACAATTATTTTTCCATTATTAAACACAACCTTAGTTTTAGACTTCTTTAGTTTTCTAAAATTTTCTTGGAAAAAGAAGAATTACTCCATTTTTAAAGAAACTAGAAAAGAGAAACTAAGAAAATTTTTCTACTACTAAACGCAGCCTAAGTTTTTAAAATTGTTTTGTTATATACAGATTAATAACTTATACATTATAGATACTTTAAAAAATGATTTAACCTATGAGAAACTTTGTTTTGTCAAAAAGAGATACTCCTACTAGACTAATTACTACAGGAATATGCAAAAAGAAATCCAAAAGATAAGAATTGGGAAACAGAAGAGAGAGAGATAAAGACAGAAAGCAGTCACCCCAAGTCACACATCAACCCTACTCTCTCTCATCATCTTTTTTTAGCTTCATTTTCATTTTCTTTTTACATCCACAAACACACATATACTCACCTCTCTCCATTCCAAGAATCAAGAACACACACACAACACACATTCACACTTATACTATGTGTGAGCTTCATATCACAACAACCAACTTCATCATATAGTGCTATCCTTCCTTTTTTATCTCTTCCAAGAAAACCATTTATTGTCTCTTTGCTTCATGCCAAACTAGGGTTAGTTCAAACAAAAACCTTTTTCCAAGTTTAATTCTTATTTTTGTCAACTACCCTTCTTAGTCTTTTATTATACACTCACTCACATATTGACAACTAGAAAGAAACAAAAACAACAAAACATGATGATGAAACAACAAAAGATGGCTTTGGAAGATAATACCATTTCAAAGGTGGGTGGATTTCATGCAAAACCTGTTTCTAGTTTTGGCTCTGAGGAAAAAGATCAAGAAAATGGAACCAGTTTTGATAATCATCATCATCATCATCAGCTCTACTTTGAACACCAACCTCCTCAAAGTCAAACTCAAATTCAACCTTCACTCAAGAGAAAAAGAAACCTTCCAGGCAACCCAGGTTTCCCATTTTTTTTATTAAATTTCACTTCATTTACCTGTTTTCACTGTCTTGTCAATATTAATGAAAAGCTGTTTTTTTTTCTGAAACAGTCAAAAGAGAGCTACTTATAGTTGACCTAGGTCTAGATTGTCTTACATCTATAATCTTTTGACACTGGTTTTCACAGTTTTTTTAAACTTTCTTTATAGATAATGATGGAATTTCATATTTTGATTTTTGACAACTTAAACAGTTTGCCTAGGTCTAGATTATCTTCAAATATTGTTATTTTTTCATGGGCTGTCACCATTTTTCATAAATAATGATTGGTTGTTTTTAATATCTAGTTACTACTTACTAGGAAGTAAAAAATCAAGGTTGTAGTAGTATTTATTAGCCTTAACTAAACTAGGGAGAAACTATTAGTTAGGGTCTTGTCACAATGTTTATAGTTAGTAGATGTGTCCAAAAATGTTAAATCATGTATCTCTAGAAACAAACATTATACTATATTTTTTTTTTGAAATTTATAGAACATATGGTATGTATCATGTTATAAAAATGTGATTGTGTTATTTGTGTCATGTTATGTCTCATGTTATAGTTAGTAGATGTGTCCAAAAATGTTTATCATTTATCTCTAGAAACAAACGTTATATAATTTTTTGAAATTTATAGTCTATAGAGTAACATATGTATGTGTCATGTTATAAGATTGTGACTATGTTATTTGTGTTGTAGATCCAGATGCAGAAGTGATATCATTATCACCCACGACACTCATGGCAACAAATCGATTCGTATGCGAAATATGTAGCAAAGGGTTTCAAAGGGACCAAAATTTGCAGCTGCACAGAAGAGGACACAATCTACCATGGAAACTAAAACAAAGGAACAAAAATGAAGTTGTTAGGAAAAAAGTGTATGTATGTCCTGAAGTGAGCTGTGTGCACCATGAGCCATCAAGGGCACTAGGTGACTTAACTGGTATCAAGAAACACTTTAGCAGAAAACATGGTGAGAAGAAATGGAAATGTGATAAATGTTCAAAGAGGTATGCAGTTCAGTCGGATTGGAAAGCTCATAATAAGACTTGTGGCACCAGAGAGTACAAATGTGATTGTGGTACTCTTTTTTCTAGGTATAACAAAATTCCCTTCATTTACTATGCTTATTTATGACCTCTAGCTAAATCATTCACATTTATTTCATTTAAGTTCCATGACATGTTATTGACTACACAAGTACATATGGCACATAACAATACCTAGAAGAAGCAAATAGCCTGTTGTTTAAAACATTGCATACAAGTGTGTTATGTGCATTTTTAAACCATAGTTATAGAGTATTAACTCCCAAGACATAGGCATTTTCGCGATTTTTTCTTAAACTGTTGAATAGTAGCTAATCTTAAATGTACAAATTTTATTCCTAGGAGTGTAGTAAATCACTATATTGTTGCACACTATGTAGTAATAACAACATTTTGTATCTTGAAAGAGAAAATTTATGGGACTATATGTAAATTTTGGGTTCTAATGAAGATGTGTTATTTCACTTATTTGTATAGGACCAACATTATAGTATCAAAATTTTATTAAAAAAACCTAGTAATACTAAATGAATATCCTTTTGAGTTTTGATACTCATTGACATTTTTAATTCTTTGACTGTTTAAAAAGGACATGTCTTTCTTTGTGGTTGTCTGTGTCTTTTGGATTAAAAACAAGTTACAAGATGGGTGTTTTTTCTCTTTTGATAAAAGTTTTTGTTTTCTTGTGGTTTGGAGTCTTATTCCTCATGGTATATATTCTTTTCTTTGCTTCATATATAAAAACAATTTAATTTACAGGAGGGATAGTTTTATCACACATAGAGCTTTTTGTGATGCACTTGCAGAAGAGAGTGCACGAGCACTCACTGGATTATCAGACCCATCGGGTCAAATACCAACTCATTTTAACCAACTACTTGACCCAATGAACCCAATGACAACCCATGGATCTTTTTTGAAAAAAGAAGATACTACTATTATCAACCCATTTCCATCATGGCTTTTGCAAACTCAAAACCAAAACCAAAACCAAACACAAAACCAATCCCAAGACCAACAACAACAACAACAACAAAGGCAATGTAGCCCTAGTACTACAAGTGGTCCTACATTGTTAGCCTACCATCCATCATCAGCTTACATGTCAGCTACTGCATTGCTGCAAAAAGCAGCTCAGATTGGCACAACTCATCTAAGCAGGAGTGGAACAAGTATTCAAGCACCATGCACAACAACAACTTACCAACAACAGCAACAATACATGTCTATGTCTACTCACGTGTCTGGTAACAACAACAACCTCTGTGGTTCAAGTGTTTTGAGCAGTACTCCATGTGCTAGTGGGCCCACTACAACATACTATCAGCAACAGCCCCCAATGAGTCTCAGCATGATCATGATGATGAATAGTCAAGATGGACTTGTTGGTGGTGATGACATCTCATCTTTTGAAGATGAGTTTGGTCAAATATTGGAGCCAAACAAAGATTCTAATGCTGATGACCATGCAACAAATGCCAAAGTCAATGCAAAGATCAATGGTGGTAAAATTAAAAATGAAGGAATGACTAGGGATTTCTTGGGGCTTAAACCTGTAACCAATGGCATGCATGGTAATTAGTTATGATAGTTAAGTATTCAAGATTAGGGTTTTAAGTTTACCTAAAGTACTTTTGTTGTTCTCTTTTTGTTGATGTAATCTAAAAGGATGATGATGAACCTTTTGAGCCCCTAGTGATTTGCATATTCTTGTGTAATATCTATGGGTTAAAGTTATAGAACAACAAGCTAAGTTACTTATCGTGTATCGTCGTGTCTTGATTAATATTCACGGTGCTAGTTTAACATGTTGTCAATAATTTAGGGCGATGTAGACTAAAGGCCAACTTCAATTCACCAAACGAAGGTTCATCTCGTGTAGTGATTGTGAACTCGTACAAGGATATTGAGTACACGGAATTGATGTATCAGACTCGACCCTATCTTTCGTAGCATGCATTCTCGTCCGTGTCGCAACTGATTCGGTAAACGACGTGTCCGGTCCATGGAGAACTGCCTTCGGTCCCCCACACTGACTTACTCTTGGCAACCTTCCGGCTTCAAACTCGGTGGTGCTTTCGTTTCTCCGTTATTATGCAAGTTTTAGTGAGTATGTATGTGATCGTTTCGATTTTTTTGGAAAACACAAAACATGTGAGGCCATGCAGGAACCAATCAAACCATGGTCAATGGATCACGTTTTACAGTCATATAAAGTTGTAAATGAGTAAATGAGTCAGCAATTTATAAATTGATATTGATGGGTTTTGATGTGTTTTCAACTAAAATAATGCGGTTGTTAAAAAAACACAAAACATATGCACGTATGTATGGGGTAGCATGAGATTCTTGATCTAGTTCTCTCGAAAGATTCCTGAAATCATGCAATAGATTAACAATATTTCCATGACATATGTCAAATTATGTGGATTTATGTAAATGACTATGTTTATCTACAATGATACTCGGTATTAGTTTAGAATCAAGAGTTTGGTAACGCTGATTAAGGTTTTTATGTTTCAATTTTATACATATATATATAAGTTACATTCAAGGTCTCTTACCGACTTTCTCCTCGCCAAAAGGCAAGGAGCCAAAAAGTTGACCTGAAAGCCGAAGCTGCCTTAATCTTCTACTTATTGAACGACAAATAAGACTGATTCAAAAACTGTTATCCCACAACCAAGATTCGTGGTCATGTCACCATTGGGACCAACCTTAGAGCCAACAGTTGACTTGTGACTAAAGAGTCATGAGGTTCTTTTAATAAATTCGTCGAGTATGAGTTGGGTGCTTTAACCATATATTCAACCATGGATGTATAGAAACTCGTAACTAAAAAATTAAGACGAATTCATTTTAAAATAATCGTTATACTTGACCTAGCTAGTTTTACACTATGTAAGAAAATCATTAAGGCTTTCGTGTATCTCTGAGAACCCTCGGCCCACCCTAATTTAGAGCATAGGCTGAGAGTCTTATTGCGTGCGTGAGCTGTATAACTACGATGAGCTTGGTTTTGCCAAGTAAAGTGCCGAAATGATAATCTAACACAAACACCCATTGTACGTTTTGTTATGCTTTCTAATGAAATGTGATCAAGTACTCCGTATTAAATTGTTACTTTAAAGATTGATCGAGGGGCATGATTAGGCCATGATCTATCATAAAGTAGTAGGATTAAAGACTTTAGATTAGAAAATAGAGAAAAGCCAAAAAGCAAATATTAGAAAGTGATACTACTTGTCCCTCAAATGCGATTTATATGTGAATCATTGTTCCTTTTTGCACATTCTTTGTTTCTTCATTCATGCAAATTCAAAATCAATCATATTATTAATTATTTACAAAGCAACAATTTGTTCTTCAAAAACTTTACAGGCAGTTAAAGTAAGAGCCAATAAAGTAATAAACATTATTTAGGCCGGGCACAGTGCTGAACGAATCGATTCGATGGACGGATTCTGAACACGGTTGATCGCTGGCGGAATCGTTGTAAATGCAAGAAATCACACAATAACAATGAACAAAGAAATCGATAAACCCTCAAAAGGGTGTCCAACCGGTACTTCAAGAGAAAACTCTATTTTCTTAATAACTCATCATAAAACTGTTTAAACCTAAACCTAAAAGGCATATTTATAGCCTAGTATTGGCTTGGAGACAAAAGACAAGAATCAACAAGAAATAAGGAAACATATCAAAAAACATAATATGAAAAAGATAGACTACGACAATTATGAATTGTCGTTTTTCACCCTTCAATCTATTAGAACTAATGAACACATGACTTCATATGTTTAACGAAAAACCGGCGGCTAAGCTAGAGGAGTTGGAAATCGAACACGCCCTGCATCATTCTTCTCATTTTGGAAAAGACTCGTCCCTTTCCTTTTCAAGTCTCGAACTCTAAAACTTTCTAACCCCCTACGTTCCTTAACACGGTTTCTCTATGGAGAATCATATTTAATCATGTCAACCATTCGACAAGATCATCCGGGTGATGTGACATCATCCTCACTCACGTGACCGTTGCCTCAATCAGCGAGTCTACAGTTAGCTTGATTTTAGAATTCGTCTTAAAGTTCCTTCACTTGTGTAAGGAGGTCTTCATTCTTTATAACACTTGGTACTTGGTTAATTGTTTCGTTGCCTCGTCCGGCGAATCTACGAGCTATATAACCAAATCGTTTTCCACGTCCGCACATTTGTGGGCAACAATAGCCGCTTATATCAAAAACAATTATGCAGAAAAAACCAACAACTTAAAACAGGTATATATCCATCTAGAGAACTTCAATCGCATATCCGAACGGTGAGATCGTAGATCTATGTGTCTTGAACCTCCTGCAAAAAAAATCATAAAGATCCAACGGTTAACGAATGCGTTCCGTCATTTCTCTCACAGTTGCGCAGAAACTGACGAACGAAAACAAAGAAATTTGTTTCTCGCGATATGACTTCACTAAGCTGTGTGATTTCCTCTCCAAACCTAAGCTCTTGATACCAAATGATGGCGCGACCCTTGTAAATGCAAGAAACCACACAATAACAATGAACGAGGAATTCGATAAACCCTCAAAAGGGTGCCAACCGGGACTTCAAGAGAAAACTCTCTATTCTTAATAACTTATCATAAAATTGTTTAAAACCTAAACCTAATAGGCATATTTATAGCCTGATATTGTCTTGGAGAGAAAGACAAGAATAAACTAGAAATAACAGAACATATCAAAAAACATAATATGAAAAAGATAGACTACGACAATTATGAATTGTCGATTTTCACCCTTCAATCTATTAGAACTAGTGAACACGTGACTTCACATGTTTACCGAAGAACCGGCGGCTAAGCTAGAGGAGTTGGAGATCGAACACGCCCTGCATCAGTTTACCTCTATAAATACTTTATTTATACGATTATTTTCTTCACACATTCAAATTATAATTCTCAAAATTACAATGTCTTAAGATTTATTTTTTCGCCACTCTTCCGACGATGAAGATGAAGTTACTAGCGAGCTTGCGATATTTACGGAGGCTTGTCAAACGGCTAACGAAGCATCAAACTCGTCAATCTAATGAAACTACATACATAGGGATTTTGTCGGTGCTCATAGTCGTTTAATGGCGGCTTACTTTTCTGATGGCCCACAATATGAAGAAGAAAGATTCCCTATGGTTTTGAATGAACTGAACACTATTCACACGAATTCTTCGCGTCGTAATCGATCACTCTTCTTATTTTCGAAACAGATTGATTGTATGGGGCAAAATTGTCTTTCATCTTTGTTGAAGTGTACTTCTACTATTCGTCAAATGGCATACTGATCTATTCGTGATGCTCTTAATGAATATTGCAAATAAGTGCGACAACAGCCCGTCCATGTCTTTGAAAATTTTGTAAAGTTATCATGGAGTTATATGATGAAGAATTTTTGCGGAAAGCGACGTACACTGACATAGAAAAACTCCCGGCTCGTCACGAGGATAAGAGTAGGTTTTCGAAAATGATAGGAAGTATTGATTGTACACATTGGTCGTGTGAGGATTGTCCAGTTGCATACAAAGCCCAATTTTCTAAAGGTGATAATGGGTCAAATCCATTAATTATATTGGAAGCGATCGGCTCTCAAGACTATTTGGCATGTGTTCTTTGGTGTCACCTGGATGAATAATGGTGTGAATGTTTTACGTCATTCCCCTCTTTTCAATGATCATAAATCGGTTAAAGCATCAGATGTGAGATTCGTGGTTAACAACGTGTTTTATCAAAGGTGATATTTTTACTGATGGGATATATTCTAAATATTTGGTTCTTATTAAGTCTATTAAAGATTCGGGGTCGAATGATCACAAACGAATAATGTATAAAACGAAGCACGAAGTAACAAGAAGAATGTGGAACGAGCTTTTGATGTATTCAAAAACAAGTGGCGGTTAATTAAACATTCGGCTCAAGGAATGTCAAGACGTATACTATTGGACGTAATGTACACATGCATCATATTACATATTATGATAATTAAGAACAGTGGGGTGACAATATCCCCTACATTTTTTCACGATAAACAACATCGTGCCGAACCTCCCGTAAATACACATGAAGAATCGATACAAATTATGCAAATTATTCAAGAAATAATCAGCGAAACATGTAATTTAAGCATAAAAGTAGATCTACTAGAACACATTTAGAATAATCAAAATTGACAGTATTTTAGTATATATTTATAAGTATAATGTTTTTGTTTTATTTAAATAATTGTATAATGTTTTTCTTTTTAATTTTTTATGTAACGTTTTTTAATAAATTTTAGTTTAAAAAAGTTTGAATTAATTCGCTTTGACGTAGAAACAAATCGTTTGTAGAACATCAGCAAAACAAAGCTAAGATGACAAAAAATAAAGTTAGACTAGGTTATCAATGTGCCTAGCCTTATATACTTTATTTATTTTGACTAATAACCTTCATTTTTAGCAATCATCATGTTGTATTGGAGTATATATTTTACGGTAGTATATGTATGATGTTTTAGAACATGGTGATTGTAATTTGGACCATGACCTATATGATAATTATATGTATCATGTTTTGGATATTTCTTATCTCTTGATCAAATTTAGTTTATAATGGATAACTTGGATATAAAGGTTTAAGGGCGTTTAAAGAAATATGTTATTTTATTCTTATTGGATTGCTTATTTAGTCTTTATATGTAACTTTCTTTATAAAAGTAGATTGCCTATTCATCGATCTTACATGTGGGATTCATCCACATCCATTCTAATGAGTTGTTAAAACTATTATATAATGTAAGTTTACATATGCTTACAAAGTAGAATAAGGTAAAAACTCCATGCTTAAAAGGCTTGGTGCGCATGGCTGGTAAGCCTCGCGTCATTCCACAATGCCACGTTATGGCGTGATAACGACACCAGACCTTGTGCCATAGGGTTTGACACCATCAGGTTCAGCCAACGTACGTCTTGTATTCATCATGGCATCAGAAGCCTATCTCGACAATAGACATTCATGACATCGATTCTAAGAGCCTAGGGTGCGGTCAACACCAGAATTCTGGTGTTATGGAAAAAATGTCTGTCACGTCAGCATTCCACTCCATAACACCAGAACTCTATAACATTAGATTTCTGGTGGTGTGGTTAGCACCAGATTTCTGGTGTTATACAGGTCTCACCTATTTTTTTTTATTTAAATAAACAAACTATTAAAATATAAATAAAATTTCATTAATAAAATTAAAAACATTACAAATAACTTGAAAAAAACCTAAAAACACAAATTAATGATTGATACCCCACAAATGTTCCACAAGATCATGTCGAAGGTCTTCATGAACCCTTTTATCGCGAAGTTCTTTATGTTTCCTTTGATGAGTCTCGCAACGTTCAATCCATGTTCGTTAAAAATTTGGTGTTGGCAGAACATACATCTCTTGATATTCACTAATGTGAAACTTTTGATCCTTCAAAATCATATTGTGTAGTATGATGCAACAATACATGATCCGTTTTATCGTGTTTACCTGATACGGACGTGCTCGTTGTTGAATAATTCCCCAACGACCTTGTAGAACCCCAAATGCACGTTCAATATGTTTTCTTGCACTTTCTTGAACCCTTTTAAACTTCATTGTTTTTTCATCCCTTGCTATCGTAAATGATTTGACGAAGGAAGCCCATTCAGGATATATGTCATATGCTAAATAATAACCATTCTCGTACGTTGTTCCGTTTGCCATAAATGGAATTTCTGGAGCTTCATCTGCTAAAAGGGAATCAAATAAGGGTGACCCATATAAAACATTAAGGTCGTTGTTCGCCCCAGGTACCCCAAAATGTTTATCCGCAACAGCCTCTAACATTATAGTCGGGTATTTTTTATCCCGTCAAAACCAGAACTCATACGATACCTTCGGCGAAAATATTCTTCCGGGTACCTTGGTGGATTATTTTCATCCCCAAAATAATCTTTCAGCAACTTTTCTTCCGCCTCCTCTCGATCACGTGCTATGTAACGTCGTGTTCTTTTCACCGAATTAGACGACGTTTCACCAAAACTTTCGTATTGCTCGTAATATTTTAAGTATTGATTGTAGTCTTTCATATCGAGTTGATCATAATAATCAATGATGTCGGGTAAATCATTGAAAAGATCTTGACTCATTTTGTTGTTGTGAAAGAAGATTGTTGAAGGTATATAAAAATGTGTTTTTTGATTGGGTTATATAGGAAAAAAAAAGTTTTTTGTGTTTTTTTTTTTGAATAAAAGGTCAAAAACGAGGTCAACGGTCTTTTTTTAAAAAAAACCCAAAAACTAGCCGTTACACATTCAAATTTTTTTTAAAAAAAAAAAAAAAAAAACTTATAACGCGAGATAGGGTGCAGTCTCGCGGCATAAATCTCGCGTTATACTACCATCCTCGACTGGTGGGTACGGAGCCAGACACGACGGCGCAAGCGAGGTATGGTAACTAGCGCCATAGACCTCGCGTTATGCCTATGGCTTGAGCCATATGGCACCGTACCCTTCCCTCGTACCTTTTATAACATTAAAGCAAATATTGGTGATATGATGAAGCAATGATACAAACTTTTTGACAATTTGGGGACATGTGCAGGCAGTATCCAGTTCAACACAAATATCGATCTATTCTGTAATATTGTATCGAGTTAAAATAATACCGGATTCTCTTAAAAAGCAAATCATGTTAGTACTAACAAGTATATTGGAATAACGTGTTCATAAAGTGTCACCGTATATCCTACTAATTTAAATCGCATCTCTTTATATAAATGAATAATACCTTCATCATTCAAGTTTTGATATACTTGTGTTCTTCTGTATGTTTTTATCGCGACCGCTCAGTCGCACGGTAAATGTGGGTTTTGGAAGACTAGGTCATGCGTTTAAAGCCGAGTTATGGTTACGTGCCACTTGAACATACGCTCGATGTTTGAGACTAGGTCTTTTGGAAATGATCAATCGACGTCGAAAGATATGCATGGGTTAAAGTTTCTCTAAAGTTTCCTTCATGATTTAAACTTTTTGGAAATGTTCAAGACATTGAATAGCATACAATTTTTGGAAAAGTTTTTATTTGTTAACCAAATGAGACTTATTCTTAAAAGTAGTTTATATTTTTTTACACTAAGCTAAGAATAAGTTCTCGTAAATTTGTGGGCTAAACATGACCTAACTCAATTGCTCGTATTGTTTTTGCATTTTCACGTCATCAGATATTTAATTTGTTGTGGCATCATAACGCACCTATGGTATGGCAGTGGGTTTTATGGGTATAGGAAGTTAGGAACCAATTACTTGCCAACTTTCACTAGGGACTAGGTACTACTTTAATTTGTTTATGATAGATTACGATTCAGATATTAATTTATAGAAAAATAATAGAGAGACCTAATTCGTATGTCTAAAAAGAGGTCTAATCACCGGATTAAAACACGTGGCACAATTAAAGGCTGAGGTGAAGAAAGAGAATAAATGAAATAGTGGGCCCCTGTATTTCACCAATTACAACACGTCACGTGCCATTAGGTCTGTTTTTAGGCTTTCTTATTAGGTCCATGTATCAACACTCTAATTTATGTCTCATGATTTTCCTATAAAGTTTTGATCGACCAGAAAAGTTTAATCATGTGTCGTCTTTTTAGATGTCGATTGACCCTTATAAGAGCATACGGTACGGTTAAGTCGTCAAAGTCGTGTCGTGGGCAAAAAGTGATGTCACATCACTTTTTATTCTCACGACATCAAAACTCCCCACGATGGCTCAACCCCCCCTCCCTGGTTAACACGAGAATTCTCGTGTCGTCGTCACCCACAACTTTTTTTTTCAACAATTAATTAACATAAACTTAAATTTTTCATTAATAAATAAAATACAATCACTAATAAAAAAACAACACGAAACTAAAAAAACATAAAAAAAATTACTGAATTAAAAAATAACACAAATACGAAGAAAAAAAACTTAAAAATTAAAATATTTCGCACGCGCATTTTCTTTGAGCTTCTCGATTCTCGCCACGTCTTGTGCACTTAATCCGATAGTGTCGTATCGAAGGATTTGCAAATCTTCGTTCCTTTTTTGAAGTGCAACCACTTCTAGTCTAGCCGCCACCTCTCGGTCCAATCGTTCCTTTTTAGTTTCACGATCGGATAACATTTGTTGTTGTAGCAAATCCACCAATTGTTCTTTTTGAGACCCCGAAGTGGCGGATGAGCTTGTCGAGCGTTGAACCTTAGCCTTTCTTGGAGCACCGGATGGACGAGGGATCTCATCGTCATTGAAAAGTTCCGGATCTAGATCGGCTATCTTCCATCGGGCCCAGCGTGTTCGAGTTGAATCGGGATCTTTCCATTTATACTTGTCTTTCAAAACAAGCAAAGCACTTTTGTGTGGAAACTCCTTGTTCCCGTTTTCATCTCGATACAAAACTCATCACACGAGTCATCAAATCGTCTTGATTTTCGCCATTCAAAAGTTTGGCGTTTTCATAAAACGAGTTAAACCTATGAACCTCGCGGTTTAAATTCGTCCACTTCCCGATCAACATATATTTGTTTCGAGGTTTAAAACCCTCATTCTTAAGCCGATCATTATACATATCCATAATTAGGTACCAAAACGAATCGAATGGTTGATCGGTTCCGACCTTCGGGTCTTCGGATACTTCAATCCAACACTCGGCCAAAACTTCTTCCTCACGTTGGCTCCAAAAAGAACGGTCCGACTTCGGAGGTGGTTGTGTAGCCGCGGCTTTGTTCTTCGGGTTTTTTTAGCAACACTTTTCTTTCTCGGACCTTTCTTCGGTTGTGCCGCGACTTGTTCTTCGGGTTCATTGTTTTGTTCGGGTTCTTGAGTTTCTTGTGAAGTGTGTTGAGGAAAGGTTTGGAATTGTTGTGCTTGTTGGAAGATTTGTGATTGTTAGGATTGTTGGAACCACATATTAAATTGCTCAGGTGTACAATTAAGAAACGGGTTTTGTTGTTGTGGGAAGGTAGTGAACGGAGTTGGGAGTTGATTATAGTTGGCGAATGTTCTTGAAGTGCTAGATGTTGCGGATGATGGAGTATTCGGGTTAGACGAAGAAGACGAATTCGGTAGTTGAGTAGAAGGAATTTTGAGGATCGGAAAGTAATTGTTTAACCATTGATTCGGGTATTGGTTTGGATTAGGATTTTGAATCATGGTGGATAGAAAAAATATAGAAATTAGATGTAAAGAAGTATAGAAGAAGGTGTGATGTTTGGGTAAAATGAAGGGGGGATTTATAGGTAAAAAAGATGAAAAAATGGGGTTTTTTCCCCTTCCAACGGTCAAAAACGGGCAAAAAAAAAATAGCCGTTACCCCCAACGATTATTTTTTCAAATTTTCAAAAAAAACAAAAAAAAAAAACCATAACGCCACCCATGGCGCGAGCCACGATGTGGTTGGCTGCGCCATGACCTCGCGCCGTCGCCCATGACATCAGCTGGTTGTAGCCAGCCCAAACACGACGACGCCACCCAGGGTGCGGTTAGCGCCGCCGTGACCTCGCGCCGTCATAGCTAGCCGAATGACCAACCACCGTACCCAGCCCTGTAAGGAACCGCCTCAAACAATGACTTTTGGTGTTTGAGTTGTATTATTGATTAATAGCTTTTTTCTATATATATATGTATATTTTTTTTTAATGTTTTGACGATGCTCTTTTATAGCTTAGCTAATGTTATCGGATTTTAATCAACCTTAGTTTAAAATTTTTACGTCAAAGAATAGTTTATTTAAGGATGTTTCTTACTTTCCTTAATATTCGTAAAAGTGATTTTATGTGGTATTGGGTTAATACGAAAATGGGCTTTACATAGCCCGCTACTTCTCTTTGGGCTCAGCCAGTTTTCAAGTATAGCAAGTCGAATCAATAACGTTATGCAAACATTTTTAATGCCACATACTCTTTCTTGTTTTGTACTACCTCCGTCCTATATTAAATGTTCACATTTAACTTTTAAGTTTTTTTTTTTTTAACTTTGACCATGAATAACTTTTATTGTATTTTTTAATATTTTATAAAATTTATATCAATAAAAAATACATTTAAAACACTATTTATTCATATACTTTACATCAAATATTATATAATACATATAAAAATATTTAAGGTCAACGTTGATAAAAAAAGACTTAAAAAGTCAAAATGAACATTTAATATGAGACGGAGGAAAATACTACGTAATATTTTTTCTTCATAAGTATTAAAATAAAAAACCACTCGAGGGTGGCCTAGTGACAAAAGAAGTCGCGACTATCACTATAAAATAAAAGTGAGGTCTCAAGTTCGATCGATGGTATGTGCAAACAACTTTTTAGTGGTCACATCAACCTCTAAAAAGGAGAGTATTAACTGGTTTGAGTTTGTGTGGTGATAAGTTCAAATCTCATGAATGAGTTGATCATAAAGTCATAAAATCATGGTTACTAAAAAATTTAAAAAAATAATTAAAAAAATAATGTTTACATTAACTAAACTTAAACTTAAATTTTAATAGGCCAAATTGAATAAAAAAAGTTTAACAAAATACCATATTGACACCCAATAGACTCATGACTTTCAGAGAACTTAAAATGTCACTGAGTGCTACTAGTGACAAACGAATAATATGTTAATCAATGAGAAATTATAAAGGGTTAAGTCCATATATTAGCAATGTACTTTTCATCGTTTACACATTTAGGTAATCTAATAATTTTATTACTAATATAGTTACTGAAATCGGTTAACTATTTTTAATATAGGTATTATTATCTGCTGATTTTGCATGTAGATAAATAATTACAGTATTTTTTATTTTCCATGTGTAATTTGTTTTCTTTTTCTCTTTGGCTTTTTCAATAAATTCCTATCTATGTAAAAGATTCACAATTCTTAAACGTTATATTTACACCCTTACACAACTAATATGCTTTAATTAATGTTGTTGAAATCGTTTCAATGCCAGATAACCTGACTTTAACGCTAAGAATCTAAAACCCATTGTAATCAGTACTGGGTTTCATTACTGTTATGATCCCACATCGGTCATGTATGGGAATGGTTGATGGTTTATAATGTTCAGGTGTCCCCTCCTCAAACAAGCTAGCTTTTTGAGTGAGTTCTACACTTGGGACTTATGAACCGATTACGAGCTTAGTATGGGATAGGTTCGTATCAATTACACGCTCCGATCTGCAAAAAGTAAGGATCTTTATTAATAATCAAACTGCTGAATATGAGACTGATATTATCTACTGAAATCTACTGGGCTCAAGGTAGTAGGATTCTAAATTTCCTATATATAAGGATTACGTTGTGCTTCTCAACGATCCAAATGGCCATCGAAGCAAGAAGGATATGTGGTTGTAGATGCATCCTAATGAAGAATCGAAAGAATATCTAGCTTCTTATTTGAATGGTTTGGAAGTCTTCAAAGTGAACATTGATCCTGATCTTTCTAGCTTAATACCAAACGATCCAAATCTTCATGAGTTCCAAACAGAAATACATATGCTATCTAGATTGAGACATATATGGGTGTTTGGATGTATGTTTATAAAGAATGATGTGTAACATGTGACTGATGTGTAATCCAACTAAGAAAAAAGTAAAAATAAATGACGTGTCAGTTATTTTCTTGTTTTAACATGTAATAACCGGTCATATTACCTATATATATACAAATTTAAAAGTTTTTTTGACTATATTAGTAATATTTTTAGTACGTTACCTATATGTGTAAACGATAGAAAATATATTGCTAATATATGGACTTAACCCAATAATAAAGTGTAGAAAATGATATTCTAATCCTAATATGTTATATTGATTGAGTTAAGATCTATATAAACACTTAAATTAGCATATACCTATCCAACCAATTATAATCACCCATTTTAAAAAAAAACCTACTTCCCATCACTTTTTAAAAAATTTAATATCTCACAAACGATAAATCGTCAAACGAAAAAAAATACACAGTTGTGACGAGAATTAAATCATCTATCTATCGAGGGGCACATGTATATACTTTCGACGAACTTTTTTTTCGACTTTTTTTTCTTAAGTCACGTCTGGAAAGAATCATATATGATTCGTCACAAATCATATATGATTCGTCACGAATCATATATGATTTTCAGAAATCATATATGATTCGTGATATGAATCATATATGATTTTCTGAGAATCATATATGTTTCGTGACGAATCATATATGATTCTCTTCAGACGTGAGTTAAGAAAAAAAGTCGAAAAAAAGTTCGTCGAAAGTATATACATGTGCCCCTCGATAGATAGATGATTTAATTCTCGTCGAGATGATATGTTTTGATTTACGTAACGGTGAACGGTTTGTAAGATATTTAATTTTAAAAAAATGAGTTTTTTTGTTACATGATAAAAATGGATGGTTGTGATTGGTTGGTTGAGTGTATGCTAAACCAAAGATCTATGTGGATCTTTTTCCTATGTTGATTATAATGAGAAATAATAATGCATAAAAATGATTAGTAGGATACCCGCGCCTTAGTGACAATATAATAAATCATATTATATAATAAAAACTCTCCCCTTTGACTGGCGTTTCACCGGCGATCCATGGCGGGTTCAAACGCCTCCATTTCCTTTTAATTGCTAGATCCTTATCTGTTAGGCATCATTCATCTCTTAACAACACATATCGAGATTCATTCATTGTGAGGTCTTGATCTCGCTGCTGATTAATTGTGAGGAGGTATAGGCTGTGATTTCGATCCCCCTATATTTTTCTATGATCAGTTAGTTTACCGGAGATTAAGATAGATCATTGATTCGAGTTTCGTATGTTTTATTAATCGATTCGACATGTCCTTTAGATTTGAGATTTAGTCAATTCTATTAGAGCTTTCAATCAATTAACATCCACTTTTGTTTTTGTCTTTGTTCTTTCTGGGATCTCCCTTCAATCCAAACAATATGTCTTCTTTCAGATCCAAAGAAGATGATGTTTCCAGGATTTCTTTATCCATCTTTGTTACGAATTTCCCGGAGTCATATACTGCCAAGGAACTATTTCATCTGTGTAAGCAATACGGACACGTGGTGGACACGTTTATTCCGATGAAAAGAACAAAGGGAGGTAAGAGATTCGGATTTGTTAGATTCATTAACGTTTTCAGCACCGACAGGCTGGTGAATAATCTTTGTACTATTTGGGTGAATCGACTCAAGTTACACGCTAATGTGGCTAGATTTAATAGGGGGGCGGTTAATAAGATGCATTCTGATGACAAGATGGGGGGCAAGAATAGTTCAGGTTCGGATCCTTATCAGAAACCCACTGATATTCGAGGTAAGAAAGGGTCATATGCTAATGTTGTGGCATCTAAACCTATTGGGGGTAGTATGGCGGATGATGTTACTCCAGCCATTGTATTAGATGACAATTGTCTTTTTTCCAAGAACCTGGATAATTCCCTTATGGCTCGTGTCAAAGACTTCGCAGTTTTACCTAACCTCAAGACAGCCCTCATCAATGGAGGATTTGATAGTATCGATATCCGTTACATGGGTGAACTTTGGGTGTTGTTAGAATTTCCTACTTCCACAGCCAAAGACAAATTTCGTATAAATGTCGACGTGGGGTCTTGGTTTTCAGTCGTTCAACAGGCTACACATGATTTAAAGATTGATAGTAGAATTGCTTGGATTGAAATTGAAGGGGTTCCTCTTAAATTATGGTCCGAGAATACGTTTAAACGTATAGCACACAAATGGGGGGATTTTCTGGATATTGACGACATAGAGGAAACTTGCTATCATTCTAGGAGATTATGCATTCTTACTACTACTAAATGTACGATCCAGGATAATTTCAGAATAGTGTACAAGGGTATGGTCTATTGGATTCGTGCTAATGAAGTTCCAGGATGGGTCCCGGACTTTACGGATGATAATGAAGATGATGACAATTCTGTGGAGGAACCAAAGGACGACGAACTTAAGGGGGACGGTGATTCAGATTCTGAAGTCGAGGGTGTGCCAGAAACGGTGTTTCACAATAATAATGCACAGGATGATGTAGTTTCGGAAGACCCTCTTGGTATTTATCCATTGCTTGAAAAACTTGATAAGGAGAAAAATAATAGGAACACCACCAACGAAGATAGTATACCACATCCACCAGGTTATACACCGGCGGAGGACGATACTGATGATCATAACAAGGAGAATAATGCTGGCAACAACGATGGCAACAATGAAAATGTAAACAACAACAATGACAACAAAGATTGTAACGGGTCTGTTGGAGAGGATAAGGGTAGTAATAATAGGGGGACGAATATTGATGATATGGAATCAGGTTGTTCGGGAAAATTCAAAAAATCATCGTTACCTAGAAGTGGAGGTTCTATTTTATGTCTTATGGACGAAGTGGTTAAGGTAGGACGAACAATGGGCTTTAATATGGAGGGTTGTGTAAATGACATCACTAAGATTATCGCATCACAAGGAGAGCAAAATGTTCTCCGATGAATTTTATGTCATTAAACGTTCAAGGCCTAGCCCATAAGGCAAAAAAAGATTGGGTAAGGGGGTTATGTATTTCTAATAAGGTGAATTTCATCGCTATTCAGGAAACTAAAATGGAGAACGCTACTTTATCTACTGTCAGATCTTGTTGGGGGAATCAGACTTTTGATTTTGTACACAGTGACGCGGTTGGTAACTCTGGAGGAATCTTATGCATTTGGGACCCAAATGCTTTTACAAAGACTAGTCATACGATTTCCGATTCCTTTGTTATTACAAGAGGAATTTGGGAGGCAAATAAGATGGAGCTGCTAGTTGTAGCTGTATATGCTCCTCAGGATTTAAGAGAAAAACGTGATCTATGGGAGTATTTACTTCACACATGTAATCTATGGAAGGGTGAAGTACTGATGTTAGGAGATTTCAACGAAGTCCGTTTTGAATCGGATAGATTTGGAACTTCTTTCAATGCGAAAGGAGCTAGATATTTCAATTCTTTCATTGGTAACGCCAACCTGGTGGACGTTCCTTTGACTGGTGCTAATTACACGTGGTGTCATAAATCGGCATCCAAGATGAGCAAGCTTGACAGGTTCTTAATCTCTGAAAACCTTTTTCTTTCTTGTCCATCGATCTCGGCGATTACTCTTAACAGATTTCTATCAGACCACCGTCCCATTCTACTTTGTGAGAATTCATTTGATTACGGGCCGATTCCATTTAGATTTTTTCATTATTGGATGGAATTAGACGGATTCAATAAGTTCATAGAGGATACTTGGAAGGCTGCGTCTTGTGCGAATTCTAATGGTATGCGGAACTTTATGTTGAAACTGAAATTCCTCAAATCTAAAATTAAGGAATGGATTAATGTGTTCAACACCAAATCTAAAGAGGAGGTAAATCGTCTTAAAGAGGAGCTACAGATTGTGGACAATATGATTGATAATGGTAACGGTTCTGATGATATTACAACTAAAAGGACGGATATTCTGAATTCCTTGCAGCATATTAACAGGAATAAAGCTTCCGAATCAGCTCAAAAGGCCAAGATTAAGTGGTCCATAGAAGGGGATGAAAATTCTCAATTTTTTCACAGTATGCTAAATAAGAAACGGGGCCATTCTAGTATTCGTGGGATCATGGTGGAGGGTATTTGGACTGATCAACCTAATTCGGTTAAAACTGAGTTTCTACAACATTTCGAGTGTAGATTTAGCAAGCCTACCTATTCTCGTGCTACAATCGAGATGGATTTCCCCAATACGCTTTCTAACGAGCAAAACGAAAGATTAGAAGGTATAGTTTCCAGGGATGAGTTAAAGCGGGCTGTTTGGGAATGCGGTACGGATAAATCTCCCGGTCCGGATGGGTTCACATTCGGGTTTATAAGAACTTATTGGTCGATTATTGAAAATGACATTTACGAGGCTGTTACTTATTTTTTCACAAAAGGGGAGATGGCGCATGGCTGTAACTGCTCGTTCATTGCTTTAATTCCGAAGAAACAAGATGCTAATATGGTAAAAGATTTCAGACCAATTACTTTGATTGGATGTTTATATAAGATTATTACAAAAATCTTGACTAAACGTCTAGAGGAGGTTATTGGTGACATTGTCACAGAAGTTCAATCAGCATTCATCAAAGGGAGGCAAATTATGGACGGTCCATTCATTTTAAATGAGATTATGCATTGGTGTAAGGTCAAACACAAACAAGCTTTTGTTTTCAAGGTCGATTTTGAAAAAGCATACGATTCTGTCAGATGGGATTACTTGGATGAGGTCCTTCACAAATTTGGATTTGGTACTCGTTGGCGCACATGGATTCTAAGCTGTCTTCGATCTGCTCGGGGGTCTATTCTTGTGAACGGAAGCCCTACAGAAGAATTCCAGTTCCATAGGGGTCTCAAGCAAGGCGACCCACTTTCACCTTTTTTGTTTATCTTGGTTATGGAAAGCTTACACTTGTCGTTTCAGAGGGTGGTCGAAGCTGATTTATTTACAGGTTTGAATCTTAACTCCTCGATTAATATTTCTCATTTGTTCTACGCGGATGATGCGGTTTTCATAGGGCAATGGAGCGACACAAATATTAATACTCTTGTACACGTTTTAGAATGTTTTTATAAAGCTTCGGGTCTCAAACTCAACCTTTGTAAAAGTAAGATCCTGGGCTTGAATGTTGGTAATGACCAAGTCAAGCTTGCTGCCACCAAATTAGGGTGCTTAATTCTTAAAACCCCATTCACTTATTTGGGAACCAAAGTTGGTGGTAACATGTCGCGCGTAAATGAATGGGAGGAGGTGATCCAAAAAGTTACTAATCGATTATCTAAATGGAAGATGAAACTTTTATCCATCGGTGGGAGACTTACTTTGCTCAAATCGGTTTTAGGATCTATTCCTATTTTTCACATGTCGATTTATAAGGTGCCTATGCAAGTTCTTAGAAGACTGGAAACGATCCGTAACAGATTCTTTAACGGGATTGATTTAGGCAGTAATAAACCTACTTGGATTAGTTGGGAGAAAGTTTTAATGGATAAATCGAAAGGGGGTCTTGGCATCTCTAGCTTGTATGCCATCAATAGAGGTTTAATGTGTAAGTGGATGTGGAGATTTTACTCACAAAAAAACACCTTATGGGCGCGAGTCATCAAAGCAGTTCATGGTCTAGATGGGAAGGTGGGTACTATGGTTAAGAAGACCTCGAATTCGAGTTGGTTGACTATTATTAAAGAGATTAACAATCTTCGGGATAAAGGTATAAACATCTTTGATTACATCACTCACACGCTTGGTAATGGGGAATCGTTGGAATTTTGGGAAGATAAATGGTTTCAGGGATCTGTATTGAAAGACGTTTATCCGAGATTATATGCTCTTGAAACATGTAAAACAATTTCGGTCAAAATCAAGCTCGAAGACTCAAGTTTGGCTTCTACTTTTCGTCGGCAGGTCAGAGGCGGAGCTGAAGAACATCAACTGATCAACCTTACTGACGCTTTGCGTGAGGTTAGTTTGAACCCAAGTGCAGATAGACTACGATGGACCCTTTCTGGAAATGGTAAATTCTCGGTTAGTTTTATTCGTAAGGCCATTGATAATACCTTCTTACCTCAAGGTACTTCCAACACTAGATGGGTTAAGTATGTACCAATTAAGGTAAATATCTTTGCTTGGAAACTGAAAATGGATGCCCTCCCAGTCAGATTTAACATATCCCTTCGTGGTATTGATATCGACACACTTAAATGCCCGGTTTGTGATTTAGGTGTGGAAACAGTGAGTCATTTATTCTTCAAGTGTTCTTTAGCTAAGCAGATTATGCACAACATCTCCTCCTGGTGGAACGTGGAGACATCGGATGCTCAAGATTATGCTCAATGGCTCACATGGCTAATCTCTATCAGATTTCCAAGTAAACTCAAGCTACTATTCGAAGGAGTTTTTTTCGTGGCATGGTGGTACATTTGGACACACAGAAACAAGATTTTGTTCGACACCAAAGTTTCTTCAAAGTCGATAATTATGGATAACATTATGTCTAGTTCTTTTTATTGGTGTAGATTTAGAAGCAAAAGCTCTTTCTCTTTAGAAGATTGGCTTAAAAATCCTTATCTCATTGTTTTGTAATCTAGCTCCTTGCTAGTTTCTTGAAATAAATTGCCGTTCAAAAAAAAAAAAAAAAATACCCGCGCCTTGTAGTAGTGATACCATGTAATAAAGTTTTCGGCAAAAAATATTTCAGTTTTATTTTTTTAACACTGTTAATAGCGAAAATATATTAAATTTGAGTATCTTGTAAAAAATGATAAGACAATATCAAACTAATTAATATAAAAATTACGAAATATTGACTCAATGTTGTGTTCATAAAAAACGGTAGTTGTTAATGTTATTTGTCAAATATATGTGTAATAAAGTGCACATCTCAATAAGTAAATAAAAAATTTAGTTTCTTTTATAGAAATGTCATGCTAAACTTTATAAATAATTTTCTATATGTATTAACAACGTATATTACACTTGTCCCATATAGATAAAACATATAAATAAGAAAATGTTTATAATGTAAAGAAAACATACATGTTAAAAAAATCAAGTGGATATAACTATATACATTATTATTAATATATTATCATTAGATAACACTTAGCATTTTGCACATTTTCATTATCTTGTCTGCAAAAAATTGTCCCTTTTTTAAAGACTGTTTTTGCTTTTGTGGTTAAGTTTATCAGAAAAAAAACTTCAAAACTTATTTTAATTGGTTCTCAAAATGCTCTTACGATTTAGGTAAACAACATATATATGTTTTTGTAGATATGTGCTTTAATTTTTGTATAATGTGAATATAAAATTGTATAGTAATGAGGTGTATTATTATATATTAATTAGTATTATTTAATTTTATTTTCAAGTTTGTATTATGTAGTTATTATGTATTAAATAGTTTTAATATGAGCATAAAATTATGTTTATATGTTTTAATCGTTAATTTATAATTAGGTTTGTATACTTGTACATTATGTAGCAATGCATATAACTTGAAATTTTAAGTATTTTAAAATTAGAAAGTTAATATGCTTTATACGTAGTATAAAATATCGTAATCCATTTGATTGGTGAGACAAGGATGAACCCAAAACCTAATGACTGGGTGCACAAATGTTTAACTTTAATATAAGATACTTAAAAGGTGAATTAGGACGAAGAGTAAAAATACATTTCGATGGACCGGATGATGCATTTTAGATTAATTTACGAAAAATCGATTTTTTTCAAAAATTAACAGTAGATCGAAAAAATCCATATATGTTCCGGACACCCGCGAAACATCCACTGGTTCAGACCATGGGTGAGACTCAAATACATACATAACTTGTGAATTAGGGGTGTTATCAGGTCGGAGTATCGGATGATACCGAGTCAGATTGATTCAATATAAAATTGCACATTTCAAGTATTCAAAAATATTTTAATGTGTAATTTTAACCATTCATTTATTTTATAAAAAATTCTTAACAACTTGTTAAAACTCACCTTTATTTTTAAATTAAAATATTTTTAACTCATTTATTTTTTTCATAATTTAATTTCATCATAGTTTTTAAAATTTTGTTCTTTTTAATTCAAGATCCATTTTGATATATTTACAATTTCTTTGTCTTTTTTCTTTCCATTTTTAGTGATTTTATTACTTTTAATTTGATACTTTTAAATTTTCATTTGATTGCCAAAAAAAATTGTCATTAAGTATGTGTCGTTGGATTTCGCGATACCATACTAGTATCATATAATGCATATAGCTATTAACGGGATAAATTTGAGAGCCCCTAAAACTTTAAAGTATTCAAAAATATTTTAATATGCAATTTTAACCATTTATTTATTTTGTAATAAATTCTTAACAACTTGTTAGAACTCATCTTTATTTTTTAATTAAAATATCTTTTAATACACTAGTATGGTGCCCGCGCAAAGCGGCGGCGAGTATGTAATGACGATTTTTAAGTTACTATTTTACCTATAAAGTTCGTATTCACATTAATTTAAAATGGTAATAATTTAAAATGGTAAAAAGGTTAAATCAAAATAAACCCGTTACAAATGGTAAAAAACTAAAAGTTAATAAAATTTATCGAAATATATATTGAATTAAAGAGCACAAAATTTTAAAATCTATGGTGAATTTAGATTATGAAAATAATAAATATATAAAAAGATATTTCAATCTAAAATTAAAAATTATGTTTTAATAGGTTGTTACAAAAGTTTGTTACAAAAATTTGTTACAAAAGGTTGTTAATGTGGGAAAAATATCTAACAAATTGTTTTATATATTAAGTAAAAAAGTCTTAAAATTCAGCCAACTAAAAGTTTGTTACAAAAGTCCCAAATGCTTTATAATATAGTAAGATAAGATTTATTTTTTTCATAATCTAATTTCACTATATTTTTTAAAATTTTATTCTCTTTAATTCAAGATTAATTTTGATATATTTACAATTTCTTTGTTTTTCTTTTTCCAATTTTAGTGATTTTATTACTTTTAATTAAATATTTTAACATTTTAACATTAATTTGATTGCTAAAAAAATAGTTTTTTTACTTGTCGCTGCATTGCACGGTATCATACTAGTATCATATAATGCATATAGCTATTAACGGGTCAAATTTGAAAGCCCCTAAAACTTATAAGACCTGTTTTATATTAAATTATAAATAACTATTGTAAGTAGTTCTAGTTATTGTTGAGTAAAGCTAACCGAAAATCGAATCAAATCGGCAAATCGAGCTGAGCCAAATGTACCAACTGAAACCGAACCGATCATTTATGATCAGGTTTTTGATTTTATATATTTATATCGGTTTTGCTTGGTTTGATTTTATTCGGTTTGATTTCAGGTAAAAAAATACACTAAATGTTCGGTTGGTTTCGGTCTGATTTTCGATTTTCGTTTTCCTCAATTTCGGTTTTTAATGCGGTTCAATCTTTCCGGTTTGGTTCGGTTCGGTTTTGAACCCATGGTCAGCCGCCTTTCCACTTCACCTACCTGGTATGTCATACTGTACTAAACTGAAACTGAAACTGAAGTCAAAACTTCTGTCGGACAAAGTCAATGGCGAAACGAACCAGCATAAAAACAACAACAACCATAATCATCCTTTTATTATTATGTCTTGTCGGTTTATCAACTGTACTTGCTCCTCTTCCTTCTTCTAATTCCCTCCTCAAACATCATCATCATCATCATAGTCATCATAAAGTAAGTTATATGATATTTTTTTTAACGGCGAGTTAGTAGTTAGTGACTCGAGCCTACTATTATATCTAATTGGGCCGTATGTAAGCCTTTAAGGTTTTATTTCATTTCCCCTGAAAGTCCATCTAATTGGGCCGCATGCAAGCCTCTAACCTTTTATTTTATTTCCCCTGAAAGTCCATCTAATTGGGCCGCATGCAAGCTTCTGACCATGGTTCTAAATAGCGCGCTATAGCGGGCTATAGCGTGAAGCGTGACAGACTAAAGCGTCTTCTCTAGGCGTAGCGTGCTAAAAAGCGGAATAAAACGTGATATATGGGTGCTAAAAAGCGGTATAAATCGATGTTTTTTTTTAAATTAACACTGCATCAAAAAAAATCCATATGTGTCCTGGACACCCGCGAGACATCCCCTGGCTCAGTCCCTGGGTGAGACTCAAATACATAAATAAAGAAAAATGTTAAGACTTGTGAATTATGGGTGTTATCAGGTCGGAGTATCAGATGATACCGAGTCAGATTGATTCAATATAAAAGATGTATATACACATTCTAACTCTAAACCTAATTTAAAACCAAAATTTAAAATAAATATACCAAATATCAACCATTAGATCATTTTTAATTCAAATTTAACTCAAAACTAAATGTGCAATCTTAACCATATACTCCATCCGTCCCAAAATTATTGTCACCAGACAAGAATCCCACACTTTGAGAAAAACATAATTATTACAGCTTTCTTTCTTATACTTTTTGCAGAATGACAGTTTTACCCTTAATTAAATAATTTATAACTTCTTTAATATTAGTAATAATAAACACAAGTGAGAGTAACATGATAAACTCGAACTAAATTCTTTATCTATTTTTAGAAGTGAACAATAATTTTGAGACAATCGAAAAAAGAAAGGTGGACAACAATTTTGGGACGGAGAGAATATTCTTTTGTAATAAATTCTTAACAACTTATTAAAAACTCTCTTTATTTTTAAGTTAAAATATCTTTTAATACTTTTATTTTTTCAAATATTTTTTAAAATTTTGTTCTCTTTAATTCAAGATTAATTTTGATATATTTACAATTTTTTTTTCTTTTTTCAATTTTAGTGATTTTATTACTTTTAATTAAATATTTTTACATTTTAACATTAATTTGATTGATAAAAAAAATAGTTTTTGCATACCCGTCACTGCATTGCGCGATATCATACTAGTAATATAGCTGTAACAGTGCAAATTTGAGATCCCCTACAACTTTTAAGACCTGTTATATATTAAATTATAAATATAAATAACTATTGTAAGTAGTTCTAGTTATTGTTGAGCAAAGCTAACCGAAAATCGAATCGGCAAATTGAGCTGAGCCAAATGTACCAACTGAAACCGAACCGATCTTAATTTTATATATATATATCGGTTTTGCTTGATTTGATTTTATTAGGTTTGATTTCAGGTTAAAAAAATACACTAAATGTTCGGTTTGGTTTCGGTCTGATTTTTGATTTTCGTTTCTCTCAATTTCGGTTTTTAATATGGTTCAATTTTTCCGGTTCGGTTCGGTTCGGTTTTGAACCCATGGTCAGCCGCCCTTCCACTTCACCTACCTGGTGTATGATACTGTACTAAACTGAAACTGAAACTGAAGTCAAAAACTTTGGTCGGACAAAGTCAATGGCGAAACGAACCAGCATAAAAACAACAACAACCATAATCATCCTATTATTATTATGTCTTGTCGGTTTATCAACTGTACTTGCTCCTCTTCCTTCTTCTAATTCCCACCTCAAACATCATCATCATCATCATAGTCATCATAAAGTAAGTTATATGATATTTTTTTTATCGACAAGTTAGTAGTTAGTGATTCGAGTAGTTAGTGACTAGAGCCCACTATGATATTTAATTGGGCCGTATGTAAGCCTTTAAGGTTTTATTTTATTTCCCCTGAAAGTCCATCTAATTGGGCCGCATGCAAGCCTCTAACCTTTTATTTTATTTCCCCGGAAAGTCCATCTAATTGGGCCGCATGCAAGCTTCTGACCATGGTTCTAAATAGCGCGTTATAACGGGCTATAGCGTGAAGCGTGACCTCCACGTTACGAAACAGACTAAAGCGTCTTCTCTAGGCGTAGCGTGCTAAAAAGCGGAATAAAACGTGATATAGCGTGCTATAGCGCGTAGCGTGACGCTTTTTCTTGAATATTTTTGCATATTTTTAGGAATTTGACTTGTTTACTAGTTTTGAGCTATTTATTAGAGTTGGACTTAGTAAATTTAATATGAAAATAAATTCTTAAGTAATTATAAGCCGATTTTGTTTTAAAATTGAATTAACGTCTTGCTTCATTTTGTTTCATGTAAAGAATAAGTTATTAACTAAGGGATTTAATGTCTTATGTATACCGTCTTTTGTAAACTTGTTATATAATTATTAATTTAGATGTATTTTACGCCGCTCAGAAAACGCCGTAGCTTCGCTATAGCTTCTGTAGCTTGTAGCTTGGCAGTGCCGCTACGCTACGCTTCACGCTATTTATAACCTTGCTTCTAACATTTTATTTTATTTCCGTCCTGAAAGTCCTTGTGAGACTAGAACTTGAGGCCTTTCCAAAAATTCCTGCTTGATGGCCAACTGAGCTAGCCAGTTGGTTTTTATATTTTTTGGATTATTTGGTTGTTGTTATTGATTCTAGTATAGTAACTAAATTATTGTATTTTGTAACAGGTGGTGGTTCATAAAAGAAGTAATGGAAGGAAGTTCGAAATCAAGGATGATCAGTTTTGGAAAGACGGAAAACCTTTTCGGATTATTGGTGGTGACTTGCATTACTTTCGTACTCTTCCAGAGGTACCTCATTAGAATGTAGCTCTTTGTTTTATAAAAGTGTAACTAGCTGGGTGCCAAGTGACGTATTAGCGTTTTAAATAGGAACGTTTAAACTAAATTAGGGTCAGATACAGGAATTTTTGTAATGTGCTGCTTAGTATTGGGAATTTACTCCCCCGGCCATCCCCCTGGCTCAGTTTCGGTCCAAGTATCATGTCACGTGAAAGTACTATGTTTACTGTTTCCTAATGAAGAACAACGAATATGAGTCCCTGAAATTTAGCAATTTATTGTTCCATACTTCCATCCCCAACTTGCAGATGACTAATATCACGTTTGATGCTTTTGTCTTTTAACTTTACTATATCTAGAGACTCCTTTCCGCTAGCAGCTATGTTCCATACGTTTTTTACTAATAAAGGTTCATTCCAAACATTATAAAGCCAAACCTCCCTCCTTGATCTTTTGACAAACAAACACTCGATCTTCCAAGACTAATTTGCTTCATTTCCCCATAAGAAACCTTTCAAAACTTTCTCTACGTCTTGCCAAAACCAAACAAACACCCCCTTAGAAGTTTAGCCATCAGGCCTTATTATCATTTATTTCAAACATTGCAGTCTGTATTTCCATTTCAGTAACCAAATTCAGAGCTGTATGGATAGTGATAAGAGGATTAAACATACCTGTGTGTTCAGCAAGCCATAGTTTCAACCAAAGTCAACTATATTCATTTCATTATATTTTCTTTCAGAATGTAGCTAAAAGCGTTTGGTAATGTAACCGTAGCTAGCTGTAATTAATAGGTGTAAAATGACGTATTAGCGTTTCAAATAGGAACGTTTAGACACAGTTAGGATTAAGCACATGAACTTGTAATGAATAATATAATGACGAATACGAGTCCCTGAGATTTAACAAATTATTCCGTCCCCAACTTGCAGACATATCGTGACTAAATATCCCAGTTGCGTTTCTGTCTTTTAACTTTACTATATTCACCCGATAGAGATTCCTTTCTACTAGCAACTATCTTCCAAACATACTGTTATACTACTAAAGTAATACGAACCATCCCATACTAGGCTCGTATCGGTTCATAAGTCCCAAGTGTAGAACTCACTCAAAAAGCTAGCTTGTTTGAGGAGGGGACACCTAGGCTCTATAAACCATCAACCAATCCCATACTTGGCCGATGTGGAATCATAACATAAAGCTTCATCCCAATTGTTTTGCGGAGATAAAACCCCCTCCTTTTTCCTACAAAACAGGAAATAGGAAATGAAGGAAATTTTTTCCAACTAAAAGCAGCTTTAACTTTTCCTTCATTCTGGACGAGTAACATTCCTCTTCATCATCTTTTCTGTCACATTCATTTGATCTGCTTTATGGCATTGTTTAGGCGTGTATTCAGATTGAACTGATTTAACTCCCTGTCTTAAATTTGCATTATTCTTCTGCATAACAGTCTGATGTTTTTTCACATGTACAAAACCCTCTTCATCCTGCACAACCTTCTTAGTTGCCTGCTTTTTCTTCTCCAACATCTCTTCTTCAGTTAACGGTCTTTTAGTGCATTGTCCATAAGTATGATAAAAAACAGAAAGGAACAATAAAACTGAATCGTACGGTACATTTTGCCCATTAATCTATTCCAGAAAAGAAAGATACAATAGGTGCCTCAATCTATTAAGCCTCAAATTTGCCATTTTCTACAAAAGCTATTGATCCTGGTTCTAGTTCTGGTTCCAGTAAGCCATAGTTTCCTACCGTATCTGAGTACTCTTGGCAGTACTGAACTATTGTATCGAATTATGGATGTTTGACACATGGTTAATTGTCAATGGGGATGCTTGGATGACAAAGATTTTGCTATGTATTTTGAAATATAAGCTATACAAAGTAGCTTTCAGAAATAGCTAACGGAAGGAAAAAAAACTAGATTGCCTTTTACGATAATCAAATACCATTCAAATGTTTATGTATGCATCATATTATGTAAATATACACTTTTCAGCTACAACTAGAAGAAAACACTTTTATACGCTAGACAGCTGCAACTAAAAGCTTCACCTTGTAGCTCCAACTAATCTTGACTTAATGTTATTATTTGAGTGCAGTATTGGGAAGATAGGTTATTAAGAGCAAAGGCTTTGGGTTTGAATGCAATTCAAACTTACGTTCCGTGGAATCTGCATGAACCAAAAGAAGGTCAACTAGATTTTAATGGCATAGCTGATATAGTTTCGTTTCTTGAGCTCTGTCACAAGTTGGATTTGCTGGTTCTGCTGCGTCCTGGACCTTACATATGCGCAGGTCAAAACAGCTACCGAATCTGAGTATATTAATTCTGTATCAGGCTTTAGTAAACCTTAATTTGATTCTAACCCGTGTATATGAATCACGCCATTTGTTGCAGAATGGGATTTCGGTGGTTTCCCCGCTTGGTTACTTACTAAGGAACCCGCCTTAAAACTAAGATCATCGGACCCAGCATATCTTGCTTTGGTAAATACGTTATTATTACGTTTTCTTATCGATGTTTCTATTAACGACTTATTAATCATATATTCTTGCAGGTCGATAGCTGGTGGGGGATACTACTTCCTAAAATTGATCATCTACTTTACCACAAAGGCGGGCCGATAGTAATGGTTCAGGTGTGTACCGTGTAGAGCTATCGTTATTATCTCATTTGTTTCAGTAAAAAATTAGTTACTTATATCTCGTGGTTGCAGATTGAGAATGAATTTGGTTCATATGGGGATGACAAAGACTATCTGCATCATCTGGTCAACTTAGCACGGTCACATCTCGGAGATGATATAATCTTGTAAGTTTATGTAGTATGCTATCTAAGATTCTATTTCTCGCATCAAACGAGTGCACTTTCATTTTAGCTAAATAATTTTTTGATATACAGATATACTACAGATGGAGGCACTAGAGATACTCTTACTAAAGGAACTATACGTGGGGAAACTGTTTTTTCAGGTAAAGAGTAATGTTGTAATATGGATTTCATTTAAATAAAGTAGTTTACCGTTCATGTGACTAATATAAAGTTTAACTGTAGCCGTTGATTTTTCAACTGGAGAGGATCCTTGGCCTATATTTAAGATGCAAAAGGAATATAATGCACCAGGAAAATCACCACCCCTTTCTTCGTAGGTATCTCATTCTTATTCACGTGACTCGTTATTTAGTCAATCTATTATATGATACTCATAAGAGGCTATGCAGAGAGTTTTACACCGGATGGCTTACCCATTGGGGAGAGACTATCGCTAAAACGGATGCAGCTTCTACAGCATCTGCACTGGAAAAGATCTTGTCTAGAAATGGCTCTGCTGTGCTTTATGTAAGCTACAGAAAGTATTTGACTTTTTAAAGCGTCATTTACCTGATAATATCTCATGAGGATGTGGTGTTTCGGTCACTTATAGATGGCTCATGGTGGAACCAACTTTGGATTTTATAACGGGGCAAATGCTGCTCAGGAATCTGACTACACTGCTGATCTTACGTCTTATGATTATGTGAGAAGCCTCTGTGATAACTCGTTTCTTGCAGTTTCTATTGTGGAGACTAGTTATAACTTTACATTTTCTGTTACCTTTTGTAGGACGCTCCTATTAGCGAATCTGGTGATGTGGATGGTGCAAAGTTCAAAGGTAATATCTTACGATAACTAAAATGGAACAGATAAAAGTGTAAGTTGGTATGTTATGCTTAACTCCATGCTTTTTTACAGCATTGAGGGCGGTGATAGCCAAATATAGTGCAGCTCCTCTACCTCGAGTTCCTCTGAACAATGAAAAAACAGGATATGGTCGTATTACATTAGAAAAAACAGCATCACTTTTTGATACATTAGACAATGACTTGTCAACCAAAGCTATTGAATCCGAAAACCCAATCTCAATGGAGGCTGCAGGCCAGGTATCTGTGCTGATCTCATAGACCACTTAATTACTTTCACGTCAACGTTTTTTAACTCATTGTACGTGGACATGTCTTTATTTCCAGATGTTCGGATTTTTATTATATGCTTCAGAATACACATCTAAGGGCAATGGGAACACTTTGTCTATACCGAAGGTAAGGAAGGGTGTATAGTGTATACTATCGTTACTATAATTCAAAAGGTTTAAAAATTGGTCTGGGTCGGCCAACCGCCTGACTAGATACCCGTTAACTAACCCACCAGTTGTGACACCTAATGTGGTATGTTGCGCTTTTAATATTTTTACAGGTGCATGATAGAGCCCAAGTGTTTGTTACATGCCTCTCTGAAGATAAGAGAGCAAGACCTGAATATATTGGCACAATCGATAGATGGTCAAATAAGCAAGTTAATCTTCCTAACGCTGAATGTCCTTCCCGTAGTAGATTGTTAATCCTGGTAAAACCGGCGTCTCCCTTGACTATTCCAATGTTAATTTTTCTTATGTTTTCTGTTTATTATAAAAAAATATTACAATGCTAGTCAATTCTTACTGTGCATGGTATTGTTTTTTCTGTTTTTTTAAACAGTTCTAATGCATCCTTTTTTATAGGTTGAGAACCTGGGTCGTATTAATTACGGGCAGTACATGTTTGATAGCAAGGTGAAATTCCTAACCTAACACCATATAAATGCTATAGGGTAATGTATACGATGAGTTGAATGAGAACATATAAATTACAGTATATAGAAGATGGTGGTGATTATATATTCTGTGTTTTATAGGGCATATTGTCGGCTGTTTACTTAGATGGGAAACCGTTGCTCAAGTGGAAAATGCTACCAATTCCTCTGGGGAATCTAAATGAGTCCCCGAAAATCAGTCCTGTTTTAAAAAAGTTGTATTCTGATTTGATCAGAGTTTCTACCCGTAAAAGCCTAAAAAGCAATATGGGTACATTGCAACTTCTATGTTCTTATCGATAGTTAATGGTATTACTTTTATATCTTACAGAACCATCAAACTCACTAGCGGTGAATTGTCTCTTTTATTTTGCAGGGGTGAATTCAAAAGAACCGGCTTTCTATACCGGTAGTTTTGTTGTGGACAAAGTGACAGACACGTACATGTCCTTTAATGGTTGGGGCAAAGGAGTAGCAATTGTAAATGACTTCAATATCGGGAGATATTGGCCCGTAAGTGCATGCTATATGTCTTTGGACTATGTGATGGTATAACAAAGCTAACAATGTTATCACTTTTCGTGTACTTTTTACAGTCTTTTGGGCCCCAATGCAACCTCTATGTCCCTGCTCCAATTCTCCGACGTGGGAAGAACGTCTTGGTATGGGCCTGCCCTCTCTCCTTCTCTCCCTTTCTCACACGCTACCTTACACACACAATTACATGTCCCAGTGTTGCCCATTAGTTATGTTCATCTCATTGTTTAGAGGTGCCAAGATGGCTGGGTGGGTTGGATAACGACTGATATGCTTTTGTGTTGGGTTGACCCGCTAAAACATATCTGTCATTTTTTTTCTCGACTTTCAACCCATCTAAACCATTTCCCCTTTTTGCTAAATTTAGTTAATGTCCCATTTTACCCCGTTATATGTCCATCAACCAGTTCATAAATAAACAAGTCAATTTGTTTTATTGTATTTTTTTGTTGTAAACCTGGGTGTCCTACTTCACATCGCAAGCCGACTATTCCCTGGCCGACGACTATCCTTTTGGGTAGCCCGGAGACAAGGCAGGTGAACCTCCGTGGCCAATGGGGGATTGATTTTTGCAAGTTGACTATTCCCAGGGCCGACTATCCTTTTGGATAGCCCGGAGTCAAGGCAGGTGAACCTCCGTGGCCAATGGGGGATAAATTTTCTCCCAGTGGTATCCTTGCTCGAAATGAAGTGAACCATCAACTAGTTGCATCCTTGACTATTTCATTGACTATTTTTATAAATATTTTATGAACCACTTCTGAGTTATAAATCTTGCCATGTAGGTGATACTCGAGTTAGAAAGTCCACAACCCGAGCTCGTGGTGAATTCAGTTGACCAGCAAGACTTCACTTGCGGTTCAAAACATTTGAGTATGTCTCGGCTATAATACCGTCTGTGTGCACATACCCTTATATGAAACATAGGCCGAAGATTATCGAAAGCTATTTACTTGTCCTTGTGTAGTAGCTTGTTGAATTAAGAACTAAATACATCTTAATCATATGCAAATTGTGAGACAAAGAGAATATTATTATAAAGAGTCTGTCTGGTCGTATTTGGAGGCCATGTTTTGCATTCCTATGTCATGTAACATGTCTGCATGTGTTTTCATTTATGTTGGAATGTTTATTATATTTACTACTAATAATGACCATTATGACCTTTTGGCCTTGTTACGGGTCTTAAGTAGATATGTTGTGATGAATTGTGGTTTGTTGTCGTTGAAATCGTTGAACCTCAACATATGTAAAACTAGGTTAATTTTGGTCGAATTTTGTAAGTTTAAGAAATGATTTTGCTTTGGTTGGCTACATAGATGCTTAAGTTCCTGTCGCGCCTCTGCCATTGCGACTGTTCTCTCTCATTTTTCGGATATTTTTACCCGGTTTTGTTCCGTATAGGAGAAAACACGACAAGACGTGACAATCTATAATGATGAAGAGATGTAAATGAGAGATGGTTGGGTTGGGTCCTAGGTTATTCGAATGTCAAATTTTGGTAATGGTTAACCTTCTTCCTAAGCAATACCTTAATGACGATGACAATCAACCAATAGAATATCTATTTAAGTTTTACTATAGAAAATTGGGAAAATTCCCAAAAGAGTCTATTATCAAAATCTATAAGGGTCTAAATTTTCTGGGCAACAAGGGAAATCGGTTTCAGAGTGCGTCATGTGACCTCTGTTCTCCGTTGCCCTATTTTTTAAGGCAATCTGTTAGAGTTGTCTTACTTTCTGGGACACTTGTCAAATTTTGGCCGGTGTTGCCTCGATTGCCCATTTTAAATACTCTAGAATGGGAATTATTTGTTAAATAATCTAGAATGGAAATTGCTCAAGTTTTTAACTCTTTTGGTAATTAGCCTTAGAAAATTTTGATTTTGTTTACTGAAGTCTGAATAGTCTATAGAATAAAGAATAGTACTACTTTCTAAATAGCTTGCTAAGGCTCATCTTAAAGCTCGCTAAAACTTGAGGTGTGGTCTACACGCTACCCAATAGATAAAAGAACGTTATGAAATAAAGTGCGGTGATTTTTTGAATTCAACTTAAAAAATAAATATTATTACATATAACGAAAGTTATTTAACATACAACACTTAATTTGAACTCAATATAAATAAAATATGATAAAACAAGTAAATATTTTATATGTTGTGCCGTCATAAAAAACGTTTTAAAAACATTAAAACGTATAACTTAAACATGTCGTCACTTCACAACTCACAATATTTATTATAACCATGGTACTACTACAACTATATTTGTGAGTACACATAATAAATATATTTGCTTGACTAAATTGGGGACACTATGTTGACTATTTAGAAAGTTAAGCACCCAATACACCCACCACCCATAAACGTCTAATCAAATGGCTGTTTCCAGCATATTTTCTTTTGTCTTAATTGTATTGCAGAAGTATTAGTAGTAAAGTATTTACAATAGTTTGAATTTAGACTTTTCGAATGATCAAAATACTAACAAGATTGAACTTATAACTTTTGATTTAAAGTTTTTTTAGTGATCATAAATTTGTAAGTCTTCACAAGAAATCTCGGGTTCAAACGTTATTAGTCAATTCAAAAACAATTACTGTAACATTTTGTAAAGTTTTATCCAAATGAGAAAGAGTTATGTTATTAGGGTCCGTTTGGTTTGAAATCGGGTTTACTTTAGAGGTGGGTTTATAAAATAGAGGGTTTAGGATTGAGTAAGATTTGGATTTTATGTAAATTTAGAAAGAAAAAATATATTTATTAATGAAATAAATAAATATATAATTTATTGATTGGCCCCACATTTTTTATCAAATAGTATATGTTAGGCGACAAAAAAAAAGAGTAAAAAAACAAGGATAAAAAATGAAATAATTATAAGAGAAAAGGAATCTTTCAGGCCAGGTTTTCTATATGAATATGCAGATGGTTTTTCAGCCCAACATTAAATACCATATTTTGCTACCAAACATGCAACATTGACTTTAAGTCTAAGCCAACAGTGCAAGACCCACATAACAAACAGGCCCTTAATACTTTCATCTAGAAGTATTAAACTACTACTCCTTCCGTCCATAAATAAATGTTCACTGTTGACTTTCGAAGTCAACCGTATTCAACTTTGACTTTAAATTATCGTGTTTGTGTTATACAATACTTGATACAAATTATACGAATAGATTGAGTTTTAAATATATTTTCATTAGTATAACTTCCACCAAATATTATATAACACAAACAAAATAATTTAAGGTCAAAGTTTATAAAACATGACTCCGAAAGTTAATGGTGGACATTTAATTAGGGACGGAGGGAGTACTTCTATCTCTTTGTCCTCTGAGTTTACTAGAAGTTTACCCGCGCATAGCGGCGGAAATTCACAACGACAAAAAATTAATGATATGTGATATAGTGATGAGTGTTTCGTGTAACATTCAAAATAAAACGTGAAAAGATCAAGTTGTTTACATTGGGTTAAAGCAGAACAACATAAAAATCTAAAATACCATTCATAACCCACTGTAAAAGTTACATGTTTTGACTCGTTAACCCAAATATTTTAATAACCGGTTTGGCCCGACCGGTTCAAGCAGTAAAAAAACTCGTCAAATTAAACCCGGTCTTATATTTTCAAAACTCCGTTAGACCCGATGGAACGAACCGTAACCACGTGACTCGATCAAGTTGACCCGGTGATCAAACCGATGACCCGATGGCCGAACCCGTGACCAGGAGAACGAACCGGTAACCGGGTGACTCGATCAAGTTGACCCGGTGATCGAACCGATGATCCGATGGTCGAACACGTGACCCGGTAATCGGAATTAGGAGTATTGAAATTATGGAAAAAGTTTGACTAATTAATGAGTGAATCTATTTATAGAATCTAATTTTTCACATTTAACTATTTATAGAATTTAAGTTTTACATTTCATTTTTCATTTTTCAAGAAATGGTGACTTTTACTTTATAGATAGTAGAGATATAGATAATATAAGACTAGCAAGGTGTTCGCGTGATACGACGACAAGTATTCTGTGATTAACCAATGAATAACGAAAAGAAAATGGTCTCGATCATGCCTGATTCATTCATTTTTGTAGGCTTCAATCGGTTCATTTTCGAGGAAATTTTATTCACTTGCTAAACTGGTGGGCACTCTTGTTGTAGGTTTGGCCCATTTTTGTAGATATATGGTTTTAGTTTTTTTACAATATGAATATATAATTTTAAATTTAATTAATTGAGTGTATTAATTATAAATTAATTAATATTAGTTATTTTTATTTTGAAATATGTATTAATTATTATGTATTAAATTGAGTATTAATTATTATGTATTAATTATCAATAATATAAGCATTAAATTATGAGAACTTAAGTATTACTATTTTAATTTTTTATTTTTTTTAGTTGTACACAATGTATTAATAGATGCAAATTGAATTTTCAAACTTTCTATTACTAAAATATCAATGTTTTATATGTAGTATTGATACTTCCTCCATCTCACTTTAATTATCCTTCAACAACAAAAAATTATTTTAAGATAGATTCAATGAATCTGGGTATTTATTTATTTAAATGATAAGTTTACCCTATTGAATATAATAAATGTATAAATTACTTTCTTTACAAAAATAAATAAGATGAGTAAAATTGTAAATTATTTACATATAAACATCTTTATTAAAAGAGTAGACAAGGTTTGGGGACAAACTAAAATAGTAATAAGGCTAATTAAAATGGAACGGAGGGATTAATTTTCTTAATTTTTGTTTCAAATTTTTTTAATAGTTTAATTCTTTTAACTCGTTAAATTTTAGAGCTTTTATTTTTTATTTTTTGCTTCATATTTCTATAAAAGAACAAAAATAAAAAAACAAAATAAATAAAAAATGTTATGATGATATTGGCAAGATTTTGTGAAGAGTACGAATAATTATGGTTGAGCATGTCGATTGAATCGGATCGATCGGGCTGAACTAGACATATTTAGATCCGATCGTCGGTCCATGCTTTTCATTAAATTTTGTCACCAGTCATGTCGATCAAGTCCGATTCGATTTTACAAAAAAAATCCAACTATTATGCTTGTAGGACTGAACTAGATCGAAAACCGAACCAAAGTCATTTTGATTTGATCCTCAATCCGACTTTTTGGACAATTTCAAATGTCAGTCCAGTTCAATCTTTACCGGTCTAATCCAATTTTTAAACCATAAACACTCCTGTTAATAAGCACTCTCATAAAAAATCAGATCTACGATACAAAAAACTTGTCACACAAATAATTACTCATAGTATTTATTTAAGGATGGAGACTTTTAAGTCAAAGAGGTGATCAAGAATCAAGATAAATATTTAATCATACTATTTATTTGTAAGGCATGTTTTGAATTTATTGAAGAATTTGTATTTTGTTGTATAAAGTTTTCGAGCTTTAAGTACAAACACAATATAGTTAGGAATGTTTTTTATATATAATCGTGTCGAGATTTCCGCAAAAAAAAATACACGTTAACTTCGTGACTCGCCCATTAAATGAAACATTCCCAAATGCACACATCTATCAAATGCACCATGAAAAGCGACAAGCTGCTATACTAACTTCATCATGTAAATTGACAAAACACGCATTGAAAATCAATATGTCTTTATTCTTATCGCATTTGATATTTTCGATTTTCTTACATCAGAGGCGATGAAGCTTCTTAATAGAGTTCAACAGATTTTGAATAAAAATGTTATGACGCTTAGATCCACAAATATAAAAAAAACCAATAACATATTTCGTTGCTTGATTAATATTTAGGAGTATGTAAATAATGAGCTCTCATATATAAAACTAGTTTTACTGCCCATGCACGCATGAGACTTAAACATAAAAGATAAAATAAGTAATAATTTCGTTATTACGATTTTATGTATATTTATATTTTTTAAGAACATATACGTTAATTATGTTGTTGTTTCACTGTGCACCGTGTAAATAATATAAACCCACTTTAATTTTATTTTCGATTTCATATTTTTTTGTATTTTTGATATTTTATTATAAATAGTTATCTCTTAATAATCAATCAATAAACCATTTACATCAACTTAACACATACACAATTTATAAATTAATGGTTTTTCAATATTTAATATTATTTTTATACTTAAATTTTGGGACAAACAAAAATAGTAATAAGGCCAATTAAAATGGAACGGAGGGAGTAATTTTCTTAATTTTTGTTTCGAAATTTTTTAATAGTTTAAAACTTTTAACTCGTCAAATTTCAGAGCTTTTATTTTTTATTTTTTCTTCATATTTCTATAAAAGAACAAAAAAAAAAAAAAAAATGTTATGGAGATATTGGCAAGATTTTGTGAAGAGTACTACTGTCTCCGTCCTAATATTATTGTCCACTATTCCATTTTGGGTTGTCCCAAAATTATTGTCCATTTTCAAAACTTCTAAAATTATATAGAGAATTTTGTTTGAGTTTACCCTATTACCCTCACTTGAGGTTATTATTACAAACAATAAAGAAGTATAAAATTAATTGGTTAAGGGTAAAACTGTCATTCTACAAAAAGTAAGAGAGAGTAAGCTGAAAAAGTGATGTTTTTCTACTGTGTGTTTTTGTGGATAATAATTTTGGGACGGAGGTAGTAATAATTATGGTTGACCATGTCGATCGAATCAGATCGATCGGGCTGAACTAGACATCTTTAGATCCGGTAATCGGTCCATGCTTTTCATTAAATTTTGTCACCAGTCATGTCGATCAAGTCCGATTTGATTTTACAAAAAAATCCAACTATTATGCGTGTAGGACTGAACTAGATCGAAAACCGAACCAAGTTATTTTGATTTGATCCTCAATTCGACGTTTTAAACAATTTCAAATGTCAGTCCAATTCAATCTTTACCAGTCTAATCTGATTTTTAAACCATCAACACTCCTGCTAATAAGCACTCTCATAAAAAAATCAGATCTACGATACAAGAAACTTGTCACACAAATAATTACTCATAGTATTTATTTAAGGATGGAGACTTTTAAGTCAAAGAGGTAATCAAGAATCTAGATAAATATTTACTCATACTATTTATTTGTAAGGCATGTTTTGAATTTATTGAAGAATTTGTATTTTGTTGCAAAAAGTTTTCGAGCTTTAAGTACAAACACAATATACTCCCTTCGTCTCAAAATTATTGTTCACCGACAAAAAACACACAGTTTAAGAAAAGTACCACATATTCAGCTTTCTCTCTCTTACTTTTTGCAGAAAGACAGTTTTACCCTTAACCAATTAATTTAAAACATTTTTAAAGTTTGTAATTATGATTTCAATTAACAGTAATCTAGTAATCTCGATCTAAAATTCCTACATATTTTTTAGAAGTTTTAGATGTGGACAATTAAATTGAGACAAACTAAAATGGAAAGGTGGAATATAATTTTAAGACGAATGAAATAGTTAGGAATGTTTTTTATATATGTAATCGTGTCGAGATTTCCGCCAAAAAAAATACACGTTAACTTCGTGACTCGCCCGTTAAATAAAACATTCCCAAATGCACACATCTATCAAATGCACCATGAAAAGTGACAAGCTGCTTTCTAACTTCATCATGTAAATTGACAAAACACGCATTGAAAATCAATATGTCTTTATTCTTATCGCATTTGATATTTTCGATTTCCTTACATCAGAAGCGATGAAGCTTCTTAATAGAGCTCAACGGATTTTAAATAAAAATGTTATGACGCTTAGATTCACAAATATAAAAAAAAAAACTAATAACATATTTCGTTGCTTGATTAATATTTAGGACTATGTAATGAGCTCTCATATATAAAACTAGTTTTACTGCCCGTGCACGCATGAGACTTAAACATAAAAGATAAAATAATTAATAATTTCGTTATTACGATTTTATGTATATTTATGTTTTTTAAGAACATATACTTTAATTATGTTGTTGTTTTACTGTACACCGTGTAAATATTATAAACTCACTTTAATTTTTATTTTCGATTTCTTTTTTTTTTTGTATTTTTGATATTTTATTCTAAATAGTTATCTCTTAATAATCAATCAATAAACCATTTACATCAACTTAACACGTACACGATTTATAAATTCATGATTTTTCAATGTTTAATATTATTTTATAAAACAATATTAAATTTTTATACTTAAATAGTTACGATCTTTATGTACCCACGAGTTTTACATGATTTTTCATTATATAATAATATTAATTGATATTTTGTATAAATATTTATTGCATAAAGAAAATTGACTTTGTTTAACTGAAATGTTAGCTATCATTTTTCTAGACATTGTGTGTTTAGTAACACATAACGACCTTGAAAAATATATGTTGTTGTATTATGTAGAATCTCGTCTGTTTTTTCATCTCACACGGCTATTTGAGGTCATGCATTCATTTTGATATTTATATCGACGTTAATAATAATTTAGTTAGATTACATTACTTGACTTTGTTAAGTGTTATAATTGAAATAGACATTAATTTTTGTTTTTATTTGAATATTTATAATTATGTGATTGTTATTTTTTTTTAATATAACATATATGTTGTATTTTTAAAATATAAATTCTAGAAGATATAAAATTTAAGAGGTATTTTCTTTATTTTATAAAGTTACTAAAAATATAGAAAGTTATAAGTTTACATTTGAATCTATTTAATTTATTTAAAATTTAACTACTAAAATTTTATTAATATCCTCCTCCTTATTTTAAGCTTTTATTTTCACGAATTTGACACATATATCTTTGTGTATTTTTTTCAAATTTCTTCACCAAAATTTTTAATTTTGACTAAATTCAATTTAATTTTGACTTTTTTTAATAAATCACATCGCTTTATTTTATTTATATGTCAAAATCAAACTATTTAATTAGTCTAATTATTTTCCTTATAACCTTTATTTTTCAATAAAATTCTCAAATGATATACTTTTTTTATTATATAAAGATAATCATATATAAAATAATCATGGTAGTTAAAAGAAATAATAAGCTCTTATATATAAAATAATCATTGTAGTTGAAAGAAAAAAATAAATATAAATAAACTCTTGAATTTTACTAAAAAAAACTTTTATATTTTATTTTAATTATAATTGACTAACATAATTTATCAACTTGCCTTAAATTCCTGATCTTGATCCTTTGTTTAACACTAATTAACAAAAGAAGATATTCTCTCATTATCATTTCCTAAATCACAAACTTTATTTTTTTATTTCCTCCAACTTTTTTTTTAATCTATTATGAGAAGTTCCCACCGTCCTTAAAACGAGTGGACTAATCTCCCGCGATAATTTGATTATCTCCTCCAACTTTGATAACACCCTTTCACCACTCCTACCACCAACCCCATTTTTCACTCAATTAAATACACTCTTTCTCACCTTCAAAAACACACACACAAATTTTCCCAAAATTATATATATAAAAAAAATCTTTTTTAACCTTAAAAAAAACACACACTGTTTTAAGTCCCTTTTTTAACCTTAAAAAAACACACACACACACACAAAGTATAACAATGGCTGAAAAGATCTACCCATCAGCCGCCGCCGCCACAAAACCACCACAAACCACCGCACCACCACCATCTTTCCCGCCAAAACCACGACCAGTCTACCGTCCAAACCCTACCCGCAAATCCCGCCGCTCATGCTGCTGCTCCATCTGTCTCTTCATCACCGTCATCACCACCATCCTCATCTTCCTCCTCGCCATCACAGGCGCCATCACTTACGTCATCTACCGCCCCCACCGTCCCTCTTTCTCCGTCTCCTCCCTCCACGTCACTTCCTTCAACCTCACCTCCTCCCAAAAGCTCAACACCAAGTTCAACTTAACTCTCACTGCACGTAACCCTAATAAAAGAATTGCTTACGTCATGGATCACGCTGACGTCATGCTCACTTACAACAAACTTAACCTAGGTCAAGGAAAGCTTGCACCGTTTACCATGAGTAAAAAAAACACCACTACTTTACGTACCGTTGTGACGTCATCTGGTGACGTAGTTGACAATGGGAGTGAGTTGAAAAGTGAGATGAAGAGTAGGAAGAGTGTGGATGTGAGAATTGAGGTTGAGACTAAAATTAGGGCTAAAGTTGGGAGCATGAAGACGAAGAAGGTGCCGATTAGGGTTACGTGTGATGGAGTTAAGGTTAGTGCGACTGGGGCGACTGTTTCGGGTGCGAAATGTGAGGTGGATTTGAGGATTAAGATCTGGAAATGGACTATCTAAAACGAGGTATGAAGGAGGTGAGATGTAGACGGACTGATACGATGGTATTATTGGATTAAAAAAATTAATTTGATAATACGACGACATTGTATAAGATGTAGACAGTCACGCTCTTACTTGAAGATTTTGGTTGATGAAATTTGGAGTGAAGGAAGGAATATAAAGTGTGATTATATTTGGATTTTGGTTAATTTTTGAAATTTGGATTGTGTTTTGATAGGATATTATGTTATAAGTTTGTTAATCCATAATTGGAGATTGAATTTTGTTGCTACTAGCTTAGTTTTTGAGTAATTTTTGTTTGTTTGTCGATGATAATTGTTGTTAGTTTTTTTTAGTGCCTTTTGTTTGTTTGTTAGATAATTGTTGTTATTTTGGCATATAATGATAATCTATAGAATAAGTATGTTTATAAGCTTAAATAAACACTTAGTAACACTATGTTCTCAACATTTATTTTGAGGAGAAATAAAAAGATTTGGAAACAAATTAAATTTAGTTGTGTTCTCGAAACTTTTAACAGAGAAAAGAAAAGAAGATATAAGCCATTTTGAGGAGAAATAAAAAGATTTAGTTGTGTTCTCGAAACTTTTAAAATCTTCTTATCACTTTTGAGATGATTGTTCTTCTCTTTCTCTTCTCTTTACTTGTTTTTGTTTCTTTTCTTTTCTTCTCAATAATAACTTGACAATATAGCGTAAATGTGGGTTGAAGCGTGGTTAACTGGATATGGATCAAGGTGTAGATCGATTGAGTCGAGACACAGATTGACGAAACTTGAGCACGAGAAAGAACTCGTTTTAGTTAAAATATGAGTCGAGCTTGGCTCATATCGACTCTTGTTAGTAATGCTTGAGTAGGAGAAAGAACTTGTTTAAGAGATTAAACTCCTAATTTTCTGAAAAGAAACACCTCAGTTCAATGACGATCCTAGTTATTTAGACACATTGTATAATTTGTTAGTTGAATCTGACCACCAGTGTGTATCATGGGTCCCGAGAGTCCGAGACGACCATGATTTTTTGCGACTACATATTAACTTCGGTAAAAAACTTCGAGTTTTAATTTGGTAAATGCAGCTGGTCAAAAAAATTATGTTTGCGGACTTTTTTTTTTTGAAAACGACAAATAATTAAACGGAAACCTATTCGTAATATTTCAAAGAGCACCCCGAGTTTGAGCTCCGCAACTTGCGGATCTTATTTAGGTTTCCTTGAATGAACTTTAACATGTTATATTTTGGTTATTTCTCACCACAGTTAGTAACCAACTAACCATTCTAAAAAGCAATGTTTTCAGACCCGGGTCAACCGGTTGAACCGGTTCCGGCCGAAAAAACGGGTCATATTGACCCGGGTTTCATATTTTCGAAACCGGCTTGACCCGGGTCAACCCGGTTCTCAAGACCCGCCCGGGTTTCGGATTTTTTGGATTTTTTTTGAAAAAAAATATTTAGTTTTATGTATTTGCGACGAAAATTTATTTTTATATATTATATTGGTCGGTAAACAATTTATATTTTCAATATATGTAAGTTTTTATGGTTTTTATAAGTATAATTTTGTTAATTATTAAAAAATATTAAAAAAATATTTTTTTTCTAAAAACCGGGTTGATCCGGACCCGGCGACTCGACCGGGTCGATCTAAAACCCGGGTTTTAAAACATTGCGAAAAAGTACCAAAGCTTGTGTTGGCCAAGCTTATCTATGTTAAGCTTAAACTTTTTCAGATTGTAGACTTTACCCTTGTCAACACGTTTGGCACGATTATTGATATCACTGCCAGGAGTAGGTAGACATGCAAGTACACACATTTATTACTATTTCAGTATATATTTCAAATTTATAATATAAAAAAAGACAAATTGTGCTAGTGGTTATACAGTCGTAATTCGTAAATAGAGAGAGGTAGTCATTGTCGGTGGAAGATACGGCGTCGTGTGGGTTTGGGTTGGGCCCGATCACACTTGTTACATGTTTCTAACCAATGAAGAAACATCACATTCATTGCTCACTTCCAACCAACACAATGTGTTTTAAAGTTATCATCGTTACGTTAGCGTTACTTCACCTTTCACTTTTCACTCACCTGACTTATCTTTTAACTTTACTGTTGGTAAAAAACTCACACCTATGTTATACCTTATTTTTTTCTTAATTATTTTAGTTTATAAACTAAAAACGTAAACGTAAACAATTTTGTTCAAACAGTAAACTTTTATTCAATAATTAAAAACATTACATAAACCTGAATATTAAAACTATAAATTAGCATTAGCATACAAGTATTCGACTAAATTAACTCGAATGTTATGATGTTTTGTGCCGATCAGATGTACCTCGTAACTGACCGCCTTTGTATTTTCAAATCATATTATATAATATGATACATGTATACATTATATTCTGGATTCGTTCTTTTTTTTATTGTTCGAGTAGAAGTGACTATTATGATCCGTTTCTTTTTCAGAACACCAAAAGCTCGTTCCACATCCTTCTTTGCTGATTCTTGTTTTTTTCTTATACAAGATTCTTTTGTGGTAATCATCAACCGGTTCTGGTATTGTCTTAACAAGTGGCACCAACTCCGGATGTATCCCGTCAATGAGATAATATCCCCAAAGGTAAGAAACACGGTTAGCCATAAACGGAACCTCTGGTGCTCGCTCGGTCTTGAGATCGTTAAACAAAGGAGATTGGTATAAAACAGCGACACCAAGAAAGCACGCCATATCCATAAGTCTTGCGACGCAACAAATTCCAATAAATAAACGGATTCGAACCGTGATCACATCTAGGCGTTCAGACAACCAAACCACTCCCAATTTGTACAATCAAGGCTTCCTAACATCTCTGAAAACCTATATTTTTCTTCGTGATTTCGGTAAAGTTTTTCAACATCAATGATTGTGAGTTTTCGCAAATATTCGAGACTTAACACATCCATGACAGAAGTGCAAAAATGATCAAGAGCTTCCCATGAAGTTTTCTCACTTATTTACAAATATTTATCTAGAAAAGCCGGACCAACCCAATAAGCCAATTGACGAATTACATATGTGCATTTGACTAACGATGGTATGCCTAAAAAAGGGCTTACCATTCTAAACGTCTTCTAGATTTGTAGTCATCATAATGTGGATGCTCGAAAAAAAAGGCGGACCACAAACGGTCATGAGCGCCATAACGATCTCGGTACACCAGTGCTCTCGACACTCTATTACTTTGTCATCGACGCCTAAGAAACGAAATAGCTTTCGTAAAAAAAGTTACATTTTTTAAGGATTACTTCGGCGTTGTCTCCGAGGGAATGACATGTTGTATTTATACAAGAAGTGAGATTTTTTTTAAATCTTTGAAATTGTAACGAATAGATTTGATTATGAAAAAGGTGTAACATTTTGTAACTCGTCGAAGTGAGTATTCCATCATGCCTTCGAGGTGACAAAGCACGCGTGAATTTCTACTTCGCGAGTGAGAAGTGTTACCAATCCGTCCAACCAAAGAGCTTAAGGTGTGTAGTTGTGTCGTGATGCTCATGTGTGAAGAAAAATGATGTTACATCACTACTTTTTTCTATAACACCAAAACCTATAATAACACCAAAAAGTGTCTTCCTTCATAACACCACACTTTTTGGTGTTATAGTGAACCAACGCCGAAGAATTATTTTTTATGCGAAACCGCGACATACGAAAACATAGCCTTCGGCACAGGGTGTCGCATTTTCCAAGAAATCGAGGGCTAGCAAGCATGGGTTGAAGGAAGTAAATGCACGTCACGATGTGATTTGAGGCGTTTTGTGTGATGTTTTGCACATAATGCGATGTCAAAACACACTGTACCTAAATCTCCTAGAAAAATCGATAATGTATATATGGACCCAAAGAAATATTGTATATAACCATAATAAGTGAGTAGCAATGAGAATATATTTTTTTAAGATATAAATGTAGTGAAAGAGAAAATTAATCTTTTTGTGATCAAGAAATACACTCATTCTTTCATTACATTTATATCTTAAAAAAATACATTCTCATCGCTACTCACTTTTTTGAGTAGCTACTCAAAAAAATAGTTGTGGTTAGATTCGTCAATTTGTCATATTGAATTCGAATTTTTTATTTTTATTTTTATTTTGTATCTCATCACTCCAATGAACTAGTAGTATTATCTCTGTCCCTTAATAAGTGTCCATTTTGACTTTTCCCGATCTTTCTTATTCAACTTTAACTATAAATATATTTATTTGTGTCATACAATATTTGATGAAAAATATATGTATGGATTGATATTTAAATGCATTTTCATCACATATAATTTTAATCCAGTATTATATAACACAAATGAAGATATTTATGGTCAAAGTTGAATAAAAAAGACCGAAAAAAGTGAAAATAAACACTTATTATGGGACGGACAGAGTATATCTTTTGTTTAGTGATAATTAAAATAACTAATCAATTCAGAGAAGTATATAATTAGAATAATTGCACGTGTTTTAATCATGCATAACACTAGTAGTAGCTTTTTACAAACAAAAGAAAAGTTAGTTTTCAAAGTTCTAAAGATCATTAAACAATGTTATCAATACTTTATTATATAAAATATTTGGGACCTTTTTAAAATAGCAAGACTTAAAATGAGACCTTTTTTATACTAAATAAAGCAAGTTGTTAATATCTTCATCAACATTATATACTATAACATTTGATTTAAGTTCATTTGGATACCATACTTTTCCTTAGATATGAGGGGACTCATCCCCACCATCCATCTTATTTTAATTCAATGGATAAGATTAAACACCAAATATATTTTCACTATCTTTTTTCAAACATTAATATCTTTTAAACCGTTAATCGTTATGCGAAAAAAACATACCGTTACGAAGAACATTTAATTATCTTTCTATAGATATGCTATATGATACACTTTCGACAAAAAAAAATTTCTTCATTTTTTCCATGTTATCGAAAATTATCATATATGATACTAATATCATATATGATATAACACCAGTATCATATATGATATGACCTGTCATATATGATAGAAACCAGTATCATATATGATTTAACGTTGTTATCATATATGATGAAACAGTATTATCATATATGATATTTCACGTAAATTTTAACAGGAAGGAAAAAAGCGAAAAAAAAATTTCTTCGAAAGTATATCATATTACATATTGGTAGAAAGATAATTAAACGCTCGCCGCGATGGTATAATTATTTTCGTTTAACACTTAACGGTTTAAAAGATATTTAAATTATAAAAAATAGGTAGAAAAATAAAAGAAATTTAATCTCATCCATTGGATGAAAATAAAATAGATGGTAGGGATGAATCCCCTCATATCCAACAAAAGATATGGTATCCAAAATAACTCTTCTCATAACATTTTCTAACAACCTTTTGTAACAAACTTTTGTAACAACCTACTTAAATAACATTTTTCCATTTAAATTGAAAAATCTTATTATTATTTTTATAATCTAATTTACCATATTTTCTAAAATTTTATCCTCTTTAATTCAATATCCATTTTGCTATATTTTTATTAACTATTAATTTTTTTTAAATTTAGAGGTTTTTTTCGATTTTTTATAATTTTTGCAATACAAACTTAATGAATAAAAATGATTATGAGTGTTCGCCGTCGCATTACGCGGGTCAATCCGTTTATAAAATGGCACACCAATGGAAACAACTGACGACATGACATTCGAATTGGAAGAAGAAATCAATGATATTCTTGATGCAATTTATCTTTGTTTTTATTCAAAAAAAATTTTAAAGATCTATCGAAAAGATTTTGTAAATAAGAGGTCAGGGGTTCAGTCTTGGTTCTTGTCTATTGCAGTTGATGCCCTATTGAGTCAGAAGAGTTGTCAAAAAAAAAAATTGAATAGCAAATAGCCAAATAAATGGTGTCAAAAGATATCCGAAACCAGTTTGTTTTCGTGGATTCACATTTTTTCGTGAATGAAACAAAAGATGTGCAAATTGCAAATTAATATAGCTTATTGGGCTTCCTGTTACTAATGTGTAAATATAGTTAAGGAGTATAGCCCACTTTCATTACAAGCGGCCCAATATATGGGATTGGCCATTTTCGACGTATATATATACATAAAAACTTGGGCTTTACATTCAATTCGATATAGAAAAGCATATTATCTGAACGTCACATTGTCACCTGATTAAATAACGTAAATCACAGAAATCTACTAACCAAAAGGGTATGGTGAAAGAGGAGTATTTGACATTGTAGTCAGGGTCGTCTCATGATTTTCGAAGGCTTTAGGTAATAACGACAAGAAGATTATTTTGCATTTGTAAATTAAAAAGAAATATTTTTTTAACAGCGATTTATTAAATAAAACAACTAGTAAGATGCTAGATTACACAGTGATGAGATAAGGATTCTTTAGTCAATCATTTCAAGTGAACGTGGCTTTACATCTAGACCTACATCAAGTGAAAGAAATAGAAACAATATTATCGAACAAAATCGCCTTCGAAGGAGTATCACTAGCGAACAACATGCCATTACGAAAACCCCATAAAAAACCACTATATTACATAAGACATACCCTCCAGCATGGCTTTGAGATGAACTGGAAGGCGAAGAGCAATCAACCAACCTAGCCAATCGTCGTAAGAAGTGAAACCTGAATATGTTGCATCCCACCAGCAAGTTATCATCGTGAACCACTGGTCTGCCAATTCGCAGCTGAAAAACAAATGGGCTGATGTTTCTGCCCCGTAATCACATATAGGGCATGATATAGATTCGATTTCTATACCTCTTTGTGAAATATAGAACCTTGTAGGCATAGCGTTTCTCTTAATTTTCCAAGCTAATATGTTAACTTTAATCGGCACGTACTTGACCTACCTCGTCCTGGGCGCCACGTTAGTTGAACGCTGAAGATCTATCCTCTTTCTTAATGAAGCCACCGAAAACACCCATCCATTATTGAGAGACCAATAATATCTATCAGCCTGAGGCACAAGGTTTATATTAGTAGTCGCTACTTCGACAGCATTTAACTGCGTTTGCTCATTTCCTCCCCTCGCCTTGCGACGCAAATATGTCTCCAGATTAGGGGCCTCTAGTTTAGCACAAAGACTAACATCATTACAATTTTCTAACGCGTATATCCTTGGGAATAAATCTTTGAGGATACCAATTTCGCACCAATTGTCTTTTCAAAAACGAATATTTATGCCGTCACCCACTTTAATTTTAACGAATTCTGAGAAATCAACTCCCTGTTCTCTGATAACACGAATTTCTTTCACTATAGATAACCAACAAGAACGATGGCTGCCAAGAAGGTCTGTACCGAGTTTACCATCTTCTTCATGAATTGCTTTAATAACTCTCGTCCATGAAGACCCTTGGTCTGCAAAAAATCTCCACGCCCATTTTAACATCAAAGCCCGATTAAGAGCATAAAGGCTTGGCACACCAAGCCCACTTGTTCTCTCGCAGCAGTGACATTGTTCCATTTAACCCAAGAAGCTTTATTGCTCTTATGATCATGACCGTTGAAGAATTGTCTTCTGAAGGCCTCCAGTTCTTTGAGTACACGGATAGGGGTTCTGTATACCGGCATATGAAAAATAGGAATGGAACCAAGGACTGATTTCAACAACATAAATCGACCACCTATGGATAACGCTTTCATCTTCCATTTTGATAATCATTCTTTAACTTTATCTATAACCTCTTGCCAAGCATCTACACGATGCATGTTACCTTCCACTTTGGTACCCAAATATTTAAACGGAGTACTAGGATCAGACAACCAAGATTATTTATTGTTTGAGCAATCTTTCTTCTTTCCACTTGAACCCCCGTGATTTTGCTTTTGTTCATATTAATTTTGAGACCAGAAGCACGGTGAAAACACTCCAAGACGTTAGTGAGAGTCTCAACGTTTCTCTCACACCACTTACCAACGAACACCGCATCGTCCGTAAAAAACAAATGAGATATGATCAACGAGTTTTTAAGTTTAATCCCCGTGAACATACCAACATCCACCACTCGCTGAAATGATATATGAAGTGATTCCATTATGAGAATGAATAAAAAAGGAGAAAGTGAATCACCTTGTTTGAGACCTTTGAAAAATTGGAATTCCGACGTAGGGTGCCATTAATTAGTATGCAAACTTTGAAAGACCGCAAACAACTTTGTATCCAAAGATGCCATTTACTACCAAACCCGAATTTTACTAGAACCTCATCCAAGGAATCTCACATAACCGAATCATATGATTTTTCAAAGTCCACCTTAAAAATAAGGGCTTGTTGTTTCTTCTACGAACATCATTTCATGATCTCATTAAGGATGAAAGGTCAATCCATAATTTGTCTACCTGAAATGAACGCAGATTGCACTTCGTGAATAAGATCCCCGATCACAGAAGCAAGTCTGTTTACCAAGATTTTAGTAATAATCTTATATAAACTGCCAATAAGACTAATCGGTTTGAAATCTTTAACCAAATTCGCAATAGGTATTTTAGGAATGAGTGTAATAAAAGTAGAATTACACCCAGTTGCAAATACCCCATGTTTGAAAAAGTAATTAACAGCCAACGTCACTTCATTTTCCAGAATAACCCAATACCGACGATAAAAACCAAATGTGAAGTCGTCTAGACCCAGAGACTTATCTACACCACAATCCCAAACAGCCCGCTTTATTTCCTCATGGGTGACTTCAGATTCCAATTCCTCCTTTTGATCTTGACTGAGCGATTTAGGATTCTCCATGTCTAAGGAAATATGATTGTCAACGGGACGCGCAAATCTATCTTGAAAATGATTCAAGAATTCATCCTTAACAAGATTCGGTTTATCGATCCACGAACCTTCCTTCTCCTCCTTTTATTGAGAATTCCATGAAAGAAATGTGAATTTTCATCCCTTTCTACTGCCCACTTAATCTTAGCTTTTTGCATTGTTTATGTGGCGCTGATTTTATTGATGCTATGCATAGAATTGATGACCTCCATTCTTTTTACATGTATCTCGTCCATTCCTTTACCCATGTCTATCAGCGTATCAATCTTGGTAAGCTCATCTTGAAGTTTCTTTAGACCAGCCCTCGAACTGTTAATATTTGTAGAATTCCATTCCCTAATTTTATCTTTAAGAAATTTCAGTTTCTTCATCATATTACGCATATCGTTACGACTGTCACCAGGAGCTGAGTTCCAAGTATCCCCAACAAACTTAGCAAACCCATCTACCTCTAACCAATGGTGATAAAATCGAAACGGGCACGGGCCATAATCGATCATAGATTATCTTAACAAAATAGGATCATGATCTGATAAGTATTGGTCCAAGGTTATAGCGCTAGAATTAGGATAGGAATTCCACATGTTTTCTGAGATAAGAAAACGATCCAACTTACTCATCTTTTTGGCCGATTTGTGACACCATGTAAATGCACTTCCATCTAAAGGAATTTAGTCAAACCTGTATTACGAATAAAAGAATTAAGTACATGTGCATCGTGAACATGAAAATACGAGCCAAATCTGTCCGATTGAAGGCGTACTTCGTTGAAATCCCCCATCATAATCACTTCCCCTCTCCAGTTATTCGCAACTGATGACAAATAGTCCCATAACATCATCTTCTCTCTTTTGTCGTGAGGAGCATAGACTACCACCAATAAGATGTTTACATTAGTTTTTGTCCATATATCTCTCACTGGAGAAACTAGAAGGGGGAGGGTTGAATAGTTTCTTAAGTTTACTTGTTAAATATGGATTTTCAAAAAATTCTTTTCAAAAACTTAGGCTTGAGCAAATACGTGAAATCTTCTTATACACAATATAGACAAAGGATGGTGCAATTAAGCTAATAATCACAAGTATATGCAAGTAAAAAATAATGAATGTAAAGAGATAAGGAAAAGAAAGATCAAACCAAACACTAAGGATTTATAGCGGTTCAGCAACGAAGCTCACTCCTCGTCCCTACTTCACTCCTCGAGTACTTCTTACTTGAGAGTTCACTAATCAACAAACTCCTTAAGGTGGAGAAACCGTACATGTCGCTTAACCAATTTCCGACTCTAAGCTAAAAGTCGAGCCCAAATCTTAGCTAGGACCAATTTAACCAATATACTTTAAGGACTAAGTATTAACCTCACTACATACACAACTTCCAAATAGACACAACTATTTGGATTTTCACAACACAACTTCCAAATAACACAACTACTTGGATCATCACAACACAACTAAAATGAATAAATAAAACTTGATCTTCAATAGATCTTGAGGTAGACTCAACACTTAAAGGATGAAAGTATTTTTCTCTTTGCACTTGGAGAGGAAGAGATGAGAGGAGAAAGATTCACTTCTAAACAAGTAGTAATCAGCCAAATAACCAAGGATTTGAATGATTTAAGAAGTGTGATTGCATCTAGAAATTTGTGTGCAAAAGAGGTGAAGAGAAAATCTGAGAATGGTCCACTACTTAAAAGATAAAAGCCCAACGACTCTTTCTGGGCGCGGTTTGATAGGTGTGTAAACACCCATCCTTTTACCACTTAATTCTGGCTAAATTAGACCAAAACACGTATTTAATATCATTTGTTTGGAATTATGCGTGGTTTTTGTGTTTATCGTGTTTTCAGAGCTAACCGGATGAATATTAAAGAAAACATGGGATTGCACGGGTTTTATCAAGGAAAAAGACTAAAGACGAAGTCTATTGTCCAAGAGATGCAAATGATTTGAAGTCAATGGGCCTATTTGAAGATTTATCGAAGAAAAGGACCAAAGATGAAAGATTTACATATGTCGAAGGAACTCAAGTCTATGTAACGAAGAAATTAAAAGACGAGTTGAATTTAGTCGACGACAAATCCCGAATCAGAATCGAAAACGTCAACTTTTCCGAAAAGACGAGAAGACAAGAAGAAAGGGAGAAAGCCCACTCACCAACCAACCACTAGGACTATATATAGTTTCTTCCTTCACATTTTTAGGGAGTTAGCTTTCATTTTTCTTTTCCCAGTTTTTTAGGTTCGTTTCATCACCAACACTATTAGGGTGTTTGGTGATTTTTCATTTTTCCTTCAATCTTGTAAGTGTTTGATCATTACTATTGTTAACTTTTACATTAATCTTTCAATCCAATCTTCCTATTCATCTTGTTCTTCATCATCTTTTTATTGCAAGTTCTTAAGTTTTTATTTGGTTCAAGTTTGATCTTAAAAAGTTGTTGATTTTGTGTTTTTATTGTTGAGATTTGTTACTTATGGTATTTAAATGATTATTGGTTAGTTTGGTAAAACCTTTTTGCGTATTCATCTTGATTTTGGATTTAAACCGTGTCTTCTGTTCTTGTGATACTGCTACTGTTCTTACCCAGGAATATTCCGAATAGACGATTTTCTATTTCCCTTATTCGGAATATTGGATATTCCGAATAGGGCTGTTAATTTTTTCTTACTCGGAATATCTTATATATTCCGAACAGAACTCATTTTTCCGCATAGGGAATATTTTCCGCATAAGCTGTTTTTCCGAATAGGGCAGATTTTCCGCATAGGCAAATATTTTTCCGAATAGAGACTTATTCCGTATTGCATTTTATTCCGCATAGGGAATATTTTCCGCATAAGGTATTTTTTTCCGCATAGATGTGTTTTTCCGAATAGACTGAATTTTCCGAATAGCCAGATTTTCCGCATAGATCTCCACATTCCGAATTGTCCTTTATTCCGAATTGAGCATCATTCCGCATAGGACTATTTTTCCGAGTGGGATATTTGTCAGTAAGGGTATTTTCCTGATTTAATTCAAGTGTTACTTTTTAATTGTTGATTGTTTTAAGTTTATATCTTCATCACTTTATTCATTTCTCTATTTAGTAGATTAGAAAACCAAAACCCCTTTTTGTCACTAAGAACAAATCATTCCACTTTAAACTGAGATCAATTCGAGAAGATTCCGAGAAAACGAACTTTTCAAGCGAGTAAAATAAGTGTATCAAATGGCGCCGCTGCCGGCTCTTCTCGTTAAGATCAAAAGTTTTTTGTGAGAACTTGGATTTTGGGATCCGTTCCCCGTGAACGTTACTTTTTCATCAAAAATTTTCAAAAAAATCCTAAAAAATATAAAATTTTCAAAAATACAAAAAAATTAAAAAACATAAAAAACCAAAAATATTTTTGCTTTGTTTTTCTTTGTTTGTTCTTTTGCAGGTGTATGCGCACTCGATCCACGTCATATCAAGAGCCCGAGCCTCTCGATCACTTAGACATGGCCGGTGTACCACCTCCAAACAATAATAACAACAACAACCCGCCTTTCAACAACATTAACAATAACAACAACAATGAGCCCCTTCCGGATAATCGCCCGATGATTGAATTGCTGCAAGCTCATGTAGATGGCAACACGGATCCAATTGTCATACCTCCAATTGCCGCCAACAACTTTGAGCTAAAATCAGGCTTTATCCAGATGGTCTCTGCTCAACCATTCTTGGGACGCACCATTGATGATCCACACGACCACATCAAGAGATTCCTGCAACTCACCAACACGGTCAAATTCAATGGTGTTCCACAAGAGGTTATAAGGTTACAACTTTTTCCCTTTTCTTTAGAGGGACAAGCCCGGCATTGGCTTGCTAAGGAACCGCCACAGAGTATTCTCTCGTGGACGGATTTGGAAACAAAGTTTATCAATTACTTTTTTCCACCCTCTCGTACTACCGCATTGCGGAATGAAATCATCAATTTTGAACAAAAGTACGATGAGTCGTTCAGTGAATCTTGGGATCGTTTCAAAGATCTTTTACGAAAATGCCCACAACATGGTTTTACCAAAGTACATCAAATTAATACTTTTTACAATGGTTTAAGCATGAGTGACCAAGATTCACTGAACAGTGCCTCGGGGGGTAATCTATTGGCTAAGACTTCCAATGCTGCTTGGGATATCATTGAGAATAAATCTCGTGTGCAAACCAAGAGTGTTCGGACCAATGTCGCTAGTGCTAGCACTAGTGACAGCGACAAGCGATTGGACAAAATCACTACGCTTCTTGAATCGCTTCACCCACACCGTCAGCAACAACAACAGCAACAACGCCAAAAACACTCAAGTGAACGCTGTCAGCCAACCTTGTGAGATATGCGGTGGTCCTCACTCTTACACAACTTGTACCGCCACCCAAGACTACCCTGCTGAGAATGTGAATGCGGCATATGGCACCTATCCTCAACCCGCCTATCAAGCTAGACCTTAAGGTGACCGTAATTTGCTTAGCTATCGATCCAACAACTATCTTTCACCACCTGGCTTTCCTCCTACCAACCCAAACCAACAACAAAACCTTAATCGACCTCCTCAACAACAACAACAACCTCGACAACCATACATCCCTCCTCACAAGCAGCAACAACCACCTCAACGTAACAACCAAGTTTACCAACAACCTGCTTATCAACCACCCGCATACAATGCTCCTCCCAACCAAACCACCACTGCATTACACCAAGAGGTTGCAACCTACATGAGGACCAATGATGTAATTGTGGAAAATCTCCAACAGGAAGTGCGAAACTTGAAAGCAGACTTGGTCAAGCAAGGAAACGATTTGAGAGCCGACATGAGAAACACGCTGGATAGCCAAACTAATGATCTGAGGAACATGATGGCTGGTTTCTTCCAAGGTAATCAACCCTCTTCTTCGGGTACTCTTCCGAGTAACACCGTTGAGAATCCAAGAGGGGAGATGAAAGCAATCACCACTCAAAGTGGCAAAGGTACCAAGGAACCCGAGTTTCCTATACCTCCACCGGTGATTGTGACTAAGGAGAACGAGTCACCTGCTCCTATTCCTCATCCTTCTACTTCCCCAATTTCTCCACCTCTTCCTTCTACCCCTCCTCCACCCAAGGATGTGAGTGAGCCTATTCTCCCAAAGCCTTCCTCTTCTTCCAATATACCTTATCCATCTAGGTTGAGGAAAGAGAAGCAAAAGAGCAAGGATGATATTTAGGTTTCGAACTTCCTTAAAATGTTTAAACAACTGAATTTCAATATCTCCTTCGCTGAGGCTCTCGCTCACATGCCTAAATATGCGAAAATGTTTAAAGATCTTCTGAGCGACAAGGAAAAGCTCCTCGATATTGCCAACACCCAACTTAATGAGTATTGCTCTGCAGTGCTCTTAAGGAAATTGCCAACCAAGCTTGGTGATCCGGGTCGTTTCTTAATCCCTTGCAATTTCCCGGGAGTAGAGAATTGCATGGCCCTAGCCGATCTAGGTGCCAGTATTAATCTCATGCCTCTAAGTGTTTGGAAGCAATTATCTCTCCCAGAGCTAGTCCCTACCAAAATGACTTTGGAATTAGCTAACCGTACGGTTGCTTATCCAGTGGGGATAGCCGAAGACGTCATTGTAGGAGTCGACAAATTCACCTTCCCTGCTGATTTCGTTGTCGTCGACTACGAGATGGACCCCCGTGTGCCACTAATTGTTGGTCGTCCATTCTTGAGGACCGGTCGCACTCTCATCGATGTTGAAGCCGGTGAGCTTATCATGAGAGTGGGTGACGATAAAGTAGTCTTCAACATGGGAAAGCTTTCTAAACAGCCTTATTCTTACGAGAGTGTTAATTGTATTGACGTTCTTGATGAGGCTTGTGAAGAACATTTCAAAGATGCTTGTAAAAATATTCCTACCTCTCTTCCCAATGTTGAGACCGTTTCCTCTATCGACTCATCACTATCTCTATTTGGAGAAAGTGATTTCCTTTGGAAAGATTTGGAAGCAACCATGGGAGATGTGACTTTACACAATGACGATTCTACTACCAATTGGGATGAAGATCTCAACTTCATTGCGAACCTTCTCAAAGAAGACAATCCTTCTCCTCCATCTCCCACGGTTATTGCTATCGATACTCCGACTTCGTATACGCCTCCCGTCGACAATCCTCTGGATCTAGAACTTAAGGAGTTGCCGCCCCATCTTGAGTATGTATTCCTCGAAGAAGAGAAGAAGTCGCCAGTCATCATTGCTAAAGATTTGAAGGATGAAGAGAAAGCCCGACTTATTGCCGTGTTGAAAGATCATAAGAAGGCTATTACTTAGAAGATTTCGGATATTCGTGGAATTGATCCTCACTTCTGCACACACAAAATTCTCATGGAGGACGACTTTAAGCCCACAATTCAAAGCCAACGAAGGGTGAATCCAAAAATCCATGAAGTCATCAAAACAGAGGTTATCAAACTTCTTGATGCGGGTATGATTTACCCTATTTCGGATTCCCCATGGGTTAGTCCAATCCATTGTGTGCCCAAGAAGGGCGGAATAACCGTTGTTCCAAATGAACACAACGAGTTGATTCCCACTCGTCTCGTTACTGGATGGAGAGTTTGTATAGACTACCGCAAACTCAATGATGCCACGAGAAAGGATCATTTCCCTCTACCTTTTATGGACCAAATGCTTAAACGTTTAGCGGGTAATGAATATTACTGCTTTCTTGATGGTTTCTCGGGTTATTTCCAAATACCCATCGATCCTCAAGATCAAGAGAAGACTACATTCACTTGTCCCTATGGCACATTCGCTTACAAAAGAATGCCTTTTGGCTTATGCAATGCTCCCGGGACTTTCCAAAGGTGCATGTTAGCTATCTTCCATGACATGGTTGAACAAACCATGGAAGTCTTCATGGATGATTTCTCGGTCTTCGGGGATTCCTTCTCTTCTTGCCTTGCCAATTTGGAACGTATGCTTAAGCGGTGCGAAGACACTCGCCTTGTTCTGAATTGGGAAAAATGCCATTTTATGATAAAAGAAGGCATCGTGCTTGGACATAAGATCTCGAAAGCCGGTCTTGAAGTAGACCGTGCTAAAGTCGATGTTATCGCAAAGTTGCCTCCACCTTCAACCGTGAAGGGTGTGAGAAGTTTCCTGGGTCATGCGGGCTTCTACCGTCGATTCATCAAAGATTTTTCTCAAATCGCTCGCCCGATGACCCACCTCTTGGAAAAAGATACTCCTTTTATCTTTTCCAAAGAGTGCCTTGAAGCCTTCAACTCGCTTAAGGATAAGCTTACTAAGGCACCCGTCTTAGTTACCCCTAATTGGGAGCTTCCCTTTGAATTGATGTGCGATTCTAGTGATTTTGCTATTGGAGCGGTTCTGGGACAAAGAGTGAATAAACACTTCCAACCAATCCATTACGCTAGAAAGACAATGACAGGGGCACAATTGCATTATACGACAACCGAAAAAGAGCTTTTAGCTGTTGTCTATGCTTTTGAAAAATTCCGCCCCTATCTTGTCCTTTCCACCACCATCGTGTATACCGATCATTCCGCGCTGAAGTACTTGTTGACAAAGCAAGATTCCAAACCAAGACTTCTTCGCTGGGTTTTTCTGCTCCAGGAATTTAAAATCGAAATTCGCGATAAAAAAGGAGCAGAAAACCTAGCCGCGGATCATCATAGCCGACTTGAGGATCCTTACCAAGGGGATCATCCGAAAAAAGAAATCAATGATTCTTTCCCCTTGGAGACCTTAATGTCTATAAACTCGAAGCCGAATGAAACCCCGTGGTTTGCGGACTTTGCAAACTACTTGGCGGGTGGAATTCTCAAGGAAGGGTTGACGTCCCAACAAAAGAAAAATTTCTTCACCGACATTAAGACTTACTTTTGGGACGACCCTTACCTATTCAAACAATGTGCCGACCTAATTATTCGCCGATGTGTTGATGGACCGGCAGCTTCGGAAATCCTCGATGCTTGCCACAAAGGACCCACCGGTGGTCACTTTGGTCCCAACTACACCGCCAAAAAAGTGTTTGATTCGGGATTTTATTGGCCCTCCATATATCGTGACGCTCACGATATGGTTAAACGATGTGATGCTTGCCAGAAACAAGGCAAGATCACACATAAAGACGAGATGCCTCAGAATTTCATTCAAGAGTGTGAAATCTTTGATGTTTGGGGTATCGACTTTATGGGGCCATTCCCTTCTTCTAAAGGAAACAAATACATCCTTGTAGCCGTTGACTACGTCTCCAAATGGGTTGAAGCCAAAGCTTTACCCACTAAAGACGCAAGGGTGGTTTGTAACTTTTTGAAAGCTCTATTCGCTAGATTCGGTGTGCCTCGTGCCATTATTAGTGATCGTGGGACTCATTTCTGCAATGACCAATTTGCTAGAGTCATGGCTAAGTACGGTGTAAACCATCGTCTTTCCACAGCCTACCACCCACAAACTAATGGCCAGGCTGAAATATCCAACCGAGGACTAAAGCGAATTTTGGAAAGAACCGTAGGAGAGCATCGTGCCTCATGGGCTGATAAACTTGATGATGCTTTGTGGGCTTTTCGTACTGCATACAAGACTCCGATTGGTTGTACACCATATCGTCTTGTGTACGGGAAAGCGTGCCACCTCCCCATTGAGTTGGAGCACAAGGCTTATTGGGCCTTGAAGTGGGATAATTTTGATATTAACAAAGTCGGTGACCTAAGCAAGATCCAACTCAATGAGCTGAATGAACTTCGAAATGAGGCTTATGAAAATTCTTTGATCTATAAGGAAAGAACTAAGCTCATTCACGATTCTAAGATCAAAAACCGAGAGTTCCATGTTGGAGACAAAGTCTTACTTTTTAACTCTCGGTTGAAAATCTTTTCGGGCAAGCTCAAATCTCGTTGGTCCGGCCCATTCACCATTGCCTAAATTTTTCCATATGGTACTCTCGAGCTCGCTCAACCTAATGGACCTAATTTTAAGGTGAATGGCCAACGAGTGAAGTTGTACTTTGGTGAGGACACCTCTCAGGAGGTGATTCCATCCCTCACCACGTTCCCCATGAACTAATTTTGGGTCGAGTCAGGCTCGTGACTCGGTTATCAAAAACAAGCGCTCCTCGGGAGGCAACCCGAGTATCTATCCCTTTAACCCCCTAAGTGTAGGGGAGGACCTATTTTGGTCATTTGTGTTTGTGTGGTGATGTGATTACAGGGATAAGTGCACTCTTGGAAACTTTGAAGAACCATGCTCCCGTGTTATCCGAAATCCGGTTCTATCTCTCAACTATCGTGATTCAATTTTCTTCATACTCACATTTGAAATTGATCACGTTAGTCGTCTCTTCCTTAACTTGAGTTAACCAACGTGCACAATGTCATAAGTGTAGGGGAGACTTTTCCCACATGCTTAAACATTGAGGACAATGTTTATCTTAAGTGTAGGGGAGACTTCTATCGAAGTTTTAAGTGGACTTTTCCATGAAAATGCCTTCATTTAACCGGAAAATCAAAATTTTCAACATTTTTCAAATTTTTTTATTAACTTTGGCCATTTAGTTGTAATTTTTAAATTTTTATCGTTGCTTTCATATGTATATATCCCGTAGTTAAGTAAAAAATATTAATAAAGTGGTGTAGCTAGTTTAGAAGTCTTTGACATATTAGGCCCGTTGCGTTTATTTTGACTCAACCCGAATAGACTTATCCAAGTTTATTCTAGCTAGTATCCTTAACCATGTAGACCTTAATTGGTTTATTAGGCTAAGTGTCCACGAGTCTCATTACTTGAGATTTTAAATTGTGGAGAACGAGAAATGATAGAGTCAATTATAAGTCGGTATTCTTGCACAAGCTCACTTGGTGTAATTATTTGCCTATTCTCCCATCACTTGCTAATAATTTATCTGCAATAAGTAAGGTCGTACGATTTGAAAGGTTACTTAGCTTCTAGCCCAAGATCGTTTAAAAGTTGCTCGGTAATGATAAGAGTTCATAGCCAAGGCATAACTTATGAAGCGGGGCGCGAAGATTGGCGAATCCGAAAAGGCCCTAACAAGGCATGAGGATTCCATTTTATTGCTAAAGATCCAAAGTGATGTGAAAAGCATTATTCCCAAAGTCAATATGAAGGATCAAGACTCACGACGAAAAGCAATCAACTCCCATAAAGATCATGGAGAAGTCTATCCAAAAAGACCCTAACAAGGTATGAGGATAAATAGATCCAAGTCCGAAAAGGAGGCGGATCGTTGTATCTCAAAATCCCAATTAGAGATTGAAGAAATAATCATGAAGTCGTGGTCAACAAAGTTGGAGTACCCCTCAAAAGTCTCCAAGTGAAGAAACTCTATTATGATGAGAAGACCATTATCTCAAGAACGTCTCTCGAAGATATGAAGTATGAAGTACATGCCAAATATCGGCCCGAGAAAGGTCTCAAATCGTGAACCGAGTTATGCCAAGATATGAACTTTTTGATATCCCGAGAAGCAGTTTTAAGAGATTTTGTCCTTTAGCTAACTATTGATCAAATCGTCCTACTTTGCTTTCAGCCTAAATAAACTATCGAAATAATTCCAAAAATGCATCTTCATGATCATTCTAAGACAAAAATAAAATATAAGAGATACACCTAGGAATAAGGGAGTTTAAGCATTTAATTAAGCCATGTGTGTGAGTGTTTGATTTACTAACTTATAATAACAATGATCTCGTTTCTAAGCTTAGTTTGGGGAACGTGAAACTTGAGGGTGCTAAATCTTCGTAGCACCAAAGCCCTAATGTAAGTCCTTGATCTCTTGGCAAGTTAATTCCATATAGCTATTTTCTAGTGAAAATGGTTTTCTATCCTTTTGTTTGCTTTAAAGTTTTAATTTCTCTTAGAACTTTAATTCTTGTTTAATAGTATGTTAATAAGGCCAAGGTTGATTGATTATAAGAAAAGTGTAAAATTTGCTTTATCACTAAGCATTGCATGAGGGCATGGCAATGGTTAAGTGTAGGGGATTTGATAGGTGTGTAAACACCCATCCTTTTACCACTTAATTCTGGCTAAAATTAGACCAAAACACGTATTTAATATCATTTGTTTGGAATTATGCGTGGTTTTTGTGTTTATCGTGTTTTCAGAGCTAACCGGATGAATATTAAAGAAAACATGGGATTGCACGGGTTTTATCAAGGAAAAAGACTAAAGACGAAGTCTATTGTCCAAGAGATGCAAAAGATTTGAAGTCAATGGGCCTATTTGAAGATTTATCGAAGAAAAGGACCAAAGATGGAAGATTTACATATGTCGAAGGAACTCAAGTCTATTTAACGAAGAAATTAAAAGACGAGTTGAATTTAGTCGACGACAAATCCCGAATTAGAATCGAAAACGTCAACTTTTCCGAAAAGACGAGAAGACAAGAAGAAAGGGAGAAAGCCCACTCACCAACCAACCACTAGGACTATATATAGTTTCTTCCTTCACATTTTTAGGGAGTTAGCTTTCATTTTTCTTTTCCCAGTTTTTTAGGTTCGTTTCATCACCAACACCATTAGGGTGTTTGGTGATTTTTCATTTTTCCTTCAATCTTGTAAGTGTTTGATCATTACTATTGTTAACTTTTACATTAATCTTTCAATCCAATCTTCCTATTCATCTTGTTCTTCATCATCTTTTTATTGCAAGTTCTTAAGTTTTTATTTGGTTCAAGTTTGATCTTAAAAAGTTGTTGATTTTGTGTTTTTATTGTTGGGATTTGTTACTTATGGTATTTAAATGATTATTGGTTAGTTTGGTAAAACCTTTTTGCGTATTCATCTTGATTTTGGATTTAAACCGTGTCTTCTGTTCTTGTGATACTGCTACTGTTCTTACCCAGGAATATTCCGAATAGACGATTTTCTATTTCCCTTATTCGGAATATTGGATATTCCGAATAGGGCTGTTAATTTTTTCTTACTCGGAATATCTTATATATTCCGAACAGAACTCATTTTTCCGCATAGGGAATATTTTCCGCATAAGCTGTTTTTCCGAATAGGGCAGATTTTCCGCATAGGCAAATATTTTTCCGAATAGAGACTTATTCCGTATTGCATTTTATTCCGCATAGGGAATATTTTCCGCATAAGGTATTTTTTTCCGCATAGATGTGTTTTTCCGAATAGACTGAATTTTCCGAATAGCCAGATTTTCCGCATAGATCTCCACATTCCGAATTGTCCTTTATTCCGAATTGAGCATCATTCCGCATAGGACTATTTTTCCGAGTGGGATATTTGTCAGTAAGGGTATTTTCCTGATTTAATTTAAGTGTTACTTTTTAATTGTTGATTGTTTTAAGTTTATATCTTCATCACTTTATTCATTTCTCTATTTAGTAGATTAGAAAACCAAAACCCCTTTTTGTCACCAAGAACAAATCATTCCACTTTAAACTGAGATCAATTCGAGAAGATTCCGAGAAAACGAACTTTTCAAGCGAGTAAAATAAGTGTATCACGGTTCCTTATTGATGGTTGCGGTTTCATATCGATAAGGAACCGCATAGGCATTTAAGGAACCGTCGAGGTAGACTCCGCGCCCTTTTGTCTTTTAGAGGGGCAGTCACATCTGGTGGAATATTTATCCACAAGGGATATTCCTAAACCATATGGAATATGCCATTTTCAAATTTTCAAATATTTAATTTAACATAACATTTTCTTAATAATAAAGTTTAATAAAAAAAACATTGTCACTTTTAATAAAAGGTAAGTTTTAAGAAAACTTAATTCCTTTATCACTTAATTAAGATGAAAACTAGTTTGTTCATACCTTAAGTAATAATAGATGAAATGAAAAATACTTGAACTCAACAATTCGTTTTTCATTGTTTTCGTAAATGCTTGTTTTTATATGTTGTCGTAATCAAAACAAAGCGAGACCGAAAAATGCAAGTAACGTTTTTAAGCATCATTGCATTAACAGTCTCTCCCTTTTTGATTTTGACAATACATAAACTCAATCACATGAAAATAAGATTTTCGAAGACGAGTTTATTTTATTTCTCCCCCTTTGTCGAAGCAAAAAGGATGCAAAAGTCTTTGTAGAAGAAGAGAATCGGACTTTACAAATGCTCCCCTTTGGTGCTTACTCTCCCTTGTTGGGGCATCAAGGAATCGAGTTATGGTGACAAGCTACATGGAAGGGTTAGAAGAAGAAAAGAAACACCCAACAAGATATAGCATAGGTTACACAAAAAGAAAAATAAGATAAGAAAAGAGAAGTTAACCAAGATCCAAGATAAGTCATGTTAAGAGGAAACATGAAATAAAGATACAAGAAATAAATCATACAAATATGTATGAAAAAGGAAAACAAGCCAAAATAAAGGCATAAATCTAATCCTAGTTAAACTAGAACTCTAAGATTTGATTGAATTAGATGTCTTGGAGATAAGCAATCCACATGCTTAAATGAAAGACAAAGTAGTGGCGGAAGGAGGTGGTGGTGACTTGGTAGTAATCTCATAGTCATAGTGAATAGGAGGTTTGACTAGGAGACTCTTGATGTAATTCAATTCCTCATAGATATGAGCCATAACTAGATGTTGATATTGACAAAAATGACAATATGTCCCATGGTGCATGACATTATCATGTGAGGGGTGAAGAACACAAAAGGCTAGTGGTGGAAGAGAATAAGTTCCACAATCAATATTCTTAGAAGAAGAAGAAATATAATTTTGAGTGTTATTGGGTGAATTTGTATTGAAAGAGATTGGGGAAAATGGAGGAGAATCAAGGATTTCATTTGGTGTATAAGACATTTTGATATGAGAAAGGATGTAAATTGCTTAAGGTTAAATAGAGAAAGCACAAGACACTTTTGGGATGGTCAAAGGTTTGAACCAAAGATTATAAAAAGTGTTGGAACAAATTTGGAGTTACTTAAACTCAAAATTTGAAGGTTCTGCCTGCGGTTCCTTATCCCCACCTGCGGTTCCATATATATATATATATGGATCCGCGGCATATTTAGAGAACCACCCACATAAGGTTGTTTTTGGTGGATGAGGAGAATTTTCGAATTCAGCAAATCCTAATTTTCTAGTCTAGCTAATCACAACGACATGCTAAAAATCAATAATAGACATAGAAAACACACAAGAACTCATCAAACAAAATTTTGACCAAAATACATAGATTTAAAATAAAATCGATGTTAGAGGTGTGTTAATCTCGACACATAGTCATGACACAATGATCCTCCATAATTCATTATCGTTCTTGCTATATTTGAGAAAACCATACATGCCAATTATGTATGCTCGTTGTCAATAGCAAGAATCTATGAAAAACGTTTTTAGATTAAATTAACAATGCAAAAACATTTCTCGACCATTTTCGAAAGAACTTTGAGAATTTTGAAAACGGAGAAGAGGAATTTTTCAAAAATAGTTTAAGAGACTCAATGACTCAAAGAAAGAGAAGACTCAAAAGAGAAAAAGACTCGATTAATAAAATGTGCAATTATATGTTCCATTAAACCTAGACCTAGGCGCAAGTAATTAAAAGGTTCCCTCTTAAGTGGCTTAGTGAAGATGTCGGCTAAGTTTTCTACCGAGGGCACCTTCTCAATCGAAATGTTCCCCTTTCGAACATTATCCCTAAGGAAATGGTGGCGAATCTCTATGTGCTTAGTTCTCGAATGTTACACGGGATTCTTGCTAAGGTCTATTTCACCCTTATTGTCACACATGATGGGAACATCATTAAGTGAAATACCGTAATCAACAAGCGCTTGCTTCATCCATAGAGCTTGTTGACAAGCTTTACCGGCACTCAGATACCCGGCTTCCGTGGTGGATATAGCAAGAGCGGTTTGTTTCTTGGAGAACCAAGAAGTTAAACAACAACCCATGAAGGTACAAACTCCACTAGTGCTTTTCCGGTCCACATAGTCTCCCGCATGATCCGAGTCCGTGTATACTATGGTTTCTACATCGGTCCCTTTAGGATACAATAATCCTAAATGTATAGTGCCTTTAATGTATCGGAAGATACGCTTAACCCCTTCAAGGTGAGAGGTTTTGGGAGCCTCTTGGAAGCGAGCACAAAGGCAAACACTAAACATGATATCCGGTCGACTTGTCGTTAGGTACAACAAACTACCAATCATACCTCTATATTTGGTGTTGTCTATCGACTCACAATCATCATCTACGGTGAGTTTAGTATCCGAGGCCATAAGGGTCTTCATTGGTCTATAGTCCTCTAATCCAAATTTCTTTAGCATTTCTTTAACATACTTAGATTGATTAAAGAAAATACCATCGTCCATTTGTCTAATTTGGAGTCCTAAAAAGAAGTTAAGTTATCCTATCATGCTCATTTCAAACTCGTCATGCATGATTTTGGTAAAGTCATCACACAAGCTTTGACAAGTTGAACCAAATATAATGTCATCAACATATATTTGTACGATTATGAGGTGAGAACCTTTCTTCTTTGTAAAGAGTGTATTGTTTACCATCCCCATGGTATACTCATGTTTAACAAGAAACGCTTTAAGTCTATCATACCAAGTTGTGGGTGCTTGTTTAAGGCCATAAAGAGCTTTCTTAAGCTTGTAAACATGATCCGGTTTCTCAAAATCAATGAAGCCGGGAGGTTGAGCCACATATACCTCCTCATTGATCAAACCATTAAGAAATGCACTTTTTTACATCCATTTGTTGAAGCTTAAAATATAATGCACGAGCATAAGCTAAAAGGATCCTAATGGACTCTAACCTTGCTACCGGTGCATATGTCTCATCATAATCAATCCCTTCTTGTTGATTATATCCTTGAGCTACAAGTCTAGCCTTGTTACGAGACACAACACCGTTCTCATCTAACTTATTCCTATATACCCACTTGGTTCCTATGATGGTAGTACTTCTAGGTGGAGGAACAAGTTCCTAAACGTCATTAGCAATGAATTGATTCAATTCTTCTTGCATGTCGATGACCCAACTCTCACCCATCAAAGCTTCTTTAACATTCTTTGGTTCAATCAATGAGACGAAACAAAAGAGTTACTTTGATCTTGGACTTGAGATCTAAGAGTCCTTTGATTTAAGTCGCCTATGACGTTTTCGAGAGCATGATCCTTAGACTCTCTAATGTTTACTCCCTTTTCAACATTAAGGTCTTTAACTCCTAATTTTCTAACCTCTTTGGCTTTAACTATGTCTATTTCATCTACCAAAGGTATTGTCTTAGATGAAGGAGGGGTTTCATCAAATGTCACGTTGAGTGATTCTTCGATTACACCTAAGGTTCTATTGAGGACTATGTAGGCTTTACTAGTTTGAGAATATAATAGAAAGATACATTCGTACGACTTTGGGTCGAACTTAGTAATGTAATATTTGGTGTTGAGAATGAAGCACTTGCTCCCAAACACCTTAAAGTCTTCTAATGAGGGCTTCTTACCTATAAGAATCTCTTAAGGGGTCATTCCTAGAAAAGGTCGAATAAGAATTCGGTTGAGAATATAGGTCGATATGTCCACGACATTGCACCAAAATTTTTGAGGCAAAGATTGCTCGTTTAACATTTTCATACTCATCTCTTGGATAGTCATATTCTTCCTTTCAACTACCCCATTTGATTGTGGAGTGCGAGTAGCCGAGAAGTTATGGGTAATACCATGAGCTTCACAAAAAGCACCAAATTGCACTTTGTTATCAAATTCCCTATCATGATCCGTCCTAATAGAGACAATTGAACATCCTAGTTGATTTTGGATCCTTCGACTAAAGGTTTCGAAATGATCAAAAGCTTCATTCTTAGAAGCCAAAAAGCTAGTCCAAGTGAATCTAGAATAGTCATCAACTATAACTAGGGTATAAAGGTTACCTCCATAACTCCGTATGGCGGAAGGTTCAAAGAGATCCATATGTAGGAGCTCTAGGCACCGAGAGGTCGATACCAAATTCTTGGCCTTGTAACTTGAGTGAACTTGCTTCCCAACTTTGCAAGCATCATAAAAGTGACTATCAAACTGAATCTTAGGGAGATGTCTTACCAACTCCTTAAAGACTAAAGATTGAATTAACCGCATATTAGTGTGACCTAATATCCTATGCCAAAGAGTAGAACTATCATCTAAAGTCGCTAGACATAAGTTGTCCTTTGACTTCTTATTGATCTTCATGACGTAAAGCCCATGCTTTCTAACACCTTTTCCAATGATCTAGCCATCTTTTACGATTTCACTATCATGTTCCGAAAATATGACCTTACACCTATTGTCACAAATTTGACCTATACTTAGTAAGTTAAACCCTAGGTTATCTACGTGTTCAACATTTGATGGTCATGGAGTCAAGAGAAACCGTACCTTTGACAATGATGTTACCACGTAGCTTACTAGAGAAAGTAACGTTACCTCCATTATATACTTTGTAAGTAGAGAACAAATTTCGATTACCCGTCATGTGTTTAGAACAACCACTATCCTTAATCCACTCGTCGGGCTCCAAATCGGTTCCTAAGCATATCTAGGTAACAACACACAAGATCAAACATTTGGTGCCCAATATCTCATGGGTTCAAAGTTGTTAGTTCCAAACATCCCTTGCATTTGGTTAGGATGCATGGATAGAGGATACATGCCCCACAGAGAAAAACATTGTTGATAATTATTCCAATTTATATGATCATTTTGATGTCTATTGTTTTTCTTAGGAGTCTTTGATCTTGATCTTGACCTAGAGTTATTGTTGTTTCTAAGTGTTGGAGTTTTACTTCTAGGTCTTGACTTAGAGTGATCATCCCTTTTAGGTGTTGGTGTTCTACTTCTAGGCCTTGAATCATTACGTACTCTTGGAGGAGTAGATGATTGTCTTGATGGATTTCTAATTCCCATTAGGGGTTTACTTAAAGGCTTGTAGAATTTATCAAGTTCTTTTTTATCAATTATAGGTAATTCAACATTGTTAACAACAAGATGTTTTGACCCTTTACCTAAAATGGAATTTTCAGAAAGTTGAGAATTTTCAAGTATTCGATCTTCTGTCCGCGGTTCCTTATCATACCCATGTTGTAAAACCCACATGATTTTACCATGAATAGTGCCCTTAAGATCGTACGTCCTAGATTAAAACTTACCTCATTTAGTATTGATCACATTCATGTGCTAATAATCAAGCAAGTGCATACGTGTATGACATGACAAGTATCGATTACGTACGAATTCATGATAAACAGTTAATAAATATATCACGTGAACATAATTAAATCATGATCACCATTTAAATTACGAACTAGAATAATTACGTAAATACTTATAATATAATTACGAGCGTTAAGTTTACGATAAACGACACGATAGAATAAACAGAAACACTTTAAACACGAGCACGTTTAACCACGAACGAACACGAAACATCGGGACACGAGAAAGGTACGGGTACCCCATGTGGGGCCCCCATACCCACGTCACACAACAAGAAATGGGCTTAGCCCATGGACTTTTACAAGTAAAGGGGGGTAAAGAGTTAAACTAGTTTTCATTTTCATTTTTTCAAGAAAGAAAACATAAACCCTAAAAAGTCTTCTCCTCCTCCTCTTTGGTTCTCTTTGTGCCGCCACCTACATCAACACCATAGGAGGGTGTTGATTGATTTTTGACATTAAAAGAAGTGATAGAAACCGTGTTTGTTCATCATTCTTCAATCCACGTGTTTGGTATATCATTTCTTAACCTTTCTTTTTCAATTCTTTTAATCTTTGATTTTATTATGAACATGTCATTATTATTTTTATTTAAACATGATAATTAATCATTGATCTAACATGTTTTGGTATTAATTAAAATCAAAGAATGATTTAAAAGGGGTGTTTGTTTTGGCCGCCTAGCAAACAAACCCGAGGGGGGGTTTGGTTTGCTATTGCCGCCACCACCAAGACCATTTTTGGTCTTGGTTGGCTCATGTGGGACCCACGGCAGCAAGGAGACACATGTGCCCCGGGTTTGGCTTGGGGTACGGTGTCGAATTCATGCCCGATTCATGGTTCGTTGGTTAAATCATGATCTATGTTACATGTTAATTTTTATGAATCATGAACTTAGGATATAATTAATTAATAACATGAAATATTAATTAAATCATGACTTAGGTTATTTTAATTATTAGTTTAACATGACATTAATTTAACCTAAGTATTTTATGTTATAAGTTATAATTAATTAATTATTTAAAACATGCCTATAATTAATTAATTTAGACATGACTTAGGTTATATTATTAATAATAATAATACACATTTTAACCTAAGTATTTTCATTTCATTTTAATTAAAACATGTTATACTTTAATTAAAATGCTTAACCTATAGTTTAATTAAAATACATGAAATAATAATTAAACTATACACTATATCATATGACTTAAGAAATAAGCTTATAAACACTTAGACTTATATGTTAGCTTATGTAACCAGCTTAATTCTAAATATGGAAACTTCTATTTATAGAAACTTAATTAAATAAGGCAGTTAATCTAATTATGGAAACCTTCTATATATGGAAATCTATCTATTTCAGGCAGCTAATCTAATTATGGAAACCTTCTATATATGGAAACTTATTTAATTAAGGCAGCTGATCTATTTTTGGAAACTTTCTATTTTTAGAAACTAATCTATTTTAAGCAGTAAATTCTATTTTTGGAAACTTTCTATTTTTGGAAACTTTCTATTTTTGGAAACTTTCTATTTTTGGAAACTTTCTATTTTTGGTAACTTTCTATTTTTGGAAACTTTCTATTTTTGGAAACTTTCTATTTTTGGAAACTTTCTATTTTTGGAAACCTGCTATTTTTGGAAAGTTACTTATTATTACACAGTAAGTATAATAATACATGAAACACCAGTAATACTTAATCAGATTAATCAGAATACTAGATAAACACAGTTTAAGGCTTTAAACAGTGAACCATGACCTAAAACATACCAAATCAGCTAAAATGAGACACAAAGCCCAGTACGTAATCAGTGAATCAATACTTATACACGTGTGTATTCATGTAGCGTTAGTGATCCAGAAGTAGGAGTCTTTCTTCCGTTCATTCACTGGACTTGAGGTACGGATTCCCGTCCTTTCAGTATGGACATTCTTTCCTTATTAGGATTTCCCCGTATGCAGCCAACTGTTTTCCCCAGTATTTGTTTTATTGTTTTGAACTGCTTATGTTTAATTAGCATAATCTATAGCCATATACAAGCATGACCAGTTTCACCTAGTTATGGAGGTACCATAACCATAGCATTGGAGGCACCGATGTTATGACTTCCCCACGGCGGAGTGATTGCTCGTGGCGTCCCTTTTCAGTTTTGGCCATATTATTATATCATGTGGGGCGTATGGGTGCATCCTAGTTACATGTTTTATTCAGTTTATCATGGTGAATGTGGTGTGTGCCTTGCACCCTTCACAAGGAGTTGATCCCTCCTACCCAAACCAGTATATTGATTAGAGGCATCCCCTCTAATCAGCATGATGAGGTCACCCCTCCAAGTATTCATGCACGTGACCTTTTCATGACCTATATGGGCTATGGTATATATATGTTAAAACAGCTTTCTCAAGATAAACATAAGGCTTTTCAAACTATAAAACCAGTTTTCTTGATACTTAACCAGTTTACTCAGTACTTAGTCTTCCGCTGTTATATGTTACATGCTTATCCTATTTCATGCTATATTTGTACATCCGTGCACTGAGCGTCTTGCTCAGCCGTTTTCCTTTTCATGTTCCCAAAACGGCAGGTACTCAGGGACGCTCGTAGATCTCAAACGTAGGTGCATATGGACTGGAAGCTTTACTGTCTTTCTTTACTTTATGCATTTCCTTTACCTTGATACAGTTGCTATGGACATTGTTTCGTCCTTTCCTTTTTACAGTATTTATGTTTGTGTGTGATGAGCTTTACTTTGGGGTACCGATGTTTGATTCCGGTATTTCCCTTTTATGGTTGAATAATGCTTAGACATTTATCCTTGTATGCTTTGATGACACGCCATGATTATGCGTAATATTCCATTTCCAAAATGGGGTGTTACAATTATGGTATCAGAGCCAAGGTTTCGACCTGTAGGCTCTCAAATATGACCTGTGATTAGTGGGTAGTCACTACGGTCTTCCTAGAACTGACAGTTGTTTTCATGCATTCATCATTTTAAGCATACATATACATGTCATTGTTACAGGGTTTTTGACTAAGTAATGGTTGGTACAGGACTGGCCCTATTTAGTCGCATGTGTTTTATCGAAACTTTTAGATTTGGGACCGACCCATAGGCGTCCCCTCGATATGTCTTTTATTTTGAGTGAACTGACCGGAGGCGTTCACTCTCGAGCATCAAAGTTTTCATAAAACTGCATCATGCATTCATACAAAGATTTTCTTGCATAAAAATTTTCTCGTAAAAATTTTGGCATAAATTTTTTTTTTATATTTTATGTTTGAACTGTTAATCATATGTTTATGTTATACTGTCAGATGGTTCTCACACGCGAGCAAGAGCAGCTCAATGCTGCAATTCAGGCTGCCATGCAAGCCTTACTTCCTCAATTGAGGAATGACATTCGTGCTGAAGTCCAAGCTGCCAACAATCAGCAGCAGCAGAATCAGGCACCTCCTCCTCCTCCTCCCCCAGTGACACTAGCGGTATGGTTGGAAAGATTTAACAAGCTCCGTCCCAGAGCTTTTGAAAAGACTGATAGCCCCAGCGATGCTGAAAGCTGGCTGACTCACATTGAGAAAATCTTCAATGCTATGGGATGTGACCCCGCCTTCAAGGCAAGATTGGCATGCTACCGGTTTAAAGGCGATGTACTCAACTGGTGGCTAGCTTTGACGCAGTCAGAAGGAGGTGATGAATGGGTCGCTGGTTTGACATGGGCCCAATTCAAGGAGAGAGTGATGGAACAGTTCTTTCCTAAGGCAGAGCAGGAAAAACTCAAGCGTGAATACCACGGGATACGTCAGAGAGCGGGCGAGAATAGCAACGAATTCATGCAGCGCTTTCTTCGCTTGGCAGGTTTTCTGGGAGCAGCGGCTGGTACTCCTGAGGAGCAGGCACACCATTTTAGGTGGGCACTTCGCACCTCGGTCGCGAACAATCTGGTATGTGCTACGTTCAATACAGTAGCACAAGTGGCCGACGCAGCAAGGAAGCTTGAGATGTTGCAGGAACGCGATGAGTTCGGGGAAGCGGAAAGACCCGACAAGAGGTAAAACATTTCGTGTTCTAGCGTTAACCAGACCGCATCCTATCATTATATGTTCTATAATCATCTCTTAAACTGTATCTTCCAGGCAGAAAACTGGGGACCGGTCTCAGCCGGCTACTCAGCAGCAGCCTAATCAGCCCAAAGGAAACGGTCACACTAACGACCGTTCTGTTGTGGAAAGGCGCAACGGTAATGATAATTACCGTAACAATGCGGGACACTCCAACAATAGCAGGTCCTACTATTTACGCATCTTCTTATGATTTCATAATATATCTCTCATGCTGACACTATATCATCTCTACCAGGAACCACGGTAACGGAAGGGACCAGAACCACAGGGGTTCTCAGCCTAACCGTTCAGCTAACACTGGTAAACATCTTATGACGCTTACGTCCTATACTCGTGCATATACTTTATTCTTAACACGTTTTGTCATCAGCAGGCCCTCAGCAAGCAAGGACTCCTGCTGGAGGATTCACTCATCCTCTTTGCAGCACTTGCCATCGCAGACACCCTGGCCCATGTCGTCGTGATTCCGACGCATGCTACAAGTGCGGCCTCCCTGGTCATCGTATGAGAGATTGCCGTAAGGGTGAAATGGAGGGTACTTCGGGTCATGCTGATACTAAACCGCCTCCTACCACTGGGCGTGTCTACACGACATCGCGCGATCAGGCAAACAAATCTACAGGTACCATTACTGGAATTTTGTATATGTACGGCCAGGCTGCATGTGTTCTTTTCGACACGGGTGCCACTCACTCAGTTATTTCCACTACTTATGCTAAGAACATCAGGACACTTCCCTTGCCATTAGAAATTAAGCTTACCATTTCCACGCCTCTGAGGGACTCTGTATTAATAACTCATGTATACAAGAGTCTTCCTCTAGAGTTTGACGATAAAGTTCGTGCAGTAGATGCACTTCCCCTGGACATGATTGAGTTCGATATGATTCTTGGCATGGACTGGCTATCCAAGCACCATGCTACCATAGACTGCCACTCATATCGGGTGATCTTCGGCGACATTAATGCACCAGAGTACATTCATAACGGGTTCATACCCGGACGGTCTGTACAAGTCATATCTACCTTGCAAGCACGTGCATTACTGTCACATGGCTGCGAGGGTTATCTAGCTACGGTTCACGACATGGATGCTGAATCCCCATCGATTCAGGATCAACCGGTAGTCTCAGAATTTCAAGACGTCTTTCCAGATGAACTTCCAGGCATACCACCTGCACGAGAAGTGGAGTTCAATATCGACCTTGTTCCAGGAGCTGAGCCAATCTCTAAGGCTCCGTATCGTATGGCTCCCATAGAGCTAAAAGAACTGAAGGACCAACTGCAGGAACTTCTTGAACGAGGGTTCATTAGACCAAGCGCATCTCCATGGGGCGCACCGGTCTTGTTCGTTAAGAAGAAGGACGGCAGCATGCGACTTTGCATTGACTACCGTGAACTTAATAAGATTACCATCCGCAATAGATATCCACTGCCACGTATAGACGATCTGTTTGACCAACTTCAAGGAGCCAAACACTTCTCAAAGATCGATCTAAGGTCAGGCTACCATCAGCTAAGGGTTAAAGAGCAAGATATTGCCAAGACTGCTTTTCATACCCGCTATGGCCATTATGAGTTTGTGGTCATGCCATTCGGCCTGACTAACGCTCCAGCAGTATTCATGGATCTGATGAACAGAATCTTTCATGAATTCCTTGATAAATTTGTCATTGTATTCATCGATGATATCTTGATTTTCTCAAAGTCCACGGAGGAACACGAAGATCATCTCCGTACTGTACTACAGATTCTTCGTCAGAAGCAGCTGTATGCGAAATTCTCCAAGTGTGAGTTCTGGTTAAACAAGGTGGCATTCTTAGGTCACATTGTATCAGCAGAAGGGATCACTATGGACCCAGCGAAGGTTGAGGCTATCACTAAATGGCCAAGACCAACATCAGCGACAGAAGTCCGCAGTTTCTTAGGCTTAGCTGGATATTATCGAAGATTCGTGGAGAACTTTTCCCGCCTGGCATTGCCTCTCACCAAACTGATGCGAAAAGGAGAGAAATTCGTCTGGACGGAAGAACGAGAGAAGAGCTTCGAAGACCTAAAGCAGAAGTTAGTATCTGCACCTATTCTTACTCTCCCATCTGGTACAGGTGGATTTCAGATCTATAGCGACGCATCGGGGAAGGGACTGGGCTGTGTTCTCATGCAACATGGGAAAGTAATCGCGTATGCTTCACGGCAGCTTAAGCCCTATGAAGAAAACTACCCTACGCATGACCTGGAACTTGCTGCAGTGGTGTTCGCATTGAAGATATGGAGGCATTACTTATACGGAGAATCATGCGACATTTTCACGGATCACAAGAGCTTGAAGTATATCTTCACACAGCGAGAATTGAACATGAGACAAAGGAGATGGTTGGAACTGTTGAAGGATTATGATATTAACCTACAGTATCATCCCGGGAAGGCTAATGTAGTAGCAGATGCACTCAGCAGAAAGTCCGGAATGATAAACGGCATTGAGATCGAGGAACAAAACATAAGAGACTTGGAGCGACTAGACATCAAAATCATGGTACGTGGGCAGCACGGATACTGGGCGAATCTTAGAGTAGAACCTGAGTTACTGACTAGGATTAAGGAAGCGCAGAAGGATGATGGAGAGATTTGGGCGATAATTCAGAATTTGGAGAAGCAGACAGAATTCAGAATGGACGCAGACGGTATCGTTTGGCAGGGCACGAGACTTTGTGTGCCTGACAATCCAGAACTCCGGGAAGCATTGTTAGCTGAAGCTCACAGCTCCCCATTTTCTATACATCCTGGGTCGACAAAAATGTACCATGACATCAGACAGCACTTTTGGTGGAGTGGTATGAAACAGGATGTAGCCACGTATGTCTCCAAATGTCTTACCTGCCAGCAGGTTAAGATTGAACATCAGCGATCGGGCGGTCTCCTTCAACCGTTGGATATTCCAGAGTGGAAGTGGGACAAAATCACCATGGATTTTGTTACCGGTCTTCCGCCTACCAAGAAGAAGCACGATGCTATTTGGGTCATTGTTGATCGACTCACCAAATCAGCTCATTTCTTACCGATACGCAAGGAAGATCCGGTAAGTAAACTCGCAGATACGTACAGAAGGGAGATCATGAGACTCCACGGCACTCCCTCCAGCATCGTCTCGGACAGAGATCCTCGTTTCACGTCGCGATTCTGGAAAGGCCTGCAAAAAGCTTGGGGTACACAACTTAAGCTGAGTACGGCCTTTCATCCTCAAACGGACGGACAATCGGAGCGAACAATTCAGACATTGGAAGATATGTTAAGGTCGTGTGCGTTGGAATGGACAGGTGATTGGGACGATTACATCTGCTTAGTCGAGTTTGCATACAACAACAGCTGGCACGCAAGTATCAAATGTGCTCCTTTTGAAATGTTGTATGGCAGAAAGTGTCGCGCTCCAACTTGCTGGGATCAAGTGGGAGAGCGAACACTCGAAGGACCAGAGATTATAGAAATGACCAATGAGAAGATCGAAGTAGCTAAGCAGAAACTGCAGGAAGCACGATCACGTCAGAAGAGTTACGCCGATAAGCATCGTAGGGACATACATTTTAATGTGGGAGATCACGTCTTCCTCAATGTTTCGCCGGCACGTGGTGTTAAACGCTTCGGGATCAAAGGGAAACTCAGTCCTCGGTTCATCGGACCATTTGATATCGTTGAACGAATCGGCGAAGTATCTTACCGATTGGCGTTACCTCCTCAGCTTTCGCACGTGCATAACGTGTTCCATGTGTCCTTACTCAGAGGGTAAAATTATCATCCCCTTCACATGGTTCAGTATCCACTGGAACAGATACGTGAAGATCTCACTTTTATAGAAGAACCCGAACGAGTACTCGACAGGCAAGAACGAGTCATGAGAAGGAAGACGATTCCATTCGTCAAAATTCTTTGGAGGGACCATACCGAGCGGGAAGCCACTTGGGAAACAGAGGAGTCTATCCGGGCTTCTTACCCTCACTTCATATTTTGAGTTCGGGTATGTCACTTCTTTTCAGCTTACTTTATCTATAATTCGGGGACGAATTATTCTTTTTAGGGGGGGAAGAATTGTAAAACCCGCATGCTTTTACCATGAATAGTGCCCTTAAGATCGTACGTCCTAGATTAAAACTTACCTCATTTAGTATTGATCACATTCATGTGCTAATAATCAAGCAAGTGCATACGTGTATGACATGACAAGTATCGATTACGTACGAACTCATGATAAACAGTTAATAAATATATCACGTGAACATAATTAAATCATGATCACCATTTAAATTACGAACTAGAATAATTACGTAAATACTTATAATATAATTACGAGCGTTAAGTTTACGATAAACGACACGATAGAATAAACAGAAACACTTTAAACACGAGCACGTTTAACCACGAACGAACACGAAACATCGGGACACGAGAAAGGTACGGGTACCCCATGTGGGGCCCCCATACCCACGGCACACAACAAGAAATGGGCTTAGCCCATGGACTTTTACAAGTAAAGGGGGGTAAAGAGTTAAACTAGTTTTCATTTTCATTTTTTCAAGAAAGAAAACATAAACCCTAAAAAGTCTTCTCCTCCTCCTCTTTGGTTCTCTTTGTGCCGCCACCTACATCAACACCATAGGAGGGTGTTGATTGATTTTTGACATTAAAACAAGTGATAGAAACCGTGTTTGTTCATCATTCTTCAATCCACGTGTTTGGTATATCATTTCTTAACCTTTCTTTTTCAATTCTTTTAATCTTTGATTTTATTATGAACATGTCATTATTATTTTTATTTAAACATGATAATTAATCATTGATCTAACATGTTTTGGTATTAATTAAAATTAAAGAATGATTTAAAAGGGGTGTTTGTTTTGGCCGCCTAGCAAACAAACCCGAGGGGGGGTTTGGTTTGCTATTGCCGCCACCACCAAGACCATTTTTGGTCTTGGTTGGCTCATGTGGGACCCACGGCAGCAAGGAGACACATGTGCCCCGGGTTTGGCTCGGGGTACGGTGTCGAATTCATGCCCGATTCATGGTTCGTTGGTTAAATCATGATCTATGTTACATGTTAATTTTTATGAATCATGAACTTAGGATATAATTAATTAATAACATGAAATATTAATTAAATCATGACTTAGGTTATTTTAATTATTAGTTTAACATGACATTAATTTAACCTAAGTATTTTATGTTATAAGTTATAATTAATTAATTATTTAAAACATGCCTATAATTAATTAATTTAGACATGACTTAGGTTATATTATTAATAATAATAATACACATTTTAACCTAAGTATTTTCATTTCATTTTAATTAAAACATGTTATACTTTAATTAAAATGCTTAACCTATAGTTTAATTAAAATACATGAAATAATAATTAAACTATACACTATATCATATGACTTAAGAAATAAGCTTATAAACACTTAGACTTATATGTTAGCTTATGTAACCAGCTTAATTCTAAATATAGAAACTTCTATTTATAGAAACTTAATTAAATAAGGCAGTTAATCTAATTATGGAAACCTTCTATATATGGAAATCTATCTATTTCAGGCAGCTAATCTAATTATGGAAACCTTCTATATATGGAAACTTATTTAATTAAGGCAGCTGATCTATTTTTGGAAACTTTCTATTTTTAGAAACTAATCTATTTTAAGCAGTAAATTCTATTTTTGGAAACTTTCTATTTTTGGAAACTTTCTATTTTTGGAAACTTTCTATTTTTGGAAACTTTCTATTTTTGGTAACTTTCTATTTTTGGAAACTTTCTATTTTTGGAAACTTTCTATTTTTGGAAACTTTCTATTTTTGGAAACCTGCTATTTTTGGAAAGTTACTTATTATTACACAGTAAGTATAATAATACATGAAACACCAGTAATACTTAATCAGATTAATCAGAATACTAGATAAACACAGTTTAAGGCTTTAAACAGTGAACCATGACCTAAAACATACCAAATCAGCTAAAATGAGACACAAAGCCCAGTACGTAATCAGTGAATCGATACTTATACACGTGTGTATTCATGTAGCGTTAGTGATCCAGAAGTAGGAGTCTTTCTTCCGTTCATTCACTGGACTTGAGGTACGGATTCCCGTCCTTTCAGTATGGACATTCTTTCCTTATTAGGATTTCCCCGTATGCAGCCAACTGTTTTCCCCAGTATTTGTTTTATTGTTTTGAACTGCTTATGTTTAATTAGCATAATCTATAGCCATATACAAGCATGACCAGTTTCACCTAGTTATGGAGGTACCATAACCATAGCATTGGAGGCACCGATGTTATGACTTCCCCACGGCGGAGTGATTGCTCGTGGCGTCCCTTTTCAGTTTTGGCCATATTATTATATCATGTGGGGCGTATGGGTGCATCCTAGTTACATGTTTTATTCAGTTTATCATGGTGAATGTGGTGTGTGCCTTGCACCCTTCACAAGGAGTTGATCCCTCCTACCCAAACCAGTATATTGATTAGAGGCATCCCCTCTAATCAGCATGATGAGGTCACCCCTCCAAGTATTCATGCACGTGACCTTTTCATGACCTATATGGGCTATGGTATATATATGTTAAAACAGTTTTCTCAAGATAAACATAAGGCTTTTCAAACTATAAAACCAGTTTTCTTGATACTTAACCAGTTTACTCAGTACTTAGTCTTCCGCTGTTATATGTTACATGCTTATCCTATTTCATGCTATATTTGTACATCCGTGCACTGAGCGTCTTGCTCAGCCGTTTTCCTTTTCATGTTCCCAAAACGGCAGGTACTCAGGGACGCTCGTAGATCTCAAACGTAGGTGCATATGGACTGGAAGCTTTACTGTCTTTCTTTACTTTATGCATTTCCTTTACCTTGATACAGTTGCTATGGACATTGTTTCGTCCTTTCCTTTTTACAGTATTTATGTTTGTGTGTGATGAGCTTTACTTTGGGGTACCGATGTTTGATTCCGGTATTTCCCTTTTATGGTTGAATAATGCTTAGACATTTATCCTTGTATGCTTTGATGACACGCCATGATTATGCGTAATATTCCATTTCCAAAATGGGGTGTTACACATGTGGTCCCATAATTATAAGGAATCGCGCCATAGATTGGCGAACCATGGACAGATGGTCGTTTTTTTGAAAATCTAACTTGTTTTGGTTCACTAGTGGATGTTTCATTGGTGTTAAAACCTATGCCTAGTCTTTATTTAGTGTGAATTTGCTTATTTAACATGTCATCAGGAGCACTAGTACCTTTCATGAACTTTTCCAATTTAATGGAGGTACTCTTGAGATCTTCATTCTCTTGTCTAAGGTGTTCACAATTTAAACAACCTAAATCAACTTCCTTGTTTTTCTCAAGCTTAGATAATTTATCTCTTAACTCACTAATCTTACTAGCCGTATACCCGCGCAATGCGGCGGCCGGTACCCGACGACTATTTTTTTGTTATGAACAATTGTTTTTTAGGTGTTAAATTATTTTAAACTTTTATATGTGTTATTACAAGTATCTATCTTAAATGAGCTGTTACAAATATTAAAATACCATTATTAATTTATAGACTTAGTTTTGTGTGAATTTTGTGTGAATCAGTTGCTCCATGTGACATATTCAGTGTGTGAGTGTGGTAATTGTAATATTTTTATGTGTTTCAGTTATGTTTGATGTTGTATCGGAAAAGGGGCTAGGTGAGGTTCGATGACGAGACAAAACTTGAACAACTCAATTGATAGTATATTCTATGTGAAGTATGATTAAATTAGTTTGTGTTGTAGTTTTTTTTCTTAATTTTTCATCAACTTGAGTTATTTTATATTAAGATTTATAACACTTTATATTAATTATTTTTTGTAGTTTTATATGTTACAAGTATGTATACGTATTCCATTAAATCATTTAGTTATCATTAATAAAATAGGTTGTTACAAATAAGATTTAAAAGCACTTTAATTTATAGACTTTTAATCATAACTATGCATTAATTTTTTAACAATACATAAATCTTTCCATTATAAGAAATGTTTGAGGCTTAAATTTTAAGACTTCTAATTATAGAAATAGGGTTAAATGATTTATATATTAGTATAGATTTTCAAGCTTGGTCCTAGTTGATTTTAGCACTTTGTTATTTTCAATGATTTTTAAACTTATCTTGCATAGGTTGTTATATTGACCTTCTAATTCTAAATTATCTAATGAATAACTATCACTGCTATAATATTCGGTTTCGGAAAGTACCTATTTGGAAGAATAGGCCATGAGACACTTCTCGTCTTTAGCATTATCGTCACATTCTTCACCACTATTGCTCCATGAACCACCAACGAAGGCCGTGTGATTCTTGTCACGAGATGGCTTGGGACAATCACCGATGAAGTGGTTTTGGTCACCACATCTACATCATTTCCTATCACCATTTTCATTCTTGACAAATCGGTTTTTGGAAAATACCTTCTTGTCATTGCTTGGTTGTCTTACATGTTGACCTCGCCTTTTGAAGAAATTTTTGAAGTCTCTAACCGCCATGGTATATTCCTCATCACCACTTTCCGATGAAGAGCTATCATGATCACTTTGCACCTTCTTGGCTTTGAGTGCTAGAGACTTTCTTTCACTCTTGGTTTTCACCATTTCCGTGTCCTTCACAATTATCATTTCATGAACTTTTAAGTTGCCAATAAGTTCATCAAGTGATAATGTAGTAAGATCCTTTGATTCTTCAATTGGCGTGACTTTAGCTCTCCACTTTGGATGTAACGCCCTAAGAAACTTCATAACATTGTTCTTGCTAGAAAAACCTTCATCAAGTGCTTTTAAACTAGTAATAATAATATTAAACCTAGCAAATGCACTACCAATAGTTTCATCTTCTAAGATGACAAATTGTTCATATTGTTGAACAAGAAGATCGAATTTACTTTTTTTGACTTGGATATTACCTTGGTGGGTTACTAAAAGAGTATTCCAAATATCTTTAGCGGTTTTACACATGAAAATCCTTTCATACTCTTTCTTAGGTAAAGCATTATAAATCACCATTTTAGCCTCAACTAACTCTTTCTTTTTAGAAACTTCATTATATTGATAAGGAAAAAAGTCATCATTAGTAATAACATGCCAAAGATCTAAATCTTTTGATTTCACATAAGTCTCAAATCTATTTTTCAATAAATAAAACTATCGGTTTCAAAAAAATGTGGTCTTTTCATAGATTGCCCTTCTACGTACTTGTTGGAATCCATAGATCGATAAGGTTTTAAAATATAATATATTTTAAAAACGCTTGAGCAACCACGCTCTGATACCAATTGTAGAAACTAGAAGGGGGGAGGGGGTTGAATGGTTTCTTAAATTTACTTGTTAAATATGGGTTTTCAAAAAATCCTTTTCAAAAATCTAGGCTTGAGCAAATATGTGAAATCTTCTTATACACAATATGGACAAGGGATAATGCAACTAAGCTAATAATCACAAGTATATGCAAGTAAAAAATAATGAATGTAAAGAGATAAGGAAAAGAATGATCAAACTAAACACCAAGGATTTATAGTGGTTCGGCAACGAAGCTCACTCCTCGTCCCTACTTCACTCCTCGAGTACTCCTTACTCGAGAGTTCACTAATCAACAAACTCCTTAAGGTGGACAAACCATACACGTCGCTTAACCAATTTTTGACTCTAAGCTAAAAGTCGAGCCCTAATCTTAGCTAGGACCAATCTACACCAATATACTTTAAGGACTAAGTATTAACCTCACTACATAAACAACTTCCAAATAGACACAACTTTTTGGATCTTCACAACACAACTTCCAAATAACACAACTACTTGGATCTTCACAACACAACTAAAATGAATAAATAAAACTTGATCTTCAATAGATCTTGAGGTAGACTCAACCCTTCAAGGATGAAAGTGTTCTTCTCTTTGCACTTAGAGAGGAAGAGATGGGAGGAGAAAGATTCACTTCTAAACAAGTAGTAACCAACCAAATAACCAAGGATTTGAATAATTTAAGAAGTATGATTGAATATGGAAATTTGTGTTCAAACCTCACTAGGTGTGTACACTTGAGGGTGGCCACGGAGGTTCACATACGACGACTCCGGGCTATCCAAAAGGGTAGTCGCCCTGGGATTAGTCGGCTCGCAATGTCGAGTCGGAAACCTAGGTATACCCAAAAAAGAGGTGAAGAGAAAATATGAGAATGGTCCACTATTTATAAGACAAAAGCCTAACGGCTCTTTCTGGGCACGATTCCTTATTGATGCCTTCGGTTCCATATCGATAAGGAAGCGCATAGGCATTTAAGGAACCGTGAAGGTAGACTCCGCCCCTTTTGTCTTTTAGTGGGGTAGTCACATCTGGTGGAATATTTATCCACAAGGGATATTTCTAAACCATATGGAATATGCCATTTTCAAATATTTAATTTAATAAAACATTTTCTTAAAAATAAAGTTTAATAAAAAACTTTGTCACATTTAATAAAAGGTGAGATTTAAGAAAACTTAAATCCTTGATCACTTAATTAAGATAAAAACTTGTTTGTTCATACCTTAAGTGATAATGGTTGAAATGAAAAAACACTTGAACTCAAGAATTCATTTTTCGTTGTTTTCGTAAATGCTTGTTTTTATATGTTGTCGTAATCAAAACAAAGCGAGACCGAAAAATGCAAGTAACGTTTTTACGCATCATTGCATTAACACTCACAATAACAAAGTAATCAGAAACTGTAGCGCTCTTCTTTTGGAAACAGTTGGGATCCCATGTACATAAAATTCCTCCCGAATTCCCGATCGAATCAATGTGGACAAAATCAAATGCAAAATTTCCCTAACGGGATTTAACCGTAAACAATTCCACGTGCTCTATTTTTGTTTCTTGTAACGCCAAAATGTAACTCTATGTTTAACACATAACTCCCTTACCCAATCTTGTGTGGCCTTTTGGGCGAGGCCTTGAATTGAGAGACATAAAATTCATCGATGGACCGTACCATCTCCTTGGGATTCAATTATCTTCATAATATCGTTCTCGCAACCCTCCATATTATACCCTATAGTTTGGCCAACTTTGACTAATTCTTCCATGCAGTTCTGAATAGAACCCCCTATTTTTAGGCACTTTGGATATTTTGAAATGTCCTGAACTACCCGAATTCTTGCTGCTGGATTTGGATTCACTGCAAACACTGTTGGTGTCATTTCTCTCCCTACTAACTTCGGTTGGTGCTGGCATATTGTTCCTGACCTGTTCCGAGACTTCAACACCATCTTTAGGTGTGTATCTCGGTGGATGTTCACGGCTGCTAGAAGCTTCAGATAAATTTGTGTTGTCATGTTGTTTCTCCTTATTAAGCATAACGTAAATCTCAAATGGATTTGCTGACTGTTCCTTATACTGTCCTTCCGATTGAGTGAAAATCGTCTCAGCTACAGCATCAGGTTTGCTAGTCTCTCCAATATCGGTGTTCTCCGGCAGACTCCCGTCCCTGTTTGATAACCCCTCATCAAGTATGCTCTCGTTGTCCGATTCCTCCATAGTTTCAGGGACCCAACCAGGTACTTCTTTAGCCCTGATCCAAAACACTTGCCCGTGAAAAATAACTTTAAAGGTTTCAAAAACATTATACCTTATTTTCGTAAATATGCAAAGCCTTTTTGAGTGGTAATAAAGTTCGTCCTGATCATCAACGTCCAGAAGGTCGCCCCATTTGTTAGCAATTTTCTTGAATGTGTTATCATTCCACAATTTAAATGGAACCCCTTCCACTTCAACCCAAACAATTCTCCCGTCAGTGGAAAAGTCCTTCGTTGCTTACTTTAATATTGAAAACTAGGAAGTTACCCCCCAAACTTTCTTTAAAAGCATCTTTAGAACTGTTATTGGGGGAATTCTAACATAATCCAAAGTTCCCCCATGTAACGAACAGAAATGTTTGCGGAACCTTCATTCTTAAACACATTATTTATGTTGGAGAGCGAGGTGAATTCTTTTACCCTTCCGACTAATGAGAGGGACAAGTCGTTCGTATTAATACATTCATCATCCAAAAGAATGGTCGGAATTGACTCCGTCTCCGATTGTTGGGTACCTTTAAATACATGTGAAAAGGATCTATTTGTAGTCGAAATACCCTCCGAAGCTCTAAGAGTCTTCTCAACATTGTCGCTATTTCTAACCTCTTTCTTTTCCTGCGATTTATTAACATTCAATAGTGAACACTGGAACCTTGCTACGTTGGCGTGTAATTTCAACCGATCCACCCATATAGTTCATAAGTTGCTAACCAGACGATCCACGTTGAATACGTTAATGAATCAAACAAATCCAAACTTTTTACCTCCTCTGGTCTTTTTCACCGGGATGAATGAATCAACAACGTGCCCGTAGACTTTGAAATTACATGTAAACTTGAATTATATGCCTCATATATGTTTAACATATAACGTATTTTTATATAAAACTTAGAAAAATAAGGCTTTTTTCAAATGGAGACTTTATGCGATAACATCACTTGCATATCTCCTTAGCCACCTCTTTTTGTAATGAATAGTGTTACGCGTATTTATCTTCATGCATACAATGTCAAAAAATGAAACATTAGTAATAATTACAACAGATAGTATAGTACTATAGTGTATCTGGCCTCTTGATAGATGATGCTTTGGAGATGTACTATATTTTCAACGACATTTTCTAGTGTTTATAACATGTATCGTGATTCGACAAGTTTTGAATCCACAATGAGCAATGCTAAATCATCTTACTAATTGTGCCTACATATATTCATACCCATATAATCATGTAACATATGTAATTTACTAATTCTCTCTCTTAATTTCATTCATTAATCTTTTCACTTGTCTCAATCTAATGAGTAGGAGGTTAAGTAAGAACAAGAAGTAAGATGAACAATCATTTTCCATCTAGAAGAGCAATGCTGAATCATCCTACTAATTGAACCTTCAATGTACAAACAAACAAAGCATAATCTCACATACTATACAAGCACCTGATGTAAATGTATATTAAAAGTCTCGGTCAAATCTTAATGTGTGCAAATCAATTTCCAATGTCTTATAACCATATATTGAAACCTTGTAAGTAAACTTATTCCTTTAAGTTATCTGGGTTTCTGATTCAACACAATGAGCAGACTAATCGTCTATTTTTAAATAGTCTATTTTTTCGACAATAGTCTATTTTTTTAAAAAAAAAATCGACTTTTTTTTCAATTAATTCTAAAAAAGAGTAAAACATTTTATATTTTTTTCAACTTTAAAAGGTTTAAATTTTTTTCGACGAAATTTTTTCCAAAAGAGAAGTAAATATTAGAAAAAAATTCTTAAAAAAATATTAAAAAAATATATAAAAAAAAAAATTTCGAAAATTTTTGAAAACTTTTTTTTGAAAAAAAAATCTTTTTCAAATATTTTTGAAAAAAAAAATACTTTTAAAAAAAAAAGACTATTTTCGAAAAAAAAATTAAAAAAAAAACTTTTTTCGAAATCAATTTTTTTTCAATAAAAAATAATTTTTTGAAAAAAAGCTTTTTTCAATTCTTTTTTTGAAAAGTTAAGTGCAAATATCATCTATGATTTGTAAAAGGACTAAAACACCCTTTAAGTGACAAACAATTTTAACCCTTAACTAAAAACTATTTGCATCATCCGTCCTCATGGATGTATTGTGTACCATTTAACAAGGATAAGGATATATGTTGCGCGAAATATTAACAAGAGATGTAATTCAAACTTTTAACAAATCACATAGATGATTTTTTCACTTTACTCAACTTAGCCGTTATTGAATATTGGTAGTTAAAAGATAAAATTCCTCATATTCAGGGGCGGAGCTTAGTGTAGACTTAGGAGGGTTATGGCCCTTTAAGGGTTTGTCATATTTGTACTATATACCTTTAATCTAGTGAATAATTCATGTTGTAAACCTTAAATGTTTTAATAAACTATGGTTCAGCCCTTTTAAATTCTATGACTTACTTTTTGATCTTTTTAAAAAAATTATTCAAGATCCGCCATTGCTCATATCTTTACCTAGTCACACAAAGAGAAATAAATTGAGTAGTTCATATATGTATATATCGTGTATTCTGTTATATTTAACAAGATTTCGCTCAATACATTAATTCGACGTATATCGGTAATGATATATATAAATAATAACAACAACACGTGTTGTTGATAACGATATATATATTTTTTTAACGATGGTTTTTATAATAATAATATATAAAGTGTAAAATGTTTATAAAATTATTAAAAAATGTGAAAACAAATATGTATGATTGATTTTATATAATATATATGTAAATCATTAACAAAAACCTTTTTAATTATTTTTCAAGTTTTTCTTAATAAAATTTACATTTATATATTCATATATATTTATATTTTAAATAAAATTGCTCAATTTTTACTGTAAATACATTGATGCACTCTCATTAAACCAATCGACCTATTTTCTTTTCACTTTTTGAAAATCTCTTAGTAGAGTTATCCGGACTTTCTCCGGTTTTTATGGTTAAATACCCTCTAGGTCTGTTATGGTCGGTTTTGAAGGATTTATACTGTTTCAGCCAGATTTGGATGTGTAAGATCATTTGTGATAGTTGTCGAGTTAGTATGTGACAATGAAAATATATACACAATTTATGTGACTATGGGATGCATATAGTCACACAAAATACACTAATAACATAGTAAATGTCACACATCAATATCTTATAATAAAGGAGAAGAGAAAAAAACTTTACCTACCCCTTAAAAAAAGAAAAATAATTATCTAATTTTTAGTCATGTCTAAGTTGGTCATTTAACATGTTTTAATCTATTTTTAGAAACAAAATTAATATGTAGCAAGCTTACATGAGAAGAATCTATATTTTCGGATCAAATTGGTAAAGCTTCTGATGGAAGAAACACAAATTTCGGGTTATTATATAACAAAATACCTTAAACCAGAGATCTAATTTGTAAAATCTACACACAAGAGTCAGAGATTTGGGGAGAAAAACACACAGATAGGCAGACAAAACAAAGATTGGACGCAGGTGCAATTCAAGATTCAAAAATTTGGGGGAAAATCAAATCCGGAATAATTGACCTATCAACCATGATTTTAACAGGTTTGTTAATCCGAATTAATTTTTATTTATAGATTTAATTTCTTTAGACATGTTTTAACTATTTGTTAATATTTGAATTAAAGCTAGCATGTGTTTGAATGAATCAATTATGTATCTGTATTTATTTTAAATAGTGAATTGTATCTTCATAATTTTTAAAAATATGTGGTTCCCATTCGTTGTATCCACTCGGGCCATATTACAGATATGCTTATGGTGTAGGCGATGTCTACTGCTTTCCAGATGATTCCTCGGAGAGACCATGCATACGTCCGGTGGAATCTACATTGCGTTCTGAACTACAATTGTAGCTATTTGAAATATCATCTGCTACATGTAAGCACACACTTTTTAATCCTATTTTCTATAGATATGAATTTCTATCTCCAATATCTTAAGCACCTACCCAACCTGAGCCTGCATCATTCACCAGCCGCAACTCATAATCATCATCACAAAACGCAACACCTTCATCAATGATTCTTTTGGATTCTATTGAGAGAAATCATATATTATGAAAAAAAACTTTTATCTTGATGATATCAATTTTGTTTGTTTATATTGTACTCTTGGATTCGTTTATTTTAAGTTTATTTATCTATGTTATTGTTTTTCTTGTGCTAATGCAATTTTTTGCAGGATTTAGGAGATAAAAACAAGAAGGAGCTAATGAAAAACAAAATATAACTTTGTTCTTTATATGGTATACAATCTCACATTTCTTACAATTTCTTGATTGAAAGACGATATTAGTTATTTTTCCTAGAAATTAGTTGAGTATACATTACTGAGAATGAAGTTTAATGATTTTACTCTGTTCTTGGTTGTGCTGTTAACACTTGTGATTGTTTCTTCTGCAAGAAAAATTCATCAACCCTAAATATAACAGCAAATTAGTAAACAAACAGGTAAGATCATGAATCACACTCATGTATATTTTATAAACACATGTTTATTTTGTGTCTACAAATAAATACTATATGAATGTCCAAATGAGAGTCGATATGACTACATATTAATTTGTTTGCATGGAAGCGATGTGAAAAAGTAGGTGACCCTGATGATGAGTACAACGGTTGGGGTTGTTTTCATAATCATCCATAACGGTGATCGTATCTTATAGGCATTATGGTTCTATTGATAAATGCGTTTAGTTATGTCGTTGTGTGCTTGAAATTATTGTTAGAATAACTAATAAAGTCTTTAGGTTTTGTTTACTTTGAGTATTCAGCCATGAATTGCGGGAAAGAAAAATGCATTTATTTGTTTTCAACTTTTGAGTTTGAGTTGTTCATAGTTGTCAAATATATCATCGTTATATTTGAGAAATGACTTTGTTTTATGAATTTGGCTTTGTCTAACATCTGTTCAATATGTATCTTTGTTAATACGTATGTTAGCAAGATGATGGCATTGCTTATTAGGGAATAGATTCTGTTTCCATATCAAAAGACTTGTAGCGACTGGAATAGGTATGTTACATGCGAAGGCCTGCAAGCAAAAATTTCATTTTTAGAATTATATTCACAAGTGTGTAAAAGCTAGATATAAATATCGGGTGAAAGGTATTTACATGGCGCATTTCCTTCTATCTTGATATCTTTTATACTATTATGACAGACCTTTTCAGGATTCATGAATGGGAATGCCCTTAAACAATGACTTACCTGAATATTTGGCTCAGAGAAGCACTTCCCATTGAAACGGAAAGGAAAAAATATGCCTTCTCCAACAGTGGATTTTGGTAATTTTTATTTTAAAGGTCCTTTATTTGATCAAGATGTCAACTTTTTGCTTATAGTTTTCTTATTTGACATTTTAGGAATGTGCCACTGGTCAACGAACAGAAGTCGAGCCAAAAGGTATGAATTTTATGGGCTTTCTTTAACTTCAATTGTTCCTAGGTGGATATAGGAGTATTTGACACCATAATTAGCAACACACATTGCCATGATAAACCAAAGGACTACTCCGTACTACATTAGGGTCTAAAATATCATTTTGGGATAAATGTAATATTAAAAAGGATAATCTATTGAAAGTATCGTGTTATGTCTGCACCATGCACTTTTAAAGAATTTTTATGTATAATCTCACCAAAACATACATACAATACCACATTTATCCTGTTTAAATCTCAACATCAGCACAAGAAAGGAAACATGAACATCTGAAGTGAATGTTTTGTATGCAGACAAATTATAACTTATAACTTGAATAAATGTGGCATTTTAATCTCCAATAACTTATATTAGGATTATGTCTTTGGCCGGTACACGATAGTTGCCTATAATGTGAAGCTCTAATGATATTTTTATTAGGACACTGATAAACTAATCCTGGATCAAGGAATTAGTTCTATTTGGATCAAAACTTCAGAAGTTAGATATTATAGTAATAATTATTTTTAGTAACCACATAAAAATATAGATTATACGCTATAATGAGTAAAGTTGAATCTGAATTGTTTGGGACACATGTATATCTACATAAACTTACAAGAACCAAATATTTATTTTGGTTCTACCACTTTTAAGGGTTTTTTGGGGTTGTTTATATAGAGTGCTCACATGAGCGTACAATATAATTACTTATTCAAATCTGATGGAAGGGTTGTGCGAGATTGCTTTTAGAATGATTTATGTGGCAAACATAGTTGGAGTTGTACTTAGCTATGCTTGAAAATCGACTAAATGACCAGTTAGTTCTTGAACATTGTAACTGTGTATAACGTAAGTTTTCTTTGTAACAATTTTGTTTTTGTAAACCAACTGTTCTTATTAGCTAGGATTTGTGAGACTGATTTTAGTTCGAGAATTCTTAAAGTGCTATTTGGTATAAGGATTTACTGATTATAGCGTATGTAGTATTTAAAGGAACACAATTCTCATTGTATTTTTTTCACAGAGGACATGATGAAAACTAAATTGAACATATACTAATAGCAAAATTTTCACATACATGGAATGGCTCCTGTAGCGTTTTGAAAGTGATTATATACAGTATCTTTGTGTGCTTCTTAAATGCTTATGTATCTTTGAGGTTGACAATTAAAGTGATTATATACTGTTATCCACTTTACTACTCCATAATCCAAAAATATTTAAGGTATCTAGACATACAAAAAAAATTCAATAACACCAAAAGCAATCTCTTTACACACCCTTTTCTCAGGGGGTTGAATTCGCATACAATGCTACTATAATTGCGGTGGTTGAAAACAAGATTTGGTACTATATGACATGCAACCAATGCAATAAGAGACCACAAGACTTCATCACAGGAAGGTATGCTCTTTTGACAGTACCATACTTGATATATACTTGCGTTTAACATCCCTAACCCTCTAAAACACCACATGAGAAGAAAGTGTAGCCGACCAAAAGAAACCTTTGATCGTGGCAACCAGTGAAAAAGACAGTCCACCTCCCACCCCTGCACATGTCATCATCAAAACGGAACCAGGTATACCTCTCTCACCCACGTATCAAAAAACAACACTGCGTGTTCATGTTATTAGTCCAGGAAATTGAATACGAACATGTAACTTTGTAAGTCTATTGTGTTATTAATCTGTAGAAAATGAAAATACACGGACGTAGCTCCTATAGGAAGGAAATGTGTTAGTTTTTTCACCGTAGGAACTTATTCGGTTTCATAGCGACTTCGGCGAAAACTAGATTCGCTAGACCTGATTGCGTAAAATTAAAAAGGAGTATATTTTAATTAGTATTTTGGTTCTGTTAACTGTTAATAGTGTTATAGATATAAATAAGTTAGTGTATTTAGTATGAGTTATATTTTTTTTTGTTTTTTATGATCATAGAAAACTTATGAGGAAGCATTGTGTCAACCATACACAAACCTGGTTTTATTTCATTTAAGGGATGCGGTGGGGGGTGGATAGAAGGCAATGTCGCGCGTTTGAAAAGTCAAGTGTCTACCTGCAGATATATAGTGACAACTTTACCTAGATTTGGAGTAGGTTGTGGAGCGGTATCCATTGAGGTAATACTTCAAGGTTTCAATATTACTTATTCCTTACTCACTTGAAAAGTCTGTGATTGAAGACTCATTTTGTTTTGCTTTATAAATATTCCTTTGTTATGCTATGGAACATACTTAATAAAGATCCTTTTTAACTTGCTGTCCTCACGGCGTATCTTTCCTTTTCCCACAAACAACCTTTGTTTATATTACTTAAGGTCTTTGATGTGACGCTACTCATTTTTTGCAATTATTTTTTAGGACAGTCGTCATTAATCAAATCAACAGTCTTAAAGAGCAAAGGATTTCGACTAAAGATAGAAGGGATTTCGACTGAAGATAGAAGGCAGGTGCTGAACAAATGTTTTTGATTCGTAAGAACCCTTATCTAAGTCTATAAATGTGAGTAAGAGGTGTTTGGACGCGCTACTAAAATTGATTATTTGACATGGTGAGTTTAGTGACAACATGGACCAGAAACGAAGACGTGATAGATTATGACAACAATGCAGTGTGTTGTTTTACCAAGAGTAACCAGGCTATTTATACTATTTTATACTACTTTAAGTGTCAAAAAATATGCACATCATTCTGATGTGGTAAGCATTGGGTGAAATGTAAGTCGAATCAATATGTATAGAAACTGAAATTATTCCAGCATTTTTCAATACATGTTTGTCGATAGGGTGATATTGGAAGTATTTTTTTCTTTTGCTTGGTGAGTTATATGCCTCTTTTGTGGTGAATAATCCCTTTTGCCATCTATGATCCTTCTGCAAATTTGTTACCCCTTTAGTTTGAGGTTGTCACACGCTTCATGTTTCATGAGACGAAGGTACGGATGTGTCTATTAATATGTCTTGTGGGCGCCAGTATTGAAAGCAAATGGGTGCTGAAATGAAAAGCACGAACGCAATGGGGTGTTTGGTCCCGAGAGATTGAATGTAACGCAACCAAAACTCACTAGGGGCTTTCCATTAACGTTGATTCACACTAGAAACTATGACCACATTAATCATATTTATCCAGTTGGTATGCGTGATATTACAATCAACTTTTTATTTATATTTTAAATCGACTATACTAAAAGTTAACCGATTTTCATTAGTTTATCATAAATTTTCAAAAGCAAAACTCGGCTCTTATAAAAAGCGCAATGATCTGTTTATTAAGGCTCTGTGTTTACACGGGTCAATAAACTAGTATTGTATATTTTGATAAAAAAAAAATAAGACTTATATATTGATTTTACTTAATCTTTAGACAGAGATAACAACCACTATTTATACATGATTAACAAAGATCTATTGAGAGAAATAAACTTAGGCTAGGGGGAGTGGCAACTTAAAATCCCACCGTCACGTCGGCTCCACCTCAACTTTCTCTTTCCTCTCACTAACCCACTCAAAACTCACCTTTCAAGGTTCTTAAGGAAAAAAAACCCACCACCACCTCACCTCCACCTCATCTTTCCACTATCACTTTTATTTAATTTATTTATAAAATACATACTTTTATTTCATCAAATTAAAAAACGATACACGCGGATAAATACAAACATTAAAAATATTAGGCATTATTAGCCAAGTGCTGGATTAAATCGGATCGAAGGTTTTGATGCACTTGAGATGATCTGATGTATCCCATAACAACATGAATTTCTTCCGTGCTTCGTACCAGATCGTCCGGTTGTTGTGCTTCTCCTCGGAACCATTTGGGACTTATCGCATATTCTTTGTGTTTACGAATCATATTATGCATTATGATGCATGCATACATCATATTAACAAGTCTTTCTTTCTTCAAAGCACGTGCTGGATTGGCGATTATGACCCATTTCTTTTTCAGAACACCAAACGCGCGTTCCACATCCTTCCTTGCCGATTCTTGCTTCTGCTTATGCAATATTCGACTGTGGTCATCGTTAGATGGTTCTGGAATCGTCTTAACAAGTGGAGCTAATTCGGGGTATATCCCGTCAGTAAGATAGTATCCAAATGGATAATTAACGTCGTTAGCCGTAAAAGGGACCTCTGGTGCTCGTCCTGTTTTCAAATCGTTAAACAAAGGGGATTGATATAACACATTGATGTCGTTGTTAGACCCAGAAACACCAAAGAAAGCATGCCATATCCACAAGTCTTCCGACGCAACAGCTTCCAACAAAATGAACGGGTTCGATCCGTGATCACGTCTAACATATTGCCCTTTATGGGCGTACGGACAACCAAACCACTCCCAGTCCGTACAGTCTAGACTTCCTAGCATCCTAGGGAAACCGTGCTTCCTTTCGTGATGTTGATATAGCAATTCAACATCACTCACCGTGGGTTTTCTCAGATATTCTGGCCCATAAATCGCCCTTATAGCAGAACAAAAATGATCAAGACTTTCCTGTGAAGTTCTTTTAGAGATTTGCAGATATTCATCTAAAAAGGCTGGACCAATGCCGTATGCCAATTGACGAATTACAGAAGTGCATTTCACCAATGGAGCAACGCCTTCTCTTCCGGTACAGTCGATATTTGAATTAAAGTAAGGATAATGTGCAGTTACAGCCGTAACTATATCGTTGAAAAGTGATCGATCCATTCGATATGTCTTTCGGAATGCACGTTCGTCGTAGATCGGGTTGTCAGTGAAAAACACGGCAAGTAAACGATCATGGGCACCATAACGATCTCGATTAACCGGGTTTCTAGACACTTTTTGTCGTCTATTTCGAAAAAACGCCATCGCTTTTGCTAGCAACCGGACACGAGGGCTATTCATCAAAGTTTCTTCATCTTCGATCATTAGATCGGGGTACATAAATGTATATTCATCAATGTTTTTCATGCTAAAAATTTAGAATTTTTAGAAAAGATGATTTTTTTGATTGAGAGAAAGATGAAATGAGAGATATGAAAAAAAGAAGAAGTGAAAATGAGGATTATATAGAAATAAAATGAGGATGAAAAAGAAAGATTTGGGGTAGTGTGAATGGTGAGAAACTCACCTGTAGCGACTTTTTTTTGCCCTGGGAACCACAACCCACGCGTGGGTTTTTGAGGTGGGATAGTGAGGTTCATAGCAACCCACGCGTGGTTTTTTGCCACATGTATCCCACGGGTGGCTTTTTTGCACCACTCCCTCAGCCTTGTATGTAAGAACTTAGAATCTACTGTTTGTTAGAAATAGTGAAATATATATAATCAATACAATAGTTATTTAAGTTTTGTACTACTTCCGTCCACACAAAAATTACACAGTTTAAGAAAAATGTATTAATTACTGTTTTGTTTTCTATAAAAGCACAAAAAAGACATTTTTACCATTTACTAATTAATTAATGTTTATTTTATTTTTTTAAATATCAATATTGACTAAAGTTAATATAGTAAATTTAAACAAACTCAAGTATTATTTTTAAAAATTGACAATAATTTTAAGAAATATCGAAAATGAAAGATGGACAATAATTATGAGACGGGAGCAGTTTTTCATTGTGTCATTTAAATCCACCGACAATAGTTAGAAAAATTAATAAAAAAAACATAAATGAGGTGGGTGGATGTCCAACACCACATTCCAAATGCAAAGAAAACCATCCATTTCGGTCTTCCTTTGCGGTTTCATGGGACAGACACACTTTATTTTCATAAGATGCAAATATTCTTGGTGTAAAATAATAAAAAGTTATAACCATAGTCAATGTGACCTCAAACAAAATATTTAACAAAAATACCCATAAACAAAAACCTCACACGACTTGGTTGTAAAATCGGCCGAGTCTTGCATTATTTTGCCCATGCCATTGCTGTGTGGAGTGACCGTAACGGAGGGAGGACTCGGTCGTAAGTCACTTTATTACGAGCGATCTAGCAGCAATGTACAACCAGCGACGAAATCAAGAAAATGTTTTTTTTTAGCTAATTTTATTAATAAAAAAGCTTATACAATATCTTAAAAATGATGAACTACAACTTTATTTTATGTCTAAATCTATGCACCCCATTTTTCTTTTTCTCTTATCTTGGCTACACGAAAATAACAAATATAGATTCTATTTTGTGCCCATAACACGTTTTTAATTAAGAATGGGTCAGACATTTAAATATTTGGAAATGTAGTGTATGCATATGGGATGTGTTTTTAATACTTTAATTCGTTAAAACACTATGTATGGATTAAAAAAGTTAAATTTAGACATATTCTCAAAGTGCTATGTCACTATTTTACTCATGTATTTTTTTTTGGGTCTCATTAAATAGTTACGTTATTCACTTTTAAAAATAAAGATAAATTTTGTTCGAATTTATTGTAAATGTTTATCATATGTGAGAGTTGAACCCATAATTCATCCTGGTCCCATAACCTGATTGTGCCTTCTACACGCACCGACATAATATAGTGTTTTATCGATTATCAGTATCAAAATTATTGTTTATATTTTTTTTTCGTTTTTTTTAAATTATTATTCATTTTAAAAAATAAAGATAAATTTTGTTTGAATTTATCATATTATCTTAATTTGTGATTATTATTACAAATAATAAAAAAGTTTTAATTAATTAGTTAGGATAAAAGTGTGGTACTGTAAAAAGTAAGAGAGAATATCCTGTAATAGTTGTATTTTTCTTAATAATAAAAAAGTTAATTTTTTCCTTTTTAGATAATTAAAAACACCCGTTAACATAAAAACTAACGTTATAAACGATCGTTCGCTAAATGGTGACGTTACCACATTATAACCAACAATATAAACGTCTTGTTCAAGTTGTAAATTTTTTTAAAATACGTTAATGGTATCAATAATAAAAAAATAACTTTTTTTTTAATAAATTTCATAAAGTTTATTGTTATTTAATAGCATTCACTTTTATTTTATCTATAAGAACTTGTTATATTGCAAATTTGCATTTAACGGTTCTAAATGTGTGAGTCACGATACATTTTGCGAATTTATACCTACATTTCTTACCTATATTATAAACTACAAAAACATTTACAAATAAAATGAGATTATAGTTGGTCATGAATCAGGGTAACTCTTATATGCTTGTTGCTATAAGCATAACGAGGTATGTTGCTCGCGTTTTACGATAAAAGGTGCATAATTAACGGTTGCAGTGCATTAATAATATAAAAGATTAATTCGTCAATGATTGGTCAATGAAACCTCAAGAACTATTTTGATAAAAAAAAATTAAATGTGTATTATGTTTCAACATTTTTATGAAATCATACATATGTCAGAAGCATTGCAATATTAGGTTTGTTTGGTTCGCAGTTAGATGGCCTTTTCAACGGTATTTTTTCTTCAAAAGAATCGATAGATATACTCTTCATATTTGATAATAAAGTTCGTTATATCAAAAAGGTAAAAATAGTTAAAAGTTTAAAGTCGTTTTTGTAAGAGAGAAAGGTGTCACATCACCACAACAACCCTACCAACCCTCTTCATTTGGGTCACATAGTTGCCACAACTAACAAAATTACCCCTTACTCACAACACACCTAACCTCCTCTTCACTTTGACCCCACCATTATATATATATTTTTTTTCATTTTCTCACAAATTTGAATTCATTTCATTTAAATTAAAATTAAAAATATTTAAATAAAAATATATTACGAAAATAAAATACAATCTTATACTAAAAACATTTTAAGAATTTATAAAAATTATAAAATTTTAACCAGAAAATGATAATTACCAAACCCCGTGGATAAAAATTATAAATTTAATTAAAAAAATATAAAAAAAAATCCACCTCACCCATCCTTTCTTCTTCTTCTTTGTTTACCAAAAATCACACATACACATACCACACACACCAGAAAACACACACATCACACACACTTTTTCAAAAGAAATAAACAAGAAAGAAAGAGAAAAAAAAGTGAAGAAAGAAGAAAAAAAGAAATCCCCACGACTATTTTGATTACGTGTCTCGTCGTTCAGATTTCGATTTTCCGAAATCTCCACGGCGAAGAAGGGGTGGGTGTAGCAACGGGAGGCGACGAGTCTCGACGAGAGTGCTACGTCGGAACGACGAGGCTACCCAAGCCGATGACACCCTCCTCTCTAACACTTTCGATTATGTAAAGGATTTTTTGTAATTTTTAACATTCAATGCCATTTGTTTTGGTAGGGTTTTCAAAACGACGCCATAGATGAATGAAATAACTTTGAAAAATCATTTATGACGTCGTTTGTAAAACCCGAATAAAATACATCATAACATTAAATGCATGAAAACACGGATAAATTAAAAATCTATAAATTTATTTAAAACACGACTCGTATCATGAATAATTAATATAAGCATTACGTATCTTAATTTATTACGACAAGTGATACGTGAGTTAATTGCTAGATAATATGTATTTACGTATTAAAACACGACAAAGACTAACATGAACTTAAAACACGAACATGTATCATGAATATTAATACACGAGAATAAGTATAAGTCGAAAACACAAAATATATATATATAGGGGTTGTTTGGTCGGCTTATTAAAAAGAAACAAAGAAAATGGCCCAAGGCCCAGTCCACCAAGAGTGATAAAACAAAAACAAGCGCGTGATTTCTTTCCCATTTGTCAAAACATAGAAAACAACAAAGAAACCCTAATATGTTCTTATGGCCGCCGATTTTTCAAAGAAGAAAAGGGAAAAGAAGAATTGTTTGATCTTTGATTCGATTACAAGTATTGTTCGTGATTCATATCTTTTAATCACCACATGATCCGGTATCCTATAATCTTAATCCCTTGTTTTATTTTCTTTTAAATCATGCTTATTAATTGGATACATGAACACTTGATGTTAATTATTATTAAAACATGAAAAGTAGTCAAGATTTAATGGAGTTTTGGTTCGAGTTCACGGAAACCGAAAGTCTTTAGACTCTCGGTGGGGTTTTTACCAGGCCACCCGCAACCCACTAAGGGTCGGTGGTGGCTTTGTGCAGTCGGCCGCAACCCACAGCCCCAACAGGAGTGTTTGTTTTGAAAGCAGTGGCAACCGAGATCCCTAGGATCTCGGTGGGTTTTAATTGGACAGCAGGGGGAAACTGCACAGGGCAACATCTAGCTTTGGCTAGCAGCAGGAACCGGCCTAGGCCGGAGGGACTGCTGTGGACAGCAATGGCTAACCGGCACAACCGGTGGCTGCTGTTGGTTGTCGGCAACAAGGCCACAACCCTTGCGGTTGTGGTGGGTACTTGGTTCGAGGCCAAACCGAGACATGGGTGTCTCGGTGTGGGATCGGCTCGGGTTCGGGTACACGACAACACACAAAGGGGCGTGTTTGGATTATTATTTTACAAAAGTTATACAAGGGTTAATTTAATTAATAAATAAATAAAATCATGAATAATTAATTAAATTAATTAAATAGGACTTAGGATATAATTTTACTTGTATAATTATCATGACTTAATCACATGGCCAATAGATTAAAATTATCATTAATATAATTATTTCATGGTATAAGTTCATGTTATATTAATTAATTAAGAAACTTAGCTTAATTAATTTATATTTATTTTAAACAAGGTTTAATTAAATTAATAACATGCTTTAATTTAATTATACATTAATCATTAAGGTAAAGTTTAATTAATAAATCATGTAATATTATTAATATAATTATTTCATGACATAAGTTTATGTTACATTAATTAATTAAGAAACTTAACTTAATTAATTTATATTTATTTTAACTAAGATTTAATTAAATTAATAACATGCTTTAATTTAATTATACATTAATCATTAAGGTAAAGTTTAATTAATAAATCATGTAATATTATTAACTAAGAATTACTTATTATATCATGTATTATTATTATTAATTAATAATTATATGTTAAGACTAAGTATTTAATATTAATAAACTTTACTATATAATAATCATGCCTTATAATATGCTTATTAAAACTATAGCTTATATCATTTACTTATTTAATAAGCTTATTATTAGTTATGGAAACATGCTAAATATGGAAATATACTAAATATGAAAACATGCTATTTATAGAAAGATATTAAATATGGAAACATGCTATTTATGAAAACATACTAAATACGGAAACTTTCTATTTTTGGGAACTTACTAACTATGAAAACTTACTACTTATGGAAACTTACTATTTATGGAAACTTGCTATTTTTAGAAAGTTACTTATTATGTTATAACAAGTATTATAACACATAAAACATGAAATACACTAATAAAGAACACATGAAACACTAAGAAACACATGATAAAACATGAAACAGTAAAACAAGACAAGAACAGGTAAATCAAGTTAAGAACATGCTAAGTAAACTAATAATCAGTAAGTATAAGTTAAACAGACAACTCATTCATGTCCCTTTTATTATGTAGTGTTGGTCCCTTGTAATTAGAACTATACTTAAGTATACTAAGTATAGTCCTAACCCATGGTTAAGTAATGAAATAAACTTAATACAAGTAAGTAAATAACACAAAGGTTTTCCACGTTTAACTCTTATCTTCATTAAAGAATTATACCCTATTGTATACGAAGTTACAATAGGGATTGAATAGACAATGTGTGGTTTTGTGATCTCCTCACTAACAAGCTAGTCCAATCCTAACGATTGCTAAGCTTGACGATTCTATCAACAAGAGTTTAGAACTCAAGTGTGTGATCGTGTTTGGAGGAGAGAAAACTTGTTTGTGAATGTCTAGAGAATTTAGTGCACAAACTTATTTTCTCTCCTTTACAAGCATCCTATTTATAGAAGGAAAGGTGGGTAGAAGACAATAATTGCCATGTGCAATTCTTATCTTATTGGTACAATGTAGTATCTTGTCTTACCTTATTCTAAGTAGTAAGACGTAAGTCCTTTACTCTTGTCAGTACCCCATCTATCCCAAAAGGGTAAGTCACGCTAATTGTGTGATGTACTTCATCTTGTCACAATTCAATTTATCCTGCCTTTACTTCAGTCTTGGAGAATGCTTGTTTTCTTCAGGGAGATCATATGGGGTTGAGTGAGTCTATTACCACAACTCACTGAACCCATCACCTTCTTCTTCGTCATATAAGACATTCTTTGAGCTTCGCCTCTCTAAATGCTTGAGTCTTTCTTTTAGACTCAGTCTAGGAACTCGAAGGCAACTCACTGAGTGACTGTTCACTCAGTGACTTTGTTATGTTCAAGGTTAACACTTCACTTAGGCTAATTGTTATTCAAATCCATCAGGGAGGTCATTAGGTTCTGAATTGACCTAACAATCTCCCCCTATTTGGATATAAAATTTGCCTAAGTGAAATTTTTATAATTGAGTAAAGAGGCTTCTTCTTATTACAAACTATTCTACTGATGAAAGGACTTGATATAACAAAGTACTTCATTTTCATTCGTTATTACATAAGACTGAATAGTCTGATACAAGAAATATAAATAAAACAAAAGATTACATTTATTTAGGAATCCATTGCTTCCCTCTTCACCCTTGATGACTTTAACACCTTTTCTTTGTCAGGCCTCCTAACAATTATCTCCCTGAGCTTCTCAGCAAATCTTTTATTCTCATCAGTCTGAACTTGTCCAGCCATCACAAGAAAGATGAGAACACTCTCAGTAGTGTATTTCTTTATGTCACTCATTCTTTGAAATGCTTGATCCCCAAATACATCAATGAAGAAGATACCCCACTCAGGTTCTTCTATAACCATGTTGTTCACAAAGGGGACATTTTCAGGGAGGGTACGATTGCAGTCTAACCCATGGATCTTAGTCTCAGCTTCAAGCTCAACTCTTTTTATCTTTATTCCCTGAGTCTTGGTAGGATCCTGTTCAGTTAAAGGAAGATCTTCAGTGATTCCTAATTGTTCCTTCATCTGATTCAACCTCTCATATCTCTTACTGAGAGAGTTGAGTATTTCAGGGACACATTTGTTTGTTTTGGTCCTGAAGATCCTTCCCATTTCGTCCCACTTACTAAGACCGAAATCACCAAATGAAAATTTCTTCATAACTTCAAAATTCCTCTCATCATTGTTTCTGTAGACAGATACTGAGACAGGTGTGGTATGAGGAATGATCTAAAGGTTAGTAATTGGTTCAGGCTTTCTCTTTTGGGTGACGACTTTGGTGTACTGGTCATACAGTTTCTTAAGTTGGGTGTTTCTTTGTTGTTGCTTCAAGACCATTTCATCCTGAATGGCCTTGAGTTCTTCCTCCTGCTTTTGGATGAACTCCTCTCCCCCTTTCTTGCTCAGCAAGACCTCAGGGTTACCACCCACTTCTTTCACAAACTCAGTGGATACCTTCAAGATCTCAGCCCTTGTTGCTTCATTAGCCTTAGCCGACTCTATTCTATCTAAGTATACTTGGATTTGATCAGGAGTCATCTTGTACATTATTCCATTAATCTCATATGGTACCAAGACAATGGCATCAGGATCAGGCCTTGTTTCTCTTGAAGCTTTTACAAGTTTCTTTGGTAGAGGTGTTAGGGTTTCATTAGCAATACCTTTGCCCTTATCTAACTTAGATATTGAGGGCTCAGGATTGGGAGGAATTGAGTTTAAGGGTTGGGGTTGTGCTAGTCTTTCCTGCTCCCCCTCAGTGTGAGAAGGAGGTTCAGTCCAAGTTAACATCATTGGTGGCATATTCTCCCCCTAAAAAGTTGAAGGATAAGCCTGACTAATCCCAGCTTTTGCCCTATGTGAGGGTTCTGAGGTGGTGGAGGATCCCTTGAAAGCCTGAAACATCTCAGTCACCATTTCCTTCATGGACTGAGTGTCAGCTTTGATAGTTTGAACATCCGACTGAATAAGGGATTGAGTGTTTTCTATGGTGGTGATCCTTGTCCTTAGCCTAGTAATATCAGCTTCTTTCAGGGATTTGGAGATGTCAGAGAGATTGGAGGCATTAGCCATGTATCCTTGTGCAGCCCTTGACAACCTGAACTCTGCTTCAGCATCCATATGAACATCCTCATAGATGGCATCACATTTCCCTTTCACCACATCCAAGTCAGACCTGAGAGAGTCTAACCTAGTGAAAACCTCAGTGAGCCTGTCCACCTTCAGTAACTCAAGTAATTGACCAACTCTGGAATTGGACTCAGTGGTACTAGTGATCAGTCCATGCAGAGTTGTCTTCAAGGACACATTTGCTTCGACAGTAGCAAGAGCATGGTTAAGGAAGTTGATGAGCTTCTTCTCTTGATTTTCATGACTATTGTTAACAGAGCTGATGAATTCCATTTGGTTATCTACCTGAATTCTCATCTTCTCCTCAGCCACATCAAACCTATCACCATATGTCCTGAACTCATCAAGGAGTTCATCAGCCTTTGAAGCCAAGTCTTCATGAACCTGAGTGACCTCAACTTTCAAGGCCTTGGAAGCATGAGTTAATACATCCTTGAGAGTTGCTTTCAAAACTTTCTCATCCAGAACCACAGTCTGAGTCCCCAACGGAGAGGTGTCAAGTTTTGCCTCTTGGGAGGGCTTTTTCGGTACCTCAGGGGAGGGATCTTTTTGTTCAGATGCCTCAGGGAAGGGCTTTTGTTGAGCCTAAGGGGAGGGCGGTATGTCCTCGAACACTGGTGGGGACTGCGGCTTCTGGTCTGACTGAGGAGGGGCCTGAGTTTCAAGTTCATTCCCAGCCTCAATCATATCATCGTCGTCACTGAAACCTTGGAGTAACTCGTCAGGCTCCTCGAGTAAACTTATAAAATCTCCAAAGTTCAGTGAACCCTTAGGTTTATCCAGCTCCCCTTCAAAAGAAGGTTTGCCTTTGTTATCGTCACTCCCTGCCCCAAATCCTGAGGCTTGGGATTTAGCCAACTGATACTCAGGGGCAGTTTGTGATTGATTAGTTGTGGATGTAAGATCCCTATCAGCGGGGTGTTCTACCCGTGGGCATCCCTCTGAGTCTTTGGGATCAAGAGTGGTTCCCTCAGGCAAAGACTTTTGTTTTAGTATGCCTTCATCGGGAGTTGTGAAAGGGAGATTCCTATCAGCGGGATGTTTTACCCGTGGGCGTCCCTCTGAGTCTAAGGAATCAAGTTTTGGGTCCTCAGGAAAAGACTTTTGAGCTAGTGTGCCTTCATTGGACTTGGTGGAAGTGATAGGCCTATCAGCGAGGTGTGTTACCCGTGGGCGTTTCTCTGAGTCTTTGGCCTTAGTTTTGACCTCAGGCAAAGTTTGTGATTTACGAATGCCCTCATCAGTCTGAGTGGAAGGCAGTCCCGTAGGAGAAGGTTGTTTGTTTCCTTCTCCATCAAGAGGACCAGTATGTTGGCCCGTCGACCTTGACTATGATGTATCAAGGCCTCCCGAAAGCTCTTTCCCTTGGGGTATTTGAAGCTTGGTCTGAACAAGGGTAGTCTTTTTAGCCTTGGCCTTTTTGGGTCGTTCCTCGGAAGCCTCAGGGCCCTGTGCCTTTGTTGGTTTGGTCTTTGGCACAGTCTGAGTCTTCTTGTTCCCCTTCTTTGGTAATAAGGGAATGGGAGACACGGATGATTTACGACTGATCACCTCAGTCATGTGAGCCGTCAATGCAATGAGGTTGACTTCAGATGGGTTCTTTGAAAAGTTTGTGGAACTCAGGATGGGAGTAGAAAAAACATTAAATTTTTCCTGAGTGTAAAGGAAACCCAGTAACCGTTCTAAGGCGCATGATATGAATCTTGGGTAAGAAACATACTTTTGCCTAGACTCCTTCAGGAGCCTGGTTACGAGATCATTATAAACGATCTCTCCTATGTCAATCTTCAGTCCATTAATAAGACTATAGATTAGCATCTGTTGAGTAGAATTAACTTGCTCAGTAGATGAATAGTTCCCACCGATCACCTGAATCACAAACGTGACCAGGATCCTCCAAGCCATGGGGAAAACAGTTTTGATTAATGGGGTTTTAGTCACAAGTAACTCAGGGACCCCAATTTCTTTTAGTCCTTTTTTAACTGACTCCATGTCAGGATGTGCAACATACTTTCCATTGTTATAATCAAGTCCACTGCTTTGACAAAATATTTTGAAGTCTAAAATCAATGGTGTCTTCCCATTGTTTGCAGTTAACATGATGACACAGTTCTTATGTGACTTGATCTCAGACCCTTGAGATCCTTCAGGCCCTTGGGTAGGGGTTACAACCACAGCCGTAAAACAGAAATCCCTCAGATATTCATGGTAGAAGACTGAGGGGGTTTTGTAAAAGCATCAGCCTAATCACAGTTTTTCAAGAATTTGCAAATTGGTTTGTAGGTTGATACACTACTAGGGTAATTGAAATTTCCCTCGTAGTTGTTTCCTGCAAAATGGACACCCTCATTGGTTAGATGTTCAGCCTGAGGGGCATATTTGATAGCTTTGGACATTCCATTAAAGATAGCTTTTAAAGATTTGAAAAAGGACAATGGCAATTTGTGGAAATCAAATCAAGACTTGTTTCTTGTTATAATACAACAAGATTCACCAAGTGACCTAATGAGAACTTTTGCCTTATAAAAAGGATCAAGAGTTATAAACAATAGGTAATTTTGATAGTTTGTGCTATATACCAATAAAACAAGTGATCAATGTGATTGCCTTTTTACAGGAAACCTTTTCTGGAAACTCGTTTGAACACACACACTTTTTCTTTGAGAGAAAATTTTGGCAGAGTAAAATTGCAAGTTCTTTTGTGTGTGTGTTTGTTTTGATTGAGGGGTATTTATAGGCTCAGATGTGAAAGAGATTTTTATTTGTTATAATTTCTTTTCACATCCGCATTAAATGAAAGCGTACAAGTGGTCCCCCTAATTTCTTGGCAACTGTTCTATTACTGCAAAGATAACTCTTTTTGCAGAGATGACGTGGGGTCACGTGCATTTGAAAGGACGTTTTTACAACGGATTTTGCTAGAAAAAGGGTAAGCATTTAATGCTTGGTGGGATACTTGACATGAGTGACCCCTTGACTGGTTTATGACAATTTGTTGAAGGAATATATGTTCCTTATTTAATATTGTGACTCACCAACCTAGGAAATTAAGTAACTAAATCCTTAGAGCATTTAGTTACATCATTTAATGTACCTCAGTGTCAAGGGAAAGACGATAGGATATATTTACTCAGAGAGAGGATCAAGAATATACATTATACTGAATCCAATGTCATTAGGGAGACTGATTAATCAATATTCAACATACCAAGTTCAGCTTTCAGTCTAGTGAACGTTGGTTCATCCAAAGGTTTGGTGAAAATATCAGCTAGCTGATATTCAGTAGGGATGAAATGTAATTCAATATCTCCTTTTAAGATGTGATCCCTGAGGAAATGATATCTTATGTCTATGTGTTTAGTCCTTGAATGCAGGACTGAATTATTTGAAATGGCAATTGCACTGGTGTTGTCACAAAAGATAGGAACTACTATATATAACACATTATAGTCCCTGAGTTGACTTTTCATCCAAAGGATGTTTGCACAACAACCAGCAACTGCCACGTATTCAGCCTCAGCAGAGGACATTGCGATTGACTGTTGTTTCTTTGCACTCCAACATACTAGCTTGCCACCTAGGAATTGACATCCACCTGAGGTACTTTTTCTATCCATATTGCAGCCAGCATAGTCTAAGTCTGAGTATCCTTTAAGATCGAAGCCTGAGCAACGAGGATACCATAGACCTAGTGAGGGAGTACCCTTCAGGTACCTGAAGATTCGTTTAACAGCAGTAAGATGTGATTCTTTGGGATCGGCCTGATATCTTGCACATAAGATTGTTGAGAACTGAATATCAGGCCTGGTTGTAGTTAGGTACATTAATGATCCAATCATTCCCCTGAATAAGGTTTGATTGACTGATTTGCCAGTAAGATCAGGACCTAAGTTGTTGGGGGGAACCATGGGAGTCTTCACTGAAGCACACTCAGAGATATCATATTTCTTAACTATTTCTCTGGTGTATTTTTCTTGACAGACTGAGATCCCTTTGTCCCCCTGTTTGATTTGTAGTCCAAGAAAATATGTTAACTCACCCATCATACTCATTTCAAATTTCTTTGTCATAAGTTTTTCAAACTTTCTACAAAGATTATAGTTAGTAGATCCGAATATGATGTCATCAACATATATCTGAACTAGTAGAACATCCTCCTTGGTTCTGAAGATAAACAAGGTGTTGTCTATCTTCCCCCTGACAAATTTGTTCATTATCAGGAATGTAGAGAGAGTTTCATACCATGCCTTTGGTGCTTGTTTCAGTCCATAAAGGGCTTTATCAAGTTTGCAAACATGGTTTGGGAAATCAGAACTCTCAAAACCATGAGGCTGAGCAACATAAACTTCTTCAGTGATCTTTCCATTCAGGAAGGCACTTTTTACCTCTATTTGGAAAACTTTGAAGTTCATCTAAGTAGCATAGGCAAGGAAGATCCTGATGGCTTCCATTCTTGCTACATGGGCGAAGGTTTCCTCATAGTCGATCCCTTCAAGTTGACCACACCCCTGAACAACCAACCTAGATTTATTTTTAATGACAATTCCATCTTCATCAGTCTTGTTTTTAAATACCCATTTTGTACCAAGAGCTGATTTCCCTTTGGGGAGAGGAACTAGTTTCCACACTTTGTTCCTGAGGAATTGGTTGAGTTCTTCTTGCATGGCCTCAACCCACCCTGGATGTGTCAGGGCCTCTGAAACCTTCTTTGGTTCAATTTCAGAGAGAAAGTCTGCAAACTGACATTCAGGGGCTGAGGCAGCAGAGAGTTTAGCAGCCTGACTGCGTGTGTGCATCCCCTTAGATACATCACCAATTATATTTACAAGCTCTATATATTGTTGTCTTGACCATCTGTCCTGAGGACTTTGATTAGAGCTTGTAGATGGTTGGTGATTATGAGGGACTAGAGATTCAGTACATTGTACTGGGACATCACCTCCTACTGAAGGATTTTCAGTAATAGGGAGATCGATATTTTCATCACTTGTCCCTTCAGTGTTCTCATAGATGGGTGAATCATTCGATTCATTAACTTGAGAAGTGATAACTTCAGGGACATGTTGAGGTTTGATTAAATTATCAATTGACCTATTGTGAGGTGATATATGGAAGGATATATCAGCATCAGTTTGATATTGCTTTGAGGGACAATGTTCATACTCATCAGGAGGATATCTTGATGAGTCATTGATCCCAATCTATTCCATTGTTTGATTTGTGAAGTTAATGGCATCCATACTTTCATCAAAGGTGACATGACCTTGAAATGTTTCTGCACAAATAATGAGGTGGATTAGTTTCTCTTGTGAGCCCACTTTTTAGTAGGCCCTTTGGCTCAAAGAGCCTGACGTCTTTCATCTCGTTTGAAGTACTCAAACTCAGCATGATCTGAGGTAGAATGAACATTGCTTCCATATGTTTTGTAGTTTAGCCCGACTGAGGATTCAGTACTTTGAGATGACTCAGCTAACATTCCTCTTCTGACCATGATGATTCTATTGTGTCCTGAGGTAGCGTGATCATTGCTTCCACAAATCTCACACTCAGGGTAATATACACAATCATCAGGTTTATGATCGGGAATGCCACAATGTGTACATGGTGGGTAAGGCTTGGCCTTGGATTTTCTGGTTTGTTGTGAGGTGGGCCTATAGTTGTAAGGCTGAACATTGTATCTTTTAGCATTTTTAATAGAAGCTATGTACATCTCATGATCTGTTGTCCTGTGATCTTCACTTTTACATTTCATGCAATAGAGAACTCTATAGCAGTCGTCAGTGGTGTGATTTGTATAGTGACATAGCTCACAGGTGGGTTTCTTTGTTTTAACTTTCTTAGAAGACTCGGGTTCAGTTTTGTTACTTGTTGATGATTCAGGCTGTGAGGACACATATGTTTCACCTTGAGTTTTAGAGGCTGAGTTCAGCTTCTCTTCCATGAAAAGTTGGAACAATCTACTTAACTCTTCTTGATTTACAATAGAAGTAGAGTTGACTGAGTATGTAGGAGTCCCTGAGGGAGATATAGGTTTGGTTGTTTTCTCAGTGACAGTTCCTGATTCAGTGTAATTTGGTATCACTTTTAAGTCAGGCTTTGTTTATTCAATACAACCTAACCCAGCTCTTCCTCTAGGTGAGTGTTCTTGATAAGACAATGGAATTAGTTCAGAACATGGACTTGCCCCTTGAAGATTCTTCAAAGGAGGTAGAGGAGTCTGAATGTCTTCAGCAACACTAGATGTTTCAGTGTTACTGACTTTATCAGTCTCTTCATTCAGACCAAGTTTTTCATTAATAGCCTGAGATTCATGAATTAATATTTTTCCAGTATTAAAGTTAGGAAGAACACTCTCAAGGTTTGATATCTCAACCCAGTCTTTTGACTTAGGAATCATTTCATGATCAAATCCAATTGAGGCAGGGATAAATGCCTTTTCACTCATTTCCTTAGTAGGTGCCTTTTCAATGAGTTGTCGTGCCCCAAGATTTTTCTTCTTTTGGGCAGGTATTTGATTGTTTACACACTGAGAAGCTAAGGTAGAGCTATTTGTCCATTTCTCATTGATGCGTTTTTCTTCCTTAAATTGTTCTTGAAGAGCATGATTGATTTTAGTAAGTTCAGTGTTCTGAAGTTGACAGCTTACTGCTTCAAGTTTAGCTTGTTTTAAAATTAATAAATCTTCTCTACATTTGTTTAATTCAAAAACAAGTTTATTATATTTTGAAAAAAGATTCAATTTCTGCTCTTCAACAAACGATATATCAATGTTAATATACTTAAGGAATTTTTTCCAATCAGATTCTTCATCCATAGAGAGAAGCATGTTTACCTTTCTCATAGTGATGTCAACCCATTCTCCATTTCGAGCATGATTCTTTCCAACTGATAATTCAAAATCAGCTAGAGCCATTAACACTTGATACCTGACTTCCTCATCTTCTGAGGACAAGTCTTCATCATCCCAATCAAAAGTATCAGCTACCAGCCCTTTGGCTTTGTTCTGAGCAGGCTTTTGAGTCTGAGCAACAGTAGGTTCAGCTTCCAATAATGCAAGTTTTGCTTTAACCTTTTTATACTCAGAATTATAGTTTTTCTCAATTTTCTTACTATTCTGAAAACTTTGGTTAATTGGAGAAGCCTGAATTAGTTTTGGTGTATACTTGGGTTGAAAATTGTCATTGCCTGATGAAAAATTTTGATTTTTATAAGAGGCCAATGGGGTTTTTGAAAGACAATATTTAGCAAAATGCCCAGTTTTACCACATCGATAGCAATCCACTCCCTCAGTGGATTGGTTATAAGCAAATCTAGTTCTTTTGATATAACGTTTGGTGTTTGCCAACATGGCCCTTTCATGATATTCCCTGTTTAAATCCCTTATGTATTCAGTACTAGATCTTTCATCCACCTCATCATCTGAGGTTTCCTGAAAATCTTGAACATTTGCATTTGAGTAAAAAGCAGTTGTAATGAGGCCATGCTCAATTTGAGTAGGTTTGGTTGAGGTGTCAGTTATTAAGGCCTTCTTGGACTCAGGATATCTTCTATTTATGAGATTATCTTCATAGATAAATCTCTCATAAATGTCTGCAATCCTTGAGAAAAACCAAGCCATTTTTCAGGGAGACTGTTCACAAAACTAACATTGATTTCATGCTTAGACAGTTTCACCCCGTCATTGGTTAGCTCATTGAGCAATGTTTTTACCTGGTGTAAGTCTGAGGAAGTGTTTCATATGGTTTGGCCCTGAAAGTGTTATATTCTAACTTCAGGTCCATAATCCTATTTTCCTTAGTGACGGATGGTCCTTCGAAACTATGAACAAGATATGTCCAAGTCTCTTTGGCCGTCTCACACTCGATGACAGCCTCCATAATATCGTCAGGAAGACAAGATATTATGATGCTTTTGAGTCGTTGGTCTTGATTGACCACTCTCCTTTCATCGTTAGACCATTGGTTTTCAGGTTTGTCATCACCAGCTGCTGTTTTTGGTTTGAATGGACCATTCTTAATACAAGTTATGTAATAAGGTTCCATTCCCATCAAATAACATAGCATTCTTTTCTTCCATTTGTTAAATCTTTCAACTTCTAACTTAGGAGCGTTAACAGAGTAACTCGCTCCTTTTTTGTTAACAAGTTGGGGTACATTACTTTCAGCCATAATGGATCAAGGTTTTAAAAACTTTCAGACAGTGGTTAAAAGTTTTATAATCCTACCGCTCTGATACCACTTGTTGGCCCCTTGTAATTAGTACTATACTTAAGTATACTAAGTATAGTCCTAACCCATGGTTAAGTAATGCAATAAACTTAATACAAGTAAGTAAATAACACAAAGGTATTCAACGTTTAACTCTTAGCTTTATTAAATAATTATACCCTATTGTATAGGAAGCTACAATAGGGATTGAATAGACAATGTGTGGTTTTGTGATCTCCTCACTAACAAGCTAGTTCAATCCTAACGATTGCTAAGCTTGAAGATACTATCAACAAGAGTTTAGAACTCAAGTGTGTGATCGTGTTTGGAGGAGAGAAAACTTGTTTGTGAATTTCTAAAGCATTTAGTGCACAAAATTATTTTATCTCCTTTACAAGCATCCTATTTATAGAAGGAAAGGTGGGTAGAAGACAATAATTGCCCATGTGTAATTCTTGTCTTATTGGTACAATGTAGTATCTTGTCTTACCCTATTCTAAGTAGTAAGACGTAAGTCCTTTACTCTTGTCAGTACCCCATCTATCCCAAAAGGGTAAGTCACGCTAATTGTGTGATGTACTTCATCTTGTCACAATTCAATTTATCCTGCCTTTACTTCAGTCTTGGAGAATGCTTGTTTTCTTCAGGGAGATCATATGGGGTTGAGTGAGTCTATTACCACAACTCACTGAACCCATCACCTTCTTCTTCGTCATAGAAGACATTCTTTGAGCTTCGCCTCTCTAAATGCTTGAATCTTTCTTTTAGACTTAGTCTAGGAACTCGAAGGCAACTCACTGAGTGACTGTTCACTCAGTGACTTTGTTATGTTCAAGGTTAACACTTCACTTAGGCTGATTGCTATTCAAATCCATCAGGGAGGTCATTAGGTTCTGAATTGACCTAACATGTAGCTATCGTGAAGTCGGAGTAATTCATCCATTTTCGTTTTCATCCTCATTACTGGACATAAGGTACGGATATTTCATCATTCAGTAAGGACATTCTCTTCCTATACTTAGGATTTCCCGTTTGTAGCCATCTGTTTTCCCCAGTAGTTTACATTAAACTTAACAGTGATTAATATGATTAATATTTTAGATTGCCAGAGTTATATACATGCATGCCAGTTCCACCTAGTTATGGAGGTTCCATAACAGCAACACTTGAGGCATCGGTGTTATGGCTCTTCTGCGGTGAGAGTGATTTCTCGCGGCGTCCCTTTTCAGTTATTTGGCCTTTATATTATTATCATGTGGGGCGAATGGGTGCATCCTAGTACATGTTTATCAGATTGCAAGGTGACTGTGATGTGTGCTCTACATCCGTTACATGGAGTTGATCCCTCCACTCAGACTAGTATAATTAGAGGCAACTCCTCTAATTGCATGACGAGGTCACCCTTCTATGTATTCATGCACGTTGATGTATATCATGACCTATATGAGCTCATTGGGCATAAAAAAATACAGTTTTATGAATTAAACATAAGTCTTTTCAGTATAAACATAAACATCAGACTTTTTAGTATTAATCAGTTTAAAAACAACTTCCAGGTTTTCTAGGACTTACGTATTTTTCGCTGCTTGTCATGCTTTACTTATGTCTCAATTATTCTTATCATGTCATATATCCGTTCACTGAGCGTATTGCTCAGCCGTATTTTCCTTTCCATGTCCCAAAACGGTAGGTACCCAAGGACAGACTTGAGTATTTGGAGGACATGCATAGGATGGAAGCTGCCTTAGACTTCTTCTCCTTTTACTTCATATACTTATGCTTTCTTAGACACTTGTTTTGTCCTTCCTATTTCATTTACTATATTTGGGCTTATGTTTGGGAACCGATGTTTGATTCTGGTTTTCCCTTTATGGTCATTTATGTTTTAGGGCATTTACCTTACATGCTTTGATGACACGCCATAATTATCATGTAACGGTCCACTTATCAAATTGGGATGTTACATCGTTTGTAGCGATACTTTATATCTATTACAGTGAAAGTAAAATGTATCAAGTAAGATGGTCAAAGATGATTGAAGTTTATTTTGACATGACTATAAGATATAAAGCAGTGTTTGGATGTTTATGCATTTTACATGCTCACGATTTTCTATTAGTTATCCTTACAGATGAGCTAGGTTAACATATGTCAATGGTGAAATATCGAGCTACCCTTAAGCATTGTCTCGTGATTCTATTATTTTTTGGTTAATGCGATATGATATGTTTGTCACAAGGCATTTTTTAATGGCAATTTTTTATTAAAGCTAGCAAGATGCTAGAAGAAACATTAAAAAAAATCAAATAAGGGTTTTTTTAACCAAGACTCCCATGAGAATACCCTATTACATCGACTAGAACACCAATTATAAGAGAGAGATACAATATCATCAAAATTCACCGATCGTCTTGGAGGCGAGTCATAAAAAATGAAGTGATTGCGGAACACCCAAATAGACCACCAAGCAATATAAAAAATGCATTCAAACATAGCCTTGAGTTTGTGAGGAAGACGAATAGAGGCACACCAAGAGACCCAATCTGATAACGACGATAACTCTTGCCTTGAGTTTGTGAGCAAGGCATGTTTGGATTCTTTTTTAGAACATGCAGTTCATTGCAAAGAGCTCTCTAATTTGAAGTACACACATGCTATGGTTTAAGACGTTTCTTTTACATATCTAGGCGTGTCGAGATATCCATCAAGGAAAAGGCGCGTGTGAATTTCTTGCATGGCCCATCATATGAAAGATCTACACTAAAACCAACTCACGTTTTGGTTTTTGGACGGGTTGAAGGAAAACATGCATGTGTTGATCTAACTGGAGCTTCTCCTCTAGTGGGGTTGAGTAGTCTGGGCTTTGCAGCGGGCGAGGCTGCTTTGAAAGCCTCCCCTTGCTAACTAACGAAAAACGGTAAAACATGTATTGAAAATCAACATGTGTTTATTTCTTTTGCATATGATACATTTGGTTTCCTTGCACCTGAGGCAATAAAGCTAATTAGCAGGGTACAACGTGTTATGAACGATAATGTTAAGACACATAAATCTGCAAATGTTGAATTTAATAGAATTTACTTTGATATACAAAAAAGATAGCGACACAGCTTGTTCCTCTTTTGCTTTCTTCTGCTATGTTGTTCTTAATTAAAACCGTATTGCAATAAACACCTCATTAGGATTGAGTATCAGGTTAAAACCGATTGAAATTGAGTCGAATTAAAATTGATTTTGTAAAAGATATGAATCAATAAATGAATCGAAGTTACTCAGTTTGGTTCAATTTTGTGTCGACCTGTTTAATTCAGTTCGATTTATACGATTTAAGTGTGTATTCTCGGTATTGGCTCCAACCGAACCAAGTCCAAACTGAAAAATCATAAATGCATAAAACTGAGAACCAAACAAATTATAATCGGTTTTTGCCAGGCAGTTTGGTTTTTATTGAATCGGTTCGGCTCAGTATTTCGATTTGATTTATTTTTCAGCATGTTTTCCAAAGCTCTACAACTCATGCAAGCTTGTTCTGCGGTTGTCGGTTGCATTAGGCAACAGAAACAAAGAAACCTATTACACTTGCAAACAGCGGCAGACGCAGAAAAGTAGAGAGTGAGGGGCAATTTTTTTTTTCACAATAGCAAAGCGAAAAAATTAAAATTTGAATAAAAGACTGATTATTGTAACTTAAAAAGGGAGAATTTTTAGGTTTTATGCTAAATGTTGAACTTTAATGTGTGAGTGGGGGACAATCTAACTTTCGAGTGCGAGGCATTAAAAAAACGTTCAAAATTACCAAAAAATACATTATATTCTCGTATTTTTGTCTAGCCATGGAAGGCGGCGCCACCCCGCAGCCAATGAATAAATCCGCCCCTCCTTATAAACTAAAATTGCTTACAAATTCAGATTATATAACACATGTATATCTATCTACATCTACACTACATATAAAGGAAAAACCCCTAAACCTTGAATGTTGAAAAATGACTTAATTATGGAATTGTTGAAAAATTAAATCCATACAATTGGATATAATAGGAAATGTTGAAAAATTAAACTATAAACAATTGCATAAGTTATCGGGTCACGGGTTCAACCATCGGATTAATTCGGTCGAGTAACTTGGTCACGGGTTCGACCAACAGGTCAACCCGGTCGAGTCATCGGGTCACTGATCCACCATCGGACCAACCCGATTGAGTCACCGGGTAACGGGTTCCACCATCGGGTCAATCTTTTTTAGTCACGGGTTCAACCATCTGGTTAACCTGATCAAGTCACCGAGTCACGGGTTCGACAATCGGGTCAATCTTTTCGAGCCACCGGGTCACTGGTTTCGACCATCGAGTCAATACTGTCGAGTCACCGGGTCACTGGTTTCAACCACCGGGTCAATACTGTCGAGTCACCGGGTCACGGGTTGAACCACCGAGACACGGGTTCGATCACTGAGAACGGGCTCGCCTACCGGTTCAACCTGGACGAGTCACTATCTATCGCTAGGCAATTATTAGGTCACGAGTTCGACCACCTAATCAATTAACATATCATTAATTATACATCGTTAGGTAATTCCGCTGCTATGCGCGGGTAATCGTCTAGTTCCTTATAAAGCAAATTGATATCTCTCTCTTAAATAAATACAAAAATTTTAAGTAGTACAACAAATAAAGCATAATGTACAACTTATTAATACAAACAACAAACTAAAATTTGAGTAATACAACTTATTAATGCATATGCACAACCAAAACAAGCAAACGAACTTTTATAACACATTACATTTAAAACTATCATTAAAATGTAATTAATATTATAATTAAAACATTTCATTACCACAATTTACAGATAAAATAACATATTGTACAAAACAACAAATGTTACTACATCTTATTTTTCAAAATCATTTAATAACAATAAACATATAATTAATACACTCCATTACTTAAATATACAATTTTATATTCACCTTATAAAACAATTTAAAACATATATATATATATATATATATATACAATTTTCAATATCAAACCAGAATAACTGGTTCAACCGAGAACCAGAGTCACCATCGATTCGGTTAAACAATTAGATAAAGCTACATAAACCTTAAATTTTCGCTTTTTGAAATGTTGTTGTTAAAAAAACGTAAAGTTAAAATATTGTTCACCGAAATTATGTTACAGGTACCCGCAGCCGCATCGCGCATGTACCCTGCTATTTAATATTATACATATTTATATAATCCGCAAAATCAATAAAATTATGACTTCTTTTAAATAGAAGTTCTATACGACGTCTCATGAATATACTCTTTACGTTCCTTTCATAAAATAAAATGTGTAACATGAAGTAGATAAATATCTCCAATATACTTGGTGGTTTTTGTTCCATTAATCACACATATCAATGTCATAATAAAGAGAAAGGGATATAAAGAAAGAAAAAGCTAAAGGGGCCAGCTTTTTCAAAAATTGGATAATGTAAATCCCTTAATAAATAAACAGGATTAAATGAGATTTTGGGCATCAAAAGTCAAATTAAGAATAATCAAATAAAAATGTCCGTTATTCTTTTTCTTGATTTCAACTAACATGTCCCAAGGAATTTTGACCACTTTTTTTTTTTTTTCTAGACCCATGACATCAATAAGTTGCTCTAAAATATTTAGGAGCGGTGAACGTTAAATTATATGATTTTTAATTTTTGTTTGATGAGTAATAAGCAACTTTATTTTTTTTTTCAGTATTTAGACGTGTTGAACATTTATAAGTTGTTTTATATATTATTATTAAACCTATAACTACAATATTAAATATTTTTATTAATTTAGTGCTACTATTGTTTACGACTACTTTACACTCTAGTTAGTGGCGGACGCAGGATATTGGGTTGTGGGGGGTATTTTTTTTTTTTTTTTTACAATAGCTGTCAAAAAATTACACTGTAATATAGTATTTCTGGTCCAGCTATGAGGGGCGACGCCACCCCATACACAATACATGCATCCGCCCCTGACTCTAGTTGATATACAAATTTGTGCGCTCACAAAAGTGTCATAACTCATAACCAGAGACCTTAAACTTCGTAACTCTACACTTTCGGCTATGGATATTTATTGGTTCGGTTCTCGGGTTATTCGATTTAAACGATTTAGTTATTAAGGTGATTTTTTTTTATTCTAGTTTGGACGTTTCTGTTGATTGTTTTGGCATATAAGACCATTAGAGTCACTTGGTTTATAAACTTCGTATCGGTTTTTAATTATTTTTAATAATTTTCATTGAGTAACTTTTTATAAAAAAAATGGAACTAAGTTGAACTAGAACTCCTCGAACCGAATTTAATGTTTGATTTATCTTTGGGTTGATCCGAATAAACGAATTATATTATTTATTTTTAAAATCTATATAATTGAATTGATATTTTTTTAAAAAAAGTTTTTTAAGGTATAAAAGCTATTTTTATATTAAGTTAAAATTTTAATAAACATATATATATATATATATATATATATATATAATATTTAAAATGTTACTTTTTCCGTCCTAAATTTATAGTCTATACTTTTTCGGTTATCTCAAAATTATATTCTTCTTTAAAAAATAGATATAAGTAATGTAATAAGTAACCATATTTCATAATAGAAATTACATACTATATATAAATATATAAAGTTTTAATTAATTAAATAAGAATAAGAGTGTCATTTTTCAAAAAAGTAAGATAGAATGCAATGATAGTGATATTTTATAGTGAAAATTACCAAAAAGGTCTTTTTCTCAATATTCTTTTCCAAAAAACACTAAAAAAAATTTTTTTTTTCCCGATACGGTCCATGGCAACAAAGAATATAGGGTAACTGGATGCAGAATGCACCACGTATCCTCTGTTGCCCTATATCTTGGGGCAATTTGTCAGAATTGCCCTATTTTTTTGCACACTTGTCAAAATCTGAATGGTTGTTTTTTGGACTCAATTAAGAATTGCTCAAAATTGAAATACTCTTTTAATAATTATCCCTATTTTATACTTCTTCCCTCCCATAAAAGTAGTCCACCGACAAAAAACATGCAGTTTAATAAAAATATAATTGTTTAGCTTTTTCTCTCTTACTTTTAAACAATAAATTTTACCCTTAATCAATAATTTACAACTTTTTTATTGTTCGTAATAATATTCTCAAATGAGGATGATATAGTAAATTTAATCTATATTTTTATCTATACTATTAATTTAGAACGTCCAAAAATATTAACCCGAACTTTAATATGAGAAGGAGGGAGTAAAACAATATGTTTTTTTTTCGAACTAAAATTAATTTAAGACAGGAGTATTTCTTTTTTTTTACACATGTGGGTCCATTTACATACATTTAATATTGCATAGTTAATGATAATATCACATAAAACAACTATAACTAGACTACAAGCACAAAATTTTAAAATAATTTATTAGTGTTAGCCTAATGTCAACTTCCCACTTAAACATGAGCATTGAAAAAATGAACATGCAATAATCAATATACCTACCTTCTCTATCCTACTTTCTAACACATGATCAAGTCATCACTCACTCAATATACTTGTACTAGTCTTATACCACACCCATAACTCCATTTTTGCTTTTATAGTGCAAGAGGGTGTCAATTTTCCCACTTTATATTTTGTTTGCTTTAGTATTTTACAAGACAAAAATCAGTTTCCATTAATAGCAAGACCTAACTAGCTCTGCAAAATTTAGTTGCACCCTGCCCTTACTTCTTGTACTAGAAGAAGTATGGGTGGTAAGTACACTTTCCTTTTTTAGTGCATGTATTGAAGCTTTGCTTGTTAATGGAGCTTAAAGTGATTCTGAGGTTCATCACATTCTTGGTTTTGTTTGTTGTTTGTGATCCTTTGCCTCTTAGATCTTCTGGTAAGCTGTTTTTTTTTTTTTATGTTCATGGTTATAATTTCTTAAAAAATTTATGTTCTTTTAATGTTCTATAATGATCATTAGTATGCATTGGGATTCATAGTCATAATTCTAGGTTCTTGAAATTGTGATTTGTGAAGAGATTGATCATATGAGATATGCTAGCTAAATTTGTGCTGAATTCTCAGCTTGTTTTGTGAAGTTTTATGGATTTTCAGCTTATGATAACTTTTCATTTGATCCCCTAATTCTCAGCTTGTTTGTTGAAGTTTGTATGCATTTTCAGCTTATGATAACTGTTTATTTGATCCCCTAATTCTCAGCTTGTTTGGTGAAGTGTTACGATTTTTCGGCTTATGATAACTTTTCATTTGATCCCCTAATTCTCAGCTTGTTTAGTGAAGTTTTATGAATTTTCAGCTTATGATAACTTCTCATTTGATCCCCTAATTCTCAAATATTTTTCGCGAAAAAAGACTTCCATTTTTTATTGTGGTGTCTTTTCTTGGAGGATTCAATGTTTCTTAGTCTTTGTTTTTAGTATATTCTAGCTCATATACATACAATTGATAATTTGATATCAGGATTTGACTAAAATGGTTGTGGTTTTCGAATTGATAACCAGTTGTACGAATTTGGCTCGAAAGATGGTAGTAGTTTCTGAATTTCGATAATCGAAAGTAGACTTTTTTCTTCTTTTTTTTCTATGTTGTATGATCAATGATGCATATGGTTTGTTCTATGAAGTCATATGAAGAATGATACATAATTTTTTGACTTTTAGAGTCACATGAGTGAGTTTGCTAATTGCTAACTTAGCACGGTTTTATTACGAAAGTTAAGAACTTTGTTGTTCTTGTCGAAGAAAAACAATGTCGAGTCTACATTTTACATTAGAATTCACTGAATAGAAAGAAAAATCCATTAATTTAGAGTTCTTGATATGACTCTTTTGACCTTAATAGTCAAACATACTAATAGAAGCAAGTTCTTGTTGCAGACCATGTTAGTTCGCCGGCATTAGCTCCTAACCACTATGATAAACACTCACCGTCAAAGCATCATGGAACAAAATGGACAAAACGGGGACTTAGGCCTTTTTCTAGCATCTCTTTTCAAAGATACCATCATGAAAGATCAAAAGTTACTGATTTTGCACCTACACCCTCGTATCAAGTTCAACCACCAACTTACGTTCCGCAAGGTTAGTTCTGTCATTTGAAAACAATCGTAAAACTAGTCATTACATAAAGATTTAACTTAAAGTTCTATGCTCAACTTTAATAGGTTCACCTGGTCCTGCACCATCACCCGTTGATCCAACAAGCCGATTTGGTAAGCAAAGTTTCTATGCGTTGTTTTTTTTTTGTCATGTATAGTACATTGATTAATGACGATGTTATCATGCTTAGGGCCTTCAATATCTCCATCAAGCTCCTCGTTGACACCCATCCCAGTTTTTGCGCTACCTCCGCCTCCTCCTAATGAAGGTAATTATACAAATAACTATATGCTGATTAACCCCACCCAACCCGTTTTAACCGGTAATAGAATTACTGACCATTTAACCATACAAGGACTTGTGTCTTTTCGGACTGATTTTTATTTTTCGTTGCAGATTGTACAACAGTGATTTGCACACAGCCATTAACATACACACCAGCCGGATCACCTTGTGCTTGTGTATGGCCAATCGAAGTTAAGTTACGCCTCGCTATTTCCCCATACACGTTCTTTCCTTTGGTCTCTGAACTCGCCCATGAAATCGCAACCGGTGTTTCACTCAATGTAAGTCAAGCTCGAATCATGGGGGCCAATGCAGATGGCGAGCAGCTCGACAAAACCATTGTTCTCGTCAACTTAGTACCCCTAAAACAAAACTTTGACCCCGCCACTGCATTTTCAATTTATCAAATGTTCTGGAAGAAACAAGTTATCATAAACACGTCTCGTTTTGGTGCATATGAAGTTGTAAACATTAAATATCCAGGTACTACGAATACGTATCTCCTAATATACATATTTAAGGCCTTTCAAAATGTTAATTGTGTTTGGTTTTTATTTGATTTTAGGTCTTCCACCTTCTCCGCCTACGGTTCCTTTAAATGGTGATGTAACAGTCGATCAATCAGATTCTTTAAATAATAATAAAGGGATGCCTTTCAAGCCTATTGGAGTTGATATACCGAGGAACGGAAGGGAGAATAAGAGTAAAACAAATGGGAGCATAGTCACGGTGGTTATTTTATCGTCTGTGACAGCTTTTGTTGTTATCATTGGAGCCTTTTGGCTTTTGTTGATGAAATGTGGATGTTGTTGTTATTCTGATTCTCAAACGGAAAAAAATAGTCGTACACTTACATTGTCCCAAGGGAAACCATTAGGTAACACTCTGCTATGTACAAATTCTAATGTTCTTGCAATTAAGCAATCTTGTTTTGATAGTTTATCACATTTACGCTTTCATGACGCTACTGAGAGTTTATCAGGGACTGGAGAATCATTGATAGTTGGAAGCAGGAAAAGCTCAGAAACGATGTCGTTTAGCTCAAGTTTACTGGCATACACCGGAACTGCCAAGATTTATAGCTTGAGTGAGATTGAAAAAGCTACTGATAACTTTGATTCTCGTAATATACTTGGAGAAGGCGGTTTTGGTGTCGTTTATAGTGGCATTCTTGAAGATGAACGTAAAGTTGCTGTTAAAGTCCTTAAACGAGACGACAGACAAGGGAGTCGTGAGTTCTTGGCTGAAGTCGAGATGCTGAGTCGATTACACCACAGAAACTTGGTTAAATTGTTTGGGATATGCACAGACGACCATTTTCGATGCCTTGTTTATGAGCTTGTTCCGAATGGAAGTGTCGAATCTCATTTACATGGTAAATTAACATCATTTAACCCTTTCTTGATGTAATTAGAGAAAAATGACTTGACTCTTTATATTTTAAAATGTTTGACTCAGGCGCCGACAGAACTGCACCTCTTAGCTGGTGTGCACGAATGAAAATTGCTCTAGGAGCGGCTCGTGGTTTAGCTTATTTACATGAGGATTCAAGTCCTCGTGTCATTCATCGTGACTTTAAAGCGAGCAATATTTTACTTGAAAATGATTTTACACCTAAAGTTTCGGATTTTGGGTTGGCTAGAACGGCATTAGATGGTCATAAGCACATATCAACACATGTCATGGGAACGTTTGGGTACGTTCTTTTATCCTATTCGGTAGCTCAACTGCTGCTGTGTATATTTCACCGAAAAAACACGCTGTTTTACAAGTGTCTAGTTTAGCTCACTGCTTCTGCATCGCTGTTAACATCCGGCTTTTATGCATTTTATACAGTTACCTGGCCCCCGAATACGCTATGACTGGTCATCTTTTGGTGAAAAGTGACGTCTACAGCTACGGTGTAGTACTACTCGAGCTTCTAACAGGACGAAAGCCAGTGGACCTATTGCAGCCCCCAGGCCAAGAAAACCTTGTAGCATGGGCTCGACCACTGCTCACAAACAAGGAGGCTCTAGAGTTGATCATCGACCCTGACATCATGAACTCAGACACCCCATTTGACAGTATACTAAAAGTTGCAGCCATAGCATCAATGTGTGTGCAACCAGAAGTATCACACCGCCCGTTTATGGGTGAAGTTGTTCAAGCATTAAAGCTTGTGTGTAACGAGTTTGATGAGATAAGAGAGATGGCATCAAGAAGTTACAGCCGTGATGACGATCTTGACTTTGACCTGATGAATCAACCTGAGAGCCATCATCGTGAGATGAGTAGCTATGATTCAAAGATTGGGTTATCGGCTACAGACTTGAGGAGTACAATAGAAAACGTAGACGGGTTGGAGTCTGAATCATTTAGAAGGCAGTCCAATTCTGCTCCTTTGAAAATGGGGAAAAAGAAGCAGTTTTGGCGAAGGTTAAGAGGTTTGTCTAGAGGTAGTATGAGTGACCACGAGCACGAACACGGATTTTCTTCTAACTTATAAAGAAGAGGATCTTTCGACGAGTATGAGATATAGGCGCGTCATGGATTATGTACAGATTATTTCTCAGACATAAGATATCTAGCTCTGTTTGATTCAATAAGTAAGGCTCAGCGTATCTGATTAAAAACCAGATAACATTTTCTTTTGTCAACGATCGTAGAGAAAAACTGTTAAAAAGTAAGGCCGAACAAAATCAACCGAATACCAAAATGAACCAGCAAGCCGAGCGAAACTGTCCTTATTCGTTTCAATTTTTGGTTTTATGTGTTTATGGTTTTTGGTTCCGGGTGAGGTCAAAACCGAAGAAAAATGCACCTAAACAGGTTACTGCATTAGATATGACTTCAAAGTTCAAAGCAAGTTTCAGTACGGCTCGATTCAGTATGACTGGGTTCATCTTAAACTCAAAATCAATTTCCGGTTTGATTCGGTTTTAACCCGATGGCCGATGCTAAGCCCTGGTTATAAGTGATATGCATTAGATACAGATTCAAAGCAGGTTACTGCAAGTCTGCAACTACCTCTAAATCGTTGAACAAAGATGTTTTTCGCAAAGCAAAACAAAAAGAAACATTCTACGACACCTTTCTTTAAACAGCAGCAAAATAAAGCAAACTCGTAACTCGAGTCAAGCACATACACATGTAACATTTGCGGAGAATATATGATGCTCAAGACAAAATTCACCACAAACCGGAAGATCAAGAGCAGTAAAATTTACCAAGAACACTTGCCATATTACACCCATCGTATACAACAGACATTTAAAACACAAGTTTCACATGATTTGGGATTTCTCAAAGACCAAACTAAACCGAAATATATAAAAACCCTCCCATCGTCTATCGCACCAAACATAACACAGTTCTCCCAAGTGTTCCACAAGTTCCCTCGTCTTTGTCACTGCACTTGAGATGCATTCTATATGGTAAAGCCATAATACACAGCTCCTAGTACTCTCTACACTCTCGTAAATGTCACAAGTTTAGAGCCCGTTGACATGCTTTTTTTCCCGGTAAAATAAACAAGTTTTTTTAATAGATACAGAAGTGGGGTATCAGGTGAACCTGGATATTATTTGTCAACTGGTTCCAGCTCTTTGTCGTATTTAGGCGGACTAGTGTATTCCATTTCTTGTTCAATAGTTACCTCCGAGGAAGCAGTTGATGAGAAACCACTATTACTCCCTCCTACGCCGTCTTGAATAACCCTTGATGCTTGTGGTGGGGTCGAAGTATTTCTATGTACTTCACTGCTCGCGGGTCTTTGCCCTTGTTCAGCCAATTTTCTAAGAAGATTTGTGACTGTTGGAAGAAACTTGGTGGATAACGAGAGGATCCCCGGAAGCTGTATGAATAAATTATAAAAATTGATATATCAAGAAACAAGAAAAAGAATAAGTTGGCAATACGAAATTTTTAAGTTCATGAAAGTCAACTCACGGCGCCGTTGCGGAATTCACCAGAAATGTCTAACTGGACCCACAAAGCTTTGAATAGTAAGTAACTCACGAATATAATTAGCAGCCACAAAGGATTCCTGCAAAATAAAGATTCAAATTTAGTAAAGCCGCTTTTATGTAACGAAAAATATATAAAGGTCCGAAAGACGTAAAGATAAGGAGAACCTCAAAAGAGTCATAAACTCGTTGAATCCAAGGACCGCCATAGCAGCAATAGCCCATGGAGGTGGCAACCAGTTGTTGTTTCGCTTATTAGCTTCCTGAAACCGTGGCAGAAATCATTAAGAACCTAGACAGAGGTTCATATTGGTAATTTACAATCATTCAGCACTTCACGAACAATCAGTTTTTCATTTACTGCTTAATTTGGACAAACTCCACATATTCAGATGTTATTCTTAGTTGGATGAACTCGATGAAAAAACATACAAGCCATAACTTAATACACGATTCCCATAAGAACAAAGTAACAGAATACATCTGAAGTTCTCGACAAAAGATGTCAACAAAATGATAAACTCATACCTGGGAAGCAATAGCTTGAGTGATGGTATACTCGGTTTCTCTTTGAAATTGGGTCCACAAGGATTTACACTGAACGGGAGTTATTAGCGTCTTTGTAGCAGGAACCTGAACGTCATTAAATAAAGTCAGAAACAAGAAATATCCTCACACGATGCTCATACTTGGGTAGCAGATAACATGACACTACATTTAGATTTATTCACGGAAAATGGACAAATTCTATATATTCATGTAACGAAAGAAACCTATATGCCATAAGTAGTTAAGTACACAAAATACCTCTTCCCATGTGCTAGAGGCCAATGGGTCTGAGGTACTCTTGCCCGTGCCTTTCTTCGGATCCACTAATGTTAGGACTAGGGTATCCCCGATAGTATCAGTCTCTTCATCCAAACGAATTGCAGCCAGCACAGAGAGCAACTTTAAAGACTGGAAGATAAATATACATAAATGAACATATTGTACACCACGGATTGAACGAATAAATGAATAGATTCAATTCCAAGAGGTTCTTACAGAAGACCGGGCAGTTTTAGTTATTGCTCGAATATCTTCGTTTCCACTCCAGACTCGTGGCATTGAATCATTATCATGGTTGAATAGGGATGTAAATCTGTGTTAATATTAGATCGACAATGAGTAATAACAGTAAACTAAAATTGAGACCACTAAAGCTTATTCACTGATGGTAGAGGTCGACATAGCATGTGTGAAAGGAATTTTTTTTTGGGTAAAAGGTTATTCACCCCGGTAAAATACAGAAAGTCGCCTATCCAAAAAGAAAACTAATCAAACAGGACGAAAGTCGCCTAAGGTGTATTTTTATGCATAAAATCTCTCGATTAGTTTATTCTAGAATGCAGCTTATCACTGAATAATATAACTTCTGTAATCCCTATCCAAAAAAAGTATGACTTATGTTTCGATAACTGGGACACTAAATACTTAAAAAATTTACTTGAATATGTTGACTTAAAGATTTTCAGAACAACTAGGCCCAACCCATTTAAACCCGTTACTCAACACGCCCCGCCCTTTACCACCCCTGATTATGACTTTAACGACACATTCATATCTACAATCATTCAGTACCTCTCCTTCATGCGGTACAAAACTTTGGCTGCTTCTTCTTTTGTCTTTCCTTCAACTACTCCTCTTGCATAGTTCTTCAATTTTGAAATCATATCTTCCTTGTCTTTTTCATCCATTTCAAAACCAGAAAGTGCGAAGGAGAACTCAGATATAGCTGTTTCAGTTTCACGAGAAAGAAGTCTCCTTATGGCAGGCCAAGTATCATCACTAGCTCCTTCTAAAAGAGCTTCTACTGGACCGTATAATGCCTCTTTCAGCTTTGACTGCAGAAATATGGATCAACTGATTAACTGTCTTTAACTCAAGAAATAAAGGCTGCAGTTCAAACAGATCTAAATTACAGAATTCAGCAGAGTTAATATTACCTCATATAGCACAGTTAGTTCAGACAGTTTGGCAGTCCTAACTTCAGCAATATGCGAATCTAAATCCCGTGAGAATTTATCCTTTACTTTAGCTGAGTCCCACTTGGCTTGCTTGATGACGGCATCTGTACATTCAGTGTATCAGGAGTAGCCACATAGTTTAGATGGCAGGCTAACTTATCGATCAAATTATCAAACATGCTTCTAAGTACAAATATACCTACCTTCACATTGATCATCGAATAGCTTCGTGAACTTGTTAATGCAGTCACGAGCAGCGGCTGCAAACCCTTGTCCGCCATTCAAAGCATCGCTGAGTGCTTTTTTGAAGGTATCGAGTGTCCCAGATCTTATGTGTTCTAACATCAATTGGTAGGCTGGTTGGACAAGCTGTATATAACAGAAGATACCAGCCAGTTAGAACATAGAAATAAATCAGATTTAGCAAACCCAACAACATGAACAACTTACTTGCAACAATTTCTCTTCCAATTGTTTTCTTTTCGAAGATCTAACACTGTCTTCAAAATAAGTAGCCTCCTCATCATAGCTGAAAACAAATTATCGAAATACGCGATAATTCAGCAATGAGCAGTCATAAACGATTTGAAAACAGGTAAATCAACAGACTCCGGTTACCTAGATAAACACTTGTGAAGCAGTGAAGTAAGCTTCTTTCCAAAGCCTGGGACAAGATGAGATTGTACAGCTTCTTCTAATTCTTGCCAGTCCTGCAACGCTTATTTAACTTAGTTCACAAGTCTAAACAAGATGTGCCATTCTAAACAGAAACAAGAATTTGAACCTCATTTGCAACAAAGGACGAATATTTCTCGTTAGCAATTTCTTCACACCGCACAGTTGCCACCATAACCTGCAACATTTTAGAAAACCATTTAATATCTAGATCGTATTAATGATTTTATTGGAATTGTTTACAACCAGTACCTTGTGGGCAGGCAAGTCGAGGTCTTTGTTCTCCTTGATAACTTTCCAGATCTGTTGTGCGCTGAAGGAAAAACCTGAAGCAGGGACAACTCCTCGCCTATCACCCGCTAGACCTCCAGGTGCAATTGATTGGAAGAACTTCTGCCTCAAACTAGCCACCTTCAAAGACACAAAAGAATTTAATATTAAAACTAAACCTCGTAAATGAAAATAGAAGTGCTCGAGTCTCTCACATACCTGCTCTTTAAACTGCTCTTCCTTCTCTTCATAGCTAGACAGTGCAACAACTTGAACCTGGTCATTCAATCAAAGAGAAGTTATATTATGATCGACATGCATACTATTGCCTCGAGAGAGACATTTAAGAAAGGACCATAGTTGAATCTTTGTTCTTACATTGAAAAAATCACTCAGAGGGGTGTGTTTGTGGGCTTCTGGCTTGGGAACGGAATCCCATATCTACAGAAATATCATATTAACGTAAGTGCTATGATCTTGTTGTGTCTAATGATATTGAGTGTATGTGAAATAGCAAACATACCTTTTGGATGTCTTCCCTCAAAACAGGCTCTAGATTTTCAAGAGGAGTCTGCAAGTCGTTAAAAGATACAAAAATCAGTTTGACATCAGAAGATGTAATCCTTAATTCCTTATACGCAAGGTGGAATCAGTAGAAACCTTACCCTTGTTTTATCACGAATAACGAACATTAAAGTTGTTTTGCGTGGGCTAAATAACCGTAACATAACCTGGAAAAGATAAAACATAAATCTTAATATCACTAAACGAACAATGAATACGGGTAAAATCATAGCACAAGGATACAAATAATGTACCTGAAATACGGTTTTCAAAAGAGGTTTATTTGCAGCCTGCTCACGCCCAATATCATGACACCACCTATGTAACATAACTTTATTAAAAAACGCAGCTCAAGTCTAGTATACATTATATGAAACTACTCAGTTACCAGCAAACTTACATGTTAATAAGCACAATATCTGATACAGCAAGCGCAAAAAGAGCACTTTGTTTCTCGAATGCAGTGTCATCCTGGACAATTTACAAAATTTTCTTATTTAGAAGGGATCAATGACAAGACAAAATATATGAAAGCATCAATAAAAAAATTAGAATAACCTCTCCGCGCTCTCTTCCATCAGTACCCTCGAGATCCATAACAATGGTGCAAGGTTCGATACCAGGACATCTTGCTATCCATATACCTTTGGTAGTCTGAGACCTGATAAACAATAAATGAAATGTAAGCAACGTCCACGCCATTATGCAAAGATATCGATAGAAAAAGAGCAATCGAAAACATGCCTTCCCCTGTAAGCATCCATTTCCCTGAAGTTGGTATGAAAAAGATGATTTAAAAGTGTACTTTTCCCTGTAAGAAACATACTAACGTCATATGTCGCGTACAATGCAATTTCAATAAAACGTAAACTAATTCAATGCAATCTCCTAAAACATGAAACAAGTTGAGTATTTGATTATGTAAACGAGACATACCACTGCTCTGTGGACCCATGATAGCGACAACAGCATAAGAAAGTCCACATTCTGCAAGTTTGACTTGTTTAATAAAACTATCAAGTCCAACTCCATTAAAAGTCCCGTCCCCTTCTATCAGGTGAGTTGAGCAACATTCCGCTTCTTTATCTACAATAACACAATCCCGTTCACAATCATAAACTAGTCAAACATACTCTCACGGATCCAAATAACTCGGCACAAACTCCCTAACATAAAATGTGTAATAATTCACTCATCCACTTAAACCAACTTCGATTCAAACGCACATTAACAAAATCCAAACTTTTGACATTTTAATACATAACCTTCACGTTTTTCGGTTTCTATTGCTGTTCGCACAAATTACTATCCGCGGTAAACGGACTTAACGCAGCTACACTAATCACAAAATTAAACTTCACTACGCCTACTTCCATTAGTCAACTAATTTCAATTAACAAACCCACACATTCACAGAATCTAAACTTCAAAATCTGGAATCCAGACCTTCAAAGTATACTTCCTACCGGCACAAAAACAATACAGTAGGGTTTTCAGTTAGCAGCATTAGCAATCACATAAATCACAGTTCGGGCGGCCAGGAAACCACTTAACAGATCTAAACTGTCTATAAACTTACGTGTCACTACAATTTTAAGGGGTGTTTGTTTAAGCTTACATGTGGGCTTAGGAGCTTATTTGATTCCGGCTTATATATCATAAGACCCAATGTTCTGGCTTTTTTTGGGATTTATGGGCTTATATAAGTTTATCGTATCGTAACAAACTTATATAAGCCCACAAGTCCCAAAATAAGCTGGAAAATTGGGGACTATAAATAGAAGCCGAAATCAAAATAAGCTCCTAAGCCCACATATAAGCCGAAACAAACACCCCCTTAACCTATTTCAGACCATCAGCTCCCTGGCCACTTTAACCGATTCCAATTCAAATGCACAGAATCTAAACCTTAAAATCTAAATCCCTAACCTTCAAAGTAAAAATGTTAACTACTAGTCGTAATTGCACAAACTACTATCCTGCGAGAACCGAATTTAACGCAGTATAAATTTCCCTTTCACTACACCTTCTTAATCCATAAACACAAGACTAATAATGAATAAAATTTGACTAAAACCCAACTAAACTGAATAATCACTAAACACACACAACTTAATATGCACGATAACCGAGCATAACGAGGCTAAAACTAGTAGCAACATATTTCGCTAAAACTCAGTGTTGGTCGGCGTCGATGATCTCAGTCCAATCAGCTCCCTAGCCACTTCAACGGATTTCAACTCAAACGCACAAAATATAAACCCTACCATCTAAAATCCCTAACCTTCAAAAGTATAAAGCACAACAACTCAAAAAGTATAGATTTTAACTACTAGTCGTAAATGCACAAACTACTATCCTGATTTCGCGATAACCAAACTTAAGGCTGGTCACTATGGTTCGGTCGAGCCTATTTTGGTCGACCATGGACTCAGAAGGTCGAGCCATAGTGGTGACCAAGGATGTTCCCCTTGTAGTGGTAAAAAGTCGTGTGATGGTCGTCGGAGAGATAAAACTGATGTGGTGTGTAAAATGGTGGTCGATTCCTTCAACCATAGCGACCAGCGTAACGCATTAGAAATTTCCCCTTCACTACAGTTTATTCCATAAATTAACAAATTAACTGAATTTGAGTAAAACCTAACTAAATTAAATAATCACTAAACGCACACAACTTCGTATGCACGATAACCGAGGTTAACACAAGTAAACTAGTAACAACATATTTCGGTCTCGCTAAACCTTATTCAAGCATAAACACAAGACTAATAATAAATAAAATTTGACTAAAACTGAATAATCACTAAACGCGCAAAACTTAGCATGGGCGATAACAGAGCTTAACGAATCTAAACTAGTAGTGTAACATATTTCGCTCTCACTAGACCTTATTCCACAAACATTTAATCCATCACAAAACCTAATTAAAGTGAATATTGAGTTGAATTATAAAAATTAAAGTGGAACAACAACAATCGAAGAGTTGAAATATAAAAAGCCCAAACATAAAAACAACTGGGAAAAACTTGATATGCACGATAACCGACCTTAACGCAGCTAAAACTAGTAGCAACATATTTGTCTTTCACAAGACCTTAATCCAAGGAATTATTAAATAATTACTAATATTGAGTTGAATTACATAAATTAAAGTGGAGAAACAACAATTGAAGAGTTAAACTATCAATTGCTCAAACATAAAAACAACTGAATTGAAGCAGTACCTAATAAGCTAGGGTTTAAACTTAACTTAACTTAACAACAAAAATGATTATTAAGGATCAACTTAACGGAATTCAATTCAAACGCACAAAATATGAACCTTACCATCTAAAATCCCTAACCTTGAAAAGTATAAAGCACAACAACTCAAAAAGTATAGATTTTAACTACTAGTCGTAAATGCTTTCGCAGTACCTAATAACGAATCTAATTTGACTAAAACCGAATAATCACGATAACCAAGGTTAACGCAACTAAAGTAATTATAAATTTCCCTTTCACTTCAGTAAACGCGCACAACTTGGCTTATAAAGATGATTTGATATAAAAAAAAAGCCCAACATAAAAACAACTGAACAATAACTAAAGGCGCAAAACTTAATATGCACAATAACCGACCTTAACGCGGCTAAAACTAGTTTAATCCAACGATTCAGTTGAATTACATAAAATTAAAGTGGAGAGACAACAATTGAAGAGTTAAACTATGAATTCCCCAAACATAATAAGCTAAATGATATGTTAAGCAGTACCTAATAAGCTAGGGCTTAACTTAACTTTAACAAAAAAAAATGATCAACTTAACTTACCCGTGATGATAATTGATTTGATCATTTTGTAATTCAAATAAAAATAAAAAAAGATGATTTGATCAAACTTACCCATAATTGATTATTGATCTGAGCAAGCAAAGAATTAATTTTTTAAATTCTATTCTTTGTGTGTTTGTGGGTTTATATAATTCTTTTTATAAAAAAATAAAAAAAAGTTATTTTAAGCGGCGCTCTGTGGACCTTTTTTTACTGTCTGTTAGCGGTAAAAAAAGTTTTTTTTTTTTAACTTTTATCTTTGCATTGGGAATTGGTGTATCGACTATCGAACGGTGGTGGGTTTCAAAATAACAAACCTCCGTTACGCCTACGAAGTATCTTTTGTCACTTATTTCGATTCGGTCAGAACCGGACCAATACGGTCGAACCTATTTCAACGTGGTTCGGTCGGTTCAATCCGATTCGCTCGGGTAATTATGCTTTGTTTGACCGGGTCAAAGATTGAACCGAACCGGGCCGGCTATTTCAGTCGATGTTTTGACAAAATTCGGTTTTGATTTAGCATGGTCTTGGTCTATCTAGTCCGGTTCGGTTTGAGTTGTTTTTTTGCTAAAATCAAAACCGACTCGGTTATGGGTGATTCAGATTTTTTATTTTCGGTTTGGTTTAATTTTTGCGGTTCGGTTATGGGTTAAAAACCAAAATTGAACCAAAAGTATTCGATTTTTAAAAAAGTAAAAACCGAATCATCGATTTAGTTTCGGTCGGTTTTCGTTTTGGTTTGGATATTTTATTTCTTCTTTTTATATAAAAATTACTATGTAAAGCGGCGCTCTGTGGACTTTTCTTTTTTTTTTACTGTCTATTAGCGTAAAAAAAATTGTTTTTTTACTTTTACTTTTATGTTTTGCATTGGAAATTGGGTGTATCGAAAGGTGGGTTTGAAAATATGGTCTGTTACACCTACGATATGGGTTTTATGGGTGGTGGCAAATCAGCATTATTTTATTTTAAGAAGGCTGGGTACGGTGATTGGTGGGCTGACCATTATAGTGCGAACTCATGGCGCCACCAACCACACCATGTGCTGAGTTCTGAAGTTTGAGTTGGCAGTGGCCGACCGACATTATGGTTGATGACGCTCGCATTATGGCCTCAGTTATCATTATTTATTTATTTTTAATTTTATTTTTTTTGAGAAAATGGTGATGTGTGGTCACGATAAAACGAGAAAAATTGGTGTTAACCAGAGAGGGGGTTTGTGGGGCTATGGAGAGTTTTGATATTATGAGAGAAAGTGATGATGTGACACTACTTTTTGCCCACGGCTTGAGCTTCACGACTCAACCGTACCTATCCCTCTAACACTAAATACATGCTAAGTAAAAGCTATGTCTTCGTTTATTTAAATTTTTTTCTTTTTTTCTGTTGCTGATTTTTCTACAGTGGTTGGGCTAAGACATGGTGAAGAATGCCTAAAGTCTGTTGATAAGAAGGCTGTGAAGGACGTCCTTGCCACTCTCTTCCCTGTTTCTGATGTTAACCTAGCCCTTACACCTTGTGAAGTGGTTCTCAAGTCCCCACTGAAGGTCAAGTTCTTCCCACCTATGTGGCGTGTCCTCTTCACTCACATAGTCAAATCCCTGGGTGGTATACAGGGATCTCAAGACCAATTAGCCTTCAACCATCAAACCATTGCCTATGGACTTATTTGGGGCACAGACATCGACATTGGTAGCATCTTATTCTCCAACCTTGTTGAACAGCTGAAGGGTATCAACCAAAGCAGAGGGAAAAACATTTGCTATGTTCGTTTTCTTTCTCTTATCTTCGAAATCTTGTTGGGTGATAACTACCACAACTCTGCACTGACAACCATGAAGCCTTATCACATAACTGGGGCTATCTAAAAAGTGATGGGACCCAATGACGTGCCAACGATTGCTCACATGAAGACCATTGCCAATAAACAACCATCTGTTGTGAAGCCCTTGCTCCCTTCCTCTAGGAAGGTGATTGCAGCTGGTGTGTCTGGTAAGTCAACATCTTTGAACTTTGGGCAACACACCACGTTGTCCAAGGCAACAACTAACCAACAGCCAAAGAAGAAGAAAAACCCATCTTCTTCCAAAACCCAAACTGTTGCTAAGGTCAGGGTTAAGAAGACAGCCACTCCTTCCTCTGGTCCAGAGACTTCTATGGACTCAGAGACTATAGCTGATAAACAACAAGATTCTAGCGTCTCTACTTCAGCAGAGACAACAGGAAACCCGCCTATTTCCGCCGATATCTCACAGGTAATCAGTTTATTATTTTTTAGAGGTACACAGGCAGCCACTCTAAAATGTCTGTAGGTGAGAGTGGTGAAGTTAGGGTTATCCTCGACCCATAGGAGTCTTTGTATGCACTTAGAAATCCTTTAAGACTTCTGTACATCTTGTCTTTGCACCAGGGAGTGATTCATTTGTGTTTATAAAGCACCCCGATGACCCTGCACCCTCTAGACAGTATTCAGGCAAACAACAACCTGATTACATATATATGTCTCGACCTAGAGTAGCTGTACTTCACACAGCTTCTAGGTTCCCTCAGAAAAAGAATCCCAAAAGTTTAACTTTTAGGGGGGCTGAATAATCATCCTCAACCTTCCTTGGGACAACGTTACATGATGATCTTCAACTATATCTTTTTTACAACTAAAAGAGTCCCAAAGGATTTATCCTTTTAGGGGGAGCTGAATCATCACCTTCAGCTTTCCTAGGGGCAGCGTAACAGGCGATCTTAACCAATATCTTATTCACAAATAAAATAGTCCCAAAGGATTTATCCTTTTGGGGGGCTGAATAATCACACTCAGCTTTCCTAGGGGCAGCGAATGGCGACCATTACCATCATTACTTTCACACTTAAAAGAATCCCAAGGATTTATCCTTTGGTGTGGTTGAATAATCATCCTCAGCCTCTCTGGGACAACGAACTATTTACTTGTGTTGATTAATAAAGTACTACGTTTGAAAAGTATTTACTTGTGTTGATTATCCTTATTGTTTGTGATAGGTGTGTAAACACCCATCCTTTTTACCACTTAATTACAATAATAACCGAGCCAAAACGTGTATTTTATGTCATTTATGCCGGAATTATGCGTGGTTTGTGTTTTTGTTGTGATTTAGGACGAAAAGGTGAAAAGTGGAGAAAACACGGGCATTCACGGGCTTTTATCGAAGAAAAAGACGAAAGACGAAGTAAAGAAATCAAGAGTGCAAAAAGAACGGAAGTCCAAGACCAATTCTGAAGATTTATCGAAGAAAAAGTCAAAAGACGGAAGTTTACTAAAGGCCGAAGAACTCAAGTCTAATTTATTGAAGAATTACAAGACGAGTTCAAATAAATCCCGAAGACAAAGTCATTAAAGTCCAAGATTTAAGAAGATTAAGAAGATTAAGGGTTTAATGACGCAATTAGAGAAAGAGGAAAGGGAGAGGAAGCTTCCACTAGCCACCCCTCCCCCTATTAATATGAGATGTAGTTGTCATTTGTTAGTTGTTGGGTGGCTTGACAAACCACCACTTCCACCATTTTCATACATTGCAATTTAATTTCCTGCACTTTAATTTTCATTGTATCGCACATTTAATTCCTTTTAAATTCAATTAAGTTTACTTTTAATGTTCTTGAATCTTCACTTTATTGTTAATCTCCTTCTACCTTTCTTGTTTGATTTGTTCTTCATCTTTATTGTTCATGTTCTTGATTTTTCATGGTTTTGATCATTTTGGTTATGATTGTTAGTTTTGTTGATTTGTTTTGATTGGTTATTGTTAGTAGATCATTTGTGGTTGTTTTGGTTTAATCTTTTGGTTAATCTTGATTAGTTTTGGTTAAATTCGTGTTTGGTTTTCATACCCTGTTTCTTCGTCTTCTAGTTACTGTTTCTTCATACTTGCCCAGATATTCCGAATCAACTGACTTCATCCGGAATGTATAGTATTCCGAATAAAGGACTTCATCCGGAATGTATAGTATTCCGAATAAAGGACTTCATCCGGAATTTCTAGTATTCCGAATAAAGGACTTCATCCGGAATATCTAGTATTCCGAATAAAGGACTTCATCCGGAATATCTAGTATTCCGAATAAAGGACTTCATCCGGAACATCTAGTATTCCGAATCAAGGACTTCATCCGGAATATCTAGTATTCCGGATCACTTGGTTATTCCGAATGAATGTTTCTTTTTTTTTTGTATTTTTCATATTTATTTTCAAGCTTTATTTTTCCCGCCTTTTTCTTTATTTGTATTTTTATTTGCTTTCCTTTTAGTTTAAGTTTAAGTTTGTGTCATTTACTTTATTTCCCTTTTAATTTCTCGTCATTTACTTTTCACCAAGTTTTTATCTTTCAGTATTTCTTTTTACCGTCTTTACTTTATTTGTTTCAAGTCTTTATCTTTCTTTAGTTTTAGACAACGACCATTCCCTTTTTATTCCACCAAGAACAACTAATCTCTTGCACTTAACCGAAAATCAATTCGAGAAGATTCCGAGAAACGAACTTTTCAACTAGTAAAATCAGTGTATCAGTTTGTTTCAAGCTAGTTTTAGGGACTTTCAAAAACTGAGATTATTTTAGTCGTAAGTCGTAAACTTATAAACAAGATTAAAACAAATATGAAGCCCTTTTCGAAAACTTATGACAAATGACGGTTCAATAATGTATTCTAAAATGTTTTAGGATCGTCATTACACCAAAGTAAATGAAAACCAATAGTAACCCTGAGCTAGCCAGACCATCTTTAAATTGATTTAAGTAGAATACATTTGATCGACGTAAAATAGGCCAAATATAAGCGGTACCTAAACTAATAATGCTACTGATGTAACAAAAGTATGGTGCTACTAATTTTAAAACAATGTTTGTACGAAAAAATGCTACAGCATTAATCTAAAAGTATGATGAAGTATTTTTATCAATTAAACCAAATATAAAAATAAGTTTCTAAATAATCTGACTGTAAGAAACTAAGAACTATACATGAGATATGGCTTTGATTTTGAACAATAACATTTCATTTAACTTTTTTTTGTTGTTAAGGATTGATGGTACCTCGATTTACAACCGAGAGCTCTCTTATTTATTTGTATTTTTTATTTTGAGTTAACTGAATATTTTATCCTCATTTTCATTTTTGATTTAAAAATTTATATAATTTTGATTTTGTTTCAAAAGTAAACTACTTTTTCACTTTTAATCCAAAAATGAAAATATAACTTACTAAAAGTAGAGAAATAGCTTTGATTTTGAACAAATGTGGAGAAATAATTTTTGATTTTGAACCAAAAGTGGAAAAAAGTTTACCTTTTAAACCAAAAACGAAACTATTTAAGTTTTTAGAAATAAGACTAAATCATAAGGACAAAAAGTGCAGTTAGCTATTTTATTTTTATAATGCTATTTGTATTATATTGTTGTGAAATAAAAATATTAAAAAATTATAACAAGTAAAAAACAATATAATATCATTTTAATAAAATGGATGACATTACACAAAAAAACGTGTTTGGTGAGCGTTTTTAGCAAATAGCATAAACATTTAGAATACATAGTAAAAAAAACTGTTTAATTAGAATAAAGAACGTTAACATTAACATAAAGATGCTACTTTTTACATGTTTTTTCAATGAGCAATTGAGCATATTTATATCACCATAAATAATGAAAAAACATAAACCATAATAAATTACTAAAAATACCGTCATTAATATCACACATTCAAATTTAAAAGAGTTTTATTTATATATGTATGTTTTTTTAATGTCTTTTTACACATTCAAATTACAATTACCGTAAATTTACCAAAGATTATTATAAAGGGTGAAAGCTAAAGATACGCAATATAGTTTTTCAGAAAAACCAAAATACGTAACCAACTTTATTTTGTATTAGTAGTCCCAGTATACTTTCAAATTTTGTTCAATATACGTAATATGACCGGCTAGATGACTTGTTCGACATGTTTCACCTTCAAATTTTATAATTATAATCCCTTGACTTTTGGGGGACTTCCACTTTTTGCCCCTTTACTTTTTCAGCATATATTTCGGATAATTTTATGTGTAAACTTATATACGTAGAAGTAAAAATACTATTTGTTTAAAAAAAATCATAATATTTATTTTTCCGAAATTTTGAGAAAAAAAAGTTTTTTGAAAAGAAATATAATAGTTATTATTTTAGATTTACAAATATTTTTTTTTGAAAAAAACCGAAATTTTATTTTCTCGAATTTTTATCAAAAAAAATTAGACATTTTTTAAAAAAAAAAAGCAGATTTCTATTATATAATTTAAAAATATAAATTTTTTTGACAAAAAAAAATATTTTCGAAATATTTATTTTTTAATCAAAATTCTTTTCTAAAAAAGTATTAATTTTTTAGAAGACTTTTTTTTAATTTGTTTTTCTTAAATAATTTTTTCGAAAAAAACTACATTTCTAAAAAAGTCTTTTCAAAATAAAAATCTTTTCTTAGAAATTTTGCTTTTCTTAAAAAATAATTTTTCAGAAATCTTTTTTTTTCAAAAATTTATGTTTTTATTTTTTTTATAGAAATCTGCGTTATTTAAAAAAAAAAAAAATTTTTTTCAAAAAAATTTTTCACAAAATTTTGAAAAAAGTTAAATTTTGAAAGTGAAAGTCCCCCATTTTTTTAGGGACTAAAAAGTGGAAGTCTCCCAAAGGTCAAAGGACCATAATTATAAAATTTGAAAGTGAAACCTGTCAAACAAGTCACCTAACCGGTCATATTACGTATATTGAATAAAATTTGAAAGTATACTGGGACTACTGGTACAAAATAAAGTTAGTTACGTACTTCGGTTTTTCTGAAAAACTATATTGCGTATCTTTAGCTTTCACCCTATTATAAATTAACTGTTACTGCTAATGTAAAATTGTAAAAAGATGATATAAATAGTATCACTTTTGCTTTTAGACCGGGTTAGAGGGAGGTGAGAAACTCACCTTCACCTCAACGCCATATAAGATTTTTTATAAATCACAAAAATTTTACCATACCAATAGAGTTAGGATCAAAAGCTTTACCTTTACTTTATATAAAATATACATCACTAAATACCTAAACACAGACACAAATTTGTTAAAAACTATAAAAAATATTAAGAAAGAAAAATTAACACGGTTGCCAAATGATAAATAACTCACCGTTTGTAAGTTTTCAGGCCTAAATCACACGTAACTTTTATTAGGCTAGGGGAGTGGGCACAAATGCCACTTGTAACTTTACATCCTGCGCGTGGGTACTAGTATCCCCAGCAAAAGCCACTTGTGACTTAGAGCTGGGGGATTCTTGATAGGTGTGTAAACACCCATCCTTTTACCACTTAATTCTGGCTAAAACAAGACCAAAACACGTAATTAATATCATTTGTTTGGAATTATGCGTGGTTTTTGTGTTTATTGTGATTTCAGAGCTAACCGGATGAATATTAAAGAAAACATGGGATTGCACGGGTTTTATCAAGGAAAAAGACTCAAGATAAAGTCTATTGTCCAAGAGATGCAAAAGATTTGAAGTCACTAGGCCTATTCGAAGATTTATTGAAGAAAAAGACTAAAGACGGAAGATTTTCATAAGTCGAAGAAACTCAAGTCTATTTAACGAAGAAATTAAAAGACGAGTTGGATTTAATCGACAACAAATCCCGAATCAGAATCAAAAACGTCAACTTTTCTGAAAAGACGAGAAGACAAGAAGAAGAGGAGAAAGCCCACTCACCAACCAATCACTAGGACTATATATAGAAACTCCCTTCACACATTAGGGAGTTAGTTTTCATTTTTTTCTTTTCCAGGCTTTGTAGTTCGTCCCTTCACCAACTCCATTAGGGAGTTTGGTGATTTTCATCTTTTTCTTTTCATCTTGTAATCTTTAATCAATACTCTTGTTACTTTTCCCTTAATCAATCCATTCCACCTTTTCATTAATCTTGTTCTTCATCATCTCTTTTTGCAAGTTCTTAAGTTTTTATTTGATTCAAGTTTGGTATTAAAAAGTTGTTGATTTAGTGTTTTTATTGGTGGGATTTGTTCTTTATGGTATGTTAATGATTATTGGTTAGTTTGGTTAAACCTTTTTAAGTATTTGATTTGATTTTGGATTTTTGATTAGGTTTCCCGTTCGTGTCTGCTGTATCTGTTCTTCATCTGCCCAGAAAATTCCGAATAGCCCATTTTGTGTTTCCCTTATTCGGAATCTTTCAATATTCCGAATAGGGGTGTGTTCATTTCTGTTACTCGGAATATTTCAGTATTCCGCATAGCTGTATCTTTGTTTCCTTATTCGGAACTTTCCATATATTCCGAATAGGACTGTTTCAGTTTTCCTATTCGGAACTTTTCTCACATTCCGAATAGACATTTTTCAGTTGCCTTATTCGGAACTTTTTTCCGAATAGCCGTCATATTCCGAATAGCTTCTTTTTCCGCATAGACAAGATTTTTCCGAATGGTCATATTTTCCGCATAGGGAAGGCTTTCCGAATAGCATCATTTTTCCAAGTAGAGTAATCTTTCCGAATAGGCATGTTCCGAATGAGAGTATTTTCCGCATAGACATTATTTTCCGCATAAGCTTATTTTTCCGCATAGATATTCCGCATAGAGATCTTATTCCGCATGACGTCAATATTCCGAATGAAGCAAATTTTCCGCATAAGCCAACTTTCCGAATAGGGGTATTTTTCCAGTTTGCTTATTACTTGTTTTGCTTATTACTTGTTGCTCGTTTTAAGTTTACTTCATTACCATTTATTCACTTACCTGTTTAGTAGATTAGAAAACCAAATCCACTTTTTGTCACCAAGAACAAATCATTCTACTTTTAACTGAGATCAATTCGAGAGGATTCCGAGAATTCTGAACCCCACACAAAATGCTTGTATCAAATGGCGCCGCTGCCGGCTCCTCTCGTTAAGATCAAAAGTTTTTTGTAGAACTTGGATTTTGGGATCCGTTCCCCGTGAACGTTACTTTTTCCTAAAATTTTTCAAAAACTCTAAAAAATTTTCAAAAATCCTAAAAAGTAAAAAACAATAAAAACCAAAAATATTTTTGCTTTGTTTCTCTTTGTTCGTTCTTTTGCAGGTGTATGCGCACTCGATCCACGTCTTATCAAGAGCCCGAGCCTCTCGATAACTTAGACATGGCTGGTGTTCAAAACAACAATAACATACCACCTCCGAACAACAATAATAACAACAACAACCCGCCTTTCAACAACATGAATAACAACAACAATGAGCCACTTCCGGATAATCGCCCAATGATCGAATTGCTGCAAGCTCATGTTGATGGCAACACGGATCCAATTGTCATTCCTCCAATTGCCGCCAACAATTTCGAGCTAAAGTCAGGCTTTATCCAGATGGTCTCCGCTCAGCCATTCTTGGGACGAACCATTGATGACCCACATGACCATATCAAGAGATTTCTACAACTCACCAACACGGTCAAATTCAATGGAGTTCCACAGGAGGTTATAAGGTTACAACTTTTTCCCTTTTCTTTAGAGGGACAAGCCCGGCATTGGCTTGCTAAGGAACCGCCACAGAGTATTCTCTCGTGGACGGATTTGGAAACAAAGTTTATTAACTACTTTTTTCCACCCTCTCGTACTACCGCTTTGCGGAATGAGATTATAAACTTTGAACAAAAGTACGATGAGTCATTCAGTGAATCTTGGGATCGTTTCAAAGATCTTTTAAGAAAATGCCCACAACATGGTTTTACCAAAGTACATCAAATTAATACTTTTTACAATGGTTTAAGCATGAGTGATCAAGATTCACTGAATAGTGCCTCAGGGGGTAATTTATTGGCTAAGACTTCCAATGCTGCTTGGGATATCATTGAGAACAAGTCTCGTGTGCAAACCAAGAGCGTTAGGACCAATGTTGCTAGTGCTAGCACTAATGACAGCGACAAGCGATTAGACAAAATCACCACGCTTCTTGAATCGCTTGTCACACATACCGTCAGCAACAACAACAGCAACAACGCCAAGAACGCACAAGTCAACGCTGTCAGCCAACCTTGTGAGATATGCGGTGGTCCCCATTCTTATACAACTTGTACCGCCACCCAAGATTACCCTGCTGAGAATGTGAATGCGGCATATGGCACCTACCAACAACCCGCCTATCAAGCAAAACCCCAAGGTGACCGTAACTTGCTTAGCTACCGCAGCAACAACTATCTTTCCCCACCTGGCTTTCCTCCTACCAACCCAAACCAACAACAAAACCTTAATCGCCCTCCTCAACAACAACAACAACCTCGACAACCATACATCCCACCTCACAAGCAACAACAACCACCTCAAAGAAACAATCAAGTCTACCAACAACCTGCTTACCAACCACCTGCATACAATGCTCCTCCCAACCAACCCACCGCTCTTCACCAAGAAGTGGAAACTTATATGAGGACTAACGATGCGATAGTGGGAAATCTTCAGAGAGAAGTGCTCAACCTGAAAGCCGATTTGGTCAAGCAAGGCAATGATTTGAGAGCCGATATGCGAAACACGTTGGATAGTCAGACTAATGATCTGAGGAACATGATGGCTAGTTTTTTCCAAAGTAGTCAACCCTCTTCTTCGGGTACTCTTCCGAGTAACACCGTTGCGAACCCAAGAGGGGAGATGAAAGCAATCACTACTAGAAGTGGTAAAGGTACCAAGGAACCCGAGCTTCCTATACCCCCACCGGTGGTTGTGACTAAGGAGAACGAGTCGCCTGCTCCTATTCCTCCTCCTTCCCCAATTTCTCCACCTCTTCATTCTACCCCTCCTCCACCCGTGGTTGTGAGTGACCCTATTCCCTTAAAGCCTTCCTCTTCTTCCGATATACCTTATCCTTCAAGGTTGAGGAAAGAGAAGCAAAAGAGCAAGGATGATATTCAGGTTTCGAATTTCCTTAAAATGTTCAAACAACTGAATTTTAATATCTCCTTTGCTGAGGCTCTCGCTCACATGCCCAAATACGCCAAAATGTTTAAAGATCTTTTGAGCGACAAGGAAAAGCTCCTCGACATTGCTAACACCCAACTTAATGAGAACTGCTCCGCAGTGCTCTTAAGGAAATTACCAACCAAGCTTGGTGATCCGGGTCGTTTTCTTATCCCTTGCAATTTCCCGGGAGTAGAGAATTGCATGGCTCTAGCCGATCTAGGTGCCAGTATTAATCTCATGCCTCTAAGTGTTTGGAAGCAATTATCTCTCCTAGAGCTAGTCCCCACCAAGATGACTTTGGAATTGGCGAACCGTACGGTTGCTTATCCAGTGGGGATAGCCGAAGATGTTATCGTAGGAGTCGACAAATTCACCTTTCCTGCTGATTTTGTTGTCGTCGACTACGAGATGGACCCCCGTGTGCCACTTATTGTTGGTCGTCCATTCTTGAGGACCGGTCGCACTCTTATTGATGTTGAAGCCGGAGAGCTTATCATGAGAGTGGGTGACGACAAAGTAGTCTTCAACATGGGAAAGTTGTCTAAACAGCCTTATTCATATGAGAGCGTTAATTGTATTGACGTTCTTGATGAGGCTTGTGAAGAACACTTTAATGATGCTTGCAAAAGTATTCCTACCTCTCTTCCCACTGTTGAGACCGTGTCCTCTATTGATTCATCGTTGTCTCTATTTGGAGATAGTGATTTATTCTGGAACAATCTTGAAGATACCATGGGAGATGCGAATTTAGCCACTAATGATTCTCCCACCGAGGGGGATGAAGACATGAGTTTCTTTGACAATCTTCTCACTGAAGACAATCCTTCACCTCCATCTCCTACGGTCATTGCTATCGATACTACGACTTTGAAAACGCCTCCCGTCGAAAATCCTCCGGATTTGGAACTTAAGGAGTTGCCGCCACATCTCGAGTATGTGTTCCTGGACGACAACAAGAAATCGCCCGTCATTATTGCGAAGGATTTGAAAGATGAAGAGAAGACTCGCCTCGTTGCTGTGTTGAAAGATCACAAGAAGGCTATCGCTTGGAAGATTTCCGATATTCGTGGAATTGATCCTCACTTCTGCACACATAAAATTCTCATGGAGGACGACTTCAAGCCCACTATTCAAAGCCAACGAAGGGTGAATCCAAAAATACATGAAGTCATCAAAACAGAGGTTATCAAACTTCTTGATGCGGGTATGATTTACCCTATTTCGGATTCACCGTGGGTTAGTCCAATCCATTGTGTGCCCAAGAAGGGCGGAATAACCGTTGTTCCCAATGAACACAACGAGTTGATTCCCACTCGTCTCGTTACTGGGTGGAGAGTTTGTATAGACTACCGCAAACTCAATGATGCCACGAGAAAGGATCATTTCCCTCTACCTTTCATGGACCAAATGCTTGAACGATTAGCCGGTAATGAATATTACTGCTTTTTGGATGGTTTCTCGGGTTATTTTCAAATACCCATCGATCCCCAAGATCAAGAGAAGACTACATTCACTTGTCCCTATGGCACTTTCGCTTACAAAAGAATGCCTTTTGGCTTATGTAATGCGCCCGGGACTTTCCAAAGGTGTATGTTAGCTATCTTCCATGACATGGTTGAACAAACCATGGAAGTCTTCATGGATGATTTCTCGGTCTTCGGGGATTCCTTCTCATCTTGCCTTGCCAATTTAGAACGTATGCTAAAGCGGTGCGAAGACACTCGCCTAGTTCTAAATTGGGAAAAATGCCATTTCATGGTAAAAGAAGGCGTCGTGCTTGGACATAAGATTTCGAAAGCCGGTCTTGAAGTAGACCGTGCTAAAGTTGATGTTATAGCAAAGTTGCCTCCACCTTCCACTGTGAAGGGTGTGAGAAGTTTCTTGGGTCATGCGGGTTTCTACCGACGATTTATCAAAGACTTTTCTCAAATCGCTCGCCCGATGACCCACCTCTTGGAAAAAGATACTCCTTTTCTCTTTTCCAACGAGTGCCTTGAAGCCTTTAACTCACTTAAGGATAAGCTAACTAAGGCACCCGTCTTGGTTACCCCTAATTGGGAGCTTCCCTTTGAGTTGATGTGCGATGCTAGCGATTTTGCTATTGGAGCGGTTCTTGGACAAAGAGTGAACAAACACTTCCAACCAATCCATTACGCTAGCAAGACAATGACTGGGGCACAATTGCATTATATGACAACCGAAAAGGAGCTTTTAGCTGTTGTCTATGCTTTTGAAAAATTCCGCCCCTATCTTGTCCTTTCTACCACCATTGTGTACACCGATCATTCCGCGCTGAAGTACTTGTTGACAAAGCAAGATTCCAAACCAAGACTTCTTCGCTGGGTTTTGCTGCTCCAGGAATTTAAAATCGACATCCGCGATAAAAAAGGAGCAGAAAACCTAGCCGCGGACCATCTTAGTAGACTTGAGGATCCCTACCAAGGGGATCATCCGACCAAAGAAATCAATGATTCTTTTCCCTTGGAGACCTTAATGTCTATAAACTCGAAGCCGAATGAAACCCCGTGGTTTGCGGACTTTGCAAACTACTTGGCGGGTGGAATTCTCAAGGAAGGGTTGACGTCCCAGCAAAAGAAGAAGTTCTTCACCGACATCAAGACTTACTTTTGGGACGACCCTTACCTATTCAAACAATGTGCTGATCTGATAATTCGCCGATGTGTTGATGGACCGGCAGCGTCGGACATCCTTGATGCTTGCCACAAAGGACCCACCGGTGGTCACTTTGGTCCCAACTACACCGCAAAGAAAGTGTTTGATTCGGGATTTTATTGGCCCTCCATATATCGTGATGCTCACAATATGGTTAAGCGATGTGATGTTTGCCAAAAGCAAGGCAAAATCACACATAAAGACGAGATGCCTCAGAATTTCATCCAAGAGTGTGAAATTTTTGACGTTTGGGGTATCGACTTTATGGGGCCATTCCCTTCATCTAAAGGAAACAAATACATCCTTGTAGCCGTTGACTACGTTTCAAAGTGGGTTGAAGCCAAAGCTTTGCCCACTAATGACGCAAGGGTGGTTTGTAACTTTTTGAAAGCTCTATTCGCTCGCTTCGGTGTGCCTCGTGCCATTATTAGTGATCGTGGGACTCATTTCTGCAATGACCAATTTGCTCGAGTCATGGCTAAGTACGGTGTAAATCATCGTCTTTCCACAGCCTACCACCCACAAACTAATGGCCAGGCCGAAATATCCAACCGAGGACTGAAGCGAATTTTGGAAAGAACTGTGGGAGAGCATCGTGCCGCATGGGCTGATAAACTCGATGATGCTTTGTGGGCTTTCCGTACTGCTTACAAGACCCCGATCGGCTGTACGCCTTATCGTCTTGTGTACGGGAAAGCGTGCCACCTCCCCATTGAGTTGGAGCACAAGGCCTATTGGGCCTTGAAGTGGGCTAATTTTGATATAAACAAAGCCGGTGACCTACGCAAGATCCAACTCAATGAGCTGAATGAACTCCGGAATGAGGCTTATGAAAATTCTTTGATCTATAAGGAAAGAACTAAGCTCATTCACGACTCCAAGATCAAAAACCGAGAGTTCCATGTTGGAGACAAAGTCTTACTTTTTAACTCTCGGTTGAAAATCTTTTCGGGCAAGCTCAAATCTCGTTGGTCCGGCCCATTCACCATCGCCCAAATTTTTCCATATGGTACTCTCGAGCTCGCTCAACCTAATGGACCAAATTTTAAGGTGAATGGCCAACGAGTGAAGTTGTACTTTGGTGAGGACACCTCTCAGGAGGTGATTCCATCCCTCACCACGTTCCCCATGAACTGAATTTGGGTCGAGTCAGGCTCGTGACTCGGTTATAAAAAACAAGCGCTCCTCGGGAGGCAGCCCGAGTATCTATCCCTTTAACCCCCTAAGTGTAGGGGAGGACCTATTTTGGTCATTTGTGTTTGTGTGGTGATGTGCTTACAGGGATTACTGCAATCTTGGAAATCTTTGAAGAACCGTGCTCCCGTGTTATCCGCAATCCGGTTCTATCTCTCAACTATCGTGATTCAATTTTCTTCATACTCACATTTGAAATTGATCACTTTAGTCGTCTCTTCCTTAACTTGAGTTAACCAACGTGCACAATGTCATAAGTGTAGGGGAGACTCTTCCCACATGCTTAAACATTGAGGACAATGTTTATCTTAAGTGTAGGGGAGACTTCTATCGAAGTTTTAAGTGGACTTTTCCATGAAAATGCCTTCAATTAACCGGAAAATCATCTTTTTCAACATTTTTCAAATTTTTAATTAACTTTGGCCATTTAGTCGTAATTTTTAAAATTTTTATCGTTGCTTTCATATGTATATATTCCGCAATAAAGTCAAAAATATGAATAAATTGGTGTAGCTAGTTTAGAAGTTTTTGACATATTAGGCCCGTTGCGTTTATTTTGACTCAACCCGAATAGACTTATCCAAGTTTATTCTAGCTAGTATCCTTAACCATGTAGACCTTAATTGGTTTATTAGGCTAAGTGTCCACGAGTCTCATTATTTGAGATTTTAAATTGTGGAGGACGAGAAATGATAGAGTCAATTATAAGTCGGTAATCTTGCACAAGCTCACTTGGTGTAATTATTCGCCTATTCTCCCATCACTTGCTAATAATTTATCTGCAATAAGTAAGGTCTTACGATTTGAAAAGTTACTTAGCTTCTAGCCCAAGATCGTTTAAAAGTTGCTCGGTAATGATAAGAGTTCATAGCCAAGGCATAACTTATGAAGCGGGGCGCGAAGATTGGCGAGTCCGAAAAGGCCCTAACAAGGCATGAGGATTCAATTTTATTGCTGAAGATCCAAAGTGATGTGAAAAGCATTATTCCTAAAGTCAATATGAAGGATCAAGACTCACGACGAAAAGCAATCAACTCCCATAAAGATCATGGAGAAGTCTATCCGAAAAGACCCTAACAAGGTATGAGGATAAATAGATCCAAGTCCGAAAAGGAGGCGGATCGTTGTATCTCAAAATCCCAAATAGAGATTGAAGAAATAATCATGAAGTCGTGGTCAACAAAGTTGGAGTACCCCTCAAAAGTCTCCAAGTGAAGAAACTCTATTATGATGAGAAGACCATTATCTCAAGAACGTCTCTCGAAGATATGAAGTATGAAGTACATGCCAAATATCGGCCCGAGAAAGGTCTCAAATCGTGAACCAAGTTATGCCAAGATATGAACTTTTTGATATCCCGAGAAGCAGTTTTAAGAGATTTTGTCCTTTAGCTAACTATTGATCAAATCGTCCTACTTTGCTTTCAGCCTTAATAAATTATCGAAATAAGTCCAAAAATGCATCTTCATGATCATTCTAAGACAAAAATAAAATATAAGAGATACACCTAGGAATAAGGGAGTTTAAGCATTTAATTAAGCCATGTGTGTAAGTGTTTGATTTACTAACTTATAATAACAATGATCTCGTTTTTAAGCTTAGTTTGGGGAACGTGAAACTTGAGGGTGATAAATCTTCGCAACACCAAAGCCCTAATGTAAGTCTTTGATCTCTTTACAAGTTATTTCATTTCTTTTTGTTTATCTTAAAGTTTTTATTTCTCCTAGTTATTTGATTCTTAATTAGTAGTATTTGAATAAGGCCGAGGTTGATTAATTATGAGAAAAATGTAAAATTGCTTTATCACTAAGCATTGCATGAGGGCATGGCAATGGTTAAGTGTAGGGGATTTGATAGGTGTGTAAACACCCATCCTTTTACCACTTAATTCTGGCTAAAACAAGACCAAAACACGTAATTAATATCATTTGTTTGGAATTATGCGTGGTTTTTGTGTTTATTGTGATTTCAGAGCTAACCGGATGAATATTAAAGAAAACATGGGATTGCACGGGTTTTATCAAGGAAAAAGACTCAAGATAAAGTCTATTGTCCAAGAGATGCAAAAGATTTGAAGTCACTAGGCCTATTCGAAGATTTATTGAAGAAAAAGACTAAAGACGGAAGATTTTCATAAGTCGAAGAAACTCAAGTCTATTTAACGAAGAAATTAAAAGACGAGTTGGATTTAATCGACAACAAATCCCGAATCAGAATCAAAAACGTCAACTTTTCTGAAAAGACGAGAAGACAAGAAGAAGAGGAAAAAGCCCACTCACCAACCAATCACTAGGACTATATATAGAAACTCCCTTCACACATTAGGGAGTTAGTTTTCATTTTTTTCTTTTCCAGGCTTTGTAGTTCGTCCCTTCACCAACTCCATTAGGGAGTTTGGTGATTTTCATCTTTTTCTTTTCATCTTGTAATCTTTAATCAATACTCTTGTTACTTTTCCCTTAATCAATCCATTCCACCTTTTCATTAATCTTGTTCTTCATCATCTCTTTTTGCAAGTTCTTAAGTTTTTATTTGATTCAAGTTTGGTATTAAAAAGTTGTTGATTTAGTGTTTTTATTGGTGGGATTTGTTCTTTATGGTATGTTAATGATTATTGGTTAGTTTGGTTAAACCTTTTTAAGTATTTGATTTGATTTTGGATTTTTGATTAGGTTCCCCGTTCGTGTCTGCTGTATCTGTTCTTCATCTGCCCAGAAAATTCCGAATAGCCCATTTTGTGTTTCCCTTATTCGGAATCTTTCAATATTCCGAATAGGGGTGTGTTCATTTCTGTTACTCGGAATATTTCAGTATTCCGCATAGCTGTATCTTTGTTTCCTTATTCGGAACTTTCCATATATTCCGAATAGGACTGTTTCAGTTTTCCTATTCGGAACTTTTCTCACATTCCGAATAGACATTTTTCAGTTGCCTTATTCGGAACTTTTTTCCGAATAGCCGTCATATTCCGAATAGCTTCTTTTTCCGCATAGACAAGATTTTTCCGAATGGTCATATTTTCCGCATAGGGAAGGCTTTCCGAATAGCATCATTTTTCCAAGTAGAGTAATCTTTCCGAATAGGCATGTTCCGAATGAGAGTATTTTCCGCATAGACATTATTTTCCGCATAAGCTTATTTTTCCGCATAGATATTCCGCATAGAGATCTTATTCCGCATGACGTCAATATTCCGAATGAAGCAAATTTTCCGCATAAGCCAACTTTCCGAATAGGGGTATTTTTCCAGTTTGCTTATTACTTGTTTTGCTTATTACTTGTTGCTCGTTTTAAGTTTACTTCATTACCATTTATTCACTTACCTGTTTAGTAGATTAGAAAACCAAATCCACTTTTTGTCACCAAGAACAAATCATTCTACTTTTAACTGAGATCAATTCGAGAGGATTCCGAGAATTCTGAACCCCACACAAAACGCTTGTATCAATTCTCTAATGGTAACTAAGTCACTATCTGTGGGTTTTAAAAGTGTTGGGTTCTATTATTTTTTATTATTATTTTTATTAAGGTTGTGAGAGTGAGATATTTTAGTGGGGTATATTTTTATATAAAGTGACTATGAGGTGGAAGCGGTTTTTTTTCGTTAGTACCCTTAAAAGGTGAGTTTTTGATGAGTTGATAAGAAGAGTGAGAAATGTTTGGTGACGTTGAGGTAGATGTGGGTTTTGGAGGTGCCACTCCCTTAGCCCCAGCGTTAGAAAGAATTACACTCGCCCGTGGATTTTTGTCATAAACTACCTACGCGTGGAAATATTGCTCTTTCTCTCCGGCCTTATATATAAGGTTGAAGGGAGTGGGTTTCATCCCACGAGCCACTTTCATGAATTCATGCGTGAGTATCATTCCCCTCAATATTTACTCACGCGTGACTGGTTGGCTTTGATCAAAATTACGGGACATATTAACCAGTGTGAGTTTTTTTTTTTTTTTGGGCTCAGTGTGTTTTTTTTGTTAGGTTTATTTTTGATTGTTTGTTTTTAAGTGAGGTGTGTTTAAATAATAAAAAAAATACGTATTAAAAGTAAGTATAAATGAGTGAATTATAATGAGCTTATAAGCATTACTATTCATTATTCTTCCTTTTTAGTACAACAACTTCCCTCCATTTATTGGTGGTTGTATCATAAAAGAACAACAATAATAATCTCTTGAACCATTCTCTAGACTATTATTGTTGTTCTTTTATGATACAACCACCAATAAATGTTAACTGTTGTTTAATCTTTTGGCTTATTTGTTTTTGGGTCTTAACCTCGCTTTTTGCTGCTTATTTTTAAATCTTATATAAGCCAAAAAGTTTCAAAATAACCCCCAAACTAAAGTAACCCATACATAAGCCAGAAGACGATGGTGATGAGCTTATTGCTTTCCGATATTTTTATAAGTTAAAACTGTTTGGTTTGTGTCATTAAGTATGCCCATATGTTTTAGGGGGGTTTTTGTGTTAGCTTATTTTATGGGCTTATTATATTCCTACTTATTTTAGAAAGAAATTATTCTAGTGTTTCGATGAGCTTATTAACTTATTCAAGGGGTTTGATAAGCTCCATTTATGTGGATTTTGAGTTTATGGGCTTATTTAGGGCGTGTTTGTTTCAGCTTATTCATGGGATGGGATTATAGCTTATCTATGTTCGGGTAATGGGCTTATTTAGTTTGGGGGTTTGATAAGCTCTTTTTATGGGCTTATTTAGGGTGTGTTTGTTTGAGCTTATTCATGGGATTATAGCTTATCTATGTTCGGGTTATGTTTCATAAGCACCATGTGTTTGGCTTCTTATAAACTTTTTGCATCAAATAACAATCTAACCGCCTAGCGGTAAGGTCCTTGACTTTCAAACGAGAGGTCTAAGGGTTCAAACCTCACTAGGTGTGTACATTTGAGGGTGGCCACGGGGCTATCCAAAAGGGTAGTTGCCCTCGGATTAGTCGGTTCGCAATGTCGAGTCGGAAACCTACGTATTAGCAAAAAAAAAAGTCGCCAAATAAGCAAACAAGATGGGGCTTATGAAACATAATCCGAAAACAAATAAGCTCATAAGCCCATGAATAAGCTTAAACAAATACACCCGGCTTACAACTCCTTTATTAGCTTACGAGCTTATTTACCATAAGGCATAAGCTGCTTATTGAAAATAACCTATAAGCCTTGGTGATAAGATTTGGGAAAGACTATTAACTGTTGGCAACTTCGTGCTATTATTACTGGCTCAAACAACATTAGATACATACTAAGGTGGCCTATAGAATTAGTTTTGTTTGTCGATTTAACGGAAGAAGTTGAATACGTTGTGGCCTTAACATCTCTTACTACTAGTAACGCTTTTGGGTTCCCAATGATAATGTCTTCTAGGATTATGCATTGTTACCAGTTTCACTTTAGAAACTATTTTTTCGGGAATACTTGAAGGTTATGCAATGTGAATATTAACGTTATTATCAAGTGGATGTATGCTCTTTTTTTCTGTTAATCTCGAGGGACTGTTATCACTCGTACTAATTTGTAATCATGCAACTAATCTCTTAATCCATATATAGAAGCTGAATGTTTCTTCACCCACCTCATAGACGGTGATGGTACTTTTAATCGTGTTGGATTTGATAATTTTATTGAGCAAATCGAACTGGAGAAATGTGGACTTTCTTATGCTGTTGTTTCTATACTGGGTCCGCAGAGCAGTGGTACATTCCAACTAATTTCCTGTTGTAAATGTTATTATGTTATTATATACATGATTTGTATATCCTAATTGTTTCCAATGTTGTTGGTTTTAACTGTGTTTCTTACAGGAAAGAGCACACTTCTGAATCACCTTTTCAACACGAACTTCAAGGAAATGAATGCTTACAGGGGAAGGCACGTTCTGATTCGCTCTCTTAATACTGTATTCGTGGCGTAAACGTTGCTCATTTTTCAGTTCTTATTATCAGGTCTCAGACCACCAAAGGTATTTGGATAGCAAGGGGTGTTGATATTGAACCTTGCACAATTGTTATGGATCTCGAGGGTACCGACGGAAGAGAGCGTGGAGAGGTTATTCTAGTTATAATTATTGTAGCTTTCGTATATTTTGACTCGTTGTGATTCCATCCTAAATATGAAGATTTTGTAACTTGTACAGGATGATACTTCATTCGAGAAACAAAGTGCTCTTTTTGCGCTTGCTGTATCAGACATTGTGCTTATTAACATGTAAGTTTGCTGGAATCCGAGTAATTCCAGATAACGCATACTAGACTTGAGCTGCTTTTTTTAATAATCCGAGTAATCTTATTTTGTCTCCCATCATTGTTCGTTTCTCCTTTCATGTTTATGTTGTTTTGTTTAGTTAAGATTTTCTGCATCTAATAAACAATCTAAATAATATTTGAGGAATACATTTGTGTTCTGTTTACATATGTCATTAAAACCGACTCAATAGCAATACATACATAATACATAAGCAATCATACCTACACCAGTTCAACCCTATTATTATTACCAAAACCTACAGTGATTCTTTATGTATAGCAAGCGCCTCCTAAGATTTTCTGGGTGGTGAGAACATGTTAGAATTGATGGCGTGATCAGTTCTCTTGATTTATACAATGTGAATCACTACTAGAAAATCTGGCATCAGCGACGAACGTTTTTATCGCTATTCCGTCACTAAAGACCTTCAATGACAGAATATTGACGGATATATTTCGTCGCAAAAAAGGGCCTCGCAAATTTTTAGTGACAAGTTTAGCGACAACAATTTTAAAGTTTCAGCGACGGATTTTCGGTCTCTAGTCCCTCGCTAGAGTCTTTATAAAGTTACTTGAATAATATTGGATTCGACCATAAAGTGACGACATAGCGACAAATATTCCGTCGTTAAAAGTAGCGATGAAGGAGTCACTAATCCGTTTTTAATAATCGGCCAACCATTTTGTTGTTATTTCGTCGCTGCTAAAGGCATTTAAATCAATCATTAATACAATTTAGCTTCCATTGTCACAAAAATGAATACCTCATTGATAATAGTTACAAATTCATATCCAAATCAAATAACAAACATATACAATTCAAATAACAAGCAGATTCGAAAGAAAACTAGAAAACTAACATCTAATCTTTGACAACATAAAGAAAATCTAAACAAAAGATTATCTCTTACATAAAAGAGTTAAGAGGACCTATATACATTTAAAGCTCTTCACATATTTTAGCGCTTCGTGCATTTCTACCTTGAGCTCATTCTTCATTTCTTCCTTGAGCTCGACTTTCATTCCATACTTCATTCTTCCTTTAGCTCTCCACGAACGCTAACAAGATAGTTCTTGAACATAACAATTCAAACATTAGCTTTTTGAAACATAGGTTTTAGGTCATATATAAAGTTGTTAATAGCTTAAACATTTACAAAGGATGAACTAAGATTATGATAGGCCATGTTGTGATTGTAACGACATGAAAATTAGAGCAGAATTTTAGGAGTAGGACAGTAGGGTCATGTGAAACTACTCTCATAAACGTGGAAGCTTTTTTTAACATTATTTCACTAAAATAGAAAAACTAAATTACGACACCTTAACCAAATCCCAGTTTGGCTTTTCCCATGAAACTACTCTCGATAAAACACAGAAACTGATTTATAAGAACGTCTTACTGGGAACGTATTTCTGCTGATAGGTTTTTGGAGCAATGGAAAGAATTTGAGAATCAAGAAAACCGTCAAATGCATGCCTAAGAGAGAAGTTGGTTTTAGGGTGGTCCACCGTGCTCTTGGTGGAAGAACATTATGGCATCTTGCCACCGGTGCAAGTAATCCATAGATCCGTACACACAAAAAAAATACATTTCAAATATACATGATAATAACTGGCAGAACTTTATCAGTATTATAGAAAAAAAGTAACGTAAATAGTAACAAACTGAAGAGGTATATATAAGTTTAATTTCATACACCTCTAATCCACGATTAGCTTATGTAAGTACGTTCTTTTAAAACTATCCAAGTTGTTAAACATACCTGCAGTTGTGGCATTTGTGTTTGGAGAAGACCAATGTATTGCTGATATGGATCTGTTAATGGAACCCTTGGCTGGTTTGCGTTTCGTAATGTAAGTAAACTCATCAGGGTTTGAATTGTTGATTGAGATGACCGACTGGTGCAGACGATGCTACTGGATTTGCGTTCACTACTTGTACACCACACGTTAAGCTAGCAATCCTGCGAGAAAAAAAATATATATAAACAGCTGCAAAGTGAAAGTAAATGGTAATACAGTTTGAAGGCTCTTTTTATATCAGTCAAGATGTACATGTCTAACATGCCATTCAAGGTTGGAATACTCATATTGTAGACTAAATTTATTTAACGCAATCATCACCTATAGAAAAGAAAAAGGATCCACATCTTTTGCACAAAGAATCCATCACAGCTTCCATGACACCTTTTCGCATCTTATGACAAAAAATCAAAGCGGTGAGGAAAACTTGCTATAACATCATTTAGACAGGAACTGATTTACAGGTCAAGAATAAAAAACAAACACCATTGTTGGCTGCAAGCGTAACATGGGTCAGATTGCACTGCCAAGATTCCAGCAATCATGGCTGCAACAACAGTCCCCGTCAGGTTACCCCGCCACGGCGTCGATATATTAATACCACAAAACAAATAGAAGCAGGCATTCACCGTCATAACCTTACAGCCAAATGAGATCACTGTATTTTACCTATATACAACCCCAATTTTGAATAGCCAGAACTCAGAAGCAAACCCTCATTAGAAATAAACAGTTCAACGTTAAAAAAAAGAATTATAACCCAAAGATACTCGCATACCTTTTTATACTCAAATCTCCGAAGAGTGTATGTGGTTCCAGAAGAGTGGAGGTGGTGGAGGTAGAAAACGCATTTTCTATTACACCAATTTGGACCTGAGCAAAGTAACATGCTAAGAATGGTAGCCAAAAAAGAAACCAGAGCCCATCGTTGATAACGACATCGTTTCTGCGTTTAGATGAGTATATATATAATGACACGTCGAGTTAGCATATGAAAATCTAAAAGGCCAACGGTATTTATGAGATACAATTTGTTGTTGGATGTCAATTGAATGAATATCATTTATTACAGATTAGTAGTTTTGGGTTAAAAAAAATATGCTAAATTTGGTGAGACATTTTTACAATCACTTGGTGCGCAATAAAAGAATAGAAAGCATTGCTTAACAGATAAATCAGACACGTTCAATTAGATCATTCTTTGGTAATAAGTATAAATAAACACATACTAACATTTATTGAAAACTCTATAATCTCAATTATCACGTACCTACATATGGTGAAACACAATATATTGCATATGAAAGTTGAACTAATATCCTCAATAAATTAAATCACTAGCATTTTATGCAAATTCGGAACCACAATTACAAATCAAACTGATTTGATACTTTCCATAAATAAAGATCAGGAATTTTATGGAATAACTTTCATAAAACTTCGTTAAATAAAAAGAAAAAGATGAATAACTTTCCATATTTAATGATCAAGAGTTATATGAGAGATGATATAGAACAAATAAACTGATTTGATATTACCTGAAATTTAGGAAAAAGTTCCACAATTCTTTATTAAAATAGAGAACAAGTAAGAAAATAAAATTAAAGACTGCTAATTGAGTTAAGATAAAGTTACCTGGAGTTTCAGAGAGGTAATACAAAGAAATCTAGATCTGATGACAAACAACATATGTTATTGTTGCTTTATGATATCATATTAAATTCACATAACAATTGAGCTTTTATTGAACAAATTAAATAATTGTTCCGTTCTGATTTTTGTTTGGCAGTTACTTGCTTGACTAGATCAAAGAAGTTAACAATTTTCTTTTGCGTCTTTTATTTTTGTTGGAGGGAACTGGGAAGTAACGGTTGCCGGGTTTTTTTATCTTATACTGTAGCTCTTTTGATTTGAACTATGTCATTAGGAATACTATCTTTTTTCTATTTATTAAAAATTATTTATTTAATATAGTAAAACAAAAAAAGATCATTTTATTGAATAATTTTTATTACTTAACAAGACGATTATGAACTGGTAAAGCATTTCTTTACTGCACCAAACAACAATGTTTCAAAAGCTGGGTCAACCGGTTGACCCGGTTCCGATCGAAAAAAACGGGTCATATTGACCCGGGTTTTATATTTTCGGAGCTCGGCTAGACCCGCCGGGTTTAGGGAAACCCGGGTCAACCCATTTCCCGAGACCCGGCCAGGTTTCGATTTTCTTGTGTTTTTTTAAAATATAAATTTTACGTATTTGGGATGGAATTTTATTTTTACATATTATATTGATTGGTAACAATTTATATCTTCAATATACTGGAGTTTTTATGGTTTTTATATATAAATTTTGTTATATATTATAAATATATAAAAAATTCTTTTTAGAAAACCGGGTTAACATGGGTTGACCCGAGTCAACTCGGGTTAAACCGGGGCCGATGACTCGATCGGATCAATTTGAAAACCAAGTTCAAAACATTGCCAAACACTTTAATTTTTTTAGTTGAACCTTAGTACAAATTTAAAAAACCAGAGTGTTATTAATAAATTATATATATTTAATGTAGATGTTATCCTTACTAAAACAACATGTGCTTAATGAAAGACCGGTTAATTCTCGATTGTTACTATATCCTTTTTAGTCAAAAGTTCTAATTATTATATTAAATCCATCGCTAATTCGCAGCTAAGTGTAAAAACTCAGCGACGTATTTGAGACAACAACAAAAAGCCATCGGTACGGCATCACAATTCTATCGCTAATACTTAGAACCTAAGTTTGTCGTTAACTTTATCTCTGTGTAATTACATTTAGCGATAGAATTGTGATATGTGTGTTTTTCATCGCTAAATTTGTTACTAACTTGTCACTACTTTGTCGCTAATTTATCAAAGATAATTTTGTATCTGATCTATCATTAATCCGTCACTATGAATCATTTTTTTGTGACGGACTAATTCAGTTGCTAATTTCCGTCGTTGTTGTTCAGTATTCTAGTAGTGAATATTGTCGCATCTATTACATGATGGTCGAGTTTCTAAATTTGATCCTGCTGCCACTCTTTGACTTTCGAATTATCACCCTTGGACACAGCTAATTAAGGTTAAAACTAATTGAGATAAACTATGAATGTATAATTACCATCTCTGTGTTTTCATAATATTGATGTTTTTTTGAACAAGTGTATTACAAGAAGTTATGAACTCGCCATGTACTAAGCTTATATTTTCCACATGCCTTTCAGGTTTTGAACATCATGCGGTGGAGGAAAAGAGACCTATCACCTATGGAATTTTGTTAATTTCACTTATTAAAAGCTGTAACTTAGAGAATTGAAAAAGAAAAACGAGTCTTCCTCATTATTATTTGCTGCAGACCAGTATCGCAGTATACTGTTTTTTTCTTCTTTTGGTTTCTTTTTACTGCAAGTATAATTTCATTATCTTGTTTCACTTATAAACCATTCTCTACTAGTAAATGTATCCCATGTATTTGTGAAACCTGCCAAATTGATAAGAAGTATGATAGCCAACTCTCATGGTGATGAAGCGATAGCAGATTAATACATGTGGCATTTTGAGCATTTTAGTTGTGAATGGGTCGATTTAGGTTAACTGGGTCAAATATAAAAACATAGGAGTGGTGTGGAGTGAGCCATATGTCGGCATTGTACGACACCGACTGACCGACCTTATGCTCGCAACATATGCTCTAAGCGTGTGGTTGCTAATTTAGAGCTGAGCATGGTGTGAAAACCGCACCATCAAGACCACATTGGATCGGAAACTGATGGGCTCCAAAACACTGAGGACCCAACCGAGATGTTCGGGTCGGACCGGTCCGGTCCGATCCAACAAAGCATGATATCCAGATGTACGTAAGACCGAATCGGACCGCACCATACCGAAGATCGAAAATGATTACAATGATTGACCGATGAGCAGACAAAAATACAGTCGGTCCGGTTTCTGGGTTCGGTCCAATTAGCCGTCTGTAACGATCGGTCCTAGTTGCTACAATTTGAACAAATTCGAGGACCATGTTTCGCAATTTACTCAAAAATAAACTAGTGAAGTACGTGCATCATATAGTCTTTTAACAAAAAGTTATTTAGGGTTTTCTGTTTTGTTTATTTGAACATTGTTTTTAGGGTTTTATATTACTCCGTATAGTAGTAAACTTCATGGAACAGCTCAGGCCTTCATCTGTGCAGTCACATGATCTTTTAACCGAAATCTTAGTCAAGTTACCTGTTCTTTCCCTTGTTTTGTTTAAATCTATATCCAAACGCTGATTTTCTCTCATCAAAGACGCTAATTTAACTTTTCGCTGTATCCTCGACTCGCCTTCTGGTCTCTTTCTCAGTAAGGATAGATGGTCAAGTTTGTCTTTGAATTTTGTGCCGTTGGATATCCGCATTCCTTTACTCGGCACCAAATTCACTTTTGGGCCAGAGGTACGTCATAAGAGTAATTATGTTGAGATATTGCATTCGTGCAATGGTTTGCTTTTATGTCTTGCATTGTCCGGGAAGTTATATGTATACAATCCATCCATTACTAATATGTTTAAGGTGCTTCCAGAATTGACATACTGTTATCGCAATCCTTATACACTTAAATTGAGAATGGCTTTTGATCCTACTAAATCACCTCAGTATAAAGTAATTTATGCTCACAAACTGGAACATGGTCTTTTTATGCATCAAATACACACTTTCTCTTCAGAAACGGGCAATTGGAGTCTTTGTGGGATTCAGTTTCCCGAAGATTGTTTTCGTTATTTTGATGATGGAGTTTACTGGAACAATGCCCTTTACTGGCCAGATGGGGATGATAAGATTTTCAAGTTAGATATCATGAATGAGCATGTTTTTACAGTTTTACAAACCCCTTTAACCTTAGATGGGAAGGTTCCTTATAACTATTCCTTGTTTGAGTCTCGTGGTTGTTTGCTTCTTTTTGTTAAGGATAATGCTGGTTCCCAACATTTTACTATATATGAGAAGGGAAACGTGTATTCTGAATGGTCAGTGAAGTACCGCGTCAATCTTGATGAAAGCATATCCAAAAGGTGTAGCGTTCGGAACATGATTTTTTGTATTGTTTTGGGAGAAAGAGATGAAGGTTCTTTCCTTGTGATGCGACTTGATAAAGAGGCTGTACAATACAAAATCGTGTCAAAGACTCTCAGCACAATTTGTGATTTGGAACCAGATTGCGGTCTTGTTAGATGCTTTCAGTTCATTCCATCTTTTGCTAATGTATGATTCAGCTTTCTGTTTCAGGTATGTCGCTTCAATTACTCAGCTATCTTATTGAACACTAATTGCTGTGTTATGATACCGATTAACAATTGTGTACAAAGATAGGGATAAAGTTCAAATTTTATATTGTTCATCAAATTTACTCTAATTGCTAACGTTATTAACATTATTAGGGTTATGCCTGCATGTACTAACCCCAAAGAATCTAAATGGGCACTGTCATAATAGAAGGAAAGTAAAGGTGAAGCTATCAAGCTACTACATCTAAATGTGATCTATCAATGTTGCAACCAATACTCGACTATGATATTAACCAATGAACATGTTGTGACATATAGAAAGTGGAAGTTTGTTCAAAAAAAAAAAAGTGGAAGTAATCCCTTGTTAGCTTCTCTAAAGGGCCCCAACCGATACTCAACTATAAGATCGTGAAGTACAAATGGAGTGTCGCTGGCTCACTGAGATTGTAACAGCTCGCAAGGTTCCCTTGCTGAAGCTTGGCATTAGAAGTTAGTTCATTTTTTAAAAGACCTAGCCTTTCGAAAACTACTTCTTGTCTGTCTTCCAATGACACACCCCAAAAGATAAACATTATTCTATTTCTATACATTTTGAGAGCATGAATAATACTTGTAAACGCGACTAAAGCTTCTGCAAATGAACAATATCAGAAAGTTAGATTTATTTTTGTGTTTTTAGCTTTTAGTTTCAGACTCTCAGAAAAAATGTGATATATATTGAAATTCGCCTAACGAGTAGACTCAAACTCAACAGTATTCAATCCCGTCGGTAATGGAAGAAGTGAGATGAGATAAACTTACTCCTACCCTAACATTTAGAGGATGCTTCTAGAGGACCTCCGGCCTTGCAAGGAAGACGGGTAAAAGCTCATAGTTTCATATCATTTTTTTTAGCAAATCCCTACATTTTGACTTTCAATTTGTAAAGTCTAATTTTTAGGTCAACAAGGTTTTGTTGAAGGTTTTAATGATTTGCTAAAAACGATTAATGTGTTGAAAAAGAGGGTATTCTTGTCATTTCATCTTTTCTAAACATGACTTTCACGATCATCTAGCAGACTATTGGTTAAAGGACCAAACATGATATGGGTCGAAACCACGAAAAAAAGATCCGAGAAAAAAAAAATTTAGGAACTATATTCGACAGACGACAAGGATTATTTATGCAATCAACACAATACTATATAAGTCTAACTCACATACAAGTTCACTAACAATAGTACAATACAAATACACATACAAGTCTAACTCAAATACAAGTCCACACTAACTATGCCTCTCCAAGTAACATTTCAAGAAAATCGTGAGGGCTTTCATAGTCCCTTCCGTTGCCGCCAATGCCACAGGTACCATAGGTGCCAATGTTCCACCCGATGCCACTGATGCCATCGTTGCGACCGTTACGAACGAAGTTGCCACTGATAGCACCCCCACTGCCAACATACCTTTTACATAAGCATTCGAGCTTTTTTGTTTCCTGCGCTCTTCCTCTTGTTCCTGATAGAGCGTGTTTGCTTTCTGTAGTTCCTGACTGAGCTTGTTTTTTTCTTCCTGAAAAGTGAAAACCATAGCAGAAAACAATAAAAATTTGCCCCGGAAAGGCACGACAGCAAAGTTATACTAACATAGTAATTAATATATGAAAAAATATCACAGAATTATTAAGTCAATGATAGAAGCATGCCTGGACAGCATTAGCTTGAGTGATGGTATACTTGGTTTCACTTAGAAATTTCTCCCACAATGATTCACACTCACGAGGAGTTATGATTGTCTTCGTAGCCGAAATCTGAGTGTATATTAATAACGTGCACAACAAAAAGATTGTCATGTAATTTTCATATATAGACAATACGGTTCATTTACAGAGAAATAGATTAAAGCTGTAATATTTATGGAGAAAAAGAGACCCGTATGGTATAATACCTTTGCCCATCTTTTTTTTTGGGGTAAAGGGGAAATCCCCCCCTGTAAAATGATGGTATTGTTTCTTGGCTCGTCTAATAATGTGTGAACCAGCGTCTCATAAATTGTATCAGTGTCTTTATCCAGACGAATTGCAGCCAGTACAGATAGCGCCTTTAGAGACTGCAAGATATGAACAAGGTTAATTAATCAAGGTCCTGTACGTGTTGAACACTGATAGATGCAATTTTAAATATCCTCTGATGAGTGATTCTTACAGCAGTTTGGGCAGTACGCGTTATAGCTTGAATATCATCTTCCACAGTCCAGGCTCGTGGACTTTTATCATCATCGTGGTTGAATATGAATGTAAACCTGCGTGATTTTAGTAGTATTGCAGTGGTCATATAGTAAAACAAAACTGAACAAGAAAATAAACATATGCAGCAATACGGTACCTATCCTTCATGATGTACGATACTTCTCTGGCTACTTCTTTTGTTTTCAGTTCAACTTGTCCTCTTGCATAATTCATTAATTCTGAAATCCTATCTGCTTTGTCATGCTCATCCATTTCAAAACTAGAAAGTGCAAAAGAGAACTGCGATACAACTTTTTGAGTTTCACAGTTGTAATATTCTCTTATCTCGGGCCACACATCACCACGACCTTCTTTTAGAAAAGCTCCCACACGATCATATAATGCCTCTTTTAATTTCAACTGCCATAAGAAAAATGCTGATTAACCATTACATCACATATTTCTGAAACTATACAAATTTAATTGAAAACTCAGCTTAAAGACAAGCAATACAAAGTTATAACTACCTCATCTGGTGTTCAACAAAAAATATTTACCTCGTATCGTGTAGTAAGTTCAGATAGTTTGGCAGTTCGAACATCAATAACATATGAACCTATATCATTGGAAAATCTATCTCTTACATCAGCTGAGTCCCAACTGGCTTGCTTAATGAAGGCATCTGTACGTACATGTAGATAATGATTCAAAACTTATTATTTCAAAAATCCAAAAGAAATAAAATATTTTATGACAGGTGATAGTTATTCACATTGTTCATCGAATAGTCTTGTGAACTTATCAGTGCAGTCACGAGCCGCCTTTGCAAACCCTTGCTCTCCATTTAAAGCATGATTAAGTTCCATTTTGAAGCTCTTCAGCATCACGGATTGTAGGTTTTCCAACAACAATTGGTAGGCTGGTTGAGCAAGCTAATTAGTAGAATAGAAGATACCAAAAAGTCAATGAGGGGATACTACACATGAGCAAAAAACAACCACACTTCCAAACCAACAAGAAACATTACCTGCACAAGTTTCTGTTCCAATTGATTTCTTTCTTCCAACTTAACACTAGTCTCATAGTGAAAAGTTGCATCGTCATAACTGAAAAGTATTACTTAATATCTACATATGTAAAGAAGAATATAAATATAAAACTGGTATAATTAACAGGTACTTACCTCGATAAACATTTGTAAAGCCACGATAAACACTTGTAAAGCAGTGAGATAAGTGTATCTCCATAGCCTCGGACAGGATGCGATTGTACAGCCTCCGAAACCTGCGCGCAAGATTTATTCATAAAATTTGAATTATCCGAAAAAGAATGTGTCTAGTTATGGCGGTAGTGGTAACATTCGAGGTTGTGGGTTACGGTGGCACCACAGTATAGAGGTTACAGATTAGAATCCGGGCAGGTTAATGGTAGAGCTGGAAACAGTTTAGGGTGGTGGGGGCAACAGTGCAGGTTGTGTGTTGAAGGGCTTATATGTTATCTTCTTTTACATTAGTTTTTACATAGCAAGGTTAGATCAAGTGGTTATTACCCTTGCCTCGGGAGTCAGAGGTCGAGGGTCCGATCCTCACTCCTTGCAAGGCCGGATGTCCTTTTCTACATTTGGTAGAACCCGAAGCACCCTATATACCTTAGATAGGGGTATGATCGTCTACATCTCAACCTCCCCCATCACCGTGCAACGATATTGGGACCCATAACCAGTAGAAGACTGTATTGTGAGTTACTTTACTTTTTACTTCCTGCTCATCTATTTTTATAAGTAGTAAAACCGTGTTTTATAAACATGTTTGGAAATGTAGTTAACCTACTGTAAAATTACTTTGTACTTTCATAGTTAGGCTAAATACGTACGATAGCACAAATCATTATCACTTTTTAACTAAATATTATAACATAATCGGCTACTGGCTTGGTAATCAAAATTGGGCTAGGAACTTAAATGATTTAAAGCACGATAAGAGATATAAATTTATATCTGTACCTCATTTGCCAAGCGTTGCACATGTAAGGCCTTTTTTAATTCAAGCCAGTCCTGCAATACACTTATTTATCAAATGTATGAAAAGTATTAAAAATTAGTCAAGTTACTTACTTATATATATATATATATATATATATATATATATATATATATATATATATATATACCTGATTCGCAACAAACGAAGAATATGTTTCCTTAGCAATTTCTTGGCATCGTATAGTTGCCACCATAACCTGCAAGAAAAAAAAAATTTATCTAGAAAGTATTAATGATTTTACCAAAAAAATTCATATAACACTAACCCTGTGAGCAGGTAAGTCTAGGTCTTTATTCGCCTTAATAACTTCCCATATATGTTGTGCACTGAAAGAAAAATCTGAAGCAGGAACAACTACTTGTCTATCACCCGCTAGACCGCCAGGTGCAATAGATTGGAAGAACGTTTGCCTCAAACTAGCCACCTTACAAACACACGTACATGAAAACAATAATAAATAATATAAGAATGACAAATATTATGTTACAAAAAGAAGTTAACAGTTACAACTAATTGCTAGCATACCTGTTCTCTAAACTGTTCCTCTTTCTCTTCATAACTAACTAGCCCAACAACTTGAAACTGGTCACTCGACAGATGAGAAGTTGTGATATTAGATCATTTTAAGGATAATTCAAGTGCAATATTTAGGTTCTTACATTAAAAACATCACTCAGCGGGGTGTGTTTGTAGACTTCTGGCTTGGGAATGCAATCCCATATCTACAGCAAATCAATAGCACGTTATCATATATGGAAAGTTATTATATTTCCTAAGGTTTAAACGACAATCGAATAAGTTACCCTCTGGATATCTTTCATCAGGTGAGACTCTAGCTTTTCAATAGGTGTCTGCACAAAAAAGAAAGAAAAACAATACTCAAATCAGGTTCAAGTTATATTATATTACCCTTACACACGGTAAAAACATTTCTACTTTTGTAAAAGTTATACCTTCGTCGTTTTATCACGTACGATGAATATTAAAGTTATTTTAGGTGGACCAAATACACGCAACATAGCCTGAAAACATCAACCATAATATTAGCAAATAGGCCATATGAATTGAATGTAAAAATACTGATAATGTACCTCGAATACGGTTCTCAAAAGAGGCGTATTTGAAGCATGCTCACGCCCAATATCATGGCACCAGCTATGTCACACATAAATCCAGAAACACAACTTTATTCAACAGGAAGTTCGATAAGAAACTTAGAATAAGATTATGTATGGAGTTATTGGCAAGCTTACATGTTTATAAGCACTATATCAGAAATAGCAAGCGAAAAAAGCGCACTTTGGTTCTGGAATGCAACATCCTGAAAAAATATTAGAATTATGAGAGCAAACAATAATGATACAATCACAGCTGAGACGAACAAAATTAATTTGAGTAACCTCTCCTCGTTCACTTCCATCAGTACCCTCAATATCTATTACAATTGTGCGAGGTTCAATATCAACACATTTTGCTATCCAAATACCTCTGGTGGTCTGACATCTGATGACAAGAACTGAGAAATGAATAAAATGTATGCATATAGAACAAAATAAAAATAGCAACCGGTAACATGCCTTCCATCTTCAGCATGCATTTCCATGAAGTCGGTATGAAAAAGATGATTCAAAAGTGTACTCTTCCCTGTAGAAACACACCAAAGTCAGAACTTGCATAAGAAGTTACCAACAAAATTTTATACTTCTATTTTATGAGTGTTTCTGAAACAACATAAACCAATATTGGAAATAATTAATATAACGTCATTTTGAACATAATTAGAGTTCTTTCAAACAAGACATACCACTGCTTTGTGGACCTATGATAGAAACAACGGCGTAAGAAAGCCCACATTCTCCAAGGTCCGCTTGTTTGATGAAACTATCAAGCTTATCTGCACTGAAAGCACCATCCCCATCTATGAAGTGGGTGGAGTAACATTCGATTTTGTGGGCTGAAAGAAGAAATCAACCCATGTAAACTTTAGAAGATAGATATACCATCCAAAAAAGCCCGAGAATTAGTAACATATGGATTGCACAACCATTAAGTTTTCACAACCCAATAGCTTGCTCCTATACTACAGTAGAATTAGTGACAACAAAAAAGCCGAGAAGGTTTAATTACCAACACTATCTAACTTATTCCCAACAGATACAGCTATTACAAGTTATCAGTAGAGATTTTACAATATTAAGGCCTAAACTTATAAATTTAACTTGCTAATTCGAGTCAACAATCTAGTTTGTAAATTTTCGTGTTCTGTTATATATATATAGCACGTACAACAAGAGGCAAACTGATCCAATGTGTTTATCAAATTAGTTAAAACATAGAAAAAGTAACTACCATCAAATTTGAGCCCTACCCTCACTAAACATAAATATTTTTTTATGTAACACACGTATATTTGACACCGGGTTCATTTTGAGTAAATCAAAATTTATAGCAAAAATTTACACTACGTGACAAACTGTCATCGAGTTCCCGAGAACCCTAGGTCCACCCCTGCAAGAATCTAATGTTCGATCCTGCTAGTATAAGATCTATATAACATAAACAATAACAGGTATGCTATATATACTTATAAAAAAACATACAAAATGCATACCCATCAAGAACAATTGAAGCTACTATTTGATCTTGATTTTTCAAAAATGGAGTGTGTGATATATGTTGAGATGTTCTAATGTCCTCAAGTATGTATTTATACAGTAGCAATTTAGTTTGAAGGAATCCACTGTGTGAATAAGTCCAACTTGCAGAAACTTCATACAAAAGAAGTTTAAATTTGCTTCCGACATAGGCTTCTGTCAGTAAATTACAATGATGTAACGTTTCCTTTTTTTTGTTTATTGCAATTTAATTATTTACTACTAAATAAATAAGAAAGTTTCATTTACAATGTTACTTATCTTAATTATTATCACAAAATTTAAAAAATATTTAATTAATTAGGTCAAAAAATAAAAATAAAAATAAAAACCAATAATAAATGCATTTTTTAAAGTGTTTTTAATCCAAAGATAATAATTCTGAAAAAAAAAAATACTTTTTCCAGATCATTAAACCAAGAATTGCCAGGTCAGCATATATATTCCTAATAGACAAAATTTAAACATGGAGATCATCCTAAGATTTTGGTTTAATCTAAATATGGAGATCGAGATAAATCTCCACCATATATTTTGGGTTAATATGGAGATCAAGTTAAGATTAAAAAAAACATTGAGGAATCATTTTTGCCAAAAAGTCGAAAAGTTTCAAAAATCGGACAGAGGGACTAAAGTTGTTAAGTTTTCGAACTGATTTTTTTATCAAATGTGATATTTCACTAGTGAAAAAACAAGAAAATATCAGCGGTGATAAAATAATTTCACACTAGTGATATTTTATTTTATCAATGGTGGTAATTTTTTTACTAGTGAAATATCACCGTTAATAAAAAATAATTCGAAAAATTTACAATTTTAGTCTTTCGGCTTATTTTTTGTAATTTTTTGACATTTTGGTAAAAATAATCTCTCCGTGTTCTTTTCATAAGATTTAATCTTAAGTAATTAATCTCTTTGATTGCAAGTAAAAACAAAGATACAAAATAACTCAACTCATTTCTAATAATAGGCCAGTACATATTTTTACTAATTTTTAGTACTGCTACGAGATACATTTCTAAAAAAATGCCTAAAAATAGCTTCTATTCTTTTTGTCCATTTTTGTTTACGGTCAGTTCATTTTTATCAGTTTATATTAGAGATGAGCATGGATCTGGATTCGATGAAATTAGAATCGGAATTGATGGAACGAAACTTCGGTTAAATGTATATTCTTAACCTATTTATATTTAGTCATCATAATTGTCAAACTTTTAATTACGACTCTTCTCTTTAGTAAGCATTTAAATTTATTTAAAATCTTTTAGCCATTTTCTTTTCCATATTTTAGTTTTTAAAATTTTTTGTGGTGAAATAATTTTTTTAATTATAGTATCCATAAATTAAATTAGAAAAATATATTGAATTTTGTAAGGAGCATTTATTTAATATAGTAAGAAAAAGTTTATAAAATTTTACGTCGTAATAAAGCTTTACAAACTGAACCTCTTTTTGTTAATTGTTAGTTGTTTTTTTTATCGATTACATTTCGTCTAATTATATGTATATTGTTGGCTAACCGCAAACTAAATTTTTGGACATGCACTTTTACATAGTATTGCTACAAACTTCCTTGCATTTACGGTTGGGTCCGCCACTGCCCCTTATAATTGGGATGCCTTTAACATGCGATGCTTGCTCTTTCCTAGTTCTTCAAACACCTGTGACTATTATGACATAGGACCCTCATTCATTAAAAGGACCATATGTATATGCATGTTTACGACCACATAATTATACACTTCATTCATGTTAAGTCTTTGCACAACACGACCGATGCTTGCTATTGTTGACCTGGACTTTTCAAAACGGTAGTTTTTTTTTTCTTCGTCTGGTGAACTTTAAGCAACGACGCATGCACGTCGTCATCTAAAGTCCAGATTTGCTAATCATTCCGCCACTGCCCCTTATAATACATACGTATGCTAAAAGGAATAGTAACGAAAGGTTGGTTTTTTTTGGTGACAAAGAAAAAAGTAAGTAAAAAATGGATTATTAAACTATATTTTAGTCATCAAAATCGTCAAGCTTTTAATTACGACTCTTCTCTTTAGTAAAATAGTAAGCCTTTTTACACCCAAAGTTTATTTAAAATCTTTTAGCCATTTTTTTTCCATATTTCAGTATTTTAAACTTTTATAGTGAAATAGTAATTTCTTTTTTTATAAATTATAGTAGCCAAAAATTTTAGTAGGAAAATGTCTTGAATATTTTAAGGAGCATTTATTTAACATAGTGAGAAAAAGTATGTAAGACTTTACGGCGTAATAAAGCTTTACAAATTGAACCTCTTTTCAACAATGGTCATTTAGGATATGTTTGACACGTAAGTTTATCAGAGCTTATCGTAGCATGGGTTTATTGTCTTGTAAAAATAAGTTACTATTAAAAATAAGTCTCGTTTGACTGAGAGAGCTTGAAAGAGCTTGTTAAAAAAAATAAGCTCTTAAAAAACATGCTAGTTAAAGTAGCATGTGAAAGTTTATGGACATAAAATTAATATTCGTGTGATAGCTAGGATCGAACTCGGAATTACGGGATTGCACACAATACGTAAAGGATTAATTTTATTTAATATATTATATATATATTAAATCAAACCAAACTTAGCTAAACAATGGTTAATTAAATAAAGAGTTAAGTTAAATAACCGTTATGAAATTATAGTAGAAAAAGGAAAGCGGAAAAGTTCCGGAAACACCCTTGGGGGTATAACCGACCGTCGGCCAAGGAAACTTTGTGTTTCCTAATTTTTGTGTAACTTGAAAAACAAATTTTGCTAAACACTATATAAACACATAATCCCCTTCATAATTTTTGTCCTCCCCCCCCCCCCCCCCCCCCCTTCTTTTCTTGCGATCGCGAGCCCCAAACTCAAAAGGGTTTTCGTTGGTTTTCGATTTAGCTAAAATTCTACAAGAGTTAAAGTTCCGGTTTGCAAGTGCTAGATTCACGGTTAGCCCATTGCATTACGTGTGTACAAGAGCGTAATATAGTTTTACTTTAAACTATATCTTGGTATTATTCTTCACAAACCCTAATTGGTGATTCGTCGATGTTCTTGTGGATCTTTGCTAGGATAAAGGTATGTAACCCTAATCGATTAATTATAATTGTGTTATTAATGATCTTGTTAAATCGCTTCCGTTATAACGTGCTTTGATCTTTATTATAATTATATAATTGTTATGAATGTCATAAATCATCAACATGTAAAATAAGCTCAAGCTACATGCTCCAGCATTCAGCTCTTGAAACCCGCTCTAACGATCCACTCTAGTTCCTAAGAATGCCAAACATACCTTTAGTTTTTTTCTTTTATTGGTAACATTTCGTCTAATCATAGCCACCAAACATTATTAATAAAGGTACTAAACCGTTGCATTTCATCGGTCATTTCATTATATCATTAATTTTAATTATTCAATATTTTATTTCGCTCCACCACACCGATCTTAAGTATGTTAATCTTTACATTTTTACACAAACATGTATGTTTATTATTACTAAACATTAAAAAAAAAATCTTTTATCTTGTTTTAAAGTTTATATACATGTAATTTCTTGTTTGAATCCGAAAACACTTTATTTACATAATCGGTTTCCATTTCTTGCATTTTTACTTTTACGTAGTTTTGCTACATGAATGAAACTAAAATTAGGTTCGTCAACCCGACCTGACATACTGATCGGTTGACACATCAAATTTTCGGTTTAAGTAAAGCAAGAAACTTCCTTGCATTCGCGTTTGGGTCCGCTATTGCCCCTTATAATTGGGGTGCATTTAATCAAACACCTGCGACTATTATGACATAAGACCCTCATTTATTAAAAGGACCATATGTATATGCATGTTACGACCACATAATTATACACTTCATTCATGTTAAGTCTTTGCAGAACACGACCGATGCTTGCTATTGTTGACCTGGACTTTTCAAAATGGTAAAAAAATAATTCGTTTGGTGAACTTTGAGCGACGTCGCACGTATGTCGTCATCTAAAGTCCAGATTTTGTTAATCATTCCGCGTTAAATAAAATTAGTTATGCAGCAGAAGTGACATACATATGACTTTATTTATATGGAATCATTAATATTATCTTAACAATTGATAAGCAAATGTTAAAGAGCTACCCAAACCATAAAAACAACATTAAATAATACAATTATTATTTGATATAAGTTCATTTGAATATCAAACTTATCTAAGATATGAGAGTACTCATCCTCACTACAGGGGTATTTTCGTCATTTCATCCGCCTATTATATAAGTATTTTTCTTCTTTCTTTCCCATAAAAACACACACACTCCCGTCTTATACTTCTATCTCTACCCCGATCTAGTTTTTCTCTCTGCAAATCGAAGCGTATAATCACAAATACATCTGAATGTGACCATCAGAAAGTAGCCATCGCAAAAGGGTTTTGACCCACATTTTGGTAACCCCGAAAAAAATTGAACTGGTCCAATTTTTTTTGTCCTTTTCCCCACCATAAAAGGTTCAGAACTGATCAATGTATCAAGGGACAAAAACATAAAAAAAGGGGTACAAAACTTGGACAAAAACAATATATGTAATACAAGAGATTTTGTATGTAAAAAGTTATCGTCCGATCTCTTCGAATTGATTACTGGTTTAAGTGCGACTCAGTCATCTTTTGGTGGAAAAGAATATGTTTGGTCGTTGTAGTAAATTAAATGCAAGACTTTTAAAGTAAATGACGGTAATTAAATCTAAAACTAATTAAAACGTAAATTGTGCAATATTTAAGCTTTTAAAAGTAAATTAATTAAATGACTTAAAATTAAAGCTTGACGAAAAATAAAATAGACAATGTAATAAAAATGACAATTTGAAAACTTAAAATAATGCAAACTTAAAAATTAAACTAAGGCAAAATAATAACACAAAACCAAATCCGTCGGAATCCTCCTATCGTAATCCGATCGGAATACCGATCGGAATGTTGCTTACCATCGGAATGTTCAGTCTGAAAACCGTCGGAATAACAACTCACCTATCGGAATGTGATCGGAATCTCATGTCGGAATGAGCCTATCAGAATGTATGAAGACAGTTCTATCGGAATGAATAAAAATCAAAACTATAGGAATACTAAAAAGGACCCATCGGAAAGTGGCTATTGAAAATTTGGCAGCACTTCGTTTCAATAAGGCCGTAAGACCTGTCGCAATATACGATCGCAATGAGCGATCGCAATCACGATCGGAATAAGGGGGAATTACTCTATCTGAATGTTGATCGCAAAGAGCCGTCGGAATCTCAGAACCCTATTCTAATTGTCACGATCGGAATAAGTGAAAGCCGTCGGAATCCAAGATCCCTTTCCGATGGAATGAGATACGAAAATAAGCAAAACTAAATAAGCTAAGACTAATAAGCACTAACCGAAACTTACCAAAGCAATAACAAGATGAACAAAATAGGCACAAATTTAAAGACTTTCAAGACACAAAATAAGCAAACTTTTAAAATCAAACTTTAAAAAGACAAAACTTTTAAGAAAACTTTAAAACAAATAAGCTAAATACAAAATAAGCCTATAAGCATGTCAAGCTTAAAGCTTAAATCGTATAAAAGCCTAGATAGGAATAAAAATATAAACTTTTTAACCAAATAAGCAATAAGATCAAGCAAAAGGAATGCTTAGTCCGAATCAATAATCAAAAAACAAGAAAAGTAGAATAAGAAATAATGAAAAGCTAGATTAAAGGAAAATAAAGATTCAACAACAAAATTAAAAGACTTACTTGAATTAAAGGCAAGAAATTAAAGGTTCAAGACAAGGAAATTAAAATGACAATTAAGTAAATGACATGAAAATTAAAGGTGCAAGTAATTAAATGGAAGAGCTATTTTGTCAAGATAGTTAACACCTCCTAATGTGATATTAGGAGGGTATTTATAGGAGATTAGGGAGGTAAGCATGTGTTGGAGGCTTCCTTCTTTCTTTCTTTCTCGTCTTTTCGTCTTCTAAATTCTTTGAATTTTTCGACTTTGTCTCGGGATTAATTAAACTCGTCTTGTAATTCCTTCATTAATTAGACTTGAGTTCTTCGGCTTTATTAAACTTCCGTCTTTAGACTTTTCTTCGATAAATCTTCAGAATAGGCCTTGGACTTCCGTTCTTTTTGCACTCTTGATCTTTTGACTTCGTCTTTTGTCTTTTTCTTTGATAAAAGCCCGTGTTTTCTTCCCTTTTCACATTTTGATCCTAAATCACAACAAAAACACAAACCACGCATAATTCTGACATTTACGACATAAAATACACGTTTTAGATTGGTTATTATTATAATTAAGTGGTAAAAGGATAAGTGTTTTCACACTTATTAATATGACAAGACTAGATAGGAATAATGGACAAAAATGATATAACGAGACATTAACAAATGAAAATAGATATTGATGAAACACGAACACCAACCTTGAATCTTGATAGTACAAACCATCCATGAATCTGATAACATGACGCAAACACAGACTCACACGGATACAAAACACCCCCGGTTAGCTCTGATGCCAATTGACAAGCATCAAAAACCACCTTGGTTCGGGGGGTCGGGGATGACCAAAGAACATGGTAGACATTGTTTGTTCTAGAGAGAGAAAGTTAGAGAGAGGTGAAGGAAAGTGTGTGTATTATTTCAAGTGAAAACAATACAAAAGGAAAATGCACTAAACTTCCACACCCCCATGAAGAGTCATGTGGGATATTTATAGGCCTAACTAAACTAGACTATCCACTATTTACATATTAACTCCTTGCGTTTAGCAATTGATATAAATCTAGTCCAACTCAGGTGAAAGGCGTCAGCTTACCAAAAAGCAAGTCTAACAAAGGTCGTCGTCACCAAGGGGAAGCTTCAGGAAGCTCGTGCTCGTCAGAAGAGCTATGCTGATAAACGTCGTAGAGACGTATCTTTCAACGTAGGTGATCACGTTTTCCTCAAGGTATCACCTACACAAGGAGTTAAACGTTTTGGAATCATAGGGAAGCTTATTCCTCGCTTCATCGGACCGTTCGATATCATAGAACACGTTGGTGAAGTGTCATATCGTTTAGCATTACCGCCTCAGCTATCACACGTTCACAACGTGTTCCATGTGTCCTTACTCAGAGGATACAACTATCATCCAGTTCATGTTGTCCAGTATCCACTTGATCAGATTCGAGAGGATCTTTCATATGTCGAAGAATCCGAGAGAGTTCTTGAACGACAAGATCGGTTCATGCGGAGGAAGACGATCCCTTTCGTCAAAATCCTCTGGAGGGATCATCCTGAGCGGGAAGCCACTTGGGAGACGGAGGAGTCTATACGGGCTTCTTACCCTCATTTCCAATTCTAGTTCGGGTATGTTTTTCTTTCAGTTTATGTTTCTTCAATTCGAGGACGAATTGTTCTTTTAGAGAGGAAGAGTTATAAATCCCGCATTAAAATACCATGAACAGTACACATATGAAAATACGGTAAAATTAAAACTTTCCATTTATAATATAATTCACGTGTCACGGTATTTAATAACATGTAGTTACGTATATATATATATTATAAATGTGTTAGGTACACGACGTATAAAAATCACGACAATAAAACATGAACGATCACGTAATTAATTGAACTTGGGAAAACTACGGGTTTCCCCGTGGGCTTCCTTTAGGTCACGGTTAACACAAGGAAAAAGGAGAAAACGGGCTTTGGCCCTTGACCCAACTTAAACCCATAAGAAAACAAAACACAGGAAAACCTTTTCATAATTTAGGTTAAAGAAAAATTCTTCCCTTGCCTCCTCTCTCTCTTTTGCTGCCGGCCATAGAGCAACCACAAGGACAAACCGGACAATTTTTCTTGTTGATTATTCGTGTGTACGTGATCGTGTTCATAACCTTTTCTTTCCACGTGTTCGGTAAATTAAACACTTCCTTTTTCTTTTTAATTCTTATGAATTCATGTTATTTATTTAATTAATCATTAAAACAAGTTAGTAAAACACATGAGATTAATTGAATCATGGAATTAAGGGGTTTGGTGTGGTTTTGGGTTAGCCGAGACACAACCGAGAGTCAAGAGACTCCCGACTTCTTTGATTCATCACCACCGAGACCCACAAGGGGCTCGGTTTGGTTTGTGTGTTCGGGAACAGCACCAAGGGACCCCGACCAAGGGTCGGGGTATGTCAGATGGGGTTTTGTGTTGAACCAAGTGCCAACCGAGACCTATAGGGTCTCGGTGGGGCTGTTTTTGGCTAACAGTGGGAACCGAACAAAGGCAGCGGGAACCGGCTCACAACCGGTGTGAACCGGTGGGAATCGCAAGCCACCAGTGGCAACCGGCTAGCCGGTCTAGCCACTGGTAGGGTTGTTTGTTTCGGCTTATGGCTTGGCTTGGGTGTGAACCGAGCTTCGGGCTCGGGTTAAATTTTAAAACACGGGTTCGGGTCTCGGGTTAATTATTAAAAATCAGAAAACTTGTTAATTAAATTAATTAGTAGACTTTTAATTTAATTAATTTCATGACTTAGGTTTAATATTAAAATTAATATTACATGTATAACCTAAAGTATTTAACTTAGTTTAATTTAATTAAAACATGTATTTTTAATTAAATTCCATATAACGTATAGTTTAACTAATTAACCAGTTATTTAATTAATAAGCTATAACCATGACTTGTATTATATTATTTAAACTTTACTTATTATTTATAATCCAGATTATTTCTAATTGTGGAAACTTACTATTTTTTGAAACTTACTATTTGTGGAAACCTGCTATTTTTAGAAAGTTACTTAGTATTACAATACAAGTATTATAATACACTAATACATGAACAATACACAATAGAACATCAGAATAACTACAGTTAACACGGTAAACAGTAAAACATGACATAATACGTATAACAAGATAATAACACACGGAACCAGTAAAATACACGTAATTCAGACAACTCATACACGTCCATATTTCTTATGTAGTATTATCCGTCAAGGTGGAGTAGTCTTCATCGTTTTCATTAGCCTCTACTGGAAATAAGTTACGGACTCCCGTCCTTCAGTAAGGACAATCTCTTCCTTTATTAGGATTTCCCGTATGCAGCCAACTGTTTTCCTCAGTAGTTACAGATGTAAATGCTTATGTTGTTAGTTACCCTAGCCATATACATGCATGACCAGTTTCACCTAGTTATGGAGGTACCATAACCATAACACTAGAGGCACTAGTGTTATGACTTCACCACGGTGGAGTGATAGCTCGCGGCGTCCCTTTCAGTTGTTTGACCATTATATTTATTATGTTTTCACGTGACGCGTATGGGTGCATCCTAGTTACATGTTTCAGTCAGGATTTGATGGTGAATGTGGTGTGTGCCTTGCATCCTTCACAAGGAGCTGATCCCTCCTACCCAGACCAGTATAATTAGAGGCAGCCCCTCTAATTGCATGACGAGGTCACCCCTCTATGTATTCATGCACGTTGTTGACCTCATGGCCTATATTGGCTATTTTGGTATGGTAAACTAATACAGATTTTACAAGTAAACATAAGATACATTTTTAGAACTAAAACTAGTAAAACATGCTATACGCCTAGGTTTTCCCAGGACTTATTCATTTCCGCTGCTATTCATGCTTTATACCCTTATATGCTTTCATATGCTATGTCTTCCATGCTTTATTGTATATCCGTGCAATGAGCGTTATGCTCAGCCGTCTACTTTTCCATGTTCCCAAACGGCATGTACCCAAGGTCGCAAGTAGGAACTCTAGAGTATGTGCATTCGGATTGGAAGCTATCCGGCCTCTTTTATCTTATGCATTTATTCCTACTTTTCATACTTAACTTCTTTTGGACATTGTTTAGTCCTTTCATTTATAGTACTTAATATTGCTTGTGTGTGAGTTACTAGACTACCGATGTTTGATTCGGGTATTTCTATTTATACCTTGCATGCTTTGATGACACGTCATAATTTACTATAGCATTCCATCTTAACAAATGGGGTGTTATAGTGGCTACGCCACTGCTATCGGCAGGAACAGGGAACCAAGCAGCCGCAAGCCTTGGGTTTGAGGTGGTTGCTTTAGTCAAATAATGGCTAGGTCTGAGTGTAGGGGAAAGGGAACACAGCCGGTGGTTGTGGTGTTTTATTTTGATTCGTTCAACCGAGACCAAGTACTAAAACATATATGAATAAAATACTCAATTATTTAAGTTATTATAATTTTCAATTACTAAAACATATATGAATATAAAAGTAGGCAAAAAAACCCATATCTTTTGCCTACTAAACAAAAGAGTCACTAAAACTTTTACCCTTTTTCTTACTCAATATTGAGTAAGAAAAGATCACTAATCTTTAGTGACCCCTTTATTACTTACTCTTTTTTTTAGTAAGAATTAATAATAATAACTTTAACTGACTCTTTTTAATAGTACTTGATAAAAAAATACTTTGAATGTTCCTTTTATTACTTACTCTTTTCACATTTAATTTATTTAGCAAATATAATAAATTTTGTAATATAATTATTGTTTGTCAGTAGTCTAGTATTTGTTGTATACTGTTTTTCTCTACCCGAAGTATATCTTGTTTCATTGGAATTGATATAAATGCACCATTATCTACTAGTAAATGTATCCCATGTACTTGTAAAATCTATCAAACTGATGAGAAGTCTGATGGCCAACTCTCATGGTGATGAAGCGATAACAGATTAATACATGTCGCATTTTAAGCCGGCTAAGATAGTGAATTAGGCTTGAATCACTAGCCAAAGTCAAGCCCAGTTAAAAGCCGTTCTTAAGTAGTCAGGGTATCAGTTCATATATGGTCTGGTTCTTAGTATCCATTTAGTTCTGGAAAACTCCAAAACCTAGTAGGGGTACCAGTTAGTTTAGGTTACTTTAAACTCATGATACCTAGCACTCTTAGAGTGATAGCCATAAACTTTTTTGCGACTACACTTACTTTACCACGACTTGATATCCAAAAGAATGAGTTTAGGTACACTGGTTCCAGTTTGGGTTTCAGTTCAAAAGTATGTTTCCACATGATCTACTTTTAACATTATAAGGGTTATGCCTACATGTACAAAACCCCAAAGAATCTAATTGGGCACTATCAAAATAGAAGGAAAGTAAAGTAAATAAGAACGTTTTGTGGCAATATATATTCGATTTTATGAAAAATACAATCAAAAACAAGATCAAAAATTATTCAACCAACGTCCCCTTTATTTTTATTAATAGCTTTAGGCTATCACTTCAAATGTGATACCTATATTTGTGATCAGTACTTACAAAAGAAAGAAATAAGAACCAAACGTGAATCTATGATCGTAACAACAAGATCACAACTCACAATCAATCTCAACAAATACAACTCAAGAACTATAACAATGGTGGTTGAAGAAAACAAACAGAAACGTAACATAACGAATGAATAAAACTATATATAGCTGAAGATTAGGTCAATCCAGCTCTTTCTCACATTGTCATTGTAACACCCCATTTTGATAAATGGAATGTCACGCGTAATTATGGTGTGTCCTCAAAGCCTACAATAATAAATGTCTAAAACATTACATGACCATAAAAAGGAAATACCGGAATCAAACATCGGTAGTCCAAAAATAAAGCTCATCAAACACAAACGTAAGTACCGTAAATTAAAGGACTAAACAATTTCCATGGAAAGAGTATCAAAGTATAGATATTGCATAAAGTAAAGAAAGGCTAGAAAGCTTCCAGTCCATATGCACGTACTCTTAAAGTCTACGAGCGTCCCTGAGTACCTGTCGTTTTGGGAACATGAAACGGAAAACGGTTGAGCAATACGCTCAGTGCACGGATGTACAATAAAGCATGAATAATATAAGCATATAAGCATATAACAACGGAAGAAACTAAGTCATGAATAACCCGGTTAAGTCTTAATAAAATTGGTTTTATAGTTTGAAGAGCCTTATGTTTATCTTGTAAAAACTGTTTAACATATTTTACCATTAGCCAATATAGGTTATGAAAATCAACGTTGCATGAATACTTGGAGGGGTGACCTCGGCATACAAATTAGAGGGGCTGCCTCTATTTTAATATACTGGTTTTTTGGTAGGAGGGATCAGCTCCTTGTGAAGGATGCAATGCACACACCACATTCACACTGAGTAATCTGCTGAAAAACATGTAACTAGGATGCACCCATACGCCCCACATGATAAATATAATAATATGGCCAAAAGCTGAAGGGACGCCACGAGCAATCACTCCGCCGTGGGGAAGTCATAACACCAGTGCCTCTAGTGTTATGGTTATGGTACCTCCATAACTAGGTGAAACTGGTCATGCATGTATATGGCTTCAGGTATTCTAATTTAAACATAAGCAATCAAACATATAAATTTATACTATGGGATAACAGTTGGCTGCATACGGGGAATCCTAATAAGGAAAGAATGTCCATACTGAAAGGACGAGAATCAGTACCTTATGTCCAGTGAACGAAGAAGACGAACGGAAGAGATTCCTACTTCGGTATCACTAATGCTACATAAATACATACGTGTATAAGTATCTGATTACTAAATATGTAACTCGTTTTATATCATGTCTTAGCTTGTTTTATATGTTCATGTCATGTTTTACTGTTTTAAGCTTTATACTGTGTTTATCTCATATTCTGTCTATTTTGATTAAGTATTACTTGTATTTCATGTATTATTATACTTGCTGTGTAATAATAAGTAACTTTCTAAAAATAGCAGGTTTCCTAAAATAGAAAGTTTCCAAAAATAGAAAGTTACCAAAAATATAAAGTTTCCAAAAATAGAAAGTTTCCAAAAATAGAAAGTTTCCAAAAATAGAATTACTGCTTAAAATAGATAAGTTTCTAAAAATAGAAAGTTTCCATAAATAGATTAGCTGCCTTAATTAAATAAGTTTCTAAAAATAGAAAGTTTCCATAAATAGATATAAGCTGGTTAAATAAGCTAATTATATAAGCTTAAGTGTTTTCTGATTATTATTCTAAGTCATGTAGTTATAAAGTATAGTTTATTAATTATTACATGTAAATTAAATAAACTATAGGTTAAAAGTATTTAATTAAATATATCATGATTTTAATTAAATAAAGGTAAAATACTTAGGTTAAAACACGTATTATTAACTATTAATAATATAACCTAAGTCATGTTAATTAATTAATTATAGTCATGGTTTTAATAATTAATTAATTATAAAGTCTAATAAAATATAAATACTTAGGTTAAAATTCATGATCTAAAAATTAAATTTATAACCTAAGTCATGTACATTAAATTAATCATGTCATGTTTTATCAATTTAATTTTAAAACATAACTAGCAAAATCATAAACCTTAAAAATAATTTATGAACCAGACCCGTGACTAAAAACCATGAACCAGACCCGTAACTAACACCATAACCCGAACCACGTCGGGTTTCCCCTTGGTTTTGCTGCTGCCATGGGACCACCACCACCATACCGAGACCATATGGTCTCAGTGGTGTTACATAAGCCAAGTCGAGACCCCTATGGGGCTCGGTTAGGCGTCGGCTAGACCACAAACACCCCTAAACCATTGATTTGATTTACCCATTCTCATTAACATTTTAAATAGTTGTTTTTAATTAGTTTTTAAAAACATCATGATTTTATGTGATTCATTAAATCAAAACATAAAAGAAAAGGTTAAAAAGGTTATACCGATTACGTGAAACAAATGAGGATGAACACACACGAATCCTTGCAAAATATCCAAGATCAAAATCAACCCGAACACCCCCTTGTGGTGTTGTATATCCGGCGACCCAAGAGAGAAGGAAGAAGGAGAAAAACTTTTCGGGTTTTAACTATTTTCTTGATTTGTAAAAAGTGAAACAAGTTTTTACCTTAACCCCCTAGTTAGTAACTTTTACATGGGCCAAGCCCATGTTTCCTTGGTATGCCGCGGGTAGGGGCCCACTTGGGGTAACCCGTACTTTTCTCGAGTCTAAATATTATAGTGTGTTCTCGTGTTTTATCGTGTTCGTGTTTTACGTGTTCTAATTAATCATTGATCGTGACTTAATATATTTATATGTGTTCGTAATAAATATATATACGTAAGTAATATTAGCTAGTGATTAAATTACGTTCATGATTTCATGATCGCATGTTCGTGATTATAATTATTATTGGAATAATTATCGTGTGTTCATACGTAATAAATACTTATCGTGTTCTAACACGTACGTAATACTTAAAATTCTTATACGTGAAACGTAACGTGCTATAAAAGGAAAGTTATAATCATGTACGTACGATCTAAAGGGTACTATTCATGGTAAAAGCATGCGGGTTTTACAACTCTTCCCCCCTAAAAAGAATAATTCGTCCCCGAATTATAGATAAAGTAAACTGGAAAAGAAGAACATACCCTAATTCAAAATATGAAATGAGGGTAAGAAGCCCGGATAGACTCCTCTGTTTCCCAGGTGGCTTCCCGCTCGGTATGATCCCTCCAGAGGATTTTGACAAATGGAATCGTCTTCCTTCTCATGACTCGCGCTTGTCAGTCAAGAACTCGTTCGGGTTCTTCTATGAAAGTGAGATCTTCACGTATCTGTTCCAGTGGATACTGAACCATGTGAAGGGGATGATACTGGTACTCTCTGAGTAAGGACACATGAAACACATTGTGTACATGCGAAAGCTACGGAGGTAACGCTAAACGGTAAAATACTTCACCGACTCGTTCAATGATATCAAACGGTCTGATGAAACGAGGATTGAGCTTCCATTTAACCCCGAAGCGTCTAACACCACGTGCTGGGGAAACCTTAAGAAAGACGTGATCTCCTACGTTAAAATGTATGTCCCTACGATGCTTGTCGGCGTAACTCTTCTGACGTGACCGTGCTTCTTGAAGTTTCTGCTTAGCTACTGCGACCCTCTCATTAGTCATCTCTATGATCTCTGGTCCTTCAAGTGTTCGCTCGCCAACCTGATCCCAGCTGATTGGGGCGTGACACTTTCTGCCATACAACATCTCGAAAGGAGCGCACTTGATACTTGCGTGCCAACTGTTGTTGTATGAAAACTCCACCAAACAGATATAATCGTCCCAATCATCCGTCCATTCCAACGCACATGACCTCAACATGTCCTCCAATGTCTGAATCGTTCGCTCCGACTGCCCATCTGTTTGAGGATGAAAAGCCGTGCTAAGCTTAAGTTGTGTACCCCAAGCTTTCTGCAGACTCTTCCAAAATCGTGAAGTGAAACGAGGATCTCTGTCTGAGACGATGCTGGATGGAGCACCGTGGAGTCTCATGATCTCTCTTCTATACGCATCGACGAGTTTACTGACCGAATCTTCCTTGCGGATCGGTAAGAAATGAGCTGATTTGGTAAGTCGATCTACGATAACCCAAATTGCATCATGCTTCCTCTTGGTTGGCGGAAGACCAGTAACAAAATCCATGGTGATTTTGTCCCACTTCCACTCTGGAATATCTAACGGTTGAAGGAGACCGCCAGATCGCTGATGCTCGATCTTAACCTGCTGGCAGGTAAGATATTTGGAGACGTAAGTGGCAACATCCTGTTTCATACCACTCCACCAAAAGTACTACTTGATGTCATGGTACATCTTAGTCGAACCAGGATGTATAGAGAATGGGGAGCTATGAGCTTCAGCTAACAATGCTTCCCGGAGTTCTTGATCATCAGGAACACAAAGTCTCGTGCCCTGCCATACGATACTGTTAATCCCATTTAATTTATAACACAAGATTTAAAAGAGATATTTAGAGAGAGAAAGAGAAGAAAAGTAGAGAGAAACAAGAGAGAATTTGGAAGGTTAATCACTTTAGAGAGAGATGGTAAAATGGTAACCAACACCCTCTTCCACACATGGAAGAGGGTATATATACCCTTGGCATATGGGCCGTGGGTATAAGTGAATTGGGCCGGGCTTGGCTTTGTCTTGGGCTTACGCCCCTAACTTATACAATATTAGCTTAAAGTCCAAGCCCGGTTTTCTCGACTAACCTATTACAATACAAGACCAATAACGACTAAGATGACCTATTACATTCTTGTTCGACTATATAAAATATACGGCTAACAATCTCTCCCAATGTATCGGTCATCTTATAAAGCTTAAAAAGCATAAGATGATTGAGTGAATACATTCTAGTAGAGGAGATCTTCCTGCTTTGGTCTTGTATCTTGGTCTTGATCTTGTTTGTAACGGTTTTGTTCCTTCATGCCTTGTGATCTTTATCTTTAGCCTTTGTCATTTGACTTTGAGTGCTTGAGATCTTTATCTTGTGCTCCTTGTGACTAAGATAACCCTTTTACATTCTTACATTCTTAGGTATCTTGATTATCGCCATCTTGTGCTCTTGTGACTTCTGAATCGACATCGGTTAGTACACAGCTACGCCACCTTCTTGATATGCAGTAACATATATAGACACGGATAAAATGGCTTTGAACATTTCATCCTAACTCGGTAGCATTTTACCTCCGATCGGTGAAGACGTTTGACGGTGTTAGATATCGTACCTGTGATCGGGTAGATTCGATCAAGAATCTCCTTGACAGGGTTTCCCGGCGGTAGTAGCCAGTTCTCTTTACTCGACCGTCTCAAAGTAGACTGTGAACGTAAAGAGTGAATAAAAAAGGACACGGTTATCCGTTTGATTAGAGTCGTCAATTCAGAATTCCTGGAACAAGTTTGATTCTATAAGAATCGCACCATTGTTGCTTTCTAGTTTGCCACAAGCTCGATTCATAAGAATCTTTCATGTTACCTACTGCAGTGTTGTTTGATGTTGACACTGGAAGGATTTCCATTCGTCACTGTGAACACTAAAGAGTGTCACTCTGAATGTTCTGGCAAGATCACACGGATTTTGTGAAGAAACCTGGAATCAAGTTTGAATCAGTTAAGAGTCAAACTTAGTTGCATTCCAGTTCTCACAAGTTTGATTCGTGTAGAATCGCACAAGTTACCTACCATGAGCTTGTTTGATGCTGGCTCAAGCAGGATTTCCATCTTCATTGTGAATCGTATCACTCAGATGTTCTGGCAATATCCCATGGATAATGCGTAGGACTCGATTGTGTCCTAATGAGATGATAGATAGATCTCGTTTGGCTCTAGACTCAATAAGTGCATTTTGGTAATCGGAGGCTGGATCAGACTGCCACCTTTTCAATATTAACTAACTCGGAGTGAGAAAGTCAATAGATACGTGTTGATCTCCGTGACAATGAGACAAGTTTCTTTTGAGAGAAACTTGAATGGGTGGGGAAGGGTTGTGCATCGCATGGTCCATGACACTTGTCTTTAAAAGATGTGTTAACCCGGTTTCTACCTAAGTTGCATAGAATATTCAACTCCTTCAATGCTTACCAATACGTCATCATTAGCACCTTGTTATGATTGTTCTAGTGCTAACTTAAGTAATTGGTCCGCATTCAGGTTCATTCCACTCCATCTTTCCTAAGGACAACTATTTCTAGCTATGGAATGTCCTTGGGTAGATCCATCCGGTTCTGGTTGGATCATAGGACTTAGTTTCCTATCCTAAACCACTTTTTGACTCCATCGTTCCGTCGTGGATAGTAGGTTGTTTTGGGTAAAGATCGTAACCATAAAACCATTGAAAACCATTCAAAGTGCTTGATAAAAATCAAAACTTTTAACACTTTGAAAGTTTTATATTTTCGAAAAGCTCCCCCTACACACATGCATCGATATACGAAATAGTTTAGCATGTGAAGGAAAGAGTTGCACTTGAGTATTTAGGATCACATGTTGTGATATATTACATTTTAATCACATTTTCACCCCCTATCTCTAATATAAAAATATAATATTAGAGATACCAATTGAGTAAAATATGACAATTTCCGAAAAATCGACGGGAGAGAAACATGTGTGCATGCATGAATCATGGAACATTTTCAGTCGGGTCACTCCCCCTCAACAATATATCTGTGTCTTGAGACAAAATTTGACAAAATTTTAGAAAAACGACACCATAAAATATGTTGGGGTACGGAGTTGAGATGCCTTGTCCGATATAATTTATTACTTATGACAGTTTTAAATCATTTTCGGAATGTGTTGGATACATAAAATATTGTTAATGAAATAATGACTAAAAACGTTACTTGCATTTTTCGGTCTCGCTTAGTTTTGATTACGACAATATGTAAAAACAAGCATTTACGAAAACAACAAAAAACGAATTCTTGAGTTCAAGTATTTTTCATTTTACCCATTTTCACTTAAGGTATGGATAAACAAGTACTAACCTTAATCAAGTGATCAAGTGATTTAATCTTTTCTTAAAACTCACTTTTTATTAAAAGTGACAAGTTTTTATTAAACTTTATTTTTAAGAAAATGTTTTATTAAATTAATTATTTGAAATTTGAAAATGGCATATTCTTATAGCTGTTAAGAATATCCTTTCAGGATATTTTTATGACCTCCACCACTAAAGGACAAAAAGGAGCGGAGTCTAGTCTGGCGGTACCTTAGCGCCTAGGCGGTACCTTATCGATAAGGTACAGCGGGCTGTGATAAGGTACCGCGGGCAGAAATAGCCGTTGGCTCCTTTGTCCTTTAAATAGTTGGCCATTCTCATCTTTTCACTTCACCTCTTTTGCACATTTATTTCCAGATTCAAACCCCTTCTTTAATCACTCAAATCTTTGATCATTTGTTTGATTATTACTTGTTTAAGAAGTGAATCTTGTTCTTCCATCTCTTCCTCTCCAAGTGCAAAGAGAAGAACACTATCCTAGTGAAGTGTTGAGTCCACCACCATAGATCTATTGAAGATCAATTTGTATATTCTTGTAGTTGTGTCATAGTTGTGAAGATCCAAGTAGTTGTGTCTATTTGGAAGTTGTGTATGTACTAAGTATAGTTGTGTAGATTGGTCCTAGCTACGATTAGGGCTCGACTTTTAGCTTAGAGTCGGAAATTGGTTAAGTGACGTGTACGGTTTTCTCCACCATAAGGAGCTTGTTGTGTAGTGAACTCTCGAGTAAGGAGTACTCGAGGAGTGGAGTAGGAACGAGGAGTGAGCTTCGTTGCCGAACCACTATAAATCCTTGGTGTTCGGTTTGATCTTTCTTTACCCTTAACTCTTTACATTCCTTATTACTTTTTGCATATACATGTGTTAATATTAGATTAGCTACACTATCATTCTTTATTCTTTGTGGATATATTTTTGTTAGTATTAGTTTAGCTATACTATCATTCTTTATTCTTTGTGGATATATTTTTGTTAGCATTAGTTTAGCTACACTATCATTGTTCATATTTGTGAATAAGAAGATTTCACATATTTCCTCAAGCCTAAGTTTTTGAAAAAGGATTTTTGGAAATCATTTTTTAACAAGTAAATTTTAAGAAACTATTCAACCCCCCCCCCCCCCCCCTTCTAGATTCTACAATTGGTATCAGAGCGGGTTGCTCAAGAGTTTTTAAAGTATATTGTATTTTAAAACTTGAATCGATCTATGGATTCCAACAAGTACCTAGAAGGGCAATCTATGCAGATAGTTTTATTTATTGGAAAAATAGATTTGAAACTTATGTGAAATCAAAAGATTTAGATCTTTGGCATGTTATTACCAATGGTGATTTTTACCCTTTCAATTTAATGAAGTTTCTAAAACAAAAGAATTAGTCACTTTTGACAAAGCTAATGATGATACTAAAAAGAAACTTTCAAAAAATAATGAGGCTAAAATGGTGATTTATAATGCTTTGCCTAAGAAAGAGTATGAAAGAATTTTTATATGTGAAACCGCTAAAGATATTTGGAACACTCTTTTAGTAACCCACCAAGGTAATAGCCAAGTCAAAGAAAGTAAAATCGATCTTCTTGTCCAACAATATGAACAATTTGTCATCTTAGAAGATGAAACTATAGATAGTGCATTTGCTAGGTTTAACACCATTATTGCTAGTCTAAAAGCACTTGATGAAGGTTTTTCTAGCAAGAACAATGTTAGGAAGTTTCTAAGGGCCTTACATCCAAAGTGGAGAGCAAAAGTCACGACTATTGAAGAGTCGAAAGACCTCTCAACTTTATCACTCGATGAACTCATAGGAAACTTGAAGGTTCATGAGATGATAATTTTGAAGGACTCGGAATTAGTAAAAACCAAGAGTGAAAGGAAATCTCTTGCACTTAAAGCCAAGAAGGCACAAAGTGACCATGATAGTTCCTCGGAAAGTGATGACGAGGAGTATGCATTGGCGATGAGAGATTTCAAGAAGTTCTTCAAGAGACGAGGTCAACACGTTAGGCAACCAAACTATGACAAGAAACCATTGTCAAAGAATCGGTTTGTCAAGAACGAAAAAGGTGATAGGAGTTGCTTTAGATGTGGTGATCCAAATCACTTCATTGGTGATTGTCCAAAGCCCGCTCGTGATAAGAACCACACGGCATTCGTTAGTGGCGCTTGGAGCGATAGCGGTGAAGATGATGATGACAACCCCAAAGAGGAGAAATGTCTTATGGCTCACACTTCTAAAGAGGTACATTCCGAAACCGAATATTATAGCAATGATAGTTCTAATTTAGATGATATTGAATTTGAAGGCAAATATGATAGCTTACACAAACTTAGTCTTAAATTCATAGAAAATAATAAAACCTTAAAATCAACCAAAACTAAGCTTGAAAATGAGATCAATGAACTTAGGGAGAAATTGGCTATACTTGAGAAAAACAAAGAGGTTGATTTATGTTGCTTAAGTTGTGAGAAACTTAGATTAGAGAATGATGATCTCAAGAGCACCTCCATTAAATTGGAAAAGTTCATGAAAGGTACTAGTGCTCTTGATGATATGTTAAACAAACAAGTTCATTCTAAGGAAAAACTTGGTCTAGGTTTTAACTCAAATGAAGCCTCAACTAGTGAACCAAAACAAGTCAGGTTTTCACAGAAAACATCTTCTGGACGCGGTTCCACATCTTATGGCGCGGTTCCTTATCGCTATGGAACCGCGGCCATAGATAAGGTACCGCAGCCAGAAGTTGAATTTTGTGAAAATTCTGAACTTTCTGAAAAATCTAAGTTAAATGAAAAACCAAAGAATCTTACTGTTAATAAGGTTCAACTACCCGTACTTGACGACAATACTATTAGTAAGTTCTATAAGCCGTTAAGTAAACCTCTCATGGGAAATAGAAGTTTATCTAGATTATCTTCTACTCCACCTAGAGTACGGAATGAGTCTAAGCCTAGAAGTAGAACGACAACGCCTAAAAGAGATAATCAAAAGAACTCTCGAACTAGAAGTAAAACTCCAACACCTAGAAAGAACAATAATAACTCTAAACCTAGATCAAACACACCTAGGAGAAGTAATAAGCAACAAAATGGTTACATGAATTACTACCCTCCTCCATTTTGTTCTCCATGGGGAATCCCCACCTCATTCATGCATCCCAACCAAATGCAAGGGATGTTTGGAACTAACAATTTTGGACCCATGAGATATTGGGGACCAAATGTTTGATCTTGTGTATTGTTACCTAGATATGCTTGGGAATTGATTTGGAGCCCGACGAGTGGATTAAGGATAGTGGATGTTCTAAACACATGACGGTTAATCGAAGTTTGTTCTCGCATTACAAAGCATATGATGGAGGTAACGTCACATTTGCTAGTAGTCTACGTGGTAATATCATTGGCAAAGGTACGGTTTCTCTTGACTCCATGACCATTGAAAATGTTGAGCACGTAGATAACTTAGGTTTTAACCTTTTAAGTATAGGTCAAATTTGTGATAATAAGTGTAAGGTCATCTTTTCTGAACATGACAGTGAAATAGTAAAAGATGGAAAAGTCATTGGAAAAGGTGTTAGAAAGCATGGGCTTTATGTCATGAAGGTTAATAAGAAGTCAAAAGACAACATATGTCTTGCGACTATAGATGATAGTTCTACTCTTTGGCATAGGAGATTAGGTCACGCTAATATGCGTTTAATTCAATCTTTAGTCTCTAAGGAGTTGGTAAGACATCTCCCCAAGATTAAGTTTGATAGTCACTTTTGTGATGCTTGCAAAGTTGGAAAGCAAGTTCACTCAAGTCACAAAGCCAAGAATTTGGTTTCGACCTCTCGGTGCTTAGAGCTCCTACATATGGATCTCTTTGGACCTTCCGCCATACGGAGTTATGGAGGTAACCTTTATACCCTAGTTATAGTTGACGACTATTCTAGATTCACTTGGACTAGATTTTTGGCATCTAAGAATGAAGCTTTCGATCATTTCGAAATCTTTAGTCGAAGAATTCAAAATCAACTAGGATGTTCAATTGTTTCTATTAGGACGGATCATGGTAGGGAATTTGATAATGAAGTGCAATTTGGTGCCTTTTGTGAAGCTCATGGTATTACCCATAACTTCTCGGCTCCTCGCACTCCACAATCAAATGGGGTAGTTGAAAGGAAGAATATGACTCTCCAAGAGATGAGTAGGACGATGTTAAACGAGCAATCTTTGCCTCAAAAGTTTTGGTGCAATGCCGTAGATACATCGACTTATATTCTCAACCGAATTCTTATTCGACCTTTCCTAGGAAAGACCCCTTATGAGATTCTTAAAGGTAAGAAACCCTCATTAGAATACTTTAGGGTGTTTGGAAGCAAGTGCTTTATCCTCAACACCAAAGACTACCTTACCAAGTTTGACCCAAAGTCTTACGAAGGTATCCTTTTAGGTTATTCCCAAACTAGTAAGGCCTACATAGTCCTAAATAGAACCTCAGGGGTTATTGAAGAATCACTCAACGTAACCTTTGATGAAACCCCTCCTTCACCCAAGACACCACCATTGGTTGATGATGACTTGGATGAATTAGAAGTAGTTAAAGCCAAAGAGGTTAGAAAAATAGGAGTTGAAGACCTTAGTGTTGAAAAGGAAGTAAACATTAAGGAGTCTAGGGATCATACTCTCAATAATGTCATTGGTGACTTAAATCAAAGGACCCTAAGATCTCAAGTCCAAAACCAAAGCAACTTCTTTTGTTTTGTCTCCTTGATTGAACCAAAGAATGTTAAGGAAGCTTTGACGGATGAGAGTTAGGTCATTGCGATGCAAGAAGAATTGAATCAATTCGTTGCCAATGATGTTTGGGAACTTGTTCCTCCACCTAGAAGTTCTACCATTATAAGAACCAAATGGGTATTTAGGAATAAGCTAGATGAGAATGGTGTTGTGTCTCGTAACAAGGCTAGACTTGTAGCTCAAGGCTATAATCAACAAGAAGGGATTGATTATGACGAGACATATGCACCGGTAGCTAGGTTAGAATCAATTAGAATCCTTTTAGCCTACGCTTGTGCCTTAGATATTAAGATTCAACAAATGGATGTAAAGATTGCATTTCTTAACGGTTTGATCAATGAGGAGGTATATGTGGCTCAACCTCCCGGCTTCATTGATTTTGAGAAACCGGATCATGTGTACAAGCTTAAGAAAGCACTTTATGGACTCAAACAAGTACCCAAAGCTTGGTATGACAGACTTAAAGCGTTTCTTGTTAAACATGAGTATACCATGGGTATGGTAGACAATACACTCTTTACAAAGAAGAAAGGTTCTCGCCTCATAATCGTACAAATATATGTTGATGACATTATATTTGGCTCAACTTGTCAAGAATTATGTGATGACTTTGCCAAAATCATGCATGATGAGTTTGAAATGAGTATAATGAGAGAACTTAACTTCTTTTTAGGACTCCAAATTAAACAAATGGACGATGGTATTTTCTTTAGTCAATCTAAGTACGCTAAAGAAATGCTAAAGAAATTTGGATTAGAAGAATCTAGACCAATGAAGACCCCTATGGCCTCGGATACTAAACTCACCGTAGATGATGATTGTGAGTCGGTAGACAACACCAAATATAGAGGTATGATTGGTAGTTTGTTGTACCTAACGGCAAGTCGACCGGATATCATGTTTAGTGTTTACCTTTGTGCTCGCTTCCAAGAGGCTCCCAAAACCTCTCACCTTGAAGCGGTTAAGCGTATCTTCCGATACATTAAAGGCACTATACATTTAGGATTATGGTATCCTAAAGGGACCGGCGTAGAAACCATTGTCTACGCGGACTCGAATCATGCGGGAGACTATGTGGACCGGAAAAGCACTAGTGGAGTTTGTACCTTCATGGGTTGTTGTTTAACTTCTTGGTTCTCCAAGAAACAAACCGCTCTTGCCATATCCACCACGGAAGCCGAGTATGTGAGTGCCGGTAAAGCATGCCAACAAGCTCTATGGATGAAGCAAGCGCTTGTTGATTACGGGAATTCTCTTGATGATGTTCCCATCATGTGCGATAATAAAGGCGCTATAGACCTAAGAAAGAATCCCGTGCAACATTCGCGAACCAAACACATAGAAATTAGACACCATTTCCTTAGGGATAATGTTCAAAAGGGGAACATTACTATTGAAAAGGTTCCCTCCGAAGACAACTTAGCCGATATCTTCACTAAGCCACTTAAGAGGGAACCTTTCAATTACTTGCGTCTAGGTCTAGGATTAATGGAACATCTTCCTTAAATTCCTTTCTTGTTGTGTGCTTTCTATTATGACTTTGAGTCCTTGAGTCTTTTAAACTCCTTTTGAAAAATCTTCTCATCTCCTTTTCAAAACTCTCAAAGTCTCTTTCGAAAATGGTTGAGAAATTCGTTTGACATTGTTAATTCAATCTAAAAACGATTTTTCATAGATTCTCGCTATTAATATAGAGCTTACATAATTCATATGTATGATTCTCTCAAACATAGCAAGAACAAGATTGAATCATGTAGGATCATTGTGTCATGACTTAAGGTCTTGTCTTACACACCTCCTACATTGATTTTTTAATCCATGTATTTTGGTCAAATCTCTATTTGGTAAGTTTGCATATGTTTTCTTTGTCTATCTTTTTTTTAAGCATATCCCTATGATAAGTTAGACTAGAAAAATAAGATTTGCTGAAAATCTTCCTACAAACACCAAACCCTGCTTCTGCAGGCGGTTCCTTATGTGAACCGCGGTACCTTATTGATAAGGTACCGCAAGTATAGATAAGGAACCGCCTACAGTGGGCCTCCTTTTCGGGTTTTTGTCTGAAACTCCATATTTGCTCCAACCTTTTTGAGAATCTTTGTTTCAAACCCTTTGACCACCCCAAAAATACCCTAAGCCTTCCTTATTTAAACCATAAGCATTTTGCATTACTTCACATCCAAAATGTCTTATTCTCCTAATGAAAGCCTTGAATCTCCTCCATTTTCTCCAATTGCTTTCAATCCAAACCCACCCAAGAATACTCTTAATCACATTTCTCCTACCAAGAATGTTGATTGTGGAACTTCTTTTCTTCCACCACCACCCTTTAGTGTTCTTCCTCCTTCTCATGATAATGTCATGCACCATGGAACATATTGTCATTGTTGTCAATATCAACATCTTGCTATGGCAAACATATATGAGGAGTTGAGCTACATCAAGAGTCTCTTAATCAAGCCTCCTCTTCACTTTGATTATGAGATCTCCAACAAGTCACCACCACCACCCTCCGCTATTACCTTGTCTTTCATATAAGCATTGATTGTTTATCCTCAAGACACCAAACTCAAGCAAATCTTAGAATTCTAGAATAACTAGGATTAGATTTATGCTTTTGGCTTGTTTCTTTTTCCATACTTCTTTGTATGATGTTCTTTTAGTAACCTATCTTGGATCTTTGTCTTTGTGTTTTCTTCTCTTTTTATTTTTTATGTGACCTATTGCTATATATTGTTGGTTGTTTCTTTTGTTCAACTAACCCTTCTATGTAGCTAGTCACCATATCTCGATTCCTCGGTGCCCCAAGCTAGGGGGAGTAAGCACCAAGGGGGAGTCTTTGCAAAGTCCGTTTCTTCAACACCGGATTACGCAACCTTTTTGCTTCGACAAAGGGGGAGAAATGAATAAACTCGTCTTCGAAAATCTTGTTTTTGTGTGAATGAGTTTATGTATTGTCGGAATCAAAAAGGGGGAGATTGTTAATGCAATAATGACTAAAAACGTTACTTGCATTTTTCGATCTCGCTTAGTTTTGATTACGACAATATGTAAAAACAAGCATTTACGAAAACAACGAAAAACGAATTCTTGAGTTCAAGTATTTTTCATTTTACCCATTTTCACTTAAGGTATGGATAAACAAGTACTAACCTTAATCAAGTGATCAAGTGATTTAATCTTTTCTTAAAACTCACTTTTTATTAAAAGTGACAAGTTTTTATTAAACTTTATTTTTAAGAAAATGTTTTATTAAATTAATTATTTGAAATTTGAAAATGGCATATTCTTATAGCTGTTAAGAATATCCTTTCAGGATATTTTTATACCCAGATAAGACCTCCACCACTAAAGGACAAAAAGGAGCAGAGTCTAGTCCGGCGGTACCTTAGCGCCTAGGCGGTACCTTATCGATAAGGTACCGCGGGCTGTGATAAGGTACCGCGGGCAGAAATAGCCGTTGGCTCCTTTGTCCTTTAAATAGTTGGCCATTCTCAGCTTTTCACTTCACCTCTTTTGCACATTTATTTCCAGATTCAAACCCCTTCTTTAATCACTCAAATCTTAAATCATTTGTTTGATTATTACTTGTTTAAGAAGTGAATCTTGTTCTTCCATCTCTACCTCTCCAAGTGCAAAGAGAAGAACACTATCCTAGTGAAGTGTTGAGTCCACCACCAAAGATCTATTGAAGATCAATTTGTATATTCTTGTAGTTGTGTCATAGTTGTGAAGATCCAAGTAGTTGTGTCTATTTGGAAGTTGTGTATGTACTAAGTATAGTTGTGTAGATTGGTCCTAGCTACGATTAGGGCTCGACTTTTAGCTTAGAGTCAGAAATTGGTTAAGCAACGTGTACGGTTTTCTCCACCATAAGGAGCTTGTTGTGTAGTGAACTCTCGAGTAAGGAGTACTCGAGGAGTGGAGTAGGAACGAGGAGTGAGCTTCGTTGCCGAACCACTATAAATCCTTGGTGTTCGGTTTGATCTTTCTTTACCCTTAACTCTTTACATTCCTTATTACTTTTTGCATATACATGTGTTAATATTAGATTAGCTACACTATCATTCTTTATTCTTTGTGGATATGTTTTTGTTAGTATTAGTTTAGCTATACTATCATTCTTTATTCTTTGTGGATATATTTTTGTTAGCATTAGTTTAGCTACACTATCATTGTTCATATTTGTGAATAAGAAGATTTCACATATTTCCTCAAGCCTAAGTTTTTGAAAAAGGATTTTTGGAAATCATTTTTTAACAAGTAAATTTTAAGAAACTATTCAACCCCCCTTCTAGTTTCTACAAATATGACAATTTCTTAGATGTACCCAACAACATTAAAGGCTTGATTTTAAAACGCTCCCCCTAAAAAATTGATCAAAATAACATATGACAATTTTGAGATATAAAACCACATATGAGGAAGGGAGTGTTGAACACACAATTTTGAAAGATTTAGAAAAACCTTTTGAGAAATTCTTGAAAAATTGTGTTCAATGGTTTTAAAATAATCAGGATAGAAGACTTCTCTTCTATTGATTAGGGAAAGCGCACTGAAACGTACACTTCCCTGTCGGGTCCGTTGTTTCATGAGCTCAAAACTTGGATTGTTTTGTGACTAGCTCATGACCGAGAAAAATAAATTTCCCGTTGTGAAGGATAAGTTATCATCCGTGATAAACTTTCCTTAAGTTGAAGTTCGAGGTCTAAGCTGACATTTACTTAGAAATCATTTTTCATGAGCTTAAAAACTTTGAATGTTTTTATGAGAAGCTCATGACCGAGAAATATGAATTTCTCGTTGAAAAGGATAAGTTATTGTCCGAGATAAACTTTCCTTAGTTGAGGTTCGAGTCCTAAGCTGTGATGCGCTTAGAAGTCATTGTGAGAGAATATCAATCAGCTTCATTTGCCAAAACCTCCAAGTCTCCTGGAGTCATATACTTCATACCAAGACGGCCAACGAGATACACAAACCTATCTTTCGAGAGAGCTTTTGTAAACAAGTCTGCCAGCTGGTACTCAGTTCTGACAAAGTATAATTCCACGATGCCGCGTTCCACTTGTTCCTTGATGAAGTGATATCTGACATCGATGTGCTTGGTGCGGGAGTGCTGAACCGGATTGCAAGAGAGGGCTATGGCCGACTTTGAGTAGCAATACATAGGTATTTTATCAAAGTGGAAGCCATAATCCGTGAGTTGAGTTCTCATCCAAAGGACTTGAGCACAACACGCGGATAGAGCCACATATTTTGCTTCAGCTGATGAGAGCGAAGTGCAATCCTGCTTCTTTGACGACCAGCTGACAAGCTTGTCTTCCCCTAGAAATTGGATGCTACCAGAAGTGCTTTTTCGACTATCAAGACAACCTGCGTGATCAGAATCTGAAAAAGCTGTTAGATGAAAATCGGTTTCCCTCGGATACCAGAGTCCCATGTGAATGGTATTCTTAAGGTACCGAAAGATCCGTTTAACCTCTTTGAGGTGCTTTTGAGTAGGTCTGGCTTGATATCGTGCACAATAGCATGTGGCATGATGAATATCAGGTCTGCTGGCTGTAAGGTACATAAGTGACCCGATCATACTGCGATATCGCGTTTGGTCTACGGGATACGAGTACAAGTCAGCGTCTAGGGATGTGGTCGACAATGGTGTACCAACGCGAGCACATGAGGTCATACCATGCTTTTTAAGTATCTCTTGAGCATACTTAGCTTGGTTTATGAAGATACCACGTGGGGATTGATGAATCTGGAGGCCTAAAAAGAATTTTAGCTCCCCCATCATTGACATTTCAAATCTGTTGTGCATTAATTTTTCAAAACATTTTGAAAGTTTTGGGTTCGTAGAACCAAAAATAATGTCATCAACATAAACTTGCACCAGCAGTATGTCATCCCCATATTTATTAATAAAGAGAGTAGGATCAATAGAACCTTTGGAGAATCCTTTGGAAACCAAGAAGTTGGATAGTTCTTCGTACCATGCCCTTGGAGCTTGTTTAAGTCCATATACAGCCTTCTTGAGACGATAGACTTTGTCAGGATGATGAGGATCAATGAATCCTTCCGGCTGATTCACATACACTTCTTCTTTTAAATGACCGTTGAGAAAAGCAGTTTTAACGTCCATCTGAAAGACCGTAAAGCCCTTATGTGCAGTATAAGCAAGGAATATCCTGACTGCTTCCAAACGAGCGACTGGAGCGAATGATTCATCGTAGTCTATGCCTTCTTGTTGACGTTATCCCTTAACCACAAGACGAGATTTGTTTTTGATGATGGTTTGTTCATCCAGTTTGCTTTTCCAGATCCATTTGAAATCTAAAATTGACATTCCATAGGGCCGGTCAACAAGTTCCCAAAAATTTAGGCGTTCAAACTGATGGATTTCGTCTTGCATTGATTCAATCCACGCATGATCAGTCATGGCTTGTTTGATGTTTGTACGTACAGTTGAACTCACAGTGAGTGCATACAACAAACATCGCCATCGGTTTCGAGTTGTCTGCGTATTCGAACCGGTTGTGAAGGATTTCCAATGACTTGCTCCAATGGATGATCACGTGTCCAATGGTGAGTGGATGGATATGGTTGGTAGAATGTATGCATGTTGGACGGATCAACATGTTGAGTAGAAGACTCTCCGACTTCGTGTACCGGTGTACCGAACGGATTGATAAATTTTTCATCGTCAGGTTGTGCATCGACTGCTTGATTGTTGTTTTGTAACACCCCATTTTGATAATGGAAATGTCACATGCAATTATGGCGTGTCATCAAAGCATACAAGGAAAAATGTCTAAACATTACTTGACCATAAAAGGAAAATACCGAAATCAAACATCGGTAGTCCAAAAGTAAAGCTCATCACACAAAAACATAAGTATAGTAAAGGAAAGAACTAACAATGTCCATAGCAATGTATCATAAGAAAGGAAATGCATAAAGTAAAGAAGGCTAGACAGCTTCCAGTCCATATGCACGTACTCTTAGTGTCTACGAGCGTCCCTGAGTACCTGCCGTTTTGGGAACATAGAAAAGGAAAACGGCTGAGCAAATACGCTCAGTGCACGGATGTATAATAAAGAATGAATAGGATAAGCATATAACATATAACAGCGGAAGAAAACTAAGTCCCGAGTAACCTGGTTAAGTCTTGACAAAACTGGTTTTATAGTTTGAAAAGTCTTATGTTTATCTTGTAAACACTGTTTATCATATTTTACCATTAGCCAATATAGGTCATGAAAATCCACCGTGCATGAATACTTGGAGGGGTGACCTCATCATGCAAATTAGAGGGGCAACCTCTAATTTAATATACTAGTTTTTGGGTAGGAGGGATCAGCTCCTTGTGAAGGATGCAAGGCACACACCACATTCACCATGAAATCCTGACTAAAAACATGTAACTAGGATGCACCTATACGCCCCACATGATAAATATAATATAAATGGCCAAAAGCTGAAGGGACGCCACGAGCAATCACTCCGCCGTGGTGAAGTCATAACATCATTGCCTCTAATGTTATGGTTATGGTACCTCAATAACTAGGTGAAACTGGTCATGCATGTATATGGCAATAGGTATTCTTAATTAAACATAAGCAATCAAACACGTAACTTATACTACGGGAAAACATTTGGCTGCATACGGGGAATCCTAATAAGGAAAGAATGTCCATACTGAAAGGACGGGAATCTGTACCTTATGTCCAGTGAACGTAGAAGATGAACTGAGAGGATTTTATGTCATGTCTTAGCTTATTTTATGTGTTCTTACCATGCTTTACTGTTTTAAAGCCTTAAACCGTGCTTATCTTATATTCTGTTTAATCTGATTAAGTATTTCTGGTATTTCATGTATTATTATACTTACTGTGTAATAATAAGTAACTTTCCAAAAATAGCAGGTTTCCTAAAATAGAAAGTTTCCAAAAATAAAAAGTTTCCAAAAATAGAAAGTTTCCAAAAATAGAAAGTTTCCAAAAATAGAAAGTTACCAAAAATAGAAAGTTTCCAAAAATAGAAAGTTTCCAAAAACAGAATTACTGCTTAAAATAGATAAGTTTCTAAAAATAGAAAGTTTCCATAAATAGATCAGCTGCCTTAATTAAATAAGTTTCCATAAATAGATTAGCTGCCTGAAATAAATAAGTTTCTTAAAATAGAAGGTTTCCATAAATAGATTAGCTGCCTTATTTAATTAAGTTTCTAAAAATAGAAAGTTTCCATAATTAGAAATAAGCTGGTTAAATAAGCTAAGTATATAAGCCTAAGTGTTTTCATGGTTATTTCCTAAGTCATATGATATAATGTATAGTTTAATAATTATTTCATGTAATTAAATTAAACTATAGGTTAAAATATTTAATTAAAGTATAACATGTTTTTAATTAAATAAAGTTAAATACATAGGTTATAACATGTATTATTATTTATTAATAATATAACCTAAGTCATGTTAATTAATTAATTATAATCATGGTTTTTAAATAATTAATTAATTATAAGTCTAAAACATAAAAATACTTAGGTTAATTAATTTCATGATTATTAATAATTAAAATAATCTAAGTCATGTTATTAAATTAATCATGTCATTTTATTAATTTAATTTTTAACATAAGATCATAAAAAATAAAAACTAAACATACACCATGAACCGGATCTAGACTAAAAACCATGAACCGGACATGAAATCAACACCGTACCCCGAACCAAATCGGGGTACCCCTTGTCTTGATGCTGCCGTGGGACCCACACCAACCAACCGGGACCATATGGTCTCGGTGGTGGTCGGATGGCCAAACCGAAACCCCCTTCGGGTTCGGTGTAGGCTGCGGCCAAAACAAACACCCCTTAAAACATTACTTTTGATTTATTAAATCCCAATTCATGTTAGATCTATGATTTTAATTAGGTTTTTATAAAACATAACATGTTCTTAATTAATAAAAGATCAAATCAAAAGAAAAATGTTTAAAAAGGATTTACCGAATACGTGGATCAAAAGAACGAAGAACAAACACGAACACCAACTAGAATTCCAAGATCCAACATCAACAAACACCCCCTTGTGGTGTTTTGATGGTGGCAGCCAAAAAGAAGAAGAGAGGAGGGTTTTTAGGTTTTTGTTAAAATCTTCTGTAATGTAAAAATGAGTAGTGTTTTTACCATAACCCTCCTTTAGTAAAAATACAAATGGGCTTGGCCAATTTTCTCCTTGTAGTCGCGGGTAGGGGCCCCACATGGGGTACCAGTACATTTTTCCGTGTCTCGACGTTTATTTATTCGTTCATGATTATTTTTGTTCGCGTTTTAAATGTTCTCGTTACGTAATTATCGTGATCTAATATATTTATTTACGCTTGTAATAAATATATATACGTAATTAATAATAGTTCGTGTTTTAATTACGTTCATGATTTCATGATCGCATGTTCGTGATTAATTATTGTCAAATAATTATTAGGTGCTCGTGCGTAGTAAATACTTATCATGTTCTAACACGTACGTAATACGTAAAATCCTAACACGTAATCGTAATCATGCTATATTAGGAAAGTTTTAATCTAGTACGTACGATCTTAAGGGTACTATTCATGGTAAAAGCATGCGGGTTTTACAACTCTTCCCCCTAAAAAGAATAATTCATCCCCGAATTATAGATAAACTAAACTGGAAAAGAAGAACATACCCGAATTCAAAATATGAAATGAGGGTAAGAAGCCCGGATAGACTCCTCTGTTTCCCAAGTGGCTTCCCGCTCGGTATGATCCCTCCATAGCATTTTGACGAATGGAATCGTCTTCTTTCTCATGACTCGTTCTTGTCTGTCAAGAACTCGTTCGGGTTCTTCTATAAAAGTGAGATCTTCACGTATCTGTTCCAGTGGATACTGAACCATGTGAAGGGGATGATACTGGTACCCTCTGAGTAAGGACACATGAAACACATTGTGCACATGCGAAAGCTGCGGAGGTAACGCCAATCGGTAAGATACTTCACCGACTCGTTCAATGATATCAAACGGTCCGATGAAACGAGGACTGAGCTTCCCTTTAATCCCGAAGCGTCTAACACCACGTGCCGGAGAAACCTTAAGGAAGACGTGATCTCCTACGTTAAAGTGTATGTCCCTACGATGCTTATCGGCGTAACTCTTCTGACGTGACCGTGCCTCCTGAATTTTCTGCTTAGCTACTACGATCTTCTCATTGGTCATCTCTATGATTTCTGGTCCTTCAAGTGTTCGCTCACCAACCTGATCCCAGCAGATTGGGGCGCGACACTTTCTGCCATACAACATCTCAAACAGAGCACACTTGATGCTTGCGTGCCAACTGTTGTTGTATACAAACTCCACCAAACAGATGTAATCGTCCCAATCACCCGTCCATTCCAACGCACATGACCTCAACATATCTTCCAATGACTGAATGGTTCGCTCCGACTGTCCGTCCATTTGAGGATGAAAAGCCATGCTAAGCTTAAGTTATGTACCCCAAGCTTTCTCCAGACTCTTCCAAAAGCGCGAAGTGAATCGAGGATCTCTGTCTGAGACGATGCTGGATGGTGCACCGTGGAGTCTCATGATCTCTCTTCTATACGTATCTGCGAGTTTACTTACCGGATCTTCCTTGCGGATCGGTAAGAAATGAGCTGATTTGGTAAGTCGATCTACGATAACCCAAATTGCATCATGCTTCCTCTTGGCAGGCGGAAGACCAGTAACAAAATCCATGGTGATTTTGTCCCACTTCCACTCTGGAATATCTAACGGTTGAAGGAGACCGCCAGATCGCTGATGATCGATCTTAACCTGCTCGCAGGTGACATATTTGGAGACGTAAGTGGCCACATCCTGTTTCATACCACTCCACCAAAAGTACTGCTTGATGTCATGGTACATCTTAGTCGAACCAGGATGTATAGAAAATGGGGAGCTATGAGCTTCAGCTAACAAAGCTTCTCGGAGTTCTTGGTCATCATGAACACAAAGTCTCGTGCCCTGCCATACGATACCATCTGCATCTACTCTGAATTCCGTCTGCTTTTCCAAATTTTGTACTATCGCCCAGATTTCTCCGTCATCCTTTTGAGCTTCCTTGATCTTAGAGAGTAACTCGGGTTCTACTCTAAGATTAGCCCAATAGCCATGCTGTCCACGTACCATGATCTTGATGTCTAGTCGCTCCAAATCTCTTATGATTTCCTCTTCGATTTTAATGTCGCTAATCATTCCGGACTTCCTGCTAAGAGCATCTGCTACTACATTTGCCTTTCCGGGATGATACTGTAGATTGATGTCATAATCCTTCAACAGCTCTAACCATCTCCTCTGCCTCATGTTCAATTCACGTTGAGTGAAGATATACTTCAAGCTCTTGTGGTCCGTGAGAATGTCACATGATTCTCCATATAAGTAGTGCCTCCATATCTTCAATGCAAACACCACAGCTGCAAGTTCCAGGTCATGCGTGGGGTAATTTTCCTCATAAGGCTTAAGCTGTCGTGAAGCGTACGCGATCACATTCCCATGTTGCATGAGAACACAGCCAAGTCCCTTCCCCGATGCATCGCTATAGATTTGAAATCCACCCGTACCAGATGGTAGAGTAAGAATAGGTGCAGACACTAGCTTCTGCTTCAGGTCTTCAAAGCTCTTCTCTCGATCTTCCGTCCAGACGAATTTCTCCCCTTTCCGCATCAGTTTGGTCAATGGTAGTGGTAGGCGGGAAAAGTTCTCCACGAACCTTCGGTAATAGCCAACTAAGCCTAAGAAACTACGGACTTCCGTCGCTGATGTCGGTCTTGGCCACTTAGTAATGGCCTCAAGCTTCGCTGGATCCATAGTGATTCCTTCTGCTGATACTATGTGACCTAAGAATCCACCTTGTCTAACCAGAACTCACACTTGGAGAATTTAGCATATAGCTGCTTCTGGCGAAGAATCTGTAGTACTGTACGAAGATGGTCTTCGTGTTCCTCCTTGGACTTTGAGAAAATCAGGATGTCATCGATGAAGACAATGACTAACTTGTCCAGAAATTCATGGAAGATTCTGTTCATCAAATCTATGAACACTACTGGAGCATTTGTCAGGCCAAATGGCATAACTACAAACTCGTAGTGGCCATAACGGGTACGAATGGCAGTCTTAGCGATATCCAGCTCCTTGACCCGTAGCTGATGATAGCCTGACCTAAGATCAATCTTGGAGAAGTGTTTGGCCCCTTGGAGTTGGTCAAACAGATCGTCAATGCGTGGCAGTGGATATCTATTCCGAATGGTAATCTTGTTGAGCTCGCGATAGTCTATGTAAAGACGCATACTGCCGTCCTTCTTCTTAACGAACAAGACCGGTGCGCCCCATGGAGATGCGCTCGGTCGAATGAAACCTCGTTCAAGAAGTTCTTGTAGTTGATCCTTCAGCTCCTTCAGCTCTATGGGAGCCATGCGATAAGGAGCTTTGGAGATTGGTTCCGCTCCTAGAATAAGCTCGATACTGAATTCCACTTCTCGTGCAGGTGGTATGCCCGAAAGTTCTGCTGGAAAAACATCTTGGAATTCCGACACTATAGGTTGATCCTGAATTGATGGGGATTTAGCATCCATGTCGTGAACCGTAGCTAGATAACCCTCACAGCCATGTGACAGTAGTGCACGCGCTTGCAGGGTAGATATGACTTGTACAGACCGTCCAGGTATGAACCCGTTATGAATGTACTCTGGTGCATTAACATCACCGAAGATAACTCGATATGAATGGCAGTCTATGGTAGCATGGTGCTTGGATAGCCAATCCATGCCCAAAATCATGTCGAAGTCATTCTTGTCCAGCGGAAGTGCGTCAACAGGTCGAACCTTATCGTCAAATTCTAGGGGAAGACTCTTGTATACATGGGTGATTAATACAGAGTCCCTCAAATGCGTGGAAATAGTAAGCCTATTTTCTAGTGGCATGGGGAGCATCCTAATGTTCTTAGCATAAGCAGTAGAAATAACCGAGTGAGTAGCACCCGTATTGAAAAGAACACATGCAGCTTGACCATACATATACAAGATTCTAGTGATGGTACCTGTAGACTTGTTGGCCTGGTCTCGAGATGTCGTGTAGACACGCCCGGTAGTAGGAGGCGGCTTGGTATCAGCATGTCCCAATGTACTGTAACACCCCACTTAGATAAGTGGACCGTTACGTGTATTTATGGCGTGTCATCAAAGCATAAGGTATATGTCCTAAAACATTAAATGACCATAACGGAAATACCGGAATCAAACATCGGTAATCCAACCATAAGCTCAAAACATGAAAAATAAAATACTGAAGGAAAGGACTAAACAATGTCCAAATAAGCAGAATAATGTAAGTACATAAAGTAAGAAGTCTGGATAGCTTCCATCCAAATGCACCTGCTCTCAGAATCCAAAGAGCGTCCTGGGGTACCTGCCGTTAGAACATGAAAGGGAACTACGGCTGAGCATAACGCTCAGTGAACAGATATAAAGCATGATAAGGAATTTCTGAATGTAATGAAAAAGAAGACAACAATGAAGCTATAAGACTGATATGTAACATGTGGTAGAACTCTGCATAAAATCTAAGAAACCTGGTTCATATATACTGATACTGAAATATAACTATTAATTCTGAAAACATGCATTTACTGTATTTTATTTGCCAGAGCTTATATAGGTCACGTGCTGTAACAACCGTGCATGAATAACTGGAGGGGTGACCTCGTCATGCTGTAGAGGGGTGACCTCTAAATACTATGCTGGGTGGAGGGATCAGCTCCAATGTGAAGGATGTAGAGCACACACCACATTCACCCTGATAACTTGTAACACATATAAGCCTAGGATGCATCCATACGCCCCACTAATAATACTGATAAAATGGCCAAGCTGAGTTGAGTGGGACGATGCAGGATATCACTCTCCTGCATGTGAGTCACGACACCGGTGCCTCTAGTGCCGTGGTTACGGTACCTCCGTAACTAGTACATAAATTGGTCGTGCTTGTATATAATGCTCAGGCAATTTATTTAGTTATTAACATGATTACTGATAAACTTAAACATATACTGGGGAAAAACATTTGGCTGAAGACGGGGAATCCTAATCATGCATAGAAAGGAAGTCCTTACTAAAGGACGGAAATCCGTACCTCGTGTCCAGTAATGAAATCAGAATGGAAGCTGAAGGATCGACTCTGACTTCACGGGTACTACATAAATAATGGACGGAAAATAAGTCGTCTAATTACTGTTTGCTGTTACTGATTCTTATATGTTCTAAATTTAATTTAATTTATTCTTGTATTACTATTTATGGATAAACTGGTAAATTCTGACTGTTCTCATAATATTACTCCTGATTAACGTATCCTCTGTATTCCTGATTATCGTAAAACATGTACTCCAACATAATAATATTACTATAAATAGCATCCTGTTATAAATAGAAAGTTTCCAAATTTAGTTTTTTTTTTCTGAAAATAAATATTATAAGTTAAATCCGACTTTTAATTACTTAAAAGAACAAAGTTAAAATCGATTTAGTCTTACTAATTAAATAAATAAAATAAAATAACAATTTTATTTAACTATATTTTAAAAACTTATTATAGAATGATTTAACCAAAACTTATAAGTTCCCACTGCTAGACTTAAGTTCCCACTGCTAGACTTAAGTTCCCACTGTTAGCAGTTCCCACTGTTTTTCATTAAAGTTTCCACTGCTAGTGTTATTTTTATTCCCACTGCTTGTATAATTTATTCCCACTATTTTCTGCAGTGGTTCCCACCGATAATGCAGTGGTTCCCACTGCTTGTTATGTTGTTCCTACTTTTACAAACCCAAACGCACCCTTATCGGTTAACCCCAAACGCCCCCCTGCTGAGTCTTTTACCCAATGTATTTAGGAAAGAAAACGCCCCAGCTTGTGTTTTGGCCGAGTCTGATCGAATAAGAGCACCACCGAGACTCGAAGTCTCGGCTGGTCAGTCTACAAAACACCATCACACACCCCCGATGGTAGAAGGGCTGCGGCCTGTTGTAAAACACCATCACCGAGACCCTGCTGTGGTCTCGGCTGATTAAAACAACCACACCTCGATTAGTAATTTATTTAAATATACATGTTTTCTGATTATAGATTCGTGTTCATGGCGTTCTAGGGTGGATTCAGAATGAATAAAATGTAAGAAGTGATCACCTTTAATCGAGATTAGGGGTGGATTTCCGATGCATAATCAAACAAGTAAAACCAGCCCGTCACCCTCTTGTTGTTGTTCATGCCGGCGGTTAGCTTAGGGAAAACCCTAGTTCCCGTTTCTTTTTCTTTTTTTTTTGGTCGTTGTATGTGTAAAGGGGTTACCCCGTTCTTTTCTTTTTGCACTAAATGGGCTTAGCCCAATTTCCTTTTCTTCTTTTTGTGATAAACCAAACCGGCCCCTTTATCTTATAACCTTTCATTTCATTTTTTTTACGCGTGACATAATTCTAGCTCGTGTGCGTGTTTTAAATTTTCAGAAACGTAAAACTCCGTTCCCTAAAATAATACTTTCGTAGTGTTCTTCTGAATTTTAATAATTATTTTTCTGAATAATTATCTTCTGTAATATTTAAATAAAACGGAGTGCGTAATTACTGGTAACAATTAATTATTTATGTATAATACATACGTAATATTTTTCTGAAACTTAATTTCTGAAACTTAATAGTTATTTCTGAACAGTTATTATTTATAAAATTTAACCGAAACTGAGCGTGCGTATTTAATATTCGGAAATTCTTAAATACGGGTTTTACATGTACCCTCCATCTCGCCCTTACGGCAATCCTTCATAATATGGCCAGGAAGACCACACTTGAAGAACGCGTCAGTATTACGGCGACATGGTCCTTGGTGCCTACGGTGGCAAGTAGAGCAAAGAGGATGAGTGAATCCTCTAGCAGGTGCTCTGGCTGGCTGGGAACCTGATAAAACATTTTACATAAGACATGATAATTGGGTACAAAGGACAAAGCGGATAATCGTAAGATTGAATACCAGTGATAGCTGGACGGCTAGGCTGCAAACCTCTCTGGTTCTGGTCCCTACCGTTTCCATGGTTCCTGGTAGAAGTTTTGCTAAGTGTTAGAATATGAGTTATAACATGAAATCATAAGGAATTGCGTAAGTATTAGGACCTGCTGCTGTTGGAGTGCCCAGCGTTCTTACGGTAATTATCATTACTGCCACGCCTATCCGTAGCAGAACGGTCGTTAGTCTGACCGTTTCCCTTGGGCTGATGAGGCTGCTGCTGAGTAGCCGGCTGAGACCGGTCCCCAGTTTTCTGCCTGGAAGATACATTTAAAGAGATGAATAATGGACATGTATGGAAAGTATACGGATTAATCACCGCTTGAATACGAATGTTTACCTCTTGTCGGGTCTTTCAGCTTCCCCGAACTCATCTCTCTCCTGCAGCATCTCCAGCTTACGTGCTGCATCAGCCGCTTGTGCTACCGTATCCAACGGAGCACCTGATAAGTTATTGGCGATCCTTGGAGTAAGATCCCAACGAAAATGTAGTGCTTGTTCTTTAGTGGTGCCTGCAGCTGCTCTTAGGACACCAGCGTAGCGAAGGAAACGCTGCATGAAGTCATTACTGTCTTCGTCATGTCGCTGTCTAAGGGTATAGTATTCCCTCATGAGCCGATTCCTTCCTTCCATGGGAAAGATGTTAGGCGGGGGAGGATAACCGTCGTTCTGATGAAGGGCGTCTTGCATCTCTGCATCACCAGCTGCAAATATTGCCCAGAGATTGTCTGTGTTTGCCATCTGACAGTATAACATAAAACATATGATTAAACAGATCAAAACATAATATATATATATTCATGAAAAAAAATTATACTAAAGTTTCACGAGAAAAATTTTATGCAAGAAAATTTTGTGTATGAATGCATGATGTAGTTTTATGAAAACTTTTGTATGCTCGATAGTGAACGCCTCTGGTCAGTTTACACAAAACAAAAGACATAGCGAGGGGACGCCTATGGGTCGGTCCCAAATTTAAAAGTTTCGATAAAACACATGCGACTAAATAGGGCCAGTCCTGTACCAACCATTACTTAGTCAAAAATCTGCGACAATGACATGTATATGTATGCTTAAAAATGATGAATGCATGAAAGCAACTGTCAGTCCTAGGAAGACCGTAGTGACTACCCACTAATCACAGGTCATATTTGAGAGTATACAGGTCGAAGCCTTGGCTCTATTACCATAATTGTAACACCTCATTTTGATAATGGAAATGTCACATGCAATTATGGCGTGTCATCAAAGCATACAAGGAAAAATGTCTAAACATTACTTGACCATAAAAGGAAAATACCTGAATCAAACATCGGTAGTCCAAAAGTAAAGCTCATCACACACAAACATAAGTATAGTAAAGGAAAGGACTAACAATGTCCATAGCAATGTATCATAAGAAAGGAAATGCATAAAGTAAAGAAGGCTAGACAGCTTCCAGTCCATATGCACGTACTCTTAGTGTCTACGAGCGTCCCTAAGTACCTGCCGTTTTGGGAACATAGAAAAGGAAAACGGCTGAGCAAATACGCCTAGTGCACGGATGTACAATAAAGCATGAATAGGATAAGCATATAACATATAACAGCAGAAGAAAACTAAGTCCCGAGTAACCTGGTTAAGTCTTGACAAAACTGGTTTTATAGTTTGAAAAGTCTTATGTTTATCTTGTAAAAACTGTTTATCATATTTTACCATTAGCCAATATAGGTCATGAAAATCCACCGTGCATGAATACTTGGAGGGGTGACCTCATCATGCAAATTAGAGGGGCTGCCTCTAATTTAATATACTGGTTTTTTGGTAGGAGGGATCAGCTCCTTGTGAAGGATGCAAGGCACACACCACATTCACCATGAAATCCTAACTGAAAACATGTAACTAGGATGCACCCATACGCCCCACATGATAAATATAATATAAATGGCCAAAAGCTGAAGGGACGCCACGAGCAATCACTCCGCCGTGGTGAAGTCATAACATCAGTGCCTATAATTTTATGGTTATGGCACCTCCATAACTAGGTGAAACTGGTGATGCATGTATATGGCTATAGGTATTCTTAATTAAACATAAGCAATCAAACACGTAACTTATACTACGGGAAAACATTTGGCTGCATACGGGGAATCCTAATAAGGTAAGAATGTCCATACTGAAAGGACAGGAATCCGTACCTTATGTCCAGTGAACGAAGAAGATGAACTGAGAGGAATCCTACTTCCGTATCACTAGTGCTACATAAATACATACATGAATAAGTATCTTCTTACTAAATACGTAGCGGATTTTATGTCATGTCTTAGCTTATTTTATGTGTTCTTACCATGTTTTACTGTTTTAAAGCCTTAAACCGTGTTTATCTTATATTCGGTTTAATCTGATTAAGTATTTCTGGTATTTCATGTATTATTATACTTACTGTGTAATAATAAGTAACTTTCCAAAAATAGCAGGTTTCCGAAAATAGAAAGTTTCCAAAAATAGAAAGTTTCCAAAAATAGAAAGTTTCCAAAAATAGAAAGTTTCCAAAAAAGAAAGTTTCCAAAAATAGAATGTTTCCAAAAATAGAATTACTGCTTAAAATAGATAAGCTTCTAAAAATAGAAAGTTTCCATAAATAGATCAGCTGCCTTAATTAAATAAGTTTCCATAAATAGATAAGCTGCCTTAAATAAATAAGTTTCTAAAAATAGAAGGTTTCCATAAATAGAATAGCTGCCTTATTTAATTAAGTTTCTAAAAATAGAAAGTTTCCATTATTAGAAATAAGCTGGTTAAATGAGCTAAGTATATAAGCCTAAGTGTTTTCATGATTATTTCCTAAGTCATATGATATAATGTATAGTTTAATAATTATTTCATGTAATTAAATTAAACTATAGGTTAAAATATTTAATTAAAGTATAACATGTTTTTAATTAAATAAAGTTAAATACTTAGGTTAAAACATGTATTATTATTTATTAATAATATAACCTAAGTCATGTTAATTAATTAATTATAATGCTGGTTTTTAAATAATTAATTAATTATTAGTCTAAAATATAAAAATACTTAGGTTAATTAATTTCATGATTATTAATAATTAAAATAACCTAAGTCATGTTATTAAATTAATCGTGTCATTTTATTAATTTAATTTTTAACATAAGATCATAAAAAATAAAAACTAAACATACACCATGAACCGGATCTAGACTAAAAACCATGAACCGGACATGAAATCAACACCGTACCCCGAACCAAATTGGGGTACCCCTTGTCTTGATGCTGCCGTGGGACCCACACCAACCAACCGGGACCATATGGTCTCGGTGGTGGTCGGATGGCTAAACCGAAACCCCCTTCGGGTTCGGTGTAGGCTGCGGCCAAAACAAACACCCCTTAAAACATTACTTTTGATTTATTAAATCCCAATTCATGTTAGATCTATGATTTTAATTAGGTTTTTATAAAACATAACATGTTCTTAATTAATAAAAGATCAAATCAAAAGAAAAAGGTTTAAAAAGGATTTACCGAATACGTGGATCAAAAGAACGAAGAACAAACACGAACACCAACTAGAATTCCAAGATCCAAGATCAACAAACACCCCCTTGTGGTGTTTTGAAGGTGGCGGCCAAAAAGAAGAAGAGAGGAGGGTTTTTAGGTTTTTGTTAAAATCTTCTGTAATGTAAAAATGAGTAGTGTTTTTACCATAACCCTCCTTTAGTAAAAATACAAATGGGCTTGGCCCATTTGCTCCTTGTAGCCGCGGGTAGGGGGCCCCACATGGGGTACCCGTACCTTTTTCCGTGTCTCGACGTTTATTTTCATGATTATTTGTGTTCGCGTTTTAAATGTTCTCGTTACGTAATTATCGTGATCTAATATATTTATTTACGCTCGTAATAAATATATATACGTAATTAATAATAGTTCGTGTTTTAGTTACGTTCATGATTTCATGATCGCATGTTCGTGATTAATTATTGTCAAATAATTATTACGTGCTCGTGCGTAGTAAATACTTATCGTGTTCTAACACGTAGGTAATACGTAAAATCCTAACACGTAATCGTAATCATGCTATATTAGGAAAGTTTTAATCTACTACGTACGATCTTAAGGGTACTATTCATGGTAAAAGCATGCGAGTTTTACATGTTTCCTCCTACAGCATTGACGGTTGGTGATGTTGGTTGTATGACAGTTTCTTGAGTTTGTTGAGTATCCACTAGAATTGTCTCTTGAGCAACAGTTGCTGAAGTAGATGCAGCTGTGTCTTGTTGACTTTGTTCGGGTGCATCAGCAGTATTGACAGCGGAAGGTTTTGACACAACTTGATTGTTTCCGTTGTAATATTCATCAAACATCGGATCATATAAATCAACCAACTCATTCATTTGTGTTGTATCCGTCGAGTCTGCTGTAGGAGTACTTTCTTGACATTCTTGCACGGGACGTACACTATTTTGTGTAGGTACCATTGCTGGAGATTGAGGTGCGGGACTTGAGCTGTTGTGATCAAGTACCATTTGTGGCAATTCGTCAAAGTTCACATGAATTGTTTCGACAATAATCTTTGTTCCCTTGTTATAGACCCGATATCCTTTCGACAATGTCGCATACCCCACAAAAATACATGAATATTCCGATGGATTATTTGGATGGATTATTCCGATGGAATATTCCGATGAATATACATTCCGACAGCTTATTTACATTCCGATGGTGTTATTTTGTAAGACATTCCGATGTCTTTCTGAAAACATTGAGACGTCTTTCTTAAAACATTTTGATGACTCAAATATATCATGACCCAAACTACTTCTCTCACCGTGTCAACTCGGTAATTACCGAGCTGACCGGGTCAACTCAGTGAGTCGAGAACAACTCCAAAACTAGTACTTATCATACCATCTTTTAACTCCCATCAACACCAATCATTATCTATATCCTATCCCATTGTCACCTAAACCCAAATTGACTCGAAAATCGAAACATAATTAAAAATCATAAGATCTCAGAATCGTTTTGTGTTCTTACTTGCATGTCAAGATCTATTAAGATCTACCACAAAACCGAATTCATCATTGATCAAATGTCCAAGCCATGCTTATTTTTTTATTTTCAAAATATTCAAGAAAGATCAAGAACAAGTGTGTTAATAATCTTTCTTTATTTCATAAATTAAATCAAATCCTATCACATCAAACCTACCCTAGAACCCCAAGTTGGAGGCCTTGCAGCACCTTCGTCTTTGTGATTCGAAGCCACTCACCGGTGATACAAGATTCAAACTTAATTAAGTTTGATCTTTATATATGTATGTGATTCGAAGAAGTAGAACAACCGTGAGTTGTGCTCACGTGGGCTGTGTCATGTCAAGTGATTAATGCTATGCTTTGGCTTACATTAATGAGAGATTTAAGATGATGTTGATTGTGACATATTTGCGATAAGAGTTGATGGTGATTGAGGTTGTGTCAGAGATGGGATATGGGGGCGGAGTATGTGATGTGTGAAGTTAGTTTTAGGTTATGAGATGCTAACTAGGGATTATGTATATTGTTTCAACTATTGGGCCTCAATTTTTGTGGTAACCGAATATTCACACATATTGGGCTTTGGTTTGTTAGACATGTCTTATATAATCAAGTGGGCCAACTAATGAAAATGTCATAGCATCTCGGGTGATTAAATGAATGGGGCTTCATGTCATTGGATTTGGGCATTTCATGCTAAGTCAAAATGTGGTATAAAGGTTTATTCGTACTATTTTTGAAGCTGGCTTTAGTGTGAAGTGAGGTGATTTCATACTCGTCGATAAGGTCGATCCGCGCATCAGTTGGGTATATGATTGATTTGGGCTTCAAAAAAATCAAGTTTACTAGACGACGTTGACGACCTCTCTTTCTCTAGTCATCGTTGGTTCCCTAGTTAACGACACTCAGTCATACTCAACACACACAACACACACGAAGACAAAAACAAACAAACACCAAAACGATCCTTTAAGATTCACTAAAATTGTCAAAACGGCTAGTATTCGGGCAAAGTAATGTCAAGTGATTACGAAGTGGATTTGGTATTTATTACTTGAAGGTGAAGTAGAATATCACGAAGGCGTCTACTCAATTCATCATTGAGCCTTTTCACCCCCTCTATCGGTTAATGATTCGCTTCAGCATTAATGATTAAGACTTGATTTATCTAGTTTCCACTGTCAAGGGGTGGATGGTCGACGACATGGACAACTATCACTTAAGGAGTTTCGTTGTAGTGCTCAGTGTTACACTCACCGGGAGTTGTGGATACTTCAAGAGGTGTTCTACATCTTATACCTCTCTCTTTATGTATAAGATTCTAAGAGACGTTCTCTCCACCGTTCTTCAATCAACACAGTGCTAAGCGTAAGTAACAAATTTGGGAGATTGTACTTCAGTTTCAAGTTTGGAATATCAGGTTTACTTCACCAGTGGTCACTACAGATAGCCTAAAGAATACGAGGTTGGTAAGTTTAGCCAGAGAGTACAAGAGTAGAGATGTGATCTGCAAACAATTCTCACGAGCAACTTGAGCTACAGAATGTCAACAAAGATTACTGCTTCAGACACGGACTTCTCACGATTCTGATTGTACTCATCAGATGATGCTATCGAGTGTTCTTAACCACCATACTTTTGACAAGAATGCTACCGAGTGTTCTTTACCACCATACGTTTGACAAGAACGCTACCGAGGGTTCGTCACCATCACACATTCGACAAGAACATCTCGCGATTTTGACCGTACACGTCAGATGATGCTTCCGAGAGTTCGTCACCATCATGGGGGAAGAACGTGTACTTTGGAGACTTAGTTCCCACTCTGGAGTACTTAGTTCAACTTCCAAGGGGAAGTATTCGACAAGCGTGAGAAGATTTGTTGCTGATTTCTTACATGTTCCCCCAAACACATAATCATGAAGACCAAAAATGTACAGGCAACATTTACTTGGTGTGGTTTGCTTCTTTTTCTACAAAAATCCGTTGTGCACTTTAAATGTCAAAGATAGAAGATTGCTCAAGCTACAGATTCTGCTCAAGACGGGGATATTGGTTTGGGGGGAAGCTGATTCAGAAGCTTCGTCAAAAAGAAGTCTATGAAGAAAGCTTTTCAAGGCATGTGGTATGAATTAGGGGGAAGTTAATCCAGTTCATACATGATACAATGGTTCCTCAACAAGCCAATACAAAGAGGATTCAAACTGGGGTATAAGTTTCTCTAGAAGACTTGAAGACAACAACGTCATCCTCAACATTGGAAGCAAACTTAATACTGTAATATTTTTGTTGTATTCGCATTTGTTAGGAACATTGTAAGTAATTTCGTATGTCACCACATTGGGGGAAGATTGTTAGCCTTAAAATGTGTGCGAATAACGGAATTACATTAGTTTCATAGCCGGGACTTGCAAGGACTAATATTTTCATATGTAATAGTCCAAGTCCCGCTATATATACCCCTCCATAATTCCATGGAGGGGTGAGGTTGTTCATTTCTTTCTTGTCTTTCTCTCTCTAATAAACACACATTTATTAGAGCATCTCTTTCTCTCACTAACAATGGCTAAACACCTCTATCATCCTCCCCGACCTCCGGATCATAAACCCGTGTTCATAGTGAATCCATGTTAACAGATACCATCTGCATCTACTCTGAATTCCGTCTGCTTCTCCAAATTCTGAATTATCGCCCAGATTTCTCCATCATCTTTCAGAGCTTCCTTGATCTTAGAGAGTAACTCGGGTTCTACTCTAATATTATCCCAGTAACCGTGCTGTCCACGTACCATGATCTCTATGTCTAGTCGCTCCAAATCTCTTATGATTTCCTCCTCAATGTTAATGTCGTTGATCATTCCGGACTTCCTACTAAGTGCATTTTCTACTACATTCGTCTTTCCGGGATGATACTGCAGATTAATGTCATAATCCTTCAACAACTCTAACCATCTCCTCTGCCTCATGTTCAATTCACACTGAGTGAAGATATACTTCAAACTCTTGTGGTCCGTGAAAATTTCACATGATTCTCCATATAAGTAGTGCCTCCATATCTTCAATGCAAACACGAATGCAACAAGTTCCAAGTCATGCGTAGGGTAATTTTCTTCATAAGGCTTAAGCTGTCGTGAAGCGTACGCGATCACTTTCCCATGTTGTATGAGAACACAGCCAAGTCCCTTCCCCGATGCATCACTGTAGATTTGAAATCCACCCGTACTAGATGGGAGAGTAAGAATAGGTGCAGATACTAGCTTCCGCTTCAGGTCTTCAAAGCTCTTCTCTCGTTCTTCAGTCCAGACGAATTTCTCCCCTTTCCGCATCAGTTTGGTCAATGGTAGTGCTAAACGGGAAAAGTTCTCCACGAACCTACGGTAATAGCCAGCTAAGCCTAAGAAACTGCGGACTTCAGTCGCTGATGTCGGCCTCGGACACTTAGTAATAGCCTCAATCTTCGCTGGATCCATAGTGATTCCTTCTGCTGATACAATGTGGCCTAAGAATGCCACCTCGTCTAACCATAACTCACACTTGGAGAATTTAGCATACAACTGCTTCTGGCGAAGAAATCGTAGTACTGTACGAAGATGGTCTTCGTGTTCCTCCTTGGACTTTGAGAAAATCAGGATGTCATCGATGATGACAATGCGAACTTGTCCATAAATTCATGGAAGATTCTGTTCATCAAATCCATGAACACTGCTGGAGCATTGGTCAGGCCGAATGGCATGACTACAAATTCGTAGTGGCCATAGCGTGTACGGAAAGTAGTCTTGGCGATGTCCTGCTCCTTAACCCGTAGTTGATGATAGCCTGGCCTAAGATCAATCTTGGAGAAGTGTTTGGCCCCTTGGAGTTGGTCAAACAGATCGTCTATACGCGGCAGTGGATACCTATTCTTGATAGTAATCTTGTTGAGCTCGCGATAGTCTATGCAAAGACGCATACTGTCGTCCTTCTTCTTAACAAATAAGACCGGTGTGCCCCATAGAGATGCGCTCGGTCAAATGAAACCTCGTTCTAGAAGTTCTTGTAGTTGATCCTTCAGCTCCTTTAACTCTATGGGAGCCATGCGATAAGGAGCCTTGGAAATCGGTTCAGCTCCTGGGATGAGCTCGATATTGAATTCCACTTCTCGCGCAGGTGGTATGCCGGAAGTTCTTCTGGAAATACATCTTGGAATTCTGACACTATTGGCTGATCCTGAATTGATGGAGATTCAGCATCCACGTCATGAATCGTAGCTAGATAACCCTCGCAGCCATGTGACAGTAGTGCACGTGCTTGCAGGGTAGATATGATTTGTACAGAGCTTCCGGGTACGAACCCGTTGTGAATGTACTCTGGTGCATTAACATCACCGAAGATGACTCGATATGAATGGCAGTCTATGGTAGCATGATGCTTGGATAGCCAATCCATGCCCAAAATCATGTCAAAATCATTCATGTCCAGCGGAAGTGCGTCAACAGGACGAACCTTATCATCAAACTCTAGGGGAAGACTCTTGTATACATGGGTTATGCGTACAGAATCTCTCAAAGGCGTGGAAATACTCAGTATATTATCTAGTGGCATGGGGAGCATCCTAATGTTCTTGGCATAAGCAGTAGAAATGACCGAGTGAGTAGCACCCGTATCAAAAAGAACACACGCATCTTGACAATACAATAACAAGATTCCAGTGATGGTACCTGTAGACTTGTTGGCCTGATCTCGAGATGTCGTGTAGACGCGTCCAGTGGTAGGAGGCAGCTTGGTATTAGCATGTCCCGATGTGCCCTCCATCTCGCCCTTACGGCAGTCCTTCATGTGATGGCCAGGAAGAACACACTTGAAGCATGCGTCAGTGTCACGACTACATGGCCCTGGGTGCCTACGGTGGCAAATAGAGCAAAAAGGATGAGTATATCCTCCAGCCGATGCTCTGGCTGGCTGAGGACCTGATAAAACATTTTACATGAGACATGATAATAGGGTACAAAGGACAATGCGAATAATCGTAAGATTGAATACCAGTGATCGCTGGACGGCTAGGCTGTGAACCTCTCTGGTTCTAATCCCTACCGTTTCCTTGGTTCCTGGTAGAAGATTTGCTAAAGTGTCAGAATTATGAGTTATAACATGAAATCATAAGAAAATGCGTAAGTATTAGGACCTGCTGTCGTTGGAGTGTCCAGCGTTGTTACGGTAATTATCATAACCGCCACGCCTATCCGTAGCAGAACGGTCGTTTGTCTGACCGTTTCCCTTGGGCTGATTAGGCTGCTGCTGAGTTGTCGGCTGAGACCGGTCCCCAGTCTTCTACCTGGAAGATAAAATTTAAAGAGATGAAATAATTAACATATATTGAAAGATTACGGATTGGTCACCGCTTGAATACGAATGTTTACCTCTTCTCGGGTCTCTCTGCTTCTCCGAACTCATCTCTCTCCTACAGCATCTCCAACTTACGTGCTGCATCGGCCACTTCTGCTACCGTGTCCAACGGAGGACCTTCTAAGTTATTGGCAATCATTGGATTAAGGGCCTAACAAAAATGTTGTGCCTGCCCTCCAGTGGTGCCCGCAGCTGCTCTCAGGACACTGGCAAATCGAAGAAAACGCTGCATGAAGTCATTGATGTCTTCGTCAAGTCGTTGTCTAATGGTATAGTATTCTCTCATGAGCCGATTCCTTCCTTCCGTGGGGAAAATGTTAGGTGGGGGAGGATAGTTGTTGTTCTGATGAAGGATGTCTTACAAATCTGCATTGGCAGCTGCAACCATCTCCCGGATATTGTTTGTGTTTGCCATCTGACAGTATAACATAAAACACGTAAATTGATCAAAACATAAAATATATACATGAAAAAAAAATTACACCAATAAATCAAGAGAAAAATTTTATGCAAGAAAATTTGTACATGAATGCATGATGCAGTTTTATGAAAACTTTTGTATGGTCGAGAGTGAACACCTATGGTCAATTCACCCAAAATAAAAGACATGACGAGGGGACGCCTATGGGCCGGTCCCAAATTTAAAAGTTTCGATAAAACACATGCGACTAAATAGGGCCAGTCCTGTACCAACCGTTACTTAGTCATAAACCTGCGACAATGACATATATATGTATGCATGAAAATGATGAATGCATGAAAACCGACTGTCAGTTCTAGGAAGACCATAGTGACTACCCACTAATCACAGGTCATGTTTTGAGAGCCTACAGGTCGAAGCCTTGGCTCTGAAACCATAATTGTAACACCCCATTTTGATAAATGGAATGTCACGCGTAATTATAGCGTGTCATCTACAAGGATAAATGTCTAAAACATTACATGACCATAAAAAGGAAATACCGGAATCAAACATCGGTAGTCCAAAAGTAAAGCTCATCACACACAAACATAAGTACCGTAAATGAAAGGACTAAACAATGTCCATGGAAAGAGTATCAAAGTATAGATAATGCATAAATTAAAGAAAGGCTAGAAAGCTTCCAGTCAATATGCACGTACGCTTAAAGTCTACGAGCGTCCCTGAGTACCTGCCGTTTTGGGAACATGAAAAGGAAAACGGCTGAGCAACACGCTCAGTGCACGGATGTACAATAAAGCATGAATAATATAAGCATATAAGCATATAACAGCGGAAGAAACTAAGTCCTGAATAACCCGGTTAAGTCTTAATAAAACTGGTTTTATAGTTTGAAAAGCCTTGTGTTTATCTTGGTAAAACTGTTTAACATATTTTACCATTAGCCAATATAGGTCATGAAAATCAACGTTGCATGAATACTTGGAGGGGTGACCTCGTCATGCAAATTAGAGGGGCTGCCTCTAATTTAATATACTGGTTTTTGGGTAGGAGGGATCAGCTCCTTGTGAAGGATGAAAGGCACACACCACATTCACACTGAGTAATCTGCTGAAAAACATGTAACTAGGATGCGCCCATAAGCCCCACATGATAAATATAATAATACGGCCAAAAGCTGAAGGGACGCCACGAGCAATCACTCCGCCGTGGGGAAGTCATAACACTAGTGTCTCTAGTGTTATGATTATGGTACCTCCATAACTAGGTGAAACTGGTCATGCATGTATATGGCTTCAGGTATTCTAATTTAAACATAAGCAATCAAACATATAAACTTATACTATGGGAAAACAGTTGGCTGCATACGGGGAATCCTAATAAGGAAAGAATGTCCATACTTAAAGGACGGGAATCTGTACCTTATGTCTAGTGAACGAAGAAGACGAACGGAAGAGAGTCCTACTTCGGTATCACTAATACATAAATACATACGTGTATAAGTATCTGATTACTAAATACGTAACTGATTTTATATCATGTCTTAGCTTGTTTTATATGTTCATGTCATGTTTTACTGTTTTAAGTTTTATACTGTGTTTATCTCATATTCTGTCTATTCTGATTAAGTATTACTTGTATTTCATGTATTATTATACTTGTTGTGTAATAATAAGTAACTTTCTAAAAATAGCAGGTTTCCTAAAATAGAAAGTTTCCAAAAATAGAAAGTCACCAAAAATATAAAGTTTCCAAAAATAGAAAGTTTCCAAAAATAGAAAGTTTCCAAAAATAGAATTACTGCTTAAAATAGATAAGTTTCTAAAAATAGAAAGTTTCCATAAATAGATTAGTTGCCTTAATTAAATAAGTTTCTAAAAATAGAAAGTTTCCATAAATAGATATAAGTTGGTTAAATAAGCTAATTATATAAGCTTAAGTGTTTTCTAATTATTATTCTAAGTCATGTAGTTATAAAGTATAGTTTATTAATTATTACATGTAAATTAAATAAACTATAGGTTAAAAGTATTTAATTAAATATATCATGATTTTAACTAAATAAAGGTAAAATACTTAGGTTAAAACATGTATTATTAACTATTAATAATATAACCTAAGTCATGTTAATTAATTAATTATAGTCATGGTTTTAATAATTAATTAAATATAAAGTCTAATAAAATATAAATACTTAGGTTAAAATTCATGATCTAATAATTAAGTCATGTACATTAAATTAATCAAGTCATGTTTTATTAATTTAATTTTAAAACATAACTAGTAAAATCATAAACCTTAAAAATAATTTATGAACCGGACCCGTGACTAAAAACCATGAACCGGACCCGTAACTAACACCATAACCCAAACCACGTCGGGTTTCCCCTTGGTTTCGCTGCTGCCGTGGGACCACCACCACCATACCGAGACCATATGGTCTCGGTGGTGTTACATAAGCCAAGCCGAGACCCCTATGGGGCTCGGTTAGGTGTCGGCTAGACCGCAAACACCCCTAAACCATTGATTTGATTTACCCCATGATCATTAACATGTTTAAATAGTTGTTTTTAATTAGTTTTTAAAAACATCATGATTTTATGTGATTCATTAAATCAAAACATAAAAGAAAAGGTTAAAAAGGTTATACCGATTACGTGAAACAAATGAGGATGAACACACACGAATCCTTGTAAAATATCCAAGATCAAAATCAACCCGAACACCCCCTTGTGGTGTTGTATATCCGGCGGCCAAAGAGAGAAGGAAGAAGGAGAAAAACTTTTAGGGTTTTAACTATTTTCTTGATTTGTAAAAAGTCAAACAAGTTTTTACCTTAACCCCCTAGTTAGTAAATTTTACATGGGCCAAGCCCATGTTTCCTTGGTATGCCGCGGGTAGGGGCCCCACTTAGGGTAACCCTTACTTTTCTCGAGTCTAAATATTATAGTGTGTTCTCGTGTTTTATCGTGTTCGTGTTTTACGTGTTCTAATTAATCATTGATCGTGACTTAATATATTTATTCGTGTTCGTAATAAATATATTTACGTAAGTAATATTAGCTCGTGATTAAATTACGTTCATGATTTCATGATCGCATGTTCGTGATTATAATTATTATTGGAATAATTATCGTGTGTTCATACGTAATAAATACTTATCGTGTTCTAACACGTACGTAATACTTAAAATTCTTATACGTGAAACGCAACGTGCTAAAAAAGGAAAGTTCTAATCATGTACGTACGATCTAAATGGTACTATTCATGGTAAAAGCATGCGGGTTTTACAGTCATAAGCAGCCCTCCAATAATAAGATACCTGCAAAACATAACACCAAACTCTAAAATATAGAAAAGTATTATAAAATATTTACCTTTCTTACCTCGAAGTTTGGTATAATTGTCACAAGCAACTTTACTTTTATTAACGCCTCTTAAGTTGACTTGTGATATAAGTCAATAAGCTTTAGCTTATCACAAAAGCATTTGTGATCTTTAATAGGTAGCACTTTGGTAAACCAATCTACAACATTATCCTCAGATTTGGTCTTAAATTTTTTGATCAAACCTGTAGACACCTTTTCCCTTAGGAAGTACAAATCAATTTCAAAGTGTTTTGTCCTCTCATGAAAGACAGGGTTAGCTGCAATTTGTATAGCAAAGCTACTATCACAACTGATAGGAACATGCAATGTAACATCAATCTTAAGATCTTTCATGATCTAAGTATCCACATAATTTCACATGCCACACTATTCATAGCTCTATATTCAGCTTCAGCTGGTGATTTGGCTATAATAGATTGTTTCTTACTTTTCCAAGAGACATTGTTGTTTCCCAGATATACAGTATAACCAGTAACTGATTTTCTTGTGATTTTACATTTAGCCCAATCAGAATCAACAAAGGCAATAAGATTGTTATGCTTCTCAAAAGAAATACCAATCTAAGAACATGGAAAGAAAGCTTAAGATGAGACATATATGGAGCATGCATGAATTGACTCAAACAGTGAACAACATATGCAATGTCAGGTCTAGTCAGAGTAAGATATATCAATTTACCAACAATCTTCTAATAACATGTTTTATTATCAAGAATAACATCAATATCACAATTAGTCTGATCCTTCTTTTTCTTAGAAGGATCTGGTATAGGGGCTTTATCCGGTTACAAACTAACATCCCATACTCAGACAATAATTCAAGACAATACTTTCTCTGATTAAGACATAAACCAGAGCTAGTATCAAGTACTTCAATACCTAAAAAATACTTGAGTTTCCCAATATCTTTGATTTTAAATTTAGAACTCAAATATTGTTTAAAGGTGTTAATAATACTTTCATTGTTCCCTGTTATAATAATATCATCTACATAAACCAACAGGGAAAAAATGATTCATTTTCAGACTTGGTAAACAAAGATACATCACTTTTACTTTGAACAAATCCATTTTCAGTTAGAACTCTTGTCAATTTTTCATTCCATTTTCTAGGTGCTTGTTTTAAGCCATACAAAGATTTAGTCAACTTGCAAACCTTATTATCATAGTTAGAGCCATAACCTTCAGGAAGATTCATATATATCTCTTCATCTAGATCACCTTAAAGGAAGGCATTATTAACATCTAACTGAAAAACATGCCAATTATTGTGCACATCTACGGAAAGAAGGCATCTACCAGTCACAATTTTCACCACTAGTGAAAATGTTTCTTCATAAGCAATTCCTTCTTTCTGACTAAATCCTTTGGCAACAACCCTAGCTTTGAATCTTTCAACATCTCCACTAGATTTATATTACACTTTCCACAACCATTTGCAAGTAACATGTTTTCTACCTGGAGGTAAGTCAACAATGACCCAATTATTGTTTCTATTAAGAGCTTCCATCTCCTCATCATTGCCTCAACCCACCTAGAGTCTTTGGCAGCCTCGTCATAAGTTTTAGGCTCATGAAATTTATTGGGTTATTAGAAAACACAAAGTTATGCATAGACAAACTAGCATAATTCACAACAGTATTAATACCATACATAAACCTTTTATCAAGCTCATAGTTATCAAACTTAGCAAGTATATTATGAGGTCTACATGACCTTATTAGCTCAGATCTTCTTGGATTATTTTAGAAAAGTTGATGAAATTCTACAAAATCTTCACCCTCAAACTCATAATCATCATCATTAAGGGCAACATTAGGATCTATAACACTAGCCTCACTAGTGCCTAGACCATTCTGGTTTCCAATACTATGATCCTTATTAATCACATAGTCTGACCTTTGAGAATGACTGGTAATAGTGGTAGAAGTATCAATGGATACATCATCAGCTAAGTCAGAACCTTTGGGAATGCTACCTTTATCACCTAAGATTACATCTCTCAATTCATCATAGGGATCATCAGATTTGTTTACTACTAAGTCAAAAATATTTCAACTGTTTATACCCTGATCTTCGAAGACCAAATCACCTTTACAAACATCATTTTTAAAAAGAAATATTGTTTTGCAAAATTTGACATCTCTTGAAAATAACACAGTTTTTGACTCAATATTAAAAAGTTTATAAGCCTTTTTTGTAAAAGAATAACCAATAAAAACACACTTTTCAGACCTGCCAACAAACTTATTCATATTATTAAGCACAGTACTAAAACACAAGCAACTAAAAGATTTTAAGTGAGAGATATTAGGTTCCATATTATATATCATTTCATAAGGACTTTTTCTAGAGAGAACAGAGCTAGGAATCCTGTTAATGAGATAAACAGCAGTCATAATATACTCAGGCCACATGTTCAAAGGTAATCCCCCCTAAAACATGAGGGTTCTAGCAACATTAAGTAAGTGCCTATGTTTCCTTTCTGCTATACCATTCTATTGTGGTGTATACACACAAGTAGTTTGATGTACAATGCCATTAGTTTGAGTAAAGTTCTCAAATTTATGATTTATGAAATCAGATCCATTATCACTTCTAAATATTTTAATAGACACATCAAACTGATTTTTAATCAGATTAAAAAATTTTAACAATTTTATCAAAAACTTCATCCTTGCCTTTAAGCATGTATAACCACACAGCCCTGGTATAGTCATCAACCACAGTAAGAAAAAATCTATACCCATCTCTAATTTTCACCTTATAAGGACCCCAAACATCTAAGTGAACAATATCACCTAAGGAGTTGGTCTTATGCTCACTTAAAGGAAATGGATCCCTTGTTTGCTTAGCCTTGTGACACACATCACAACGCTGAACATTATTAGTAGCATCAATCTGAACTTTATTTATAAGAATAGATTATACTTGGTTAGAGGGATGACCAAGTCTATTATGCCAAACACACTTAGACAAATAACATTAGCTATTAAAATATAAGTAAATTTCCTACCTGAATCAAACAAGTAAAGTCCATTGTTCTCACTACCAGTCCCCGGAAGGAACTTTTGAAGAGAATCCTGAACAAAACATCTTGACTCAGTAAAAGAAACAATAAACTTATCATACTTGGCCAACTTATGAACACATAAGACTAACCTTATAGCCTGGAACAACCAACACATTTTAACACAATTTTATTAGAAATTTTGAAATTACCAACATGTTTAACTTGTTCAGTAGTTCCATTAGGATGAGAAACAGATATTTTTAAGTTTGAAACATCAATAGCATCATATAAGTGATCTGTAGAAAAGGTCATATGTTGAGATGCTCTAGAATCAAAGATCCAACCAATATAAGTGTTATACGTGCTTATATTAGTATTATAGTTGAAAAATCTACATGTAACAAAGTTTATTATATGATTAGAACCAAAAAAATACTTGCAGCACAGGACTGCATATCACTAGTATCAGACTTAGATTCAATTAAAGCCATAAGCCTATTAATCTAATCAGTTGTAAAGGGAAGATATTTCCCTGCTCCGTGATCCACATTATTACCATGAGAACTAGAAACATTATTAGACCCATTAGATCCTTCAGAATTTCTTTTCTTGAAACCCGGAGGATATCCATTCAGCTCAAAACATCTGTCTATGATATGCCCATTCATATTACAGTGTTTGCATATAAAGTTATTAGTATTATTATTTCTGTTAAAACCTATGTCCTAAGTATTCTTGTTACTAGACCAAGTATTTAGCTTAGAAACAAATGAGAAGTAGTGCTTTTAACATTACTATTATTAACCAAACTATTCTTATGGGACTCAACTCTAGAAAAAGTAGCAAAAGCAGATTTAACATCAGGTAAAGGATCAACAGTTAATAGTTGACTCCTGACAATATTGAAAGTGTCATCAAGACCCATAAGAAACTACATAAGCCTCATAAGAGCATTGTGACCTTTCTATTGTGGAGCACTAGCACAACTACAAGATGGTAGATTGACAAGGGAGTTAAACTACTATTATAGTTATGACAATACTCAGACAATGAAGATCCGGACTAAGTAAGAGAACAAATCTTACAGTGCAAGTTATAGATCACATATCTGTCAATCTTATCATATGTTTCTTTAAATTCGTGCCACACATCTTTAGCATTTTTGAAAAAATTTGCCCTTGATATAACTCATGAGAGATACATCCAAGAATCCAAGATAACACAATAACATTACACCTATCCCACTGTTCTTGAAGAACCTCATCTTCCTCATATTTAACACAAGTACCATCAATTAGACCTAGCTTATTTTTAGTATGTAAAGTCAGTTTAAAAGCAGCAGCCCAAACTTTATAGTTTTCTGGACCAGTAAGCTTAACAACTAAAATAGGTTGCCCATTAGTATCAGTAGGGTGTAAGTAAAGAGGGTCATTAGTGTGAATGACATTTTTTACATTTTCACCTGAGCTAGTGAGTTTATCATTTTTTTAGGACCAGTCATGATTACACACCAAGAAAGAATTAAGAAACACAACAAACAAAAACAAACAAACCCCTTGTAACTCCTCTACACAACAAGCTACCAGATAAAACACAAAAGAAAACTCGAACAATCCACCAATCACTAACTAGATCCCTTCGAAACCTAATTGCTACACTACAACAACCTAAAAACCCAAAAGAGAGAGCAACAGAGGTGTTACAAAGCACGCGCTGCAACAAGCAACCAAGAACCAATGAGATCAAGCAGATCACCACAAAATACAAACAATGCACAGTGGAACAAGACCTGAAAAGTTAGTTATAACATAATAACCAACCATCAAGAAAATACCCAAAAATTGAAGAAACCCTAATATATGATTTTAGGGTTTTTCCAATTAAACTTACCAAAAATGAAATTAAAGACAGTTAATTGCACAAGAACCCAATACAACCCCACGAAACACCAGGAATCAAGAAACCTCCAAAAAGTAAGAAACCCTAAATTTTTGAAAAACACAATTAACCCAAGAAAAAAACAAATTAACCAGTTGATTAATCAAGATCGGATTTAAAACACTTTAGATTTCAAAAACAAGTATCAAGAACCAAAGTTTCTGATACCGTATTCGATTTTATGAAAAATACAATAAAAAACAAGATCAGAAATTATTCAACCAACCTCCCCTTTATTTTTATTAACAGAATTAGGCTATCACTTCAAATGCGATACATATATTTGTGATCAGTACTTACAAAAGAAAGAAATAAGAACCAAAGGTGAATCTATGATCTTAACAACAAGATCACAACTAGGGGTGGGAATGGGGTCAGGTCAACCGGGTTCGGGTCAATTTGGGTCGCGTCAAGTCGGGTCAAGACTCAAACAAATCATACCTGAACCCGAGCCTAATTAGAACTCGGGTCAATCGGGTTTGGGTCAATTCAGGTCGGGTCAATTGGGGTCGGGTCAACTCGGGTCGAGTCAACTTGGGTTCGGGTCAACCCGAGTATAAGGAAAAAGTATAAAAAGTGGCTTATTTAAGTATTAATACAATGTAAATGTGTTATTCGAGTCGGGTCAAGTCGGGTTGGTCGGGTTCGAGTCAATTCGAGTCGGGTCAATTCGGGTCAAGGCTAAAAAATATAAACCCGAACACGAGCCTAATGAGAACTCGGGTCAATTCGGGTCAAACCAAATTCTTTTTTGGACCCGAGTGACCCGACCCGAATAAGCTTATTCGGGTTCGGGTTCGAGTTTGAGTTCAGGTAGGGTTCGGGCCGGGTCAACTTTTTCGACATCCCTAATCACAACTCATAATCAATCTCAACAAATACAACAGAACTATAATAATGGTGGATGAAGGAAACAAACAGAAACGTAACAGAATGATTGAATAAAACTAAGAGATATGGGCTATGGCTATGTTTGGCAAAACTAGTTGTAAGGTGTAAGCTGTTAATTGTAAGTTGTAAGTTGTTAACTGTAAGTTGTAAGTTGTTTGCTAAAAAGATGTTAATGTTAATCGAAGTGTTTGGTATATTAGCTGTTAACTGTAAAGGTAAGATGTAAAATGACTTAAAAAGACATCTTTTAATAAATTATAATATGGTTGGAGGTTATATCAGTAATTTACAGCTTTAACAGCTCTTGACAATCTAAAAAGTTGTATGGAACAACTTTTTATTTAAGAGCTATTTGGTTAAAATAAAAATCTAACAACTCTAAAAAAATGTTGTGTCAAACAGAGCTATTAGATTATTTTTTGACAAAAAAGATTAACAACTTTATAAAAGCTTTAGAAAAGCTCTTACCAAACATAGATCAATTCAGCTCTTTCTCACATTGTCATAATCAGACCTCCAATAATAAGATACATGCAAAACATAACACCAAACTCTAAAATATAGAAAAGTTTTATAAAATATTTACCTTTTTTACCCTCAAAGTTTGGTATAATTGTCACAAGCAACTTATATTTTTAATAATATAGAAAGTGGAAGTAATTACTTGTAACTTGTAAGCTTTCTCGAAAGGGCCCCAACCAGTTACCGACTATAAGATCATGTAGTTGAAATGAAGTTTCGCTGACTCACTGATATTGTAACAGCTCGCAAGGTTCCCTTGTTGAAGCTTGGCATTAGAAGTTAGTTCATTTTTTGATTCATCATTGTTAATATTTACGTAGACCGAGTCTTTCAGAAAGTTAGATTTATTTTTGTATTTTTAGCTTTGGGTTTCAGACCCTCAGTTTAACTTAAATATGATGTTAACTTATCTATTTAAACATTTCTTTTTATATTATCCATTAAAGAGTTTGATATATATTGAAATGCGCCTAACGAGTAACTTTAAAGTATACAATCTCATTTTTCACGAGGTAATGAAAGAGATGAGATGTAACAGTCTTACCCCTATCCGAAGATAAAGTGGATGCTTTTAGAAGACCTCCGACCTTGTAGGAAAGACGGATAATGTAGGAGGTGAAATGTAGACAACATTACTTCTACACGAAGGTAAAGAAGCTGCTTTCAGATGATCGACCTCTAGCCTTGCAGAGAGTGAGGATCGAACTTTTAACTTTTATAATCTCGACAGAGAAGGGTTTTTCCAACTAGACCATGCTTTATTCGCCTAAAGAGTAGACAATTGAACATAATCAGTAGTAGATTATTACAATATATAAACCAACAACTCTATGTTTATAATTAACAAGGCACTTCGGTATAAATTTAAATTACAATCATCAACATAGTATTACAACACTTAAAAATAATTTACAAATTCAAACAAAAGTTCATGGCTTGTTGAAATAACCTTCAACTTATTTTACAATAACTTAAAAAAATACAAACTTATATGAAAGAGCACACAAACATGATTATAATAGTAAAATGCATCTATGGTCACTATGGTATGCCAATTTTACATATATCATACCTCGTATTTTGAAAGTGCAATCACCCTAACCGTGAAGATAGTTTGAGTCTATTTCGATACCTTGACCTAACGAGGTTATGTGTTGACCGTTACCATGATTTAACTAAAAGATAAAGTTGTCTTTCTATTTTATTTTTAACAATCACAGATTTAATCAAGTTTATAGCCATGGAATTTTTAGCCATAACAACACTAACCCATCTATTTTATACCCGACTGTATTATTATATTAGGTCTCTTTTTTTCCCTAATTTGACTTCACTGATCATCCAGATACACGTAATTCCACCACTTCAAAATCATAAGAATTGATGGAGTGGTAAACTGTTATTGTGGTAACAGATGTGTAATTCGTACCTTGTGTCATAATTTTAATACCCTAATCCCACTATCATCCAGCAGCGTCAAGAAGCAAAGCTCAGTAATTCATTGAATATGGGAAAGATCATATTGGCTGCACTACAGCTCCAATTCCACAAACACAAATATTGATTGCACTACAACCTATAAAAAGTTTCATGAAATTTTTATAATCATGAAAAGATTTCAACTTTAATCTACTAATTGGCTAACTAAGAAGTTAAGCATAATAATCTAATTGGTTCCTTATAAGGACCAGAAAGGCCTCTACTGTTTTGTTATAAAAGATGTTGCCGATTTCGTTATACAAGAAGTTAAGCATAATAATCTAATTGATAAAACCTGTGATTGTTAAAAAAAATAAAAAAATACAACTTTGTCCTTTGGTTAAACCATGTGAAACGGTCAACACATAACCTTCGTTAGGTTAAGGTATGAACCTATAGGCCTGTTTAGCGCCTTTCCAAAGTAAACCTAAAAAAAACCTTTGCTTTGGGAAGTCAAGACCGAGTAAAAATGAAAAAGGTCCGCTAACGCCCACGGGAGAAGATCTTTTTGAGATCAGCAACGAATGTCTTGTATCTATGAAGAAAGATTTCTCCCTGGGTTAAGACCCTGAATGTCGTACCTTGCTGAAGGCGATTCACGAGAGAATCGCGCACAGTTCCCTTTGACCGAGATGTGAATGCCCATGATTTGCTCGGTATAGTGATGGATTTCATGGCCGACGTCTAACCGGCACGAATACGCTAATAGACTCAAACTATCCTCACAGGTAGGGTGACTACACTTTTAAAAGACGAGGCAAAATATATGCAAAATTGACATACCACGATGACCATATATGCATTTTACTCTGATTATAATGACAACAGCCGAAAGTATAACGTAAATTGGAATAAGATTTTGGGATGTTACGATGAAGAGTTTTTCTGTCGATCAATGCATGTTTGGTACGTATCCAGTCACCTCCTCCAGCCCGTAAACAAACGAGCCACAGGAAATAATGTTTCTACTACATCGACCAAGAAATCTGCGGGACGGTGCCGGTTTCGCTCTTCCTGCTCTGACTCGATACGCTCTTGTTCGATACGCTCTCGCTCGATACGCTCTTGTTCGATACGCTCACATTCGATACGCTCTCGCTCGATACGATCTTGCTCGATACGCTCTCGCTCGAAATGATCGGTCATTTCCTTCAACAACTACTCATTCCGCTCCCGCTCATTACGTTCATTCCGCTCCCTCTCGCCCCTCTCATTAAATTCCCGATCGCAAAGCTCACGCTCATTACGCTCTATCTCCTCCCGCTTGATACGCTCTTTCTCAGTACGTTCTCGTCTCTTTCTCGATACGTTCTCGTCTCTTTCTCAGTACGTTCTCGTCTCTTTCTCAGTACGTTCTCGTTACGCTCTTTCTCGATACGTTCTTATTACGCTCTTTGTCCTCCCGCTTGATACGCTCCTGCTCGGTACGTTTCTGCTCTTTACGCTCGTTCTCCTCCCGCTTGATACGCTCTTGCTCTATACACTCCCGCTCTTTCCGCTCCCGCTCATCTCGCTCGTTACGATCGTGCTCAATATGGACTCGCTCCTTACGCTCGTTTCCTCTTGTTACGCTCCAGCTCCTTCTGCTGATGCTCCATACGCTCCTCCACATTGTGATTATATTGTTCCTAAAAACCCAGAGTATGCATCGTATTTGAAGTAGATATAAGAAGTCAAACAAAGTACAGCTGTGTGTTTGACAATTTGTAAAGTCCATTTACTGAAAAGAGTAAATTACACTGTTCGTCCTTGTGGTTTGCGTTGACCGATGAGTTTTGTCCTTTGACCGAAAAAATACACCATTCATCCTTAAGTATGAAACCTTATGTATCATTGGTCCCTCACTTTAACAAGCTACATTATCCTTCTATATATTGTTACATGTGATAAGTATGTGAGGGTATTTTAATCCTTTTAACCACATTCTTCTTCCTATGTTAATCTATATTCTTGTCATCAACACATCCAATATCTTCATCTTGTTACCACCATCATCATTATCACTTTCGGTCCTATCAGTATAAATAATTAAAGCAATCCAGTTATCAAATCTCACCATCATTTTCTGTGCTTAAGAACATAAACTTCAAGAGAACAAATAAAATTCAAAACCCGTAAACTCCTAAATGTTATCTTCATACCCTATACACACATCATCCGAAATTACTAACTTCTGTAAACTCTTGAATGGATCAATAATTCAATACAGTATTTACATTCAAATTTATCTTACATGACTACATATATCAACCATCGTTTCATCAAACACAGCCATACCCATATTATTTACTACCTCCGTCCCAAAATTATTGTCCACAGACAAAAAATACACAATTTTTAAAAAACATCACTTTTTCAGTTTTCTCTCTCTTACTTTTTGCAGAATGACAGTTTTACCATTAACCAATTAATTTTATACTTCTTTATTATTTGTAATAATAACCTCAAGTGAGAGTAATATTGGGACGGAGGTAAACTCAAACAAAATTCTCTATCTAATTTTGGAAGTTTTGGAAGTGGACAATAAATTTGGGACAACCCAAAATAGAATAGTGGACAATAATATTGGGACGGAGGTAGTAGTTTTTTCTTAACCGTTTCTTCTCTCTTATTCTCATTATCTACCTTTTTAATATACCCACCAACGCTAACCATCGTCAACCACTGACCACCACCACCACCACCCGATAGCTCCATCCCAACACCTCTAAACACAAAGCATCGCCATCTTTTATGTCTCAATTTTTTGTGGATAACCATGGTTTCCGAGCACACACCCACGCCATACAATTACCGTCAACAAAGAATTTTCAGATCTGGTGGTGACTTTGTCACTGTGTGATTAGATGGGTGTTTATGTGAGATTAAGACTTCTTTTTTTTAAGATGATATATGAATAAATCTGGGTATAAGGCTAATAAGTACTGTACTAACAATAGGATATTAATATAAGAGTAATTGTTAGATGTTTGATTCAAGGTACTAGAAAAACGAGTGACCAAAAAAGGAGAAAAAGAGAGTGATAGTTAGTTGTTTTAACTAGTATTAAAAAAAGGAAGTTATTGTTTGTGAAAATGAGTGGAGATGATAAAGATAAAGAGATAAATGGTAAAAAGACGAAAATATCCTTACATATGTAGTCGTAATGATCGTTAGTGTAGTTTATTAAAGTGAGAGACTAATGATACATAAGGTTTCACACTTAAGGACGAATGGTGCCTTTTCGGTCAAAGGAAGAAACTCGTCGGTCAACGCAAACCACAAGGACGAATGATGTAATTTACTCTACTGAGAATGAGCAAACTTTTGGGTAATAACACACCAAAGTCCATTTACTTCTTATATCTACTTCAACTTGTAAAGTCCATGTCCAGAAAATGAGCATATTTCCTGAAAACCCAAAGTTTTACCACTTTATTTGTTAGTATTAAGTTATTTGTTACATATTGTACGTTAAGTTACATAAGCTTGAGAAGCGACATATACAATTAATCTCACGAAAACTACAACATATTACTAATATATAAAACTAGCATGGTACCCGCGTTCTCGGTGATAATTTGTTAAGTCGAGCAAATGTTAGTCTCGTACACATTAAGTTTGTATTCACATCCATGTTAAAGTTGTAAAAAATTGAATTAAAACTAAAAATGAAAAAATAACACGAAAGTTAATAGAAATATATCAAAATGAAAATTGAATTGAAGAGAATAAATTTTAAAAAATATGGTGAGATTAGTTTATAAAAATAATAAATAGAGTTCAATTTAACACTAAAAATGTTATTTTCATAGATTATTACAATGGTCATGGTATCTAATCGTGAGAAAAAAAATCAATAACATGCTTTATTCATGAGTAAAAAGTCTAAAAATTCAACATTTCTATTTTAAGAAGGTTTTAAATACTTTAAAAAGTAATTATAGGTATAGATTATGAATTATGGATTAGTGAGCAATTTTATTTTTAAAAGGTTCCTCTGTTAATTTATTACGCCAAAAACAATTTTAGTACAGTGAATGTGAGTGAATCTTACATCTCAGCCGGTTAAGATGAGTAAATGTTTTGGGTAATAACACACCAAAAAACTATTCAAAGTCCATTTACTGAAAATGTATTTCACACTTTTAAATTCTAGGTTAAATTTTAGAGGTAAAAGTTTATATATAACTTCAGAAACAGTGCTTTAAAAGAAGGGAGAACATACATCCCCAATATAGCCTTCTTAATTACATATTTTCCTACCATAAATCTTATATAACAAATATACCCAAATTTATTTATTTAACTACATATTTGTCCATCCTAAATAATAAAATATGATTATTATACCTTTTTATATCAATTTTAGATTAGTGAATATTAGTGTTTTGTAATCAATTACTTTCCTTTATATGATAGGTTATAATTGTTATATTGTATTTGATATTTATAGATAGATATTATGTAGTTATATTGCTTAAAACATTGTTTATCGAGAATTTCTAGGTGGTGATCTAGACTATTATGGACATTTATTTGTACTTACCTTTGTATAGTTTGTTCTTATCATTTTTTGGTATTATTATGTCTTCAAAGTATAGTTTACAACTTGTTTATAATCCATAATTACTTATTCATACGTATTTTCCATACATATTTTACCCTTCTTGAGTTTATAACTCATTTAAAGGGATTCTAAGGTTTTTAAAGGAATTTAGGGCATTATATTTACATTTGAGATGTTCTTATTCATAATGTACTTATTAGATCACTTGAATTTAGACTTGATATATACATTGTGTTTACAACATATAGGAATATGTTGATATAGCAGTTCAGGTTGTAAGGACTCATTCATCTTACCAAGTAAGGCACAAAAGCAAAAATTTCCAGCTAAATTTTCATATTAATATAATCATAGCACATAGCATAAATGTGAAATTTATGGGTTGTCATAGGAACAACTAGAATATTCTATTAGGATATGTATATCACACACGATATACTCCTATAATAACTATAACATATCTTTACTAAAGATATATACGTCCTTATCTTAACTAGCAACACTTACAATAAGCCAAACGGTAGTTAGTCAAATACCGCGCATACACTAACAGTACTTGGTTACATACTAATGGTACTTGGTAATATTACAAATAATTCTCAACAATCCTCTCCTAAACAAGAATGATAACTTGTTGTCTTCTTGTTTCTTGTATGTTGAATGTATTTAGAAAACATGTCTTCAAACTTCACTTCAAAACTGGGTAGCTCTTCGTAATCCTGATCTTATACCAACTGAATGCATTCAAACACTTCTGCAGATCTTCTTCTGGTAGAATAAACTTCAATTCTTTATGAACTTCATCTTTGTCTTCAAAGTATGATCTTCTGTGACTTGAACATTCTTTAAACTTTTCAACAACTTTATTGATTTCACATATCAGACCACAAAAGCATGACATCTTTATCTCAAATCCAAATAGTACAAAACTTCCTTGTGATCTCCTTGATCTTGAATATGCATGAATATCCTTGAACATGCCATCCGCACAAATATGAATCAACATCCTTTGCTTGAATCTACTCACCTTAAATAACAGTTAACAACAAACCAATATGTATTGGCGTCATGATTTTTAGCAAATCATCAGCTTTCAACGGATTTGATTTATTCTTTACCAGGTAGTCATTTGCTCTAGAATATCCAATACTTTATTCATCAAGAATAAGGTGTACTGATTAACCTACAAATTTTAGTAAACTGTCAACCATATAACGGATTTTAAAGAGTCTTTACCTAGAACTGTTTGCTCTAGGACTAGCCAGTTCTTTGCAATTAAGCATGGTGAGTTAATGACCATGTAGTTTTTAGCAAACTAGCAGCTATCAACGGATTTGAGAAGTCTTTACCATAAACCGTTTGCCTATGGACTAGCTAGTTCTTATGTAGGTGAGACATGGTGAACTAATTACCATTTAAGAAGTGTGGCTTAAAGCCAAACACTTAAAATTCCTTTTCAGCTTCCTCATCTCTCTCTAAATCCTTGATTTGATGTTTGATCATCTTTATCAACTCTAAAGAACCTGTTGACTCTTCAGAAACATCCAATTGAAGATCCAACATTCTTTCTAGCATTCTTCTTACAAAAGGATATCTTCTCTCTTGAAGCATGTAATAAGTGACATCATCAACATCTAATGTATGCAATCCACAAGACCTATAATATCTCCAGTATGTAGGAAGATCTTCCAACTCTATTCATATCTCTAAGTTATAAGAATTTGGTTCATACATCAGTTTTAACTCATGGAGTAACAAAGATACTTCTTGTTTTCCTTCACATCCTCCTTTGACATATGTATATAAATCCTGAATGTCTTGTTTGTCAAGCAAATGAAGTACTTCTTCTAGTAATTTGAATAACATGTAAGATGCATCTGTTCTGAATATGCCATGAGATTTCAAGTCCTTCACTTGTAGCACAAGCCCATCTTGTTATAGAAGGCTTCTTTCCCAACACTTCTGTATTCACATATTGATCTTCAAATCCAACGGTATTCAAATAATTCTTATTGCTTTCATCACTGTCACTTTCTTCATCAATAGTAAGCTTTACCCTTTTCCTTACTAGGTGCTTTTTCTTGGCTGAATTTTTTCTTTCCACGCATCTGGCTTTAGGTACTTCTTCTTCAACTTGCAAAGTACCTTCCTCCGGTATTTGCTCTGTATGTACCGTTTGTTTAGTTGTATGTACCGTGGACTGGTCATGTACTGCCTGTACATTAGCAGTCTCTTCAACACCTTGAGGATTGGTTCCCTCATCCAGACCTTGAGTTTTAATTTCCTTAGACATCTCCTTTGTTCCTTTACTCTTTCTGGCATATGTTGTCTTGATAGGTGGAGAAATTTCTTCAAGTCTAAGGGTACTTCAAAATTTTCTTTGTTGCTGTAAATGTTTCTTTGCTTCTTTAATAGCTCTCTCATCTTCTTTAGATCCAATAGCAACAAACCTTTTATTACTCCTCTTGTGTTTCTCATAAAGAGACTTGATTTCATCAAAGTTCTTTCTTCTTAGTTGTTCATGAGTGAAATGCTTTGCCTTCTTCAGATAATCCATCATCTGATTTCTAAGTTGAATGGTTGTTGGAGGTTTAATCTTTTCCATCCTCCTCTTCTCTGCAAAGAACCTTTTTTGTTCTCTCACCAAATCATCAATCAACGGTCCTTTTTCATCTTCATCATAAGCATCTCTTTCTTCTGCTATCATGGCCTCGGCTAGAATTTTACTTGCCTTCAACTCAGCTTGGATTCTATCATATTCTTCAATATACCATTCTTATTATAGTCTTTGGGATTCAAGAATTTCTTGTTCTGCTGCAAGTGCTTCTTGTTGTTGTTCCTCGTGAAATTGAGCTTGCATTCTCCAAGATATGTCTTCATCATGATCAACTTGATGAAACTTCGTCGAGTCTTCTTCTACAGTGTCTGAATCATTATCTTCATATTCAGATTCAAGCTCATGTTTCTTCTTGCCTTTATCTATTCGGTCAATCTTTGGTAACTTTCCTGTAAGTCTGAGAGGTCTATCATCTTCACTCTCTTGAGGTTGTTGACCTGGTATGACAATACCATCCGTAGCAGGCTGTGAAGTCTAAACCTTTTCACCTTTATCAGTTGGTTCTTGAACTCCACTGGCAACAGCAGGTTGTTCCACTGGTTGTTGTTGTTGTTGAACACTTTCTTGAACTTTTGGATCTCTAACCTGTTCTTCTTGTTGTGGCTCAGTTGTTGAAACTTCTTGAGCTATCATAACTTTATCTGCATGTGTCTTCTTCTCAACTTCTGCTTGTTTTGCCTTTTCTGCTAAAGTATTTTCCCTTAGACCAAGCGACAAGTTTGCTAGAGTCTCATCTTCTCCAAAGGATGGAGTTGCACTCTCTTTAGAAGTTGGTTTTAAAGTCTCTTGACCAACGGTACCTGCACCTGGAACGATACTTGCACTAGGCTTGACGGTACTTGGTCTAGCAATACTTGAATCACCAGTACCAGACACATTGATGTCTTTCTCAGTAATCACCATGGTATCATCAGATACCTTTTGTCCCACAGAGGCTGAATCTTTAACATTTATCTCTTCAGTTTTATGTGACCCATCACCCTTCTTTAATTCATCTTCATTAAGTGACTGAGTCTGTTATTGTTGTTGTTGAAGTACATTAATCCCAAAAGTTTTATCAATGTACTCCAAATCTCTTTCAAATCTATCCATGTCTATTTATGGAGCTTCCTGTAGTGGTAGTGATTGGTGTTGTGGTTGTTCTGTCTCAACTGTTGTTATCTCCATATCATGAGCTTCTTGTTGTGGAGTTGGCACAGTTGTACGCTCAAAAGATCCTACTCACTTCATGCGGGTTGAATGGTATGTCATCAGAAAAGAGACATGTTCATCTCATCCAACGTGTATGTTGTACTTGTACTTTCTGCCATAGCCACAACAAGCTATAAGAGGATGCTCAAATCCTACATTTTCAAAAAACCATATAATTATCAAACTGCAAAATAAAAGACTGTATATCAGACCATGATCGAAAACTCTACATATTTACCATGCTTGCTTGACTTATGAGTGTATATCGCGTTCCATAAATATCAACATATGTGAAGGCGACCTCACCAAGTTATGTAGTTGATCCACGAGCTCTTTTGACATGCAGTTAAAGAACCTGGCTAGCTCATTAAACGGTTCGAACATCTGGTTTCGTCCATCTCTTCAGACTTGGTTGTAAAGGTCCCATTATGTATGGTCGACAAACAATCGGGCCAATATTATGTATCCAAAAGTCTCTTCCTCCTTTATCATGTACATACTATTGGAAAAAAAACGGAAAACGTAAGAACTACAACTATATGCAGAATCTAAGACACAATTTGTAACACCCCTATTTTTACCTTGACGCAGCGGAATAATATTTTCGGGGTATTACTTCATGATATGAAAATACGGTAATAGAAAAACAACTCAAAAGAGTGCTTAAATAAAATTTATTTATTTTTTATAAAACAACTTGTACATACTCTGTACATCACAGGTTCCTGATATCTAGAAAATAGGTTTGAATGATAAAAATTCTCAAGTCTATATCTCTCCACGTCATCATTATGCTGCTCCATGTTATCAATTATCAAAACCTGAAATATATGCTTAAAGTCAACACAAAGGTTGAGTGAATTCATAGTTTAAAAATAATTTGAATACAAGATCCTTTTTCCTAAGCTACGTTATTATTCGCTCGTAAAATCAATTAATCAATGCACTAAGTGTATGATACCGTTGCTAGACATATAAGAAACCAACAGTTTCCCTTACGAGGAAGTCTACCAAACTATCCTGTTTAGCAAAATAAAGCATGCATGTTTGACCACTGAGGTGCTAGCAAGTGCGACTTGCCCAGACAGGGGATGTCAGTCCCCAAATAGTAATATTTACAATATTAGCACTCAATTTTAAGAAATGATTAATGATTCATAACCAAAAAGGGACTTTCAAGGCAGCAGTAAACATAGTGTCAATAATCATATTTGAGAAGCATACCAAAAACACTTGTATTCCGTTTCAGCATATATTCCCCTCACGGGTTCTCAAACCACTTAAAAGTAGTATACTTTAGTGAGGCTATGAACTCACCTTAGGTCCATTAATCTTGCCAGACTTATATCACACAAAATAACTTGAGCTAGAACTTGATCTAACACCAACCTGGTTTAACATATTTGGTATAGTATTAAGTCTTGGATTTTGAGTTCAACATCCTTTTATATTACTTATGTATTCTTTAATTGTGATAATATTGTATCATTGTTCGAGTCATCATACTCAGAAGCCATTCTATAAACGTTTGAGGAGCGAGGGCACTTTAAATCGTAAACCCAACCACTCAGTCAAAACGTAATATCGAGATGGAGCATCTTTGTAGAAAGTTCCCTACTAACATGACACATAGTTATATATACTTTTAGAAATTTCTTCAAAAGTTGGTATGTTTCTTTTATATTTACATCTTTATCCTTTAGTTTCATAATTGGCAAAAATAGTCCTTATACTTTATAATAATTTAGATATGTTTCATCATATAGTTTTCATCCATATAGTTTCATATATGACCAAAATAATCCTTTAAGTTTAAAATTTTAGATTAATTACCTTTTTAACACAAATTTCACAAGTTTAGCATATTTATACTTTTAACCCATTTAAGTATATAGTTTTAATATTCACAATTTCAACCCTTAATATTTAACTTTAGGGTCTCAAACTTTTCAACATTTATTCTTATAGATTTAAATTTCACAAAATGACACTTTTGGCCCAAAATGTTAAATAGTTTCAAAAATGACAGTTTTAGTCCTTATACTTGTAAAAATCACATAACTTCTTCAAAAATATACCAAATGATCTAATATTTTAGAATAAAGTTTCAAAATATATTTATAATCATAATAACAAAATTTTACCAGAATTATAGCTTTTGAAATGGGATTTTTCTCATTATTTCATGTAAAATACAAAACTAGGGTTTTAAGACATCTTTAGCTTATAACTTTCATTTAAATTGATCATATGACTAAATTATTTTTATATTATATTTCTAACATTATTTTGGAATTATAAAAAGTCTATATATTATTATAACAAGATCAAAGCTTACTTAACATAAGAATTACCTAAGTAGCTCTAAAATGGCTCCTTATGACTTCTTATGAGCACTACTTGCTAGTAAAGCTTCAAGAGCTTCAATGGATTCCTTCTATACCTGGTTTTTGGTCTTGTGCGATGTACTAGGACGTATATAGAAGTGAATATGAACAATGGGTAGGAGATACTAAGAAAACGGGGAGCAAGTCTTCAAGGTATGCCATTCAGGCCTATTTATAGTTTTTCCAACACTTAGGCTCCAAGGATTGCTATGAAACGTTTAATTCAGCTAGGAGGATGAATAAGGGATTCTATTGAAGCTCTACACAAGTTTATAGAGTCTAGCTTAATTTCAATCTTCACTTGTGGCTTAAAATGTCTCACCGCAAAGTATTGATAAGAATGGTGATGTGTAGCACACAAGTAGGTGATGCACCTACTTGTCACCACATGTAAAATATACTATAGCATCCTAAATATCTGATTTTCAAATTTATAATGGGAGGTAAAGTGTTTAAAACATTTTTTGGAGGGAAAAAGTAAAATTGGGTTCATAAACTATGGCTTGTAACTTATACTTTGTAATTTTGGTGATTAGGGACTTAGGAAAGTGACTAGTGAATGATTAAGGCTTAATTAGGGTTTATACATTCTATTTAGAAGATTTTGGTCCTTGGTTTGAATTTTAATAAAGGTTTGATGTGAAAAATGGGATGTAAACTTATGTAGATTAGGTTTTTCTAATCATCTAGGTTTAAATCTTAGTAAAAGGCTTTATCCTTCAATTAGCTAGTGATGTGAACTTAATTTAGGTCCTAGACATTGTGTTTTAAGTTTCCAGTGAGTTCTCACACTTGGTTTGATAGCTTAGTTTAAGTAAACATGTCTAAAAGGTGAAAATACCTATTTTGACCTAATTTACAAGTCATGCATTGAAATCTTGTACCTTGTGAATTAGGTTACTTGTACATTGTATTATCATAATATTATAACCTTAATGAAGTGCTATGGGTGTTTGTAGACTTGTCCTGAAAGACTAGGTAATGATTATATGTAGATTTCTTAATATAAGGGTTTCAAGGTTACTAATCCTAATGACTTTCTATTTTGGGTAATTAGGGTAATTAGACTTGTCCTAAAAGACTGGGTAATATAAGGTAGTGTATTAAAGTCAGATATAGTTCTCGCATTATAAAATTGCTTCTAATATTCCATTCATATACCAATGTATACAACTTTTACTGTTGTTATTTTATCTTCAATTAATCTCTTTTACTAGAGTTATTATAAATGGATATTTATGAAACATTAATTTATATTCTAATCATTAAGATCGCAATGTAATCTATAAAGATCATTAAGATAAATATAAATCGTACCACTAAATTAGATAAGTCTTTTTTAGATTTCAAAACGAAAGGAAGTGTGATTATTTCTGAATTTTTTGGGAAAAACTCAAGTCAATAAGTCACAGTTTAATTTAAAATCTTGAATTGATTATCGCCTTTCTCAAAATCAAGTTGGTTTATAAGGAAAATATACTTCTAAAGTTGATACTAAGGAAATAATTGAGATTATTCTTGATAAATTTTTCTCACAATTCACTATTTTAATCCAGTAGATAGTTTAATATTCATTAGTTATTATACTATAAAGTTTTATTCTAAAAATACATTTATAGGGTAGGTGCAATTCCAGGTAATATAATGCATACGTGGAGTATAAAATTATAATATCTGCATAATTCTCTCACTTTAACCATAGGTATAAGGAGGGATAATATTCTTCTTAATGTATTTAAAACTATAGATATTGGTACTCTATGTCAACAGATTATTTTCGGTATAACCTTGTCAGAGTTTCTCTATCATTTGTAAAATACAATTGACAATCATCCGGATGGCGTCATGTCTTATCTTAAGAAATTCTGAAAAATCTTATTACTTGTTCTTTCCTATCTTTATAAAGAAAATCCAGGTTTGAACATTTATAAGTTCAGATTTTACAATCTCGTTAAGATATGAGTTGAATATTTAGTCAAAAAGTTCAAATACATATTATTCTAATTACATATATAATACAAATGAGTTGTACTACCAGATAATGAAATAACACTTACAATAGATGTAATTAAAAACACATAGATTTTATTGATAAAACTCGCATATATATTTATAACATTTATTTATTTACAAAATACAGAATAAAAGAAAACTTAGAAATTAGCCTTGATTCAACAGTATCATGTTTGATGACTTTTCTTGAATCAATTACGACACATAGCTTGGCAAGGTCCTTTGTGATACAGTAGACAGTCCACACAAAGAGGATGCTTTCCAGCATAATTTTTGTATCCTAGTGTTTTGGGAGTTTTAACTGAGTTGGGATTTGGGTAATATAAATAGGGAAAATAAGGATCTTAGGAAAAAATTAGGGGATTAGGTTTCTTTCAGCAGAATCTTCTTCTTCGTCACTAAATTTACGTTTAAGGGTATTTGATTCTTGCAAAGGATTGTGCTTGATTATGTGATACATAAATTTCTAAGAAATATTAATGGCTTCTTCTAAACTTTGGGTTTAGAGATAGTAATCATTTTCTTGAATCCTTGGGGAAATCCTTTGATAAAAGCTTTCATCATCCTTTGGGAATTAGTGATAGGACATAATTCTGCTAACTCTTGAAATTTTCTCAAATAGGCATTGAGATAATTTCCTTGTGTCACTAGATAGCAAAATTCCTTTTGCACTTTCTCGATTTTTATGGAGGGATAATATTGGGTCATTAAAAGGCACTTAAAATCTAACCACTTCATCTTTTGAGCTTCTTCTATTACAACGAGTTGAGAATAGTAATTCCACCATGATAATGCTTTAGTAGTTAGACTACTGACAACAATCTTCACTTTACGATCCTCTGCACAACTACTCTGGGAGAAAATCGTCTCAGTTCTTTCAATCCAATAGTCGATACTAATAACATCTTCGGTTCCTTGGAATTTATATAACTGACTAGTTATAAAAATTTTCGTTCAAGTAGTATTCTTCACTATCTTAAAAGTTGGTATTTTCAAAGCTGCAGCAATTCCATCGTTAATTATTTGTTGAAGTCCTTCGAGAGTTAGGGTAGAAGATATTGATGTCCTTAAAGGTGTCACTCTAAATTTAGAAGACAAAATTTTTGAAGTTTAGATATACTTGCCTTTTTAAGCATTTGTCATATGTGTATACATACAACGCTTTACGAGCATATTTTTCAAAAATTTAAAGATACATCATATAAGGTTATGGAATAGGTTTATAGGTCTACGTAACTATTAACTCGTCTTAAGATTCTTGAGTTATTTATCCTTTATATAGATTAATACTTTCTTTTAACCAAATAGACTTGAAAAATAATTTTTAGTTTAAGATAATATCTTTCTTTTGCTATAATTCTTTTAAAGACTTATACTTTGTCGAGTATTTATATTTTCTAGAATGATATGCAAATAAAGGAAAGAAAAAAAAAACTTTTATTTATTAACAATCCACTTTGCTGATGGACAAGCTAACGTCTTTGTTACATAAAAGTAAAAACCGAAAGCTAAAATATTTATAAGGCTTTTAGGGAAGCTGAAATATTTTTGAGCTGGTTTACTCCTTCTTCTTCAAATCTTTGATTATGGCTAAGAGTCCTTTGATATTGTTTTGGTGTCGTACTTGAATATCTTCAATAAGCTTTTCTATTGTTTCCATTCTTACTCGAGCTAAGCTAATTTCCTCATCATGAAACCTCTGCTTATCTCGTAACACATAGTTTTCATTACCTACTTTTATTAGATCCTTTTCCATATTTTCCATTTCGTCTTGCATTATCGTCTTTCCATACTTAAATCCTTCAATTTCATATTCCAGATCTTAAATACGCTTGGGAGGCACTTCACTAAAATAGTTGAACATATTCTCCATTTGTTCTATAAATATATTTTGGGTATTTGGGATATTATTGGATGCTTGGGATGAAGAAGTTTGACACTGCAGATTAGGTATATTATTTGGTTGAGGATTATCTTTTGGAGATAAACGATTAGGCTAATTATTAGCAGAAATGGCTATTACTAAAGGTTTAGGTAAATCCATAAGGTAAGTATTTTCTGAATCCGAATCCGATATGACGAGGGGATGAAAATAGGAGGACATATTTATGAATACGTTGATAAAACAAAATTACTTATATTAGTATTTAGTATATTACTTACACATACTATCATATTATCACATAATATTACCATTTAAATTCATAACTTGAAATTATCACTTACAATTTTTGTAGCAGCACGTTTTGATGCGGAGATTTTCACTTGGAATTTATTTAAGAAAATCAGTTACAGTTAAGATTTTAATCTATTGTTCTCTATAACCATAGCTTTGATGCCACTCTGTAACACCCCCATTTTTACCTTGACGCAGTGGAATAATATTTTTTGGGTATTACTTCATGATATGAAAGCAAAGTAATAGAAAAACAACTCAAAATAGTGTTTAAATAAATTTTGTTTATTCTTTATAAATTATCATTAAAAATCAGAGATTTTCAATAAAACAACTTGTACATACTTTGTACATCACAGGTTCGCGAGATCTAGAAAATAGGTTTGAATGATAAAAATTTCCAAGTCTATATCTCTCCACGTCATCATTATGTTGCTCCAAGTTATCACTTATCAAAACCCGAAATATATGCTTAAGGTCAACACAAAGGTTGAGTGAATTAATAGGTTTAGAAATAATTTGAATACAAGATCCTTTTTCTTGAGCTACGTTATTTGTAAAATCCGCCTTAAAAGTCTACGAACATTAACTACGTACAGTCACAGCTTTAATTTAAACGTCTCATAATTATTATTCAGATGATAAATAACAATATAAATTCAGATATTACGTGAATATTATTTATTCAGGAAATAAATAATTCACGTCAGAATATGTTCACGAGGATTAATGTACGAACACGTACGCAATGTTTATAGTCTCAATTTTAATTACAATCGTGACGTGATTAAATATTCAGAAAATAATTATTACTAGTAAATAACTATATACTAGCTATTCAGTATTACGTAAGTATTGCAGTTATTATTTTATTTATTCAGGAAAATAAATAAATACACGACGAATTTAAAAATACGAACACGCAAGTTAAACGTTTATGAAACGAAACGAAAACAATAGTGTATGTGTGCAAATGGGCTGTAGTGTTATTACAAAAAGAAAGGAGAATGGGCTGAGGCCCATTTCTTTGTCTAGACCGGTTTAACAAAAAAAAAGGGACGGGGAGTGCTTATTACTTAGACAAATAAAACCCTAGTAAATAAAAGAGAGAGCCGTCACTTTCTCCTCTTCCTTCTTCCTGTCGACGAACAAACAACAAGAAAACATAAATCAATCGCAAGTGTAATTCAAGGATCAAGATTGATGTCGTCTGATTTTTTTTTCCTTTAACGCAAACCAAGGTAACCCCCAATCACATTTTTTTCCTTCTTTATGTTTGGTTATTCAGGAATCAAAACAGGGGTGTCGGGTTTGTATTGGTTTCAGGAAAACCGAGAGTCAAGGACTCTCGGTGGTGGCTTTTGATGTTAGACACAAATCAGAAACCAAAAAAGGGGGGCGTCGGGTTGTTTGTCTCACGAAAACCGAGACCTAAAAGGTCTCGGTGTGTTTGTTGGTTGAACCAACAGTGACCCACATGGGCGGCTTGGTTTGATGTGGTGTCGACGACAGTCAATAACCACCAGGGGTCTACTAAATAAAAAAGGGCATGTTTGGGATTGTCAGGCATTAAGGGAGTGTTAGGGTCTGTCAGAAAACGCAAGCAGTGGGAACCACTGCATTAGCAGTGGTAACCACTGCACTAACAGTGGGAACGATAAAACAAGCAGTGGGAACATATAACATACAGTGGGAATTTATGGCAAGCAGTGGGAACTTAAGACAAATAGTGGGAACACAAGAGTATTTAAATTGGTAAATCATTTTCATAAATGAGTTGTATGAATAAATTAATTATATTGTCATAATTATTAATCTAATTAATAAAATTAAATTAATTCTAGCTTTATCATTTTTTTTTATCCTATTAAAAACTTATGACTTATAAATAATTTAATTTTAAGATATTTAATTGGAAATATTTCTAAATTAGGAAACGTTCTAATTATAACGAGTTACTATACTATTTATAGTAATGCCAGATTATACATTATACGTAATCAGAAATACAGAGTACATTAAATCTGTAATATTTATGAACAGTCAGAATTTAGTAGATTATATATAAATAGTAATACAAGTATAAATTAAATCCAACGGAAATAGTTAAGAGCAGTAAAATATATAACATCAATCAACTTATTTTTCGCGTACGTTATTTAGGTAGTAACCATGAAGTCGGATAGATCTTTCAGCTTTCAGTCGTATTTCATTTCTGGACACGAGGTACGGATTTTCCGTCCTTTCAGTAAGGACTTCCTTTCTATGCATGATTAGGATTCCCCGTCTTCAGCCAAATGTTTTTCCCCAGTATATGTTTAAGTTTATCAGTAATCATGTTAATAACTAAATAAATTGCCTGAGCATTATATACAAGCACGACCAGTTTATGTACTAGTTACGGAGGTACCGTAACCACGGCACTAGAGGCACCGGTGTCGTGACTCACATGCAGGAGAGTGATATCCTGCATCGTCCCACTCAGCTCAGCTTGGCCATTTTATCAGCATTATTAGTGGGGCGTATGGATGCATCCTAGGCTTATATGTGTTACAAGTTATCAGGGTGAATGTGGTGTGTGCTATACATCCTTCACATTGGAGCTGATCCCTCCACCCAGCACAGTTATTTAGAGGTCACCCCTCTATAGCATGATGAGGTCACCCCTCCAGTTATTCATGCACGGTTGTTACAATACGTGACCTATATAAGCTCTGGCAAATAAAATACAGAAAATGCATGTTTTCAGAATTAATAGTTATATTTCAGTATCAGTATATATGAACCAGGTTTCTCAGATTTTATGCAGAGTTCTACCCCATGTTACATATCATTCTTACAGCTGCAGTATTCTATCGCCTATTTCATTCAGTATATTCTTATCATGTTTTATATCCGTTCACTGAGCGTTATGCTCAGCCGTAGTTCCTTTCATGTTCTAACGGCAGGTACACCGGGACGCTCTTAGGTTTCTGAGAGCACGTGCATTTGGGATGGAAGCTGTCCAGACTTCTTATTTTATGCACTTACATTATTCTGCTTATTTGGACATTGTTTAGTCCTTTCTTTCAGTATTTTATTTTTCATGTTTTGAGCTTAGGTTGGATTACCGATGTTTGATTTTGGTACATTTACCTTATGCTTTGATGACACGCCATAAATACACGTAACGGTCCACTTATCCAAGTGGGGTGTTACAATTATGGTATCAGAGCTATAGGTTCGACCTGTAGGCTCTAAAACTTGACCTGTGACTAGTGGGTAGTCACCAGGAACTTCCCAGATTTTGGCGTTGTTATCTTTCATATTTCTCATGGATTATTCAGTTAGTTTTCTTCATTTATCAGTTAGTTTTCTTAAAGTTTTGACTAAGTAAAAGGTTGGTACATAACTAGCCATATTTAGTCGCATGTGCTTTTTAGCGAATTTTCGTTTTGGTGAGCTGACCATAGGCGTTCACCCTTGCCGTTCAGATTTTGTATTGGTAAACCGACCATAGGCGTTTACCCTTACTCATGTCAGATTCATGTTTTCAGTCCAATATTACTTGGTGAACCAGCCCATATAAGTTCACCAATGTTCAGATCAAATTCCATGCTTTTCAGTCAAATGATGTTTTGTGAACCGAACCATAGATCTTCACCTTTGCACATATCATGATATTTTATAAAATTTTGACAAGTATGGATTGAACTACAGCCATTCATATTTAGTCCGAGATTATAAATTTCTATACATGACAGTTCTCAGAAAATTTTGACCAGTATGGATCGAACCAGAATAGCCCATACTTAGTCTCATGTTTTCTTCTTTGAATTCTGTGGATTGAACCATAGCCGTCCACATCAGTTGATATTACACCTCAGTTGATTTGATTTTTTATGTTCCTTGTAACAGTCAAATTTTCATACCCTCACGTTGATGTCATCTACATGATGATTTAGTTTCATGTTTCCTTACAAGTATTATGTTTTCAACAGAATGACAATGTTTCATGCTAAGATACAGAAGGATTACAGTAAAATACTATTTCATGATAAATCATGTTCTGGTCTTTAACAATCATGTCTTTATACTAAATGTTGATGAAACTTCGTTTAGTCATACTTTTTAGCCTCTATACAACCAGCATTAAGTCTACGCAGAAATTATTAGCCTATTATGTTAATCGTTTCAGTTCAGTTTACTACCGTTTAAATCAATTTATTCCTTTGATAATGTCAAACAAGCGACACTAGCATCGATCATCCCATAAAATTTCCACCAGCTCCATGTACAGTATTTCACGTGTACTCTACGTACAGTGTCTCAGATTTGCTCCATGTGCAATATTCATTTTGTATTTCATGTACAGTAGTCCAAGTGTACTCCAGGTACCCTACTCCATGGATATTGCTAATCGATCCTCAATCATCTCAGATGTTTCCACTTGTCGATATTCTACCAGGTGCTGATGCTGCTCGTGAGTTGAAGATTTTGCTAGATGCTGATGCCGCTAACACTTTGAAGACCTCACAATTGCTGATGCTGCTGATACTTTGGAGATTTCTCAAGATGCTGATGGTGATGCTGTTATACTATAAAGACACTGCAGAGCAAGGACGAAAACTATAAATTTGAAATTTCTGACAAGAGTAAATTTCAACTATCGGACACTACCATTCTAGTCCATGCCTTACTTCCTCAGTTAGCTGTCACACGTTACTCAGCTAACCGTTCATTCAGAAGAGTGGGAGCCGTAAACCAGCCGACTACTCAGCAAAATAGTTACAAGAATCACGGTCATGATAATGACCGTCATAAATTGACAAAAAAAGCAGTAGTGACAACCACCGTGCTTATAATTTATCAGTCAGTAACCATCGGAACCCCGGAACGGACGTGACCAATACAGAGGTCAGTAGTCTAACCGGTTCCCCAATCCTAGTAGTTACCAAAATTTTCAGCCTTGTCCAGATTCACCCACTAGAACCTATATCAAAACACCAGTCAGGACATGGGTCTCAGGTATCATTTCAGAAGACACACATCATGACACCAGTCATGGTACACGTCATACGAATATCTTCTCAAAGTACGAGTCATAACTCATAACTCCGTATGTTTACTAAACCATGCCCTCAGAAATTCAGTGTATCCTCCAAAGGAGTTTACCCATTTTATCATGCCATGCATAAATCAGACCATTAAAAATTCAGCTACCACCACTGGAGTATTATTCAGGCTAGACACGCAGTATTCATTCGATGAGGTTACAGACGAACACATTCAGTGAAAAAAAAATCGCCATGTTTATTTCACATGTTCCTATGCCAGCTTTAATTTGAATCAGGTAGTTACCTGTCTCTCAGCCAGAAAAGACTCCACAGTACCACCCATGTTTATTAAGGTGATTCCTTTCAGTTAACGACAAGATCCGTCTTACTAAATCCCAAATATATTCATTATACGTTCTGTCAGAAAAATTAGTATAAATTATTTCTGCCTTACAAGCGCGTGACTTATCAGTCTATAGCTACGAAGACTTTTAGCTACCAGTTATATAATTCACTTCTAAAATTCCTCGAATCCATGATCAGCAGATTATACAAAAATTTCCAGATGTCATTCCAGAAATTCCTTCCTAACTACGAGACATAATTTAACATCGAGCTCGTCTCAAGAATAGTGCCTGTTTCCAAAACTCCTTAGTCCAGAGTTGCATCTAAGTTAAAAGGGTTGCAGTAGTTGCTGCAAGAATTACCGGAATGACGCTTTATTCGCCCTGGCGCACCACCAGGAAGTGTGTCGTTTCTGTCTATCAGGAAGAAGACCGGTAACATGAGATCATGTATCGACCACCGATATTTTGACAAGATCACCATTTTTAATCGATGTTCATTCCACGAATAGCAGGTTTATCTGATCTGCTATGACTTCTTATATATTTTCCAGAACAATTCACGATCATGTCACCATCAGTGGTGAGAGAAACATATTATAGACACTATAAAATTTTTGAATTATACTTTTGAGCTCCCTAATGCTCCAGCTATAGTATCAAATTTATGAATAAAATTTTTATGACTTCGCAGACAAAATCGTCAGTATGTTCTTCGATAACATTCTGATCTTCTCATTTCTAGAGAGGTACAAGATAATCATCTTCTCACAGTGGAATAGATTCTCCGATAGGAGAAAAATTATATACGCAGCTTTCTAGATATGAATCCCAGTAGAACAAGGTGGCATTTCTTAACCACACTATTTCAGCAGAAAGGAATTGCAGATAATCCTGCGAAGGTGAAGGCCATCACCAGATGGTCACGACCGACGCCGGTGAATGAAGTACAATCTTCTAGAACTCAATTGACTACTACCGCAGAAATTGCCGATAGTTCTCACTAAAAATGTTTTATGACTATTCAACCAGATTTCCACCAGAATGTTCCATAATCCCAGACAAAACTTTAATAGAATCCGCATCACACCTTAATGCAGCTATGTTTATATCTAGATGCCTAACCTACTGCAGGTTCAAGATAGAACGCCGTCGTGTTAGTGAGTTACTACAACCCTTAGAAATTTCTGAACAGAATTGAGACGAAATTCCATGGAATTGTTATCAGCTACCACAGGCTCAGAGAAAGTATGATACTATCTAAGTTATCGTCAACCATGTAATCAGCCTGCGCGTTTCTTTCATCCGAAAGGATCACGCAGTAGCAGATCTGCAGAAAATTTTGAATCTCAGCAGTAAATCGTACGAATTCAAGGCATTCCATTGACCATCATATCAGACAGAATTCATGTTCACGATCAAGTGTATGTTTACGCCCACTTTAATTTCATGTTTATTTTCACTTTCACGTTTACGTCTCATTCGCAGTATGATGCTGTTTCAGTTCATCTTTATGCTATCTCTTGATTTAAGCTCACGTTTGTGTTCATAACATTGTTCACGTTCAAGTTCGTGTGCCATTTCACGATACACGTTCCTCAGTTTATTACCGAATACGGTTACAGAAAGCTTGAGAAATTAGACTCAAGTTTAGCACAACTATTCCATAACTAGGCAGACGTTTCACATATCAGGTCGTATCGTTTGGCATTCATTCCTCAGTCAACATACGTTCATTATATGTGCTAGTATCACGTTCACAGTATAATTCACGTATCACATTCATGATATATTCCATGCCAGTGCTCCTCATATAATTATGAACCACGTTCACAATTGCTCACTTAGCACTTTCACAATTGTTCACGTAGTTCGTCCCTATATATTCTCAGCAGCTTGCTCAGAGTTATAAATGTGATCTTTTCAGGATAATTGTACGTACCGTTTCATGTATACTACATACTATAGCTTATTCATTCAGGTTCAGAAAATCCATCTTAAGTACGGAACCTAAAAATATTCAGCATCATCAGGACAAGGTCATCAGGACCAAGAATTTTTTTTAATTATGTTTAGACCTTTGAAGGAATCGTTTCGAGTGGGAGGCCACTCGAAACGGAGGAGTCCATCCGGACCTCTCATCCCCTTTCCTTCAATAAATCCAATTAAGTTCTTTCAGTCATGTCACGTTCCGTGTTCACTTCAGTCATGTCATGTTTATACCCTTTCAGCGGCATTATGTTCTAAATCAAGGACGAATGATCCTTCAGCTTATATGCCTTTTCAGCCTTCATGCTCTTTCAGCATATGTGTTGTTTCAACTTTTATATCTTCATAAGCTAATTATCTTTAATTCGAGGACGAAATTATCCTTCTTAGAGGGAAAGAATTGTAAAACCCAGTATAGTCGTATCCTTAATTCGAGGACGAATTATTTTTTTTAGAGGAGAAGAATTGTAAAACCCACCTTAAAAGTCTACGAACATTAACTACGTACAGTCACAGCTTTAATTTAAACGTCTCATAATTATTATTCAGATGATAAATAACAATATAAATTCAGATATTACGTGAATATTATTTATTCAGGAAATAAATAATTCACGTCAGAATATGTTCACGAGGATTAATGTACGAACACGTACGCAATGTTTATAGTCTCAATTTTAAATAAAATCGTGACGTGATTAAATATTCAGAAAATAATTATTACTAGTAAATAACTATATACTAGCTATTCAGTATTACATAAGTATTGCAGTTATTATTTTATTTATTCAGGAAAATAAATAAATACACGACAGATTTAAAAATACGAACACGCAAGTTAAACGTTTATGAAACGAAACGAAAACAATAGTGTATGTGTGCAAATGGGCTGTAGTGTTATTACAAAAAGAAAGTAGAATGGGCTGAGGCCCATTTCTTTGTCTAGACCGGTTTAACAAAAAAAAAAGGGACGGGGAGTTCTTATTACTTAGACAAATAAAACCCTAGTAAATAAAAGAGAGAGCCGTCACTTTCTCCTCTTCCTTCTTCCTGTCGACGAACAAACAACAAGAAAACATAAATCAATCGCAAGTGTAATTCAAGGATCAAGATTGATGTCGTCTGATTTTTTTTCCTTTCACGCAAACCAAGGTAACCCCCAATCACATTTTTTTCCTTCTTTATGTTTGGTTATTCAGGAATCAAAACAGGGGTGTCGGGTTTGTATTGGTTTCAGGAAAACCGAGAGTCAAGGAATCTCGGTGGTGGCTTTTGATGTTAGACGTAAATCAGAAACCAAAAAAGGGGGCGTCGGGTTGTTTGTCTCACGAAAACCGAGACCTAAAAGGTCTCGGTGTGTTTGCTGGTTGAACCAACAGTGACCCACATGGGCGGCTTGGTTTGATGTGGTGTCGACGACAGTCTATAACAACCAGGGGTCTACTAAATAAAACAGGGCGTGTTTGGGATTGTCAGGCATTAAGGGAGTGTTTGGGTCTGTCAGAAAACGCAAGCAGTGGTAACCACTGCACTAACAGTGGGAACGATAAAACAAGCAGTGGGAACATATAACATACAGTGGGAATTTATGGCAAGCAGTGGGAACTTAAGACAAAACAGTGGGAACCACAAGAGTATTTAAATTGGTAAATCATTTTCATAAATGAGTTGTATGAATAAATTAATTATATTGTCATAATTATTAATCTAATTAATAAAATTAAATTATTTCTAGCTTTATCATTTTTTTTATCCTATTAAAAACTTATGACTTATAAATAATTTAATTTTAAGATATTTAATTGGAAATATTTCTAAATTAGGAAACGTTATAATTATAACGAGTTACTATACTATTTATAGTAATGCCAGATTATACATTATACGTAATCAGAAATACAGAGTACATTAAATCTGTAATATTTATGAACAGTCAGAATTTAGTAGATTATATATAAATAGTAATACAAGTATAAATTAAATCCAACGGAAATAGTTAAGACTAGTAAAATATATAACATCAATCAACTTATTTTTCGCGTACGTTATTTAGGTAGTAACCATGAAGTCGGATAGATATTTCAGCTTTCAGTCGTATTTCATTTCTGGACACGAGGTACGGATTTTCCGTCCTTTCAGTAAGGACTTCCTTTCTATGCATGATTAGGATTCCCCGTCTTCAGCCAAATGTTTTTCCCCAGTATATGTTTAAGTTTATCAGTAATCATGTTAATAACTAAATAAATTGCCTGAGCATTATATACAAGCACGACCAGTTTATGTACTAGTTACGGAGGTACCGTAACCACGGCACTAGAGGCACCGGTGTCGTGACTCACATGCATGAGAGTGATATCCTGCATCGTCCCACTCAGCTCAGCTTGGCCATTTTATCAGTATTATTAGTGGGGCGTATGGATGCATCCTAGGCTTATATGTGTTACAAGTTATCAGGGTGAATGTGGTGTGTGCTCTACATCCTTCACATTGGAGCTGATCCCTCCACCCAGCACAGTTATTTAGAGGTCACCCCTCTATAGCATGATGAGGTCACCCCTCCACTTATTCATGCACGGTTGTTACAGCACGTGACCTATATAAGCTCTGGCAAATAAAATACAGAAAATGCATGTTTTTAGAATTAATAGTTATGTTTCAGTATCAGTATATATGAACCAGGTTTCTCAGATTTTATGTAGAGTTCTACCCCATGTTACATATCATTCTTACAGCTTCAGTATTCTATCGCCTATTTCATTCAGTATATTCTTATCATGTTTTATATCCGTTCACTGAGCGTTATGCTCAGCCGTAGTTCCTTTCATGTTCTAACGGCAGGTACACCGGGACGCTCTTAGGTTTCTGAGAGCACGTGCATTTGGGATGGAAGCTGTCCAGACTTCTTATTTTATGCACTTACATTATTCTGCTTATTTGGACATTGTTTAGTCCTTTCTTTCAGTATTTTATTTTTCATGTTTTGAGCTTAGGTTGGATTACCGATGTTTGATTCCGGTATTTCCGTTATGGTCATTTAATGTTTTAGTATATTTACCTTATGCTTTGATGACACGCCATAAATACACGTAACAGTCCACTTATCCAAGTGGGGTGTTACATTATTATTCGCTCGTAAAATCAATTAATCGATGCACTAAGCTTATGATACCGCTGCTAGACATATCAGAAACCAACAATTGCCCTTACGAGGAAGTCTGCCAAACTATCATGTTTAGTAAAATAAAGTATGCGTGTTTGACCATTCAGGTGCTAGCAAGTGCGACTTGCCCAGACAAGGGATGTCAGTCCCCAAATAGTACTATTTACAATATTAGCGCTTATTTTTAATAAATGATTAACGGTTCATAATTAAAAAGGGACTTTCAAGGCAGCAGTAAACCTAGTGTCAATAATCATATGTGAGAAGCATACCAAAAACACTTTTATTCCATTTTAGCATATATTCCACTCACGAGTTTTCAAATCATTTAAAAGTAGTTTACTTTACTGAGGTTATGAACTCATCTTAGGTCCAGTAATCTTGCCAGGCTTATATCACACAGAATAACTTGAGCTAACAAACAAGAACTTAATCTCACACCAACCTGGTTTAACATATTTGGTATATTATTAAGTCTTTGATTTTGAGTTTAACATTATTGTACATTACTTATGTATTCTTTAATTGTGATAATATTATATCATTGTTTGGGCCATCATACTCATAAGTCATTCTATAAACGTTTGAGGAGCAAGGGCACTTTAAATCGTAAACCCAACCACTCAGTCAGAACGTAATATCGAGATGGAACATTTTTGTACAAAGTTCCCTACTAACAAGACACATAGTAATATATATTTTTAGAAATTTCTTCAAAAGTTGGCATGTTTTTTTTATATTGATATCTTTTATCCTTTAGTTTTATAATTGGCAAAAATAGTCCTTATATTTATAATAAATTAGAAAATATGTTTCATCATATAGTTTTCATCCATATAGCTTCATAAATGACCAAAATAATCCTTTAAGTTTATAATTTTAGATTAATTACCTTTTTAACACAAATTTCATAAGTTTAGCATATTTACACTTTTAACCCTTTTAAGTATATGGTTTTAATATTTACAATTTCATCCCTCAATATTTAACTTTAGGGTCTCAAAAATTTCAACATTTATTCTTATAGCTTTAACTTCCACAAAATGACACTTTTGGCCCGAAATGTTAAATAGTTTCAATAATGATAGTTTTAGTCTCTATACTTGTAAAAATCACATAACTTCTTTAAAAAAGTACCAAATGATCTAGGATTTTAGAATAAAGTTTAAAAACATATTTATAATCATGTAAAATACAAAACTAGGGATTTAAGACATCTTTAACTTATAACTTTCATTTAAATTGATCATATGACTTAATTCTTTTTAGATTATCTTTATAACATTATTTTGGCATTATAAAAAGTCTACTATATCATTATAACAAGATCAAATCTTACTTAACATAAGAATTACCTAGGTAGCTCTAAAATGGCTCCTTATGACTTCTTATGAGCACTACGTGCTACTAAAGCTTTAAGAGCTTCAATGGCTTCCTTCTAGACCTGGTTTTTGGTCTTATGGGATGTCCTAGGATGTATATAGAAGTGAATATGAAGAATGGGTAGGAGTTATTAAGAAAACGTGGTGCAAGTCCAAGGTATGCCATTCGGCCCTATTTATAGTTTTTCCAACACTTAGGCTCTAAGGCTTGCTATGAAACGTGTAATTCAGCTAGGAGGATGAATAAGGGATCTTATTGAAGCTCTACACAAGTTTATAGAGTCTAGCTTCATTCCAATCTTAACTTGTGGCTCAAAATGTCTCACGACTAGGTATTGATAAGAATGGTGATGTGTAGCACACAAGTAGGTGATGCACCTACTTGTCACCACATGAAAAATATCCTATAACATCCTAAATATCTGATTTTCAAATTTAGAATGGGAGAGAAAGTGTTTAAAACATGTTTTTGAGGGAAAAAGTAAAACCCGACTCCAACCAACTAATACACACCCGAATCAACAAATCAAAACTCAAAAACCCGACTCCTCTTTGCTTTTCTTCCGGCGGCTACACAACCAAAACACCAAACCCTAATTTCTTTTTCTTTTCTTTTAGTTTCCAAAATGGGTTGGGCTCCAAGCCCAATATTTCTTTTCCTTCCATTTGTATATGCGACCCAAAACACCCACACATATGATTTTTCGTTTTTGATTTTTGTAGACACCCGTGTGTTATTACTTGTCTCGTGAGTTCGTGTTTCAAGTTCGTGTTATTTTCTTGCAATGTATTATTTATTAATACTAGTAATAATAAATAATATGCTGAAATACTTGTCGTGACGTGTTAATAACTGTTTTATTTAATCTGTGATTTCTTGTATTAATTATGTTCATGTATTTTAAAGCGGGTTTTACATAAACCGTATAATCTTGTATCTTGACTGTTGATGGCGTCTTTAAAGAATTATTTCCAAAACCGGAAGCTTTTTCACGTGGTTTGTTCACATTTGATATCGTGTAAAATGACTAGACGGGTGAGTTGTTGCTAAACTTGTCCAGGGGTGGACCCAGGGGGTTCCCGAGGGTTCACGGGAACCCGATGACAGTTTGTCACATAATATGAATTTTTATACCAAATATGTATGTTACTTATGTGGTTTGCAGTTCTTGTAAACCGAAAGATATAACACAAGAAAGTCGTAACAAAAGATTATAAAATAAATTGCTAGACGTGAAATTGAAACTGAGAAAGTGAAAAACAAAGAGGTCACTCTTTTACGAGCTGGAGATACACGATGAGGTTCTAATCGTAGAACTATAGAGAGTTGGATATAGTTCTTTCCAGAAGTTCATAAGGTCCTAATATGTTATAGAACATAGTAATAGTTTGGCTAATCGATAAACTACATCAAACCTCATTAGGTCCTTCATTGTGGTCGTTGCAACCGCTATAGTTGAAAGATGTTTTTTTCTAAAATGAAGCTTGGGAAGAAAATTTTACGTAATAGGATGGGTGTTGTACGAATTTGTGTCGTAGAGAAAGAAAAACTTATGAAAGTTACTAGTGAGGTATTTAAGTAATGTTTCACTATGAAAGACCGTAGAGGAATTGATTAGGACATATGTTCTTAATTTTTTTACTATTTTAATTTGAACAAATCATAATTTTAGTTTATTGTTATTTCTTTTGTACTTGGAAAAAATATTGTGAACAGTGTTATGAGTCCGCCCTTGACTTGTCAATCGATCAAGCCAATGCGTCCATTCCGGATATCCTGGGTCAATTCACAACAGTAGTTAAGGTGAGAATCGCGTCTCAGTTTCTGCATATAGTTGTAGTTCTTACGTTTTTGGGTTTTTTTTCCAATAGGATGTACATGATAAAGGAGGAAGAGACTTTTGGATATCACAATACTGGCCCGATTGGTTTGTCTAGGACCATTACAACCATGTCTAAAGAGATGGACGAAACCGGATGTGCTAACCCGTTTAATGAGCTAGCCAGGTTCTTTAACCGCAAGTCAAAAGAGCTCATGGATCAACTACATAAGGAACTTGGTGAGGCCGCCTTCACATATGTTGATATCTATAGAACGCGATATACACTCATAAGTCAAGCAAGCATGGTAAATATGTAGAGTTTTCAATCATGGTCTCGCGGCCTGAAGAATGCAAACGGAAAAGAAAGGATCGGTACAATTGTTAATACTTCATTAACACAACTAAACTCTTTTCCTGTTGATACGGATCTAAAGGGAACTCGATCATTTTACATCCTATACTAGCCAGACTCCCTGAGTTGCTCAACGACCCCAATACCCACATTTGATACATGGAGTTAAGGATGTTTTCTCCAGGTGGTGGGTCCATGAACTAGAAATCCAACAGATTATCAACTTCTAACGATTTCAGCAGTAAAAGAACATTCCCGATATTACTTCTCTGGATTTCGCGGACAGGATGTGGAAGCATCTCTTCTCGGTACTCGTTCTCTGTATAAAGGCGATAACAGGTTCGTGGTCCGATCCTACCTGACCGACCTGCTTACTGGTCAGTAGCTGCATGGCTGATTGGGAAAACCTGAAGATCATCCCTACCCAGTCGGGGTTATACACTTTCGTTTTAACGTACCCCGTGTCAAACTCATACTGTAGTAATAAATTCCGTCCAGCGTTAACGACGTTTCTGCAATATTGGTAGCCAAAATGCATTTGCCAGACCCGTCTTCGGCTTTTTGAAAACATTTAGCTTGTACGTCGGCTGGAAGTTGGGAGTAAATTGGTAGGATTAATATCTTGGCAACTTGTTTTCTTGTGGAAGAATTAAGGATCTGTTCCATACGTTAAAGCAAAGCAACCCGTCATGAAGATTAGTATGTCACTCGGACCACTTCTGATGTGGATTGTTATTGCTTGTTTCACAGCAGCTTCGACATAATCTTCACAAGGGCTTTTCCTATACATGATTTGTACCGGTAATGTTCTCCCGGGCATGTCAAAGATTAATAATTTGGAAGGAAACGGGTCAAATCGGTCAAAAGTACGCCAAAGCTTATTTTCAATAAGATTAATAATTTGGAAGGAAACGGGTCAAATGGGTCAAAAGTACGCCAAAGCTTATTTTCATTATGTATCGAACCTCAAAAAAAATCGAACGGCGAGTTAATAGTTAGTGATTCGAGCTTACAGTAACATCCAATTGGGCAGTATGCAAGGCTCCAACGGCTCCAACCTTCTTCTTAGATGTTGGGTAAACCTCTCCAAGAATACCCCCAAGGTGGCCACTGAGCTAGCTCGGTTGGTTTCAAAAATTATTTTGTTATGAAGACTAATTTATATCACAGTTAAAAAACCAATTATCGATAAAAAAATTACCAAATTAGGACCAAGTATGTTTAATGCCTACAGACCCGTACAAAAATTTTACGTAGTACTACCCAAACGTGATATGACCCGCTACCCATCCGCAGACCCCACCTATATTGGCACCTCTACATGCCAATGAATAAGGCAATCGTCTCAAGATATTAATCTTCTTGTTGAGCTCCAGGATATGATGGTGTCAACATATTTAAATTGTCTCTAATTATGCAAACACCGATTACCTATATGATTATATAACGACTAAAGTCAAAAAATCTACCTCGTGTTACATTGCATAACACTGCAATGCAAGCTCAATATAATATAAGCACGATCGCTGAAAGCAGTCATCCTTTTTACAGGACGAAAACAATCAACTGATCCTTTCCCTTTTTTTATTCTAGCAACAAGGTTTGCTTACGCATAGTCAAAGACAACGATTCTCCACAAGTAAAGTACTCAAATTTCCCATTTATGAGTTTCTGTATGAGAAAATAAAGTCTGGTCTAGACTCTAGAATAACAATATACTTGAAAAAAAGACCAAAAATCTGTCGAAAAACAAATGCTATGCCAATGTAAGTTTAAGTTACATTGGGATGCTTTAAACACATGAAAAAACCTTTGATCCGTAATTGCCATCATAAGAGTCAGCAGCCTCATTTGGGTCCTCCAAATTTGTTCATCATTTTCGCAATGATAGGAGCGACCTTAGGATTCGCCTGGTGCTTTGCAAAATTAGCCGGGTTTTTCATTACTGCAACATAATGTAAACATTTTTTCAGCAATCCAAATAAGGAAATATATGTGTACCTAAATCAATAACGTCCTGCAACATACATACTATGCAGATAAACATACCATCTTGGAGCGCTGCCATTATTTCAGGATCTTGGAATGCTGCCATTAGTTCAGGATCCTGTCATGTTTTGAAGAATGAGCAAGGTGTAAGAATACATCAAAGATCGATGGATAGAATGCATTTTTAACGAGTTTTATTATCAATGAAGTTGTCATCGTAATGTAGTCAACGTTCACTAAATCTATAAATGATCAGTTTTAAATTATAAGATAAACTGGGTACTATATTACGGTCAAACTTACATCAAGAATTTTGGTATAATCGATCCCATTAGGCAGACCGCCCCCAGGGGCACTTCCTGGCATGCCACCTCCAGAGAAGCACCCGGAAAACCACCGGGCATGCCACCTGGGAAAGAACTAGGCATGCCACCAGGGAATCCAGCTGGTCGTTCACCTGATGTCGCTTGTTCTTGCTTTTTGGCATTCTCGTACACAGCCTACCAACATCGTGACAAAGTATAAGAAACGGAAACAAGAAAGTGGGAAGAAAATTGATTTGACTATATTGACAAAAGAGATTCACCTTGGCTTCTGCTCTTCGACGCTGCCTCTCACGTTCCACTTTTTTGTCCACACTCTCTTTCCAAAACTTGTCATATTTCCTACGGTGTTCCTCAATTTTATGTGCATTGGGTTTAACCTAAAGGCACCATGTAATCAATTCCACACGCTTAAAATAACTCCCAGAAATCCAAGAACCAAATAGTCACAAATGATTGTTCTTGATTCACGTATTTACCAAACAATTATCCAAAATATATTTACCTTTTTTAAGACAGAACTTATTTCCTCATCATAATCAAGCTTAGATGCAACGTGAAGATTCTTGGCAGCCTTCTCCCATAGACCAAGCATCGACAGTTCAATTCCACGAGATTTGTAGCCTTTAGCAGAATCTGGATTTATCTGCAAATTTGCAGAGGAAAATAAGGCAAGATCAGATTATCATAAACAATGAAATTTCAAAAAACTGAACGCAAAATTTCCCGACATTTATAACTGTTCCAGCAAAAAAAAGGCTACCTCTAAAGCAGGATTAGCATTCCGAATGGCAGGCATTTGGCTTCTTCATTTTGATATATACGGTGGTTGTATCATTATTTTGTAAACATGGGAAAAGAAGAAAACATGGGACTTCTTAGAAGCAATCAACCATTCTACTGTTAACATGCAAACACAGAACAAGATATTGTATGGTGCGGATGCTTTGTTAGTTTGTTTACATCAGTACCAAAACAATGAGCTATTAACAATCGTAATGAGAATGAAGTAAGAATATAATTTAGTACAGACCTCGGGTGCACCGGCGTTAGGATATAATTTACAACCATGTATGATACATGATTGTAGCACCTCAGAAGCGTTCCAGATTCTTCTTTTCTGTTTCTATATCACACCCAACAAACAGGTTTCTTCTTCACTTTTCTAATAAGAGATACAAAAGGAGGTTGTAAGCTGTATTTAGAAGTCATTTATTCATCAACGCAGCCAATTACAACCTTTTTCTGGAGTTATCATAACAAAGGTGTACATCGAAGCATAAAATCTTTAAATAAATTACAATATTAATGTTCCAAAGCTAGCAAGTCCAACATGTTTTGCCCAACAAACAATCATCCTTTTGTCAATAAACCAAATAATACCCTTTACTGAATCTGCCATCTTCTCACGACTAATATTTCCATTCTGGTCGCTTTTGACTATTACTTTTTTCTCCATTCTTTCTTCGCCTTTGGTTTCTATCTCCCTGAAAGTATTAGAAAAAATGCATAAGTACTCGCTTTAGTAGAATACATATTCAACAGACTATTTAAAGACCATGCACTACCCAAGACCAAGTAGGCCAATAGTCTATAACGCTTTAGGACAGTGACATTATTCTGTCGACATGAATAGAAATGACCAAGATGAGCTATCCTTATACATGCATGTTTACGACAGTTACCAATTATCTGACTCAAGAAATAAAGGTAAGTGAGGCTCTAGCAGACAGTGAGAGAGTTAATGGAGGGCGACGAAGGGAAGGCACTGAGAGAACAGAGTTTAAAGATGAGTCGGCTCAAGCACAGACACTCCTGGCTAATCAGACCAAGAAAATGATAGATATTTTCGGAATTATAGCCTGGAAGATTATAGTTAAGATAATCATATATATTATACTTTTCATAACAACTGTGAGGTAGTTAATTACAAACAGTTTTATGTGATCATATGCTTACTGGTAGAGGTGGCAATTCTTGCCCATTTTGCTAATTATGGGTAATTTTTAACCCTTTTTTCAAAAGTAGGGGGCCACTTTTTGCCCATTCATTATTATTGATGGGCTCAATGGGCACATGTAAAACATTAGATGGGCTCAATGGTCGTATGTAAAACAAAAATTGGACATTCGACGGACCTTTATATTTAATGTTTTTTTTTTCTAGGCTTTAAATGAGTATTGATTTTTTTTTATGTTTTTATATGTTTTTTTTGCCCGTTTTATCATGCGTTCGTTTAGCCTACCCGTTTGGCCCGCGCCCGTCTAGCCCGCCTCCCTTTTAGCCCATCGCCCATTTAGCCCCCCACCCATGCCCGCCCGACCCGCCCATTTTGCCACCTCTACTTACTGGGGTTGGTTACTAGTACCCCGTTACTTACACCGACCAAACTATCCCGCAGTAACAAAAATTCATGCACACTCTACCAATTATTGCAATACTGTTGTTTTTGTAATCAGAGGTGACACTTTTACCTTTTGTGAAGAAATAAAAAAATGGACAAAACTGTTCCGAAAAAAGATGCATACAAATTACAACCTAAAACATTAGTCAATCTTACCTCAGTAGAGACCATTGGACGAGTGAGTACCAGATGATCACAACGAGCAATATGAACCCTGATGTACCTTAAAGATTGATTTAGATTAAACACGCGAGTGGCAATTGCTTGCTTGCTAAAGGGACAACCATCCAATTTCAGCTTTCTTAATTTGGGGCACCCTTTTGCTAACTTTACAAGTCCTGCATCCGATTCTCCTATACGACTTAGATATAAAGATTTTAAGTTATGACCATACTTCGCTATGATTCCTAAACCCACATCTGTCAATCCATCAAAACAAAGACTGAAATCCAGCCTCTCGAGTTTGCTGCAACCCATGAGCATAGCTCGAACCCCATTGTCTAGAGGTGAATCAGTTATACTGTCTTCACAATTAATGCGGAGATCACGAATATACTTCAAATGAGTTCCTACACACTCGAGAGCTTCATTTGAAATGTCTGAGAGATAAACTTCTAAATACTCCAAATCAGGACATCCTTGTGCCACAGCTTTGAGTCCCAAGTGAGTCACCTCCCCAACATGCGTAAGTTTGCGCAATTTCTTGCAAAACTGACCGATCAATTGACATCCGATATCTTCACATATATCCTGGGTATGTAGAACTTCCAAATTGGGACAACTCTTAAAAACGTAACAATGGCACTTTGGTTTAGTATTAACATAAATGAGAACCAATTCCCGTAGCTGATTAAGATAAGGGCGCAGAAAAGGGAATGAAGCTTCGTGCAACTCCTCAACATGTAAACTACGGATATTCGGAGATAATTCAAAACCATTATAGTCCACACCCTCATGAATACTCCCAATGCCAAAGTGTTCCAGCTTCTTAGCATGCTTAAAGACTTGTTCGAAATAATTTAAAAAAAATGGATAAACATTTAGAGACACTAAAGACTTGCCACATTTCTTTGCAAGAATTGCAACATCTTTCTCATCGTAATAACAGAATGGGTAATGAAAATATAAAGACTCCATAACCGAGTTATGCAAAGCCAACTCACCTAACCATTTCCCATCCGCATCACGATCTACTTCATTCCGATATAAACGCAAGCTTCTCAAATGAGTACAATCCCTAGCGACATCTATTAAACCATCTTCTGAAATCATTTCGCACTTAGAAATATCTAAACTCTCTAAACTAGCACCTCGGGTTTTGGCCAGAAGGTGGAGATCACAAGGAGAGACGGTCATGTGGCGGATAGAGAGAGATTTCAAACACTTAAACTTAGCTATCTCGCGAATCCAAGGGGTGACCGGAACACAACATTTGTCAGGTTTACCACATACATTGACATAAGAATAAGACTTAAGTGCTAAAGACTCTATGTTTGGGAACCTTCGAGCTAAACGAGTGGGATTGGGGAGGAAATGCACGTGTACAGTTACGTGTTTACGCGTCTTGGAATCGATAGCCAAAAAATCCTTACAAACTAATGAAACAGAATTAAGAACATCATTGTCTCTTATGTAAGGCATTACAAAATCTAATACTGACTCCAAACCCATAATTCAATTTTCAAACAACAATCAGATAAACCAATCAGATAAACAAATCAGATAAACCCTAATCAGAAACCCTAATCAGAAACCCTAATCAGAAACCTTAATCAGAAACCTTAATCAGAAACCCTAATCAGAAACCCTAATCAGAAACCCTAATCAGAAACCCTAATCAGAAACCTTAATCAGAAACCCTAATCAGAAACCTTATGAATCCGCCGGAATTTCAATTTCCAGTTCACTTTTGTGTGTGTTTTTTTTCTTTCAAGTTTGTGAGTATTTGGGTTTAATAACCTCTTTGTCTTGCTACTTGAAATTAGGTCGGATCAAACTCGAACCGGACCAAAAAACGGACCGGACCAATAACGATTTAACCTAAACCAGATCCGGTCCGGTCCGGCCGGCTAGGCTTCATCAAAGTATCGAACATGAGGTAAAGTGTGGATCGAGGCCGGACATCATGTTCAGCCGGTTTGGTTCATGCGAATTTCACAATTCGTGTTTTTCTTCTAAGTCACGTCAACATGAATCGGACAAAAATCCCAAACCGAACCAAGACCAATTTTTTTTTACTCAAAACCCGGTCCGGTATGATCGTCCAGGGCTTCATCACGGGTAGGGGTGTCAATAACCCGACCTGACCTGGACCAACCCTACCTGACCTGGACCAACCTGACCTGATTCTCACCTTTAATCACATGATCAAACATGAGGTAAAGTGTGGACCGAAAACCTGAAATAAGTTCGATCATCGATTCGATTCAGGAGATTTTCTCAATTCAAATCAACTTGTGGTCCATTATACTCTACGGTACTTGAAAATAACTCACCCTTATCTACTTTGAACCTTAAACAACAAAACCTATATGATTATATAACGACTCCGAGTCAAAAAAAAATCTATCACTGTTACATTGCAGATCACATCCACTGCAATGCAAGATCGATATAATATAATCACGATCTATGAAAGCAGTCATCCTTTTTACAGGTAGAAAGCCAAACAACAATCAACTGATCTCATTCGTTTACAATTTTAGTAATCTTTTCTCTAGCAACAAGGGTTTGCTTACGCGTATATCAAAGGCAACGATTCTCCACAAGTAAAGTACTCAAATTTAACATTTATGAGTTTATGTATCAGAAAAAAAGTCGGGTGTAAACTCTAGAATAACAATGTAGTAGAAAAAAAAAGACCAAAAATATATTGAAAAACAAATGTTATGCCAATTTAAGTTACATTGGGATGCTTTAAACATAAAGTAAGAAACAATATGAAGTAGTAACATAGTTTGCTGTTAAGGTTTAGTGTCTTCAACTTTGACGCTGATACGTCTATTATACGAAGAGGCAAGGGGCAACGAATCAAGGGGCAAACCCAACATTAATTAGTGAATGAAAGGGCAACGAGACGGATGGGAGGGAAAACAAAAAGGGAACGTGTGTGTGAGAGTAGAGAGAAGTACGTGAGAAGTTTGTGAGGGGAGGAATGTTTGTGAGTATTGGTATTGTGCCTAGGGGAGCGCAATTCTCCTCTATTATTAATAGAGTAATGTAAATGCTAATGTAAGACATACCTCTAGTTAGTAATGAAAAGACACGTACCATTTAGTAAAGTATATACCAAAAGAAGGTTAAAAAATAACACTGGTATATTTTGTGAACTTAAATAACCTGAAAAGTGTTATAACAACCAAAAGGAATAATTTTTTTTAACCATGATTTCTAACACATCGACGGACTAACTTATGGGGTTTAAATTTGTCGTCACACAAACTCAAACCAAGTAAAGCCTTCTTTTTCAAGAGGTTGACGTGACAACTCCAAGGTTATTTGCACCTAGTAGGAACTGGACTTAAAATCTCACATATTTTTAGAGTGATAATTTTAACCCCTTTACCACTAGGTCGACTTTAAGTAGTTAACACAAGAAATAATTTATGAAACATAAAGCCAAAACCAAATTAGATATAAGTTAACTATAGACATGTTTTTAGAAGGCTTAAAATAAGATTGTAAGAGATTGAGTTGCTAAATAAACTCACATATAAAATAAATTTTGGTTGTCACAAAGACTTATAAATCTTTAAAAGTCATAAGCTTTCATAAGCCCAAACCAACTAAACATGCATATAGGAAATTATAGTTACTTAAGTTATTTAAATACCTTTAAAATATCGTTAATTATAAAAAAAACTTTTAAGCGTATTTGAATTTAATTTAATATTTTTTATATAATTTTATATTAAAAAAGTTTAACTTCAAAACAACTCGTCTTTTAACAATTTTATAAGCTTGATGTCACGAGCCAAATTTTGAAGGTTGGGTTTTGTTTGGAAGGCGCACGTGAATGCGAAGGTACCTAGTTTATTCTTGTTAGTCTCGTAGGAGTACCCCGAACGATAAGGGTATAGTACGTGCCACGAGTAGAGACTCGATATGGCACTACACTGGTAGGGAGTTGGGGTCACTCCCCTTTTGAGTCCAAGGCAGGACGAACCAGTGAACCTCTATTATACGCGAGATGGATGGCTGGTCCTTATCGGTGTAAGGACGCCACGCGGGGTCTAAATGATGACTCCGTGACAAGTGGTATCAGAGCCAAGTCGGACCGAGGCGGACCGAAGCAGAATCGTTCAAGATTGTACTCCCAATAATTTCTTAAAGTGTTTGGTTGCGCAAAGGTGGCGGGAGTGAGATCCCGGGATATTGAAGAGTCAATATGATGTTGCGTGGAGTTCATAATATCGCATTCGATGGAAGCCATAGAGAGTAATGGACTAATCCAAAAGGGTGGATTCAGTCGTTGCACGTTGGATCTTAAGTCGCCAGAAAGGGTAATTGACTAATGAGTAGTCGTTGCACGCTGGGACCCAAAGAGTTGAAAGTCGAATGTCCCTTTAAGCCATGAAGCCGGAGTAAAGCCAAAGTCATTTGAGGGTAGTCATTCGTTGGTGCGAATGACCATACACGTGGTCGTGCATGAATTGGTGGTGGGAGAATGTCATGAGTCAAATTCTGAAGGTCGGGTTCTGCTTGGAAGGCGCACATGAATGCGAAGGTTCCTGGTTTATTCTTGTTGGTCTTGTTGGAGTACCCCAACGATAAGGGTGTAGTACGTGCCACGAGTAGAGTCTCGGCTCGTCTCACTCCAGGTGTTGCTCCTCTGGGTCTGGAGAATTGTCGAATCTATTCCTTATGGGGTGGACAATGACTGGTGCCAAAAGACACCCGGAGTTAAGGTGTTCCCATCAATCTTCACATTTTGTGGAATAGAGAGTTGGAAACTACAGCCAACCTCATTAGGTCCTTCATTGTGCTCGTTGAAACCGTTATAGTTGAAAGATGTTTTATCTAAAATGAAGCTTGGGAAGAAAATTTTACGTAATAGGATGGGTGTTGTACGAATTTGTGTCGTAGACAAAGAAAAACTTATAAAAGTTACTAGTGAGGTTGTATTTAAGTAATGTTTCACTATGAAAGACCGTAGAGAAATTGATTTTCTTTTGAAAGACCGTAAAGGGTGAACCTCATGGCTATGGGTCCGCCCTTGAACTTGTCAATCGATCAAGCCAATGCGTCCATTCTGGATATCTTGGGTTAACGCATAACAGTAGTTAAGGTAAGAATCGTGTCTCAGTTTCTGCATATACAGTAGAAACTCTATAAAATAATACATTTGGGACCACCAAAATTTATTAATTAAAAGAGTTATTAATTAATCGATAAATTAATAATTATTAATTTATATATTAATTAAAATTTTATTAATTTATAGTAGAATACTTAGTTTACAAACACCTTTTAAGCTTCCACTTAATTATTGTATACAATGCATGTAATGATGAAGAAATTATTGAAAGCGTTATTGGAATTAATAAAGATGATATCGATGAAGAAGATGATGAAAGTTCTACGATGGAGCCCCCTTCGCGAAATGAAACTATTAAAGCGGCAATCAAATTGAACAATTTCTTGTTGACCTATGAGAAAAGTGTTTGATTAGTGAATTTTGCTTGTCTTGTATTATTCAACCCAAAACAATATATAGTTACATTAAGAATATTCTAGATAACGGGTTAGGCTTATCACTAATAATAAAGCCCAAAGACATCTACAAAGATAGATAATACTTATACGTCTAACACTACCCCGCAGTTTGAGCGGGAAATGAGCGAACACTCAAACTGGTACGAAACTCCTCAAATAGCGCAAAAGGTAAACCCTTGGTGAAAATGTCGGAATATTGGTAACGTGATGGCACATGAAGAACATGAACCTGACCACGAGCAACCATATCACGAACAGAATGTATATCAATCTCAATGTGTTTAGTTCGTTGGTGTTGAACAGGATTAGCAGTCATGTAAATAGCACTAACATTGTCATAGTACACAATAGTGGCAGACAATATTGGTGTATGTAGCTCAAGAAGAAGATTACGAAGCCATGCAGTTTCAGCAACTGCATTTGAAACACCTCTGTACTCAGCCTCGGCACTCGATCTGGAGATGGTATGTTGACGTTTAGAAGACCATGATAGAAGATTATCCCCTAAGAATACACAATAACCAGAAGTAGAACGCCTAGTTGTAGGGAAACCAGCCCAATCTGCATCAGAATAAGCAACGAGAGAACCAGTAGGAGAAGCATAAAGTTGAAGCCCAAAGTCCAACGTACCACGAACATAGCGAAGAACACGCTTAAGAGCTGTAAAGTGAGGCTCTCTAGGATCATGCATATGAAGACATACTTGTTGGACTGCATAAGATATATCAGGTCGAGTAAATGTCAGGTATTGCAAACCACCTGCAAGACTGCGATACAAGGTAGGATCATAAACAGGATCCCCATCAGACCTAAGCTTGGATTCTGTGTCAAATGGAGTCCGACTTGGATTACATTTAGCCATGTGTGCCCTGTCCAAGAGATCTAAAGCATATTTCTTCTGAGAGAGGAACATGCCTTTAGAGTCACGTGTAACATAAATTCCCAAAAAATAGTTAAGAGTCCCCAAATTAGTCATATCAAACTCCTTATGTAAAGATGAAATAATGCATTGAAGTAAATATGTGGAGGAAGCCGTTAGTACAATATCATCAACATAGATCAACAAATATGCAACCTCGGTACCATGCCTATAAATGAACAAGGATGAGTCACATCGACTGGACGAGAAACCAACTCGTAGGGCATAACCTGCAAACCGTTGAAACCAAGCACGAGGTGCCTGTTTCAGTCCATATAACGACCTCTGCAACTGACAAACATGATGTGGGAAATGAACATCCACAAACGCCGGTGGCTGATACATATAAACATTCTCAGAAAGATCACCATTAAGAAAAACATTCTTAACATCAAGCTGGTGAACGGGCCAATTCCGAGACAATGCAAGACTTAGAACAGTACGAATAGTAGCAGGTTTAACAACAGGACTAAAGGTATCACCACAATCAACACCAAGCTGCTGAGTACTACCATTCGCCACAAGACGAGCCTTATACCTGCTTAAAGAACCATCGGCATGATACTTATGTCGAAACAACCACATTGACTGAACCACATTAACATTAGGTGGTTTGGGAACAAGAACCCAAGTACAGTTTTTAATTAAAGCATTATACTCATCATTCATAGCATTTCGCCAATTAGGGTCAAATAAGGCAATCGAGGGAGACTTGGTAATAGGAGACAGATGAGATGTGTGGAAATTAAAACGCGGATTAGGTTTAAAAGTGCCCACTTGAGCACGAGTGACCATAGGGTGAGTGCGGGTAGGAGGTGGTTGGGCCAACGTAGACGGCCCAGATATAATGGGTGTGGGTTGTTGGGCTGATGTTGGTAATGGTGGGAGAGTGGATGCATTAGGTGAGGCGGAATGGGTCGAGGATTGAGGAGTTGATTGGGCTGGAGATTGCGGTTCTGGTAGGTTTTGGTTTTGAGTTTGGTGGGTAGCGGTTGGACTGGAATTATGGTCTGTATGTTGGGAAGAATGGTCAAAAATAGTGGAGGTATGATAAATAAGAGTGCGACTTAATGGTGATTGGTTGAGAAACTCATATGATGGTTGGGTAGTATTAGAGATATTTTTATATGGAAACTGGTGTTCGTCAAAAGTTACATGACGGGACAATATGATTTTGTTAGTGGAAAGGTTGAGGAACGGTAACCGCAGTGATATGCGGGATATCCCAAAAATATACAAGGTGTAGCTCGAGGTGCCAATTTGTGGGGTGAGTCAAGGTGGGGGTAGCATAAACAACCAAAGACATGGAGCCGAGAATAATGTGGCTCTTTATGAAATAGCCTAGTGCAGGGGATCTCATTTTGGATAGCGGTAGAAGGAATGAGGTTAAGTAGGTAGACGGCCATATGTAATGCCTCTACCCAAAAGGACGGGGGAAGGTAGGCTTGGAAAAGTAGAGTATGAATGACGTTATTAATAGTACGAATCATCCGTTCTGATTTTCCGTTTTGCTGGGATGTTTTAGGGCAAGAAAAACGAATTTGAATGCCATTTTGTTCAAATAGGTGTAGAAGGTTAGTGTTGTCAAACTCACCACCATGGTCACATTGAAAAGATTTAATCTCACACTGAAATTGATTTTTAACATAGGAACAAAAATTCACAAACTTTTGAAACTCTTCAGACTTATGACGTAACGGATAAATCCACAAATAATGAGAAAAATGATCAAGGAATAGGACATAGTATTTAAAACCCCCACCACTTAAGATAGGAGATGTCCAAATATCAGAATGAATAATGTCAAAACAACGAGAAACATTAGTGTTTGAACTAGAAAAGGGAAGTCTAACGTGTTTTCCAAGTTGACATGTATGACAAATATGAGACGACTTTTCTTTATTACACGAAATAAAATTACGAGAAACAAGAGGTCGTAACACTTTTGTCCCCGGGTGTCCGAGACGTTGGTGCCACGTAGTAGGACTCACAGATAATAAAGCACTAGGAATAGACGATGGCTTGGTGATTGGATAAAGGTCTCCCGAACTGTCACATCTAAGTAGGATATGACGAGTTAAGAAATCCTTTACAGAAAAACCAAACTCATCTAACTCAACAGTACATTTATTATCTCTAGTAAACTGGCGCACAGAAATGAGATTCTTAATGATGTTATGGGTGACAAGTACATTATGAAGATACAAAGGACGATTAAGAGTTGGCAAAATACTAAGGCACGTGTTGGTGATCGGAATGGTATTTCCATCACCCACACGAACAGATGGATATAAACAATTATTAAAAACAGTACTTAAATTACTTGAACTTGAGTTTAGATGAGAAGATGCACCTGTATCCATATTCCATGTAAGATCTTTGAGTGTCATAGTGCTAAGCGCACTAGGAATCGAAGTCTCATGTGGCGGGATTGCGGTAAATGCTGGAAAGAAAGATCTGTTGGGTTGGGCCAATCTAGCAAGCCATGAAGGGCCCATGATAAGCCTGTTATTAGTAGTACGAGACGCACCCAATCTTGCCTTTGTATAACCAATGTATGGCGACATCACTTCAAGCGAAACTGTGTAAATCAAAAAAGGCTAAACAATAATATTGTATTAAGCAAGGTTGTCAAGATCGCGAGTTTACACCTAAGATCGTACGATCTTACGTTCCCAGCTGATAGAATCGTGTAAGATCGGTGTAGGATCGCATCATCAGTAGGCACGTAAGACCGGTGTAGGATCGCACGTAAGATCGTAAGATCGCGTGTCGATACGAGTTTACCAAATTACCAAGTTACTAACTTACTCACTTACATACTTACTAACGCATTACTTTTTAGGCTCAAAAAAGATAAATACGAGTCCGCTGATCTCAGTAACAAGTATTGACGTTTAATTTCCTTATTTTTTAATCAGTAAACATAATTATTTGTTTTCTCTATATCAAAATTACATTAAACAAATTAAGGTTTTTATCATGTTCCAGTTGCCTAAAGCAAAAAATTTCTTATATGTAATTTTTTTTTACCCTTTTCATAGTTTTAACTATTAACCTTTAAGTATTAATTTAGATACCTTATTCATAGTGATACTAGTAATTTATTTTGTTTTGAGACGTATATACGCATGTTATGTAATCATGAATGTGACGACTAAGACTTGACTTTTTTGTGTTTTATTTTATTTTGGTATTCTAAATTTGAACTTTAACATTTTCAAGTGGATATTATATAAATTTATCTATGATGATGAGTAAAAATAAAAAAAAGTTTGACTCATTTATAAATTACTTGCATAACATGGTAAATTGGTAGGATCTTACGATCTCGATCTGATCTTACGATCTCGATCTTACAAAGATAAAAACGATCTTAGGTGGGATCGCGATCTTGACAGCCTTGGTATTAAGACCTTAACAATAAAATAATAATTGTAAGATAGATCTAGTTATTGTTGCATTAAGAGAATCACGTGGGACATATATAATCTACCCAAATTATGGGTCAACGAGATTAATAAAAGAAGAACCAAAAAAAAAATGAAGGTGATTTGTTACAAATACGGCCAGGGCCGGAAGAAAATTAGGGTATTACAGTTTTGGCTCTGATTACCATGTTTGATTAGTGAATTTTGCTTGTCTTGTATTATTCAACCCAAAATAATATATAGTTACATTAAGAATATTCTAGATAACGGGCTAGGCTTATCACTAATAACAAAGTCCAAAGGCTTCTACAAAGATAGATAATACTTATACGTCTAACAAAAACAACACCAGAAGTTCGTATCATGCGAAAGAAAATTAGAGACGGGATTCATGGAAAAATTGATTTCAACAAAAAACAAAAGACAATTGAGTCATTTTTCAAGAAACCTTCATAAACCATTCATGTAATATGCTATATATAAGGAATTATTAATTTATATTTTATATGAGGTCTAAAGAAATTATCAAAAATGTATTATCTTATAATTTTAGCGAATTATTAATTTAGCACCTTATCCCCGAATCGGGACCGGCAAAAACTATTATTTTAAAGAGTTTATTAAATAATTGAGTATTAATTTATCGAGTTTCTTGTTGTTCTTACGTTTTTTGTTTTTTTTTTTCCAATAGGATGTACATGATAAAGGTGGAAGAGACTTTTGGATACACAATACTGGCCCGATTGGTTGTCTAGGACCATTACAACCATGTCTAAAGAGATGGACGAAACCGGATGTGCTAACCCGTTTAATGAGCTAGCCAGGTTCTTTAACCGCAAGTCAAAAGAGCTCATGGATCAACTACATAAGGAACTTGGTGAGGCCGCCTTCACATATGTTGATATCTATAGAACGCGATATACACTCATAAGTCAAGCAAGCATGGTAAATATGTAGAGTTTTCAATCATGGTCTCGCGGCCTGAAGAATGCAAACGGAAAAGAAAGGATCGCTACAATTGTTAATACTTCATTAACACAACTAAACTCTTTTCCTGTTATCAACATTTTTGCGAGATACGGATCTAAAGGGAACTCGATCATTTTACATCCTATACTAGTCGGACTCCCTGTGTTGCTCAACGACCCCAATACCCACATTTGATACATGGAGTTAAGGATGTTTTCTCCAGGTGGTGGGTTCATGAACATTCCCGATATTACTTCTCTGGATTTCGCGGACAGGATGTGGAAGCATCTCCTCTCGGTACTCCTTCTCTGTATAAAGGCGATAACAGGTTCGTGGTCCGATCCTACCTGACCGACCTGCTTACTGGTCAGTAGCTGCATGGCTGATTGGGAAAACCTGAAGATCATCCCTACCCAGTCGGGGGTTATACACTTTCATTTTAACGTACCCCGTGTCAAATTCATACTGTAGTAATAAATTCCGTCCAGCGTTAACGACGTTTCTGCAATATTGGTAGCCAAAATGCATTTGCCAGACCCGTCTTCGGCTTTTTGAAAATGTTTAGCTTCTACGTCGGCTGGAAGTTGAGAGTAAATTGGTAGGATTAACATCTTGGCAACTTGTTTTCTTGTGGAAGAATTAAGGATCTGTTCCATACGTTAAAGCAAAGCAACCCGTCATGAAGATTAGTATGTCACTTGGACCACTTCTGATGTGGATTGTTATTTCTTGTTTCACAGCAGCTTCGACATAATCTTCACAAGGGCTTTTCCTATACATGATTTGTACCGGTAATGTTCTCCCGGGCATGTCAAAGATTAATAATTTGGCAGGAAACGGGTCAAATGGGTCAAAAGTACGCCAAAGCTTATTTTCAATAAGATTAATAATTTGAAAGGAAACGGGTCAAATGGGTCAAAAGTACGCCAAAGCTTATTATCAATATGTATCGAACCTAAAAAAAAAAAAATTGAACGGCGAGTTAATAGTTAGTGATTCGAGGTTACCTTTGGTGGCCACATTATCTATACTAACTATAAAGGAGGGATCCTAATTGTTGAAAGTTGAAATTTTTCAACAAAGCTTCTTTTATAAGTTTCATAAACACACGTATGGAAAAAGTTCAACAAACTTCTCACGTAAGGAATATACAATTGGAAATACAGTAATACTTGTATTATTTTTAGAAAGACAGCAAGAGATATACACGAATATACAACTGGCTGAACATAAATTCTCCAATATAAAAACTTGCTCCTCACTCTCTCATATACAAACGCGTACACACCACACAATCTCATTTAATTATTAAATATCTGTATACTTCATTTGTAAATCTGAGATTTTATAAAGTTTTGATGCTTTTTTTTGTGTTACAACCGCAATTTGCCTCGCTGCCGCCGCAACAATCTCACCGGAAAACTCTATTGCCTCCTCTGAAAAAATATAGTTGATGCCGTTGTTGGAGTTATTTAATCGAGTTGGATCGTGCCGGCAAACGTGGTTCCTTTAGGTTATTTTTTATACATCTTATTTTGCAATTCTCTTTAGGTTATTTTTTATGTGTTATGTAAGTTTCAAAAGTGATAATTAGACTTTGTTAACTGGGGTGCAATAAGTTGTATAAATTGGTTAGTGATTGATGCGTTTTGTGTAAATATATGTAAGGCTGTCATGTAAATTTCTTTTGGTGAATTCCTCATGATGTCATTTTTTTCTTTTTTTATGTTTCCTCTTCTTATTTGACAATCCAATGAACTAATCTGTAACCATCATCCACAATGGTTTAGAATTATGGTCCAAAATTGGACAAATTAAATGATCCGAGATGCCTAGACTAAACAATGGAAACACAACATTTAGCTCTAGAGCATTAATGTGATCATTGTTACCTTTAAGTTCAGCAAGTTTTTTGTTAATCGATTCTGTAAGCTCAGTTTTTTTATCTGAAATGTCTTGCTTGGTTTGATTTCTGTATTATCTTTAGTTGCAGAAGAGTCTGAACATACTTTATGTGGCTTTTCAACAGAAGGCTGCAAAGCTTTTCAACAACTAAGTGTATGACGAAGCTGCAAGGATTAGTCTTCACAAAGTACATGAGCTGTAAAGTACACTCACTGTCCTCTGTCCTCTCTTTCTCTTTGCAATTATCGCTACTATTTTGTACTGAGCTTTGTTGTCAATTTTTTATCTTTGAAGGTTCCATTTCATCTCATCTTTGGGCTTATGGGGTAGCTGGTATGTTCATGGCCTGTGAAACCGTTCAGGGTATGTGATCAAGGGGTGTGGGGTGTGCTTAGCGTGTGTGACTAGGAGGCGTTGGGTGTGTTTAGGGAGAGACTTTAGTGACTGGATTGAATGTGTTGGTTCGGTTTGCAATCTCATTGATGCAATATAGTGAGTTTGATTTCTGCATGTTCAAATAAGTTGTAGGTTTATGGGCTGTGTTACTGGAAAGAGTATGGGCGGGTGACAAAATATTGAGGTTCAGTTGTTTGTATTTCATTAGGTGTGTTCAGGTTTCGTATTCAATTTGATGGTTCTACATTAGTTTTCTAAAACTTCAAGTGTTGACGGGTCGGCTTGACCCTACCCACCCACTTGCCACCTCCAGTTATGTTAAGCGTGATGTAAAGTTTAATGTTACAGGTTATTGACGGAGAAGGGAGGATTGTTGCATACTTTACAACGGGTTCATATTATGGTATTGTTGAACAGCGGATCTTCTTAGGGGAATAGAGGATTTTTGCTTACCTTGTATTGTGGTTTTTCTATCCCCTCTAGAACATTTGGTTTAAACGGTTAAAGTTTTACCAACACTACTACTGTACATTTAAGTCATTTTATGATGTTTGCTCTAATGGTTTTATTATTCTATATAAAAAAGGTTTGACACATCTTTAAACGTTATGTAAAAGGCATAAATTGTAAAAGAGGCTCTTGAGATGTTACTACTTTCTTTTTCTTTGTGGTGAGTCACTGACACACTTGAAGTTAATCGAGAGGGTATTCTTCAGTTAGAATGTTTTCCCTATTGTTTTTGTAATCTAACTTCGTATCTAATGTAATTAATATATTTCTCTCTTCAATTTGCATACACACCGGTTCTAAACTGGTTTAGCGAAGCCGATGAGCAAAAACACATTGAACAAAAATATTGTAAAATGGTTTTTTTGCTCTCAAGTCATGAGAGAATACTAACTGCACACATTCTTGGATTGTATCTGTTAAAATATAAGTGTTTCTTTAAACAAATGTACGTGTAAAATATTCTATTAATTCCGCATTGAATTTCTAGCCAGTTATATAAACTTGTTGCCAATTTTGTCTTTATGGTTTCAATCTGATTTCTATGCTTCAGTTGTTGCGCATATCACTAAGTAAACATCAGTGACGTGACTATCAAATGGAAGATGTTCAGTGGGAAAGCAATTGTTATTAGCTTAAACTTGCATTATATTTCTCGTTTTTAGTTTCTTCTGGAAATTGTCAATGGGCAGTCCAACAAAACATAATATCCAGTTGTGCATAAGACCAAACCGGAATAATGATTGAAAATGATTAAAAAGGTGGACCGAGGACCGGGCCAAATACATTCAGTTCGATTCGGTTTCTCTATTCGGCTCGATACACGTATAAACTGGGTGGAACAATATACACCCTTTTATGGTTTTCGTGATTCTCGTATATGCCTAAATACTTTTTAAAATATTCCATGACACGGGTTAAACCATCGAAGCAATCCGATCGAGTTATTGGGGACAAGTTCTACCATCGATTCAGCCTAGCCAAGACACCAGGTTACCGGTACGACAACCGGGTCAATTAGTATATCGCTAGGCAATTTTCGGATCACAGATTCGACCACCGGTGCAATTAGCATATCGTAAATTATATGTCGCTAGACAATTCCGCCGCTATGCGCGGGTAATCGTCTAGTTTTGTTATGAAGACTAATTTATATCACAGTTAAAAAACCAATTATCGATAAAAAAAAATTACCAAATTAGGACTAAGTATGTTTAACACCAACAGACCCGTACAAAAATTTTACGTAGTACTACCCAAACGTGATATGACCCGCTACCCATCCGCAGACCCCACCTATTTTGGCACCTCTACATGCCAATGAATAAGGCAATCGTCTCTAAGATATTAATCTTGTTGAGCTCCAGGATATGACGGTGTCAACTTATTTAAATTGTCTCTAATAATGCAAACACCGATTAGCTATATGATTATATAACGACTAAAGTCAAAAAAATCTACCTCCTATTACATTGCATATCACTGCAATGCAAGCTCAATATAATATAAGCACGATCGCTGAAAGCAGTCATCCTTTTTACAGGACGAAAGCCAAACAACAATCAACTGATCCTTTCCCTTTTTTTTATTCTAGCAACAAAGTTTGCTTACGCATAATCAAAGACAACGATTCTCCATAAGTAAACTACTCAAATTTCCCATTTATGAGTTTCTGTATGAGAAAATAAAGTCTGGTCTAGACTCTAGAATAACAATATACTTGAAAAAAAGACCAAAAATCTGTCGAAAAACAAATGCTATGCCAATGTAAGTTTAAGTCACATTGGGATGCTTTAAACACATGAAAAAACCTTTGATCCGTAATTGCCATCATAAGATTCAGTAGCCTCATTTGGGTCCTCCAAATTTGTTCATCATTTTCGCAATGATAGGAGCGACCTTAGGATTCGCCTGGTGCTTTGCAAAATTAGCCGGGGTTTTCATTACTGCAACATAATGTAAATATTTTTTCAGCAATCCAAATAAGGAAATATATGTGTACCTAAATCAATAACGTCCAGCAACATACATACTATGCAGATAAACATACCATATTGGAGCACTGCCATTATTTCAGGATCTTGGAATGCTGCCATTAGTTCAGGATCCGGTCATGTTTTGAAGAATGAGCAAGGTTGCAAGAATACATCAAAGATCGATATAAATGGTCGTGACTAGGATAGAATGCATTTTTAACGAGTTTTATTATCAATGACGCTGTCATCGGAATGTAGTCAACGTTCACTAAATCTATAAATGATCAGTTTTAAATTATAAGATACAGTACCAAGAAACTGGGTACTATATTACGGTCAAACTTACATCAAGAATTTTGGTATAATCGATCCCATTAGGCAGACCGCCCCCAGGGGCACTTCCTGGCATGCCACCTCCAGAGAACCCTCCAGACATACCAGCACCCAGAAAACCACCGGGAATGCCACCTGGGAAAGCACTAGGCATGCCACCAGGGAATCCAGCTGGTCGTTCACATGAGGTCGCTTGTTCTTGCTTTTTGGCATTCTCGTACACAGCCTACCAACATCGTGACAAAGTATAAGAAACGGAAACAAGAAAGTGGGAAGAAAATTGATTTGACTATATTGACAAAAGAGATTCACCTTCGCTTCTGCTCTTCGACGCTGCCTCTCACGTTCCACTTTTTTGTCCACTCTCTTTCCAAAACTTGTCATATTTCCTACGGTGTTCCTCAATTTTATATGCATTGGGTTTAACCTAAATGCACCATGTAATCAATTCCACACGCTTAAAATAACTCCCAGAAATCCAAGAACCAAATAGTCACAAAAGATCGTTCTTGATTCACGTATTTACCACAAACAATTATACAAAATATATTTACCTTTTTTAAGACAGAACTTATTTCCTCATCGTAATCAAGCTTAGATGCAACGTGAAGATTCTTTGCAGCCTTATCCCATAGACCAAGCATCAACAGTGCAATTCCACGAGATTTGTAGCCTTTAGCAGAATCTGGATTTATCTGCAAATTTGCAGAGGAAAATAAGGCAAGATCAGATTATCATAAACAATGAAATTTCAAAAAATTGAACGCAAAATTTCCCGACATTTATAACTATTCCAGCTAAAAAAGGCTACCTCTAAAGCAGGATTAGCATCCCGAATGGCAGGCATTTGGCTTCTTCATTTTGATATATATGGTGGCTGTATCATTATTTTGTAAACATGGGAAAAGAAGAAAACATGGGACTTCTTACAAGCAATCAACCATTCTACTATTAACATGCAAACACAGAACAAGATATTGTATGGTGCGGATGCTTTGTTAGCTTGTTTACATCAGTACCAAAACAATGAGCTATTAACAATCGTAATGAGAATGAAGTAAGAATATAATTTAGTACAGACCTCGGGTGCACCGCCGTTAGGATATAATTTACAACCATGTATGATACATGATTGTAGCACCTCAGAAGCGTTCCATATTCTTCTTTTCTGTTTCTATATCACACCCAACAAACAGGTTTCTTCTTCACTTTTCACCATCTTATGTAGGAAGACCGCGGGGGGGGGGGGGGGGGGGATGTTAAGTTATAAGACATCTAATAATAGATGATACTACCAACATGTTAAGTTATAAGACATCTAATAAGAGATACAAAAGAAGGCTGTATTATAAGACATTTATTCATCAACGCAGCCACTTACAACCTTTTTCTGGAGTTATCATAACAAAGGTATACATCGAAGCATAAAATCTTTAAATAAACAAAATTACAATATTAATGTTCCAAAGCTAGCAAGTCCAACATGTTTTGCCCAACAAACAATCATCCTTTTGTCAAGAAACCAAATAATACCCTTTACTGAATCTGCCATCTTCTCGCCACTAATATTTCCATATTGGTCGGTTTGTATACTTACTTATTTCTCCCTTCTTTCTTCGCCTTTGGTTTCTATCTCCCTGAAAGTATTAGAAAAAATGCATAAGTACTCGCTTTAGTAGAATACATATTCAACAGACTATTTAAAGACCATGCACTACCCAAGACCAAGTAGGCCAATAGTCTATAACGCTTTAGGACAGTGACATTATTCTGTCGACATGAATAGAAATGACCAAGATGAGCTATCCTTATACATGCATGTTTACGACAGTTACCAATTATCTGACTCAAGAAATAAAGGTAAGTGAGGCTCTAGCAGACAGTGAGAGAGTTAATGGAGGGCGACGAAGGGAAGGCACTGAGAGAACAGAGTTTAAAGATGAGTCGGCTCAAGCACAGACACTCCTGGCTAATCAGACCAAGAAAATGATAGATATTTTCGGAATTATAGCCTGGAAGATTATAGTTAAGATAATCATATATATTATACTTTTCATAACAACTGTGAGGTAGTTAATTACAAACAGTTTTATGTGATCACATGCTTACTGGTAGAGGTGGCAATTCTTGCCCATTTTGCTAATTATGGGTAATTTTTAACCCTTTTTTCAAAAGTAGGGGGCCACTTTTTGCCCATTCATTATTATTGATGGGCTCAATGGGCACATGTAAAACATTAGATGGGCTCAATGGTCGTATGTAAAACAAAAATTGGACATTCGACGGACCTTTATATTTAATGTTTTTTTTTCTAGGCTTTAAACGAGTATTGATTTTTTTTTATGTTTTTATATGTTTTTTTTGCCCGTTTTATCATGCGTTCGTTTAGCCTACCCGTTTGGCCCGCGCCCGTCCGCCCATTTAGCCCGCCTCCCTTTTAGCCCATCGCCCATTTAGCCCCCCACCCATGCCCGCCCGACCCGCCCATTTTGCCACCTCTACTTACTGGGGTTGGTTACTAGTACCCCGTTACTTACACCGACCAAACTATCCCGCAGTAACAAAAATTCATGCACACTCTACCAATTATTGCAATACTGTTGTTTTTGTAATCAGAGGTGACACTTTTACCTTTTGTGAAGAAATAAAAAAAGGACAAAACTGTTCCGAAAAAAGATGCATACAAATTACAACCTAAAACATTAGTCAATCTTACCTCAGTAGAGACCATTGGACGAGTGAGTACCAGATGATCACAACGAGCAATATGAACCCTGATGTACCTTAAAGATTGATTTAGATTAAACACGCGAGTGGCAATTGCTTGCTTGCTAAAGGGACAACCATCCAATTTCAGCTTTCTTAATTTGGGGCACCCTTTTGCTAACTTTACAAGTCCTGCATCCGATTCTCCTATACGACTTAGATATAAAGATTTTAAGTTATGACCTTACTTCGCTATGATTCCTAAACCCACATCTGTCAATCCATCAAAACAAAGACTGAAATCCAGCCTCTCGAGTTTGCTGCAACCCATGAGCATAGCTCGAACCCCATTGTCTAGAGGTGAATCAGTTATACTGTCTTCACAATTAATGCGGAGATCACGAATATACTTCAAATGAGTCCCTACACACTCGAGAGCTTCATTTGAAATGTCTAAGAGATAAACTTCTAAATACTCCAAATCAGGACATCCTTGTGCCACAGCTTTGAGTCCCAAGTGAGTCACCTCCCCAACATGCGTAAGTTTGCGCAATTTCTTGCAAAACTGACCGATCAATTGACATCCGATATCTTCACATATATCCTGGGTATGTAGAACTTCCAAATTGGGACAACTCTTAAAAACGTAACAATGGCACTTTGGTTTAGTATTAACATAAATGAGAACCAATTCCCGTAGCTGATTAAGATAAGGGCGCAGAAAAGGGAATGAAGCTTCGCGCAACTCCTCAACATGTAAACTACGGATATTCGGGGATAATTCAAAACCATTATAGTCCGCATCATCGTGAATAATCCCAACGCCAAAGTGTTCCAGCTTCTTAGCATGCTTAAAGACTTGTTTGAAATTATTTAAACAAAATGGATAAACATTTAGAGACACTAAAGAGTTGCTACATTCCTTTGCAAGAATTGCAACATCTTTCACATCGAAGTGAAAGAATGGGTAATGAAAATATAAAGACTCCATAACCGAGTTATGCAAAGCCAACTCACCTAACCATTTCCCATCCGCATCACGATCTACTTCATTCCGATATAAACGCAAGCTTCTCAAATCAGTACAATCCCTAGCGACATCTATTAAACCATCTTCCGAAATCATTTCGCACTTAGAAATATCTAAACTCCTTAAACTAGCACCTCGGGTTTTGGCCAGAAGGTGGAGATCACAAGGAGAGACGGTCATGTGGCGGATAGAGAGAGATTTCAAACACTCAACCTTAGCTATCTCGCAAATCCAAGGGGTGACCGGAACACGACATTTGTCAGGTTTACCATATACATTGAAATAAGAATAAGACTTAAGTGCTAAAGACTCTAGGTTTGGGAACCTTAGAGCTAAACGAGCGGGATTGGGGAGGAAATGCACGTGTACAGTTACGTGTTTACGCGTCTTGGAATCGATAGCCAAAAACTTCTTAGAAACTAATGAAACAGATTTAAGAACATCATTGTCTCTTATGTAAGGCATTACACAATCTAATACTAACTCCAAACCCATAATTGAATTTTCAAACAAGAATCAGATAAAACCTAATCAGAAACCCTAATCAGAAACCTTAATCAGAAACCTCTTTGTCTTTCTACTTGAAATTAGGTCGGATCAAACTCGAACCGGACAAAAAACGGACCGGACCAAGAACGATTTAATCTAAACCAGGTCCGGTCCGGTCGGCTAGGCTTCATTATCGAACATGAGGTCAAGTGTGGATCGAGGCCGGACTAATATAAGTTCGGTCATGTTCAGACGGTTTGGTTCAGGCGAATTTCTCAATTCGTGTTTTTCTTCTAAGTCAGGTCAACATGAACCGGACGAATATCCCAAACCGAACCAAGACCCCACTTTTTTTTTAATCTAAATTAGGTAAAGCCCTCCCTTTTCAGGAGGTTGGCGTGGCCACTTCAAGGTTGTTTGCATCTAGCGGGAATTGAACTTGAGATCTCACACACTTTGGAGTGATAACCACAAACCCTTTTGCCACTATGTCACCCGTTTAATCACATGATCAAACATGAGGTAAAGTGTGGACCGAATACTTGAAATAAGTTCGATCATCGATTTGATTCAGGAGAGTTTCTCAATTCAAATCAACTTGTGGTCCATTATAGTCTACGGTACTTGAAAATAACTCATCCTTATCTATTTTGAACCTTAAACACCAAAACCTATATGATTATATAACGACTCCAAGTCAAAAAAAATCTATCTATGTTACATTGCAGATCACATTCACTGCAATTCAAGATCATATAATATAATCACGATCTATGAAAGTAGTCATCCTTTTTACAGGACGGAAGCCAAACAACAATCAACTGGTCTTATTCGTTTGCAATTTTAGTAATCTTTTCTCTAGCAACAAGGGTCCGCTTACGCATATATCAAAGGCAACGATTCTCCACAAGTAAAGTACTCAAATTTACCATTTATGAGTTTCTGTATCATGTAGGATATGTAAATCTTGCTTATGTTTTAAAGAGAGAAAGAGATAGAGAGATGGTGGATTTCACACAATTCTAGAGAGAGAAAATGAAGAAACTATGTGTAAAATTATGGAAACCACTACCCTCTCCATCAAAGGAGAGGGTTTATATACCCAAGCCCTTGTCATGGGCTTGGGCTTACATTTGGGCCGGCCTACACATGTTGTAGGCTAGGCTTGGTCTTGTTTGTTAAATAAAGATAAATATCTAAACTACGAGCTATTACATGGACTATTGTTGGAGTGACCGATCCTTCTTAATACGTAAAACGTATTTCCAACAATCTCCCCCTAAGGTAGGTCACTCCAAACAATGGCATTACCCAATTTACAATAATAAGATAAACCTAGCGTACTATGCTTGTCTTGAGCTCGTAGTCTTCGTCTTTCTTTTTCTTTTTCTTTTCTGGTGAACATGTTGATGTGATCTTTGATATCAATCTTGAGAATTAATCTCTTGCCTTGATCTCGTGCATCCATCACTTGTGATCTTCGCCTCTTCGTGACACCATGTCCCCACATACTTATACCTTCGTAATTCTTGAAAGCTTCAGAGTTCGATACAGCGGAAGACTTAACTTTTAGGCTTTCTTGAATTAGATGAGATATTAAGTGCCTAAAGTATAAGCATGCGGGGACGACTTCTTCTTGGATTCCGCAACGCCACCGGCTTCAAATTCCGCAACATAAGTAGACACGAACGAAATGGCTTTGAACATTTCATTCTAATTCGGTAGCATTTTACCTCCGGTCGGTGAAGACCGTTGGACGATATAAAATATCGTACTTGTGGCAGGTAGATTTAACTAAAAATCTCCTTGACAAAATTTAGCGGGTAAACCCGTTCTCTTTACTCGACCGTCCAAAGCTGACTGCGAACGTAAGGAGTGAATCATTTGGATAAAATTATCCGCATGATTGAAGCCGTCAATTCTGATTCCTGGAACAAGTTTGATTCATTAAAGAATCGCACCATCTTTGCTTTCCATTTGTCACGAGCTTGATTTATATTGAATCTTGCAAGTTACCTACCAAGTGCTGTTTGAGGTTAACACTAGAAGGATTTCCACTCATCACTGTGAACACTAAGGTATCACTCTGAGTGTTCTGACAAGATCACTAAGATATTACGTAGAGGCCTGGAACGTGTTTAAATTCAGTTAAGAATTAAACCACTGTTGCTTTCCAGTTATCACAAGTGTGATTCATAAAAAATCGCACAAGTCACCTACCATGAGCTTTTTGATATTCGCTCAAGAAGGACTTCCATCTTCATTGTAAATACTTTCGTATTACTTATCCGTTCAGGCAAGATCATGAAGATTTTGCGTAGGACTCTTAAAATCTTTCTTACTTTTCACAGTGTGTGAAGAAGCAAGGAAATATGAAAGTGTGTCCTAATGAGATATTCGATGATCTCAAATGGCTCTAGACTCGATCGTGCATTTTGGATTTTAGTGATCGGAGGCTGGAGAGGAGTGCCACCTTTTCAATACCAATTTATTCAGAGTGAATAAATCAATAGGTAATGCGTTGTCTCCGTGTGATTAAAACAAATACCTTTTGAGAGATATCTGAGTTAGCTGGGATGGGTTGTGCATTGCATCACTGGGTTCATGATGTCTATCTTCAACATCGAGCATCATTAAAATGATCTCAATAGCATATGTGTTGACCCAGTTTCTGCCTAAGGTTGTAAGGAGGGCTTCTTTCTTTACACCCTTTATCTTTACAATTCTTTTTCATTCTTCAACCCCTTCAATGCTTACCAATACGTCATAACTAGCACCTTGTTGTAATTGTTTCAGTGCTAACTTAAGTACTTGGTCGGCATTCAGCTACATTCACAATCTTTTCTCCAACTTTCCTAAGGACTACTATTTCTAGCTATGGAATGTCCTTGGGAAGATTCCTCCGGTTCTGGAAGAATCATAGGACTTAACCTATCCTACCATCCTTATGTCACCACAATCTTCATCGTCGTGAAATAAATGGGTTGTGGGTAAATATATGTCACCATGAAAATCCATTTTGTTATGCAAATCCGTTTTGTTCCCCCTTAACATATGCCACGATATTCGAAAACATTTCGCATATGTCGGGATGAGCTAACACATTAAGTCAAACCATTTGTGATCATTTCCCATATTAAATCACATTTTCTCCCCCATATTAAAAATATTAACCCAATCGATGTTTTTAATATCAATTGATTTAATGAAGTTTTAACAAAGGTTTTGGGAAGAAAAATGCAAGTCCGTTTTATCTCTAAGATACCAAATGTATGAGATATGATACCGATTTGTAACATGATCTATTCACCATATTTAAAAAAATTGACAAGGTTGGACCTGATAGTTGAGAACATCAGATGATAAGATCAAATGGTTCTTGTCAGCATATGTTGGTCGCCTCGTCACGTCTGAAGTCATCTCTTGACACCACGTGTACGATTGGTATTGTTTCTTGACACCAATTTGTGAACTTGGCACGTTCGGCGTCGAAGATTTTGAATGCTTGACAATTGCTCCCCCTCAATTGTTGACCCGTGTTCTATTGAAAGAGTTGTAGTCGTCGGTTGACTAGTCGCATCGTCGAGTATGTAGATACCAATTTTAGATTGCTATGGTTGTAGAGATGATAGCTTCATAAAACAAGACTTCTCTTGTTTAAACAAATAAATGCACTGAAACGTACATTGATTTGTGTTAGACCAAGTTATAAAGTAAACTTGATCCCTTACAAGGTTTTAAAGTAAACCTTGCCCGAGAAATTTAATTCCCGTTGTGAGCCAAAGCTTTCATACGAAATACTTGACTTTAATGTGAAAACCGGGTTCCAGTCTGAAATAACTACAAGCCATATAGGCATGTTTTATGAAATATTTACAACTTTTGTACGAACTATATTTATGGCGCAGTGTCAATATTAATCAACATTTCTAAGGCCGTAAATATTATCGTACCAAAAGACATGCCTTTGAAAAATAAAGTAAAAATATTTTTGGATTTTTATGAATTTTTCAATTTTTGGATAAAAATATAAACAATATATACGAATGATCACCAAGGATACGGAGAATAGTTTACCATCACTATTCTTTCACTTCATCTGCCAGTTCCTTTAGAGTCTCAGGCGAGAAGGTTCTCATTCCTAGCTTGTCGGCCAAAAATTCAATTCGAGCGCGATCTAAAGCCTTCGTGAAAATATCCGCCAATTGATACTCAGATCGGACAAAGTAAAGCTCGATTACTCCATTTTCCACTTGCTCCTTGATGAAGTGGTAGCGAATGTCAATGTGCTTCGACTGGGAGAATTGAACATTGTTGCAGCATAAGGCAATTGCACTTTTGTTGTCGCAGTACATCGGAATTTTGTTGAAGCCTAGACCAAGTCGGTTAATTGCGATCTCATCCAAAGAATTTGAGCACAACAACCGGACATAGCTATGTATTCTGCTTCCGTACTTGAAATTGCAGCGCTTTTCTGCCTTTTCGATGCCCAACTGATTAGTCGATCTCCTAGTAGTTGCAAAGTTCCACTCGTGCTACGCCTTGTATCTTGACAACCCGCGTGATCCGCATTTGCATATGCCATAAGTGCAATCGAAGAGTCCTTCGAATACCAAAGTCCCCGATTAATGGTTCCTTTAAGATATCGAAAGATCCGTTTAACAGTAGCTAAGTGTAACGTTTGATACCGAGCACACATGCATATAGAAAACTGAAGATCAGGTCGACTAGCTGTGATATACAGAAGGGTACCGATCATTCCACGATAAAGTGTCGGATCAACGGCAACTCCATGTGGATCTGCATCAAGCTTTGTTCGTTCCACCATTGGAGTATCCATGGGGTCGTAAGATTCCATCTTATATTTCTTAAGCGATTCAAGGGCATACTTGGATTGATTGATAAAGATGCCTCTGGGACTCTCAGATATCTAAAGACCTAAGAAGAATGATACCTTGCCCATCATTGACATCTTAAACTTGGAAGACAGGAGTGTCCCAAACTCATCGGATAAGGTTTCGGTCGAGGCTGCAAATATAATATCATCAACATATATTTGTACCATAATCATATCTTTACCTCGTTCCTGAATGAACAGCGTGGGATCCACCTTGCCTTTTGCGAAGCCTTGTGTAATGAGGAATTGTGACAATAGATCGTACCATGCGCGTGGAGCTTGCTTCAACCCATAGAGAGCCTTCTTAAGCTTGTACACATGATTAGGATAATTAGGATTCACAAAACCATCCTGCTGTTGAACATAGACTTCTTCCTTGATCTCACCATTAAGAAATGTCGTCTTTACATCCATCTGATAGACGATCATATTCATATGGGCTGCATAAGCGAGGAATAGTCTAATAGCTTCCAAACGGGCAACAGGTGCAAAGGATTCCATAAAGTCGATGCTCAATAATTGCTTGTATCCACGAGCTACTAGTCGAGCTTTGTTTTTCAATATTCCGCCTAACTCATCGAGTTTCACCTTGTAAACCCATTTCAAAGTGAGTAACTGCACTTGATCCGGGCATGGGACAAGTTCCCATACTTCAAGACGTATAAATTCATTAAGTTCTTCTTGCATAGCTTCTATCCAACATGATTGAGTAAAAGCTTCTTGCCATGTCTTAGGTTCAACTTCAGTGAGAAAAGCATCAAAATGACAAAACATTGCATTTTCTTGTAACTAACTTCGTGTGGATACCGGACGATTAGGATCACCAATAATAGAATCTATAGGATGATCCTTTGTCCACTTGCTGTCATGTTCACGAATCCATGGATTGGAGTATACCGTGCTAGGAGCTTCCTCTGAGGTGGACGACCCGGCTTGAGTATAGTCGGGAATTGGTACACCAAAGAATGGAAGTTCACGCATTTGAGCGAATTCCAAATCGTGATCATGATCATCCTATTCATCATCAATAGGCATGACATGGGTAGTTGATTCGGGTGTTGGTTGAGAATTACTAGTTGATGGTATATCTTGACCAATTGTAGGTGCAGACGTATCAGATTGTGCTTCGGTTGCTGGAGCGACAACTTCGGTTACCGAAGTTATTACCTCAGGTTCTGGAGCAACAATACTTGGAGGAGTAAAGAATTCATCAAATAACGGTTGAAACAACGTATCCCATTCAGTCCTAGAAGGTGGTGTAAATGATGATGAAGTAGGGTTGTTTGGGACAAGACCAGAACTAATGTTACTGGGTCCCATTTCATGAAGTGCGGGTTCAGAGCTGCTTTGCTCAGAAGCCATTGCTGCCAGCTCATCAAAATCGACATTCATAGTTTCGAGGATCTTACGAGACTTACGGTTGTAGATTCGGTATGCCTTCTTTGCGGGTGCGTAACCAATGAAAATACCAATATCAGCCTTTGGTTGAAGTTTACCCAAATTGTCATCATCATTATTTGGATAGCAAAGAGAACCAAATACATGAAGATATGATAAATCTGGTACTTTACCATGGAGAAGCTCAAAGTTACGAGGAGATAACCGTCGATGCCATAACCATGACTTAGTCTTCGATGCTTTGGAGAAAAAGACATATGGGATAAGCGGCCATCATGTCTTGTAGAGACAGAGTATACAAATTATTTCCTCGAGTACCTTTCAATAAATCAACCCCTTCCAAATTACGAATGAAGCAGGTATGCTCTCGAAAAGCAACTTCTAGGTTTGCATCACAAAATTATCCCACAGAAAATAAGTTGTGACTGAGACCTTTCACATAATACACTCTTGAAATTATAACATTCCCAATATGATATTCACCATAACCCATTATCTTTGCAATATGACCATTTCCAAATCGAACCGTACCAAGAAACTTGCTGACGAAATTTCTGAGCTGAGAGCGATCTCCGGTCATATGCTTGGAGCAACCAGAGTCCAAATACCAGAGAACAATTTGGACCACCTGTTTTCAATAACAACAGTAGACAATGCATTGGAAACTATTGGTTCCAGAGTGTTAGCAGATACAGATATAAGATTATCAGAATTGCTAACATTTGTGTGACCCTTAGATTTCCTGCGTTTTCTAATGTGAGTTTTAGCACTAACAGGTTTTACTGTTCCAACTTTCTTAGGTTTTGGATTATTCGCGGGCACTACAGTGGGAGTAGACCTATTTAAAGGGCACTTGGTTCCTACATAGTGTCGGTGTTCCTAGTTAAAGGACACTCTTGTGTTTTGGTAGCTTTGGTACTCCTAGTTAAAGGGCACGCTTTCTTCGTTGTAGTGGGAGTGATCCTAGTTAAAGGGCACGTATTTCCTACTATAGTGAAAGTTCTACCAGTGGGGCGCCACATCCAACCAACTTGGGTTAACACTTTCCCAGTCGGTTTCCATTCTAATCCATTTTTTCGGGCATACATCTCATTCACATGGTCAATAAGGCAAGAATCATGACGACTAGAAAACATACATTCATTGCAATTCCAACATTTCAAATTAGAATTCACACTAGGCTTAGAACGTTGCACATGTAAAACCCCAAAATTTGGGCTTTTGACACGTCACCGGCTTTATTATTATTATCGTTCATCATATAATATTTTTACGGATCACTTTCATAATACATCAACACAAGACTTATTGCGTACAAAAATCATGATTTTAGTATATAAAAATAGTGAAGTATTTTAACTAAGTATTATATACACACTTTTACCTTATTGACTCTGTCAACTGTTGTACCCTTTATTTTTGGGATCTATATAATTCCACTTTTATATGACTTAATATTAATCATATACCTTTGTCGTACCATCTTTCATATTTATTTTATATATATATGAACATTTAGTCATTTATTGACTACCTTGGCAATTGACTGGCTACTTGATTGAATAATAAAATTCATCACCTCAGTACATATTTGAAATAAAATTGTAACTTTACTTAATTAAATTATTAAGTACTTGGACTTGTTTTCTATATGTATATATTACATATATTTTATAATGGAAATAAACACCTAACACTTTAAAAACAATGTATATTATTTTACATTGTCACCTATTTACTTTAATAAAGTAAATTAATTTTAGTAATGTATTTAATAATACACTTTCACTAAGTTATCTAAAAGCTTCAACAAAAATACCTACAACTCAACAAATGCATACTATACTTACAAGGAACCATACAACTTGCTATACTTTCTTACACAAGCATACTATGCTATACTTACACAAATACATGCATAGCCATACTTTTCCTCACTTTTCTACAAAACCACTTACACACACCATACCCTTTTACTATAATTGGTCATTCTTGTCTCCCTTGGACCCAAAACACACGGCAACAACCTTGCAACTTAGGAAAGGAAAGTCAAATTCCATTTGAACATGTGTGTATATGGCAAGTGTATCCAATAAGAATCCATGCATATCTAAGCCAAATCCTCCAAAGATCCTTATGATCTTTCCTAGATCTCATGTCCCTATATATGTACTCCCCATCCGTGTATACTACACACATAAATCACAAACTCACCAATATCTCTCCCAAAACACTCTCAACCTACGGCTTATTATTTTTCTTCGACAAAAATCTTCAACCACCACTTATTTCTTCAATTCCTAGCCTCAAACTATGTCCCTTCCATCTTGTGTGCTAATCATTGACACTTCTACAACTACCTTGATCTTCAAGACAACAAGAACACCCTAAAAAGCTCAAGTATAAGCCACGGCTTGATTTTTGTTACAAGGTTTCACCATTGTTGAAACTTAGCTCTCATTCCTACTCATTCATTTGTTCATTCCTAGATCTATCTAAACAAGTAAGTAACCTAAAACTTATCTTTTCAATATACTTATTTTTCATACACATGAACATACACATGATTATTACTACAAAAACTTGTTGTTGAAACAAAAATATAAAACCCTAGATCTTATATAGGTCACGGCTTGATTTTTGTTGTAACTTAAAATGATGTAAAATCTTAACCACCATGAAGAACACATCACCATGATCTTGTTAAACATGAAAAATCATGAAAACCTAAATATGCATAATTTTAAGACGTGAAGTTTAAGCTTATATTTTACTTTTGGATAATCGTGTAATGCTTAAATATACCTAGAAACACTAGATCTATGATTATAGTTGCCTTAAAATGTTAAGCTCACTATTTATGCCTTATAAGATCTAGTTTTAAGCTCACTACAATAAGCTTGCCTAAATAAACCTCACTATTACTAAATAATGTTTATTTAAAACTTTTAGTGTCAAATTATAACTTTATAAAGTTTTGTGTTAAAAATATAGATATACAAGTAATTTGGACTAAAATGTTAGATCTATGAAGTTTGGAGTTAAAATAGTAGATCTATAAATTTTTCGGATTAAAAATAGCAAATAAAATACTTTTGGGTTGGATTTGTAATTTTACAAAGTATAAGGATCTAAATGACAAGTATAGAAACTTATTTTTCCAAAAATATAAACTATAGGACCACTTTTGTAATTTGCCGAGAGTTGAGGGTGTGTTTTGAACACTATCCGAAACTTTAAGGTGATAAAAAGGACTTAAATGGAATTAATATGGCGTTAGGGAAATTTGTGTAAACTTTAGAAAACCTATGGATCTCCTTTGCCTTTTTCCGAAACTTAATATAAACCCTAGGGACTATTTTTGCCATTAGCCGAAAGTTATACAAGCCCTAGGGGGCATTTGTGTAACTTAATAATAAACTTAAATATAGCCGAATGTTGAAGGACTAAAACTGCCAACTTGTGAAACTTTATTAAGCCCTAATTATATATATATTTTTATATTTAAAAAGAAAAAACGTAAAACTTAAATAATTATAAAAGTGCAACACTTGCTATATCGTTCCCAAAATTATAATTTAATTATACAAGACTCGGGAACGATGAATTAAATTAAAATGGTATACATTTTATAAGCACTATTTATATTTGAGATATAAATAAAATATGATTAACTTATAAAAATAAGTATATTAATTATATTTATTTTCTATCACTTTAAATATAAATAAAACTTTATTTATATTTAAACAACTATACGAACGACACAAGTACAAGAATATTAATTAAACTGGATAATTAATTCAATGATATTATTTATCGTATACTTAAAATAAATAAATACTATTAGAACTTGTTCAACGATGAACCAAAATACAAATATCATAATAAAATGCTTAAAACCAGTATAAGCATGCACAGATTTATTCTGAAACTTTTATGCATTATGTTATGCATTTACTGAGACCTTATAATTAATTAGGTCGTTGATTGTATCGTGAGCATCCTTATCATATTTATCTACTGACTTATTGCTGTACTACTGAGGTGAGTTCATAGCCTCGCATTTCACTACTATTTATGTTTTTACTATCCCGCGAGGGGGAGACATGCTATAACTTGTTTTGACTATATGATTTTTATATCGTGAGATCGTGGCCCTACACTTATACTTAATAAATTGTTGATCGAGGAAACGCAAATTGAACTGTTACCCTTAATTACGATTGCCTATTGTAGATGAACAGCATGACCCGTGCATCCGAAACTGTTAGAATTATTGAATTACCTGAATGTTATAAATAGATCTATTTGGGATTGACCGTCCCCATCTGGGTGAGTCATGCTCACTGTGCCTCGGCCGGGACAACAGATGTTTCACATTTAAGAACTTATTTTTGTTATGGGTGCCTTGATAATGATAAGGCGAAGGGTCCTCATCTGTCGAGGACTTAACTGTCAAGTCTCAGTTTCGGGCAATATGGGAATGTAATTACCTTATAGTATTTGGCTTTGTGCGATACTATGTTTGTGATGTTTGCGATTCTAAACTTGACCTTTTATTATTTGGTACATTAATACATGGAACATACTGATATACCTGAACTTGATTATTATCAAACCTTATGAAATACTATATGGGATATTTGCGATCCTACACTTGATTTTTATATCAAACTTTGTGCAACACTATGTAGGACAATATACAGTCCTGAACTATGATTTTACAAACCTTTATGAACTCACCAACTTTATGTTGACTGTTTTAAGCATGTTTTTCTCAGGAAATTAAGCTGGATTATTTGAGCATGGACTGAGCATCATTTAGGAGCATCATAATAATTGGGGGATCTGTTTTCACTAGGATATTTGTAACAACTGATATTTAACACTTCAACTGATTGTACTAAAACCATATTTGTATCAATTGTATTTCAAATCATATAATTATGATCAATGCTTTGTATGCCATTTGTTCTGTGATCCACCTACTGACACCCAATTACTATTCCACTGCAAACCTGATTTGGGGGTGTCACAGAATGGTATCAGAGCGAATGGTTATAGAGAATCAGATCAAAAATAAAATTGTTTTTCTATTTTATTAACTGAACTATAACCGGACAAAATTTCAAAAACTTAGATTTCAAAAACTGGGTTTTTGACGGGACATACTTAGAGAGCATTTAGCATAGAGAGCATGCATAACTATATGATTTAAATGCACATTCATTATCCTATGCATCTATATTTATGATAGTACTAGATGCTAACCTTTTACGTGCTTACGTACTACTATTATTTAATATCCTTATAAAGCTATTTAAATACTTAAGGTATTTAATATAAACATGCCATGATAGTAGGGAGCTTTATACTAAAGATGTTCCATCTCGATATTACGTTTTGACTGGGTGGTTGGGTTTACAATTTAAAGTGCCTTCGCTCCTCAAACGTTTATAGAATGGCTTCTGAAGTATGATGACCCGAACAATGCATTATAACCACAAACAACATAATACATAACAAACCTCTGGAAATATGAAAATAGAAATATTTTGAAGATATAAATTAGATTTTATAAATCCTGGTAAATCTAAACAGATTTTTATAAATCCTGTAAAATCTAAAATAGATTTTGGAAAATCTTGTATAATCTAAAATAGATTTTGGAAATCTTGTATAATCTAAAATAGATTTTGAAAATCTTGTATAATCTAAAACAGATTTTGGAAATCTTGTAAAATCTAAAATAGATTTTGGAAAATCTTAGAAAATTTGGAACATATTTTTGTATATAACTTAGCAAAGAAACAAATGATAAAATAAAAGGATTTTGTAAATCTTTTCTTGAATAGTTATATTTTGGAAGAACTTAATTAAATTTTGGAAAAGTTTAAATTAGATTTTTTTTAGAAATCTTAATGTATCTTTGAAAATCCTTACCACGTCTTTGGTAAACTTAACTAGACTTTTATATATCTTGGGAAAAATCTAAATTTTTTTTTTTTTTTTTTTTTTTTGAGATCTTGATTAAATCCTGTTGAACTTATAACAAACTTGTAAAAACCTAGATCTTATGTATGGACTTTAAACATTTACTTTTAAACCTAGATTTCAAAATGAAAACACATGGAAAAGAAATATAGGTTGGGCTATCTGATTCATTTTTAAACTTGTAATAAACTTGTGAACTTATAATAAACCCTAAATCTTAAATTTTGGAATCCCGTAAATTAAATGTAATATATCATTATATTGTATATATGAGTTTCTTGTTTGATACGTATTCTTGCGCAAGCTATCGCGCGTCAACATTGATTTTCTCTCACTTATAATTTTGTACGTATATCTACGGACCACGAATTATTAACGACTTATACACGTTTGCTTTTAGTATTTTCACGTGGTATTATTTAGATAAGTTTGCATCTTTAAATGATGCGGTGGAACCCAAAATCAAGGTACTTATGATCCTATATTTTACATATGGGACCTGAGTCTCTTGATCCTAAGTTAATGACGATTTCCTCTCAAGACGTTATGGGACGTCTAAGAGTCAAATCTTAAGCCACCGGACCAGAAGTTTATTTATAATTTCGTATTAAGACGTTATGGGACGTCTGAAGACGAAGGTTATAAGCAAACGGGCTGTAAAGTATCTTAATAATATCTATTATCTTAGATATTATATTTATTCTAAATAATAAGCCTTGTCGGACATATTTAGGTAAGGTCGGCTATGAAATCCTTATTAAAACGAATTAGGACGCTTTTTCGTTTGAATAAAGAAATCATAGGTCACCGAATGGAGTTATAAATTTTACCTTACGTGGATGAGGACGCTTATCGATGTAAATAGAAATTTATAATCACATGAGCTTAGATATATTCGACATGACTCATAATTGATGTTATTTTATTTGTCCAGTTATGGAATGTAATCCTTTTTGACTCGCGAATTCCTCTAGTAATATCTTATCATTAAGATAACTTATATTGATGTCATTACATCCTCACCCAGAAACACAGGAAGATTCGTGTTCATATCTTTTAGATCAAAGCATTGTGCTTTTGACTTTTGGCTTATCCTTAACCCAAATACAACTTCCGCTGCATTCGACCCCATTCGGGGGTGTCCATTTCCGCTACATTTTAAACCCTTTTTGGGGTGCCGACTTCCGTTTCAATTGACCCCTTTGGGTGTCATAGAAAATAAATCTGTTTCATCTGCCACGAGGAAATGAAACCTCGATCATTCGAGGCGACGGTAACACAGACTTTATCGACACTAGACTTAGTGTAATTTCTTGTATCGAAGCCCGGAAATACTTGATAAGAGGATGCCTTATCTTCTAAGCAAACCCAAGCATAAAATACGTTCCTAACTCACCACGAGTGTAGTTTGTAGGGTTATGTTTATCACCCTCCAGAAAGAGATAACTGATGTCTCATACTTTTGGACAATCTTCTTCCTCTTCGGATCCAATTAGTTCGACAATACCATTGTCTAACAAGCCTTGAAATTAATGACTTCCTCCATTTAGAAGTCGAAATTTGTGCAAATTTTGAACCACCAACAGTAGATGCATGACCCTTTTAGCATCTCACCAGGGATGCACACTTCTTTATTCTTGGTCTCTTCTTTGATTTCCATCATTTGAAGTGCTTCTTCTCTAACGCAACTTATGCCCCAGCTCAGCCACAAATGAAGCAGATTCTTTGTAACTTCTTACCCAAATCACTATCAACAATAATCTTATCCATTTCACTAAGTGAAGCCTTGGAGTCAAACTAATGTTTGCTCTCTACAGGCTAGAAGTATATCGGGAAGCCCACTTAAATAAAAACCAAGACTTAAAACGAACTTTACCTATTTTATCCACTTTATAAACTTATTAGAACTCGAATATGATTTAATGAACCTTTTACTAATTCTTTTGGGCTAAAACTTGAATTTTAGAGCTACCGGACACTTATTTTGCCATTAGTGAAACATATTATAAGCCCTAGAATATTGAGACGAAATTTTTAAAACTTTAAGGGCTAAACGTAGACATTAACAAACTTGAAAGAATCCCTGGTTGATTTAACACAGATTAAAAATCCTAGAGGTTGATTTTGCCACTTTTGAAACTTATTTTGAGCCCAAAATTATTTTTCATTGGAAACTTTTCGTGCCCTAAGAGCCACATTACAATAATAGAAGGACCAAATGTGTAAATTATCAAAAACATAAAAGAGAAGTTACCTTGTGCATTATAATGTACTCACCGAAAGCATACGATCAATAACTACATTCTAAATATCACCTAGGAGTCTAAACCTGAGTCCACAAGATTACACATTCAAGAAAAAGTGTCCTCACTTGATCCCTGGACGAGTAACTTCAACTTAAGCTTTGAGGACAAAGCTAAAATAACGGGTAGGTGCTGTAAAACCCCAAAATTTGGGCTTTTGACACGTCACCGGCTTTATTATTATTATCGTTCATCATATAATATTTTTACGGATCACTTTCATAATACATCAACACAAGACTTATTGCGTACAAAAATCATGATTTTAGTATATAAAAATAGTGAAGTATTTTAACTAAGTATTATATACACACTTTTACCTTATTGACTCTGTCAACTGTTGTACCCTTTATTTTTGGGATCTATATAATTCCACTTTTATATGACTTAATATTAATCATATACCTTTGTCGTACCATCTTTCATATTTATTTTATATATATATGAACATTTAGTCATTTATTGACTACCTTGGCAATTGACTGGCTACTTGATTGAATAATAAAATTCATCACCTCAGTACATATTTGAAATAAAATTGTAACTTTACTTAATTAAATTATTAAGTACTTGGACTTGTTTTCTATATGTATATATTACATATATTTTATAATGGAAATAAACACCTAACACTTTAAAAACAATGTATATTATTTTACATTGTCACCTATTTACTTTAATAAAGTAAATTAATTTTAGTAATGTATTTAATAATACACTTTCACTAAGTTATCTAAAAGCTTCAACAAAAATACCTACAACTCAACAAATGCATACTATACTTACAAGGAACCATACAACTTGCTATACTTTCTTACACAAGCATACTATGCTATACTTACACAAATACATGCATAGCCATACTTTTCCTCACTTTTCTACAAAACCACTTACACACACCATACCCTTTTACTATAATTGGTCATTCTTGTCTCCCTTGGACCCAAAACACACGGCAACAACCTTGCAACTTAGGAAAGGAAAGTCAAATTCCATTTGAACATGTGTGTATATGGCAAGTGTATCCAATAAGAATCCATGCATATCTAAGCCAAATCCTCCAAAGATCCTTATGATCTTTCCTAGATCTCATGTCCCTATATATGTACTCCCCATCCGTGTATACTACACACATAAATCACAAACTCACCAATATCTCTCCCAAAACACTCTCAACCTACGGCTTATTATTTTTCTTCGACAAAAATCTTCAACCACCACTTATTTCTTCAATTCCTAGCCTCAAACTATGTCCCTTCCATCTTGTGTGCTAATCATTGACACTTCTACAACTACCTTGATCTTCAAGACAACAAGAACACCCTAAAAAGCTCAAGTATAAGCCACGGCTTGATTTTTGTTACAAGGTTTCACCATTGTTGAAACTTAGCTCTCATTCCTACTCATTCATTTGTTCATTCCTAGATCTATCTAAACAAGTAAGTAACCTAAAACTTATCTTTTCAATATACTTATTTTTCATACACATGAACATACACATGATTATTACTACAAAAACTTGTTGTTGAAACAAAAATATAAAACCCTAGATCTTATATAGGTCACGGCTTGATTTTTGTTGTAACTTAAAATGATGTAAAATCTTAACCACCATGAAGAACACATCACCATGATCTTGTTAAACATGAAAAATCATGAAAACCTAAATATGCATAATTTTAAGACGTGAAGTTTAAGCTTATATTTTACTTTTGGATAATCGTGTAATGCTTAAATATACCTAGAAACACTAGATCTATGATTATAGTTGCCTTAAAATGTTAAGCTCACTATTTATGCCTTATAAGATCTAGTTTTAAGCTCACTACAATAAGCTTGCCTAAATAAACCTCACTATTACTAAATAATGTTTATTTAAAACTTTTAGTGTCAAATTATAACTTTATAAAGTTTTGTGTTAAAAATATAGATCTACAAGTAATTTGGACTAAAATGTTAGATCTATGAAGTTTGGAGTTAAAATAGTAGATCTATAAATTTTTCGGATTAAAAATAGCAAATAAAATACTTTTGGGTTGGATTTGTAATTTTACAAAGTATAAGGATCTAAATGACAAGTATAGAAACTTATTTTTCCAAAAATATAAACTATAGGACCACTTTTGTAATTTGCCGAGAGTTGAGGGTGTGTTTTGAACACTATCCGAAACTTTAAGGTGATAAAAAGGACTTAAATGGAATTAATATGGCGTTAGGGAAATTTGTGTAAACTTTAGAAAACCTATGGATCTCCTTTACCTTTTTCCGAAACTTAATATAAACCCTAGGGACTATTTTTGCCATTAGCCGAAAGTTATACAAGCCCTAGGGGGCATTTGTGTAACTTAATAATAAACTTAAATATAGCCGAATGTTGAAGGACTAAAACTGCCAACTTGTGAAACTTTATTAAGCCCTAATTATATATATATTTTTATATTTAAAAAAAAAACGTAAAACTTAAATAATTATAAAAGTGCAACACTTGCTATATCGTTCCCAAAATTATAATTTAATTATACAAGACTCGGGAACGATGAATTAAATTAAAATGGTGTACATTTTATAAGCACTATTTATATTTGAGATATAAATAAAATATGATTAACTTATAAAAATAAGTATATTAATTATATTTATTTTCTATCACTTTAAATATAAATAAAACTTTATTTATATTTAAACAACTATACGAACGACACAAGTACAAGAATATTAATTAAACTGGGTAATTAATTCAATGATATTATTTATCGTATACTTAAAATAAATAAATACTATTAGAACTTGTTCAACGATGAACCAAAATACAAATATCATAATAAAATGCTTAAAACCAGTATAAGCATGCACAGATTTATTCTGAAACTTTTATGCATTATGTTATGCATTTACTGAGACCTTATAATTAATTAGGTCGTTGATTGTATCGTGAGCATCCTTATCATATTTATCTACTGACTTATTGCTGTACTACTGAGGTGAGTTCATAGCCTCGCATTTCACTACTATTTATGTTTTTACTATCCCGCGAGGGGGAGACATGCTATAACTTGTTTTGACTATATGATTTTTATATCGTGAGATCGTGGCCCTACACTTATACTTAATAAATTGTTGATCGAGGAAACGCAAATTGAACTGTTACCCTTAATTACGATTGCCTATTGTAGATGAACAGCATGACCCGTGCATCCGAAACTGTTAGAATTATTGAATTACCTGAATGTTATAAATAGATCTATTTGGGATTGACCGTCCCCATCTGGGTGAGTCATGCTCACTGTGCCTCGGCCGGGACAACAGATGTTTCACATTTAAGAACTTATTTTTGTTATGGGTGCCTTGATAATGATAAGGCGAAGGGTCCTCATCTGTCGAGGACTTAACTGTCAAGTCTCAGTTTCGGGCAATATGGGAATGTAATTACCTTATAGTATTTGGCTTTGTGCGATACTATGTTTGTGATGTTTGCGATTCTAAACTTGACCTTTTATTATTTGGTACATTAATACATGGAACATACTGATATACCTGAACTTGATTATTATCAAACCTTATGAAATACTATATGGGATATTTGCGATCCTACACTTGATTTTTATATCAAACTTTGTGCAACACTATGTAGGACAATATACAGTCCTGAACTATGATTTTACAAACCTTTATGAACTCACCAACTTTATGTTGACTGTTTTAAGCATGTTTTTCTCAGGAAATTAAGCTGGATTATTTGAGCATGGACTGAGCATCATTTAGGAGCATCATAATAATTGGGGGATCTGTTTTCACTAGGATATTTGTAACAACTGATATTTAACACTTCAACTGATTGTACTAAAACCATATTTGTATCAATTGTATTTCAAATCATATAATTATGATCAATGCTTTGTATGCCATTTGTTCTGTGATCCACCTACTGACACCCAATTACTATTCCGCTGCAAACCTGATTTGGGGGTGTCACAGCACAACCGCGGAGCCTTTAGGTTTAGCTACATGATTCTTTTTATTCAAAACAGAAATAACATTCCTAGGATGGGCTTCTACTTTCTTCTTCTCTTGACTACTAGATGGGGGCAAGATCCTATCATTCTTTTTGTTTCTTTTAAGCTTAGATCTTTGAGCCTTGGTAGTGGTGATTACTCCTGTAGAAGGCAACACGGGAATATTAAAAGCTGGTTTTGATTCCGCCTTATCTTTGGCGACCGAAGTTTGAGATGGTTTAGTCCTAGGGCCCTTGTTAAGTGGTGTGACGGCTATAAGGTTCCTTTTGATTGCACTAGAGGACGATGCTGAGACAGTGGCTGCGTTATCCACAACATTCTTACCTTTTAGGGTACGAAGTGTTTCCTTTAACTCAGCCAAAGCCAGATTTTATCACAAATTTGTTCCCTCAAATCAGATATTTCCACCGACTTTTGATTCAATTGTTCAATCAAAGATTGATTCTGTGCAGTGGTATTAGCACATGCGGGCTTTACTGAATCGAAGAGTTGTGTATTTTTCTGTTTTAAGTTATCAACTTTGGACAAAATCTTGGAAACTCGATTATCTAGATAAAGTTTAAAATTCTCAGTGGCCTCAAGTACGTTCACACAGTTAAGCTCCTTAGATTTCTCTATGTCTATCGGCAAAGACGTAGCAACCTTGTCACTTGGCTGACGCTGTTTTGATTGTAAATTCAATCGAAAATTCTTTTCAAAGTTTGCATCATCGATATTAACACCTTCGAATGACGTTTCAAAGATTTCTTGAATAAATTGTTGTTTGCATTCAAGTTAAATACAATGTGTTTGAACCTCATCAAAACGTTTTGAAAGCGAAGAATATGAATCTTGAAGCTTTAAAAATTCAGCGTCAGATTCGTGACAAGTACTATATACCACATTATCCACAGATTCAACATTATGCACAATAGAATCATTATCAACACTTTTATTCACACAGACGGAAACTATATCATGAGACATCACTTGCTTCAGAAGTTGATCATTTTGGCGTGAAACTCGTTCTATTTCAAGTAAACTGTTTTCATAAGCATCATCCATTTCATTGAAAACACGTTTAACTTCTTCTATTTCCAAATGCAAATCTTGATCAAGATTACTAAGACAAGCTTTAACATTCTTTACAAGCGGAACAATTTCGTCTCGGAACGCAGCTCTAGTATGCTCAAAGTTCCATTCACCTTCTGTTATGGCCGAAGCCGTCGTACGTTCCAAAATGACCTTGTCAAAGTCGGCTAAGTGTTGGTGTACCGCATTTAAGTTAACGGACGCCTTACTTACCGGTGGAAGTAACTTCGTTAAATCCGTTTTGACAAGTGTAGGAGACGTACTAGGAGGGTTTTCATTTGACAAACTTTGGGGCACAAGAACTGTCAATTCAGCTAATTCCTTTTGTAAGCGAATGCGGGTCTTTTTAGACAATTGTTCTTTGTTATATTGATCATAATCAATCGTATGGAATTTTGAAAGCATTTTAGAATGAGTTTCTTCCGCAAGTGACTGTGTCTCCTCAGTACTACGAACAAAAGGTGCTTCTTTCGATTTGCCAATTATGGTCATATCATAAAGACTGGGAATATATTCCTGAGCTTGTTTTGCATAACCGGGATTAGGTGGTAAATCTTGAAGACGCTTAAGTTCGAGTTCTTTAAATGATTTAGTTAAAAGATGAACCTTTTTTGTGGAAGGGTATTGTTTTAAAAGCTGTTGTTCTTTGAATTTAAGAAGTTTGGTAGCATTAATTTCCGATTCAGACTTTTTAGACTTGAGAGTTTCGAAATCCATTTTAAGTTTCTGAAAATCATTGACAACCGACTCTTTTGCTTTTAATTCATTGGAAAGATTAGCTTTCAATGATTCTATTTCTTTCAAGTGTTCAATCTTTTCAAAACGAAATTGGTCAACTTCAGAATAAGTTATTTATTCAGCTTGAGGGATCATTTCAAAAGCTTTGACCTTTTCTTTATGCAACGCAAGCTCAGCAGTTAGGGTGGAATTTGTATCTACGGATTGTCTGAGGGCCATATGCATTTGATCAATAATATGTTTAGGCACCATGACCAAATCATGTTGAGCATAAGATTCCATACCCGTCGTAGCATTTGGTTGAGGTTCACTCAAATGTGTAGGATTGGGTACCACATCATTTGAGTTACTAGTTCCTGAATGCTGTTCGAGGTTGTCATTTTCATGCCCAACTTGATGTGGGTTATCATCATTACCAAGATTGGTTGTGGTGGGTACCTCACTGACGACATCAGAACCGTAGTGAGAGAGATTAGCAACGAGAGCAGCTTGGGCAGAGTGAATGTCATCACAATCCCAATCATATGCGTCAAGATCATCAGCTTGATAAGCTGCATTAGAAGTGGAAATGACTGCAATGCCTTCAGTATCTGCTGCCCCTGGGTATGCAAGAAATGCTAACTCCTCTGAATCCAAAATCTTTCCCTTAGACTGAGTATCGACAAAATACATCTTCTCACGAAACCATGCATCATCCCTTCTCCTTTTCGACTGAGTGCATTGCCTAGCCATATGAACTTGTCCTCGGAAATTGTAGCAAGTCACAACCTTTTGAGGACCAATGGGGCTTCCATTTCCATTAGCTTGAGAATTCACAGCTTGAGCATTCACAGTCCTTGTAGGAGGTCCATATGAATTTTGCCTTCCCTGGATAGGTTGTACTGTTACTTGACCATCTTGAATAGTAGCTGCTTGTCGAGGATTTGAAGAGGTGCGGAGCTGATTGTTTGTTGGTGGAAATCCTCTAGTTGCAACAAGTTTTGACAAGTAGGCACTGAGATGGTTTAGAACATCAGCTGGCGTATCATTTGGAGTAAAGACCAGTGCTTGGATTGGTGGAAGTTCATTAGAGTAGAAAGCTTGTGTTGGTTGTGCTTCTATTGGAAAATATCCTTGCTGAGGAGTATAGCCCATTGGAGAAGTGTTGGCTTGTGATGGTGATGTCTGATATGGTGGTTGCTGTGGAAAAGATTGTTGATGAACACTTTGTTGAAATGCTTGTTGTGGCATCATTGGTGGTTGATAAGATGGTTGTTGTGGTTGCTGATAGGTGTGTGGTGGTGGCTGTTGCAAGTATGATGGTTGTTGATAAGTATAAGCCATGTTTTGTTGAGAAGCATACATGGCAAGTGGATCATGAACTTGAGGTTTAGACAACCGAGCCTTGATCACATGGCATTCGTGTTGTTGAAGAAAAGCTTGAAGTTGATCCACATTGGTGTTATGCAAGTCCTTAGTTTAACATCTGTCACGTACTTTTTCCATTCTGAAGGAAGAGTGTTCAAATACTTGTTGTTCATTTGAAACGTAGGAATTGCCATGCCATAGATATTGAGTTCATTCAACAAAAGGGTAATCTCAGATAGTAATCATTGAGAGTCTCCCCTGGCACATAGGCAAACTTATCAAAAGTATCATAAAGCTTACACTCTCGTTCTTGTTTAGTTAACGAGGTGCCTTGCATTAGAACACGAATTCTATCCCATAACTCTTTGGCAACTTTATGTTTGCTGACGAGTTTGTAGACATCTGGAGGAAGGGCTTGGAGAATGATATTTGTAGCTTGTTTATCACACTTGTCTTGTATCTTAGCATCTCTAGTTAGTTCACCCGTTGTGCGAGGGCGAGTAACAGCACCTTCTGTCACAGTACCATACACCAATGGTCCATTGAGCACCGATGCCCAAATAAGATGTCCATTCTCCTTGTTCAACATATAAAGTTCCATTCGGGAAGCCAATTCCTCATACATAGTCTTCACCAACATTGGTGGACGATTATCCGTACCCGAGAGGATTGACTTATCCGTGAGAGATGTGTACTCCATTTCAATAAGTTAAGATTTACAAAGTTTATCGGTCAATGAAAGAAAGTAAATTATTTGTTGTTGTGTGTTAAAGACGAGAAATAATGTTGAAATACCCTAAATTATGTCCTCGGTAAACCAAAAAATCCAAGTCAAAATTGCACACGATGTTAAAAATTTTCAAAAACACGTTTTTGAAAAAATGTTGGATCGCAAAACCTGATCGCAGTGGTGATCGTACTCAGATCGTACTCACTATGATCGTACTCAGATCGTAGTGATCGCACTCACCATGATCGTACTCTGATCGTATTGGCGATCGCACTCACTATGATCGTACTATGATCGTACTTGGATCGCACTCGTTTGATCGTACCCAAATATCGTACTCAGATCGCACTTGTGATCGTACCCAACGATCGTACTTGGATCGCACTCGTTTGATCGTACCCAACGATCATACTCAGATCGCACTCGTGATCGTACTCAACGATCGCAATGTGTGATCGTACTCGTGATCGCAACGAGTGATCGTACTCGTGATCGCAACGAGTGATCGTATTATGTGATCGTGCTATTGGATCGCAAGTAGAAACCCCAGGTTTATGCGATCACAATACACAGATCGTACTATGAATCCCACTTTTCTCGGACAGTACAATAACACAAACAATTCGAGATTCTAAGCCAAAAAATGAATCAAACACCCAAAATTTTTGTGTTTTTAACCCAAATAACAATACCAAAACACTAAAACAAGTAACAAGATGAAGTATAACAAGATTAACTCATAAAAACACAAAAAAAAAATTGGTTCGTGTGATATTGGATCAAAAATGGCGAGAGAATCAAGAAGACAAATACAAAAACCAAACAATCATCCCATGGCTCTTGATACCATTTGTAGGATATGTAAATCTTGCTTATGTTTTAGTGAGAGAAAGAGATAGAGAGATGGTGGATTTCACACAATTCTAGAGAGAGAAAATGAAGAAACTATGTGTAAAATTATGGACACCACTACCCTTTCCATCAAAGTAGAGGGTTTATATACCCAAGCCCTTATCATGGGCTTGGGCTTACATTTGGGTCGGCCTACACATGTTGTAGGCTAGGCTTGGTCTTGTTTGTTAAATAAAGATAAATATCTAAACTACAAGCTATTACATGGACTATTGTTGGAGTGACCGATCCTTCTTAATACGTAAAACGTATTTCCAACATATCAGAGAAAAAAAAGCCTGGTGTAGACTCTAAAATAACAATGTAGTAGAAAAAAAGACAAAAATGTATTGAAAAACAAATGGTATGCCAATTTAAGTTACATTGGGATGCTTTAAACATAAAGTAAGAAACAATATGAAGTAGTAACATAGTTTGTTGCTAAGCTTTAGTGTCTTCAACTTTGACGCTGATACGTTGAACTTTAGCAAAATCGGATATGTCAACAACTAGGGCTCCTACTTTTGGGGCAAAACGTGGCCTTCGTCTTCACTTGAGAGAAATCGTAGTTAGGTAAAGTAATGGAGCGTTTTATCTCTGACTTGTTGTTGAAGGTGCGTCCAGAGACGACCAGCTCTCGACTGTTTTTTATTTCAGCATCGTAGATAACCTTGAATCCGGAAAACATGTACTTGAGATAATACTTTGTGATGTCAATCATATGGACATGTTTCCTTTTATAGTACCATTCTTTAATCACTTTACCAAACATCTCAAAGGTAAACATACCAGGTTGTTGTCACCCATGTATTTTATCGACCAACCATGGCTACAAACCCAACGTCACACACCTGTGGCTATCGTTGCACACATGTGTTCCCAAATATATGGATACCCTTCGAGGGAAGAGGGGGCAGTTTGAAATGTTTAAGCTGTTGTGAACACTCTAAACATCTCAAATTGCAGCATGCTTCCCTTGAAGGTTATCCATATATTTAGGAGCGCGAAAATTATGATGGTACAATGTAGTGGCTTAGAGCTGAAAATGTGTTACCAGCGATTCAAGCCTGTAAAACCCGCATGTTTTTACCATGAACAGTACACTTAGTAAACGTACGTACATATAAAAACTTTCCTTTTATAGCATGAACACGTGTCACGATTATTAATTACAGAAGTTATGTACGTATTATTACACGACAAGTATTAAGTACGTGGTAGTACACGATAATTATTAACAATAATAATTATAACCACGAACATGAAATCATGAACGTAAAAATCACGAACACGTAATTACGTACTTAATTAATATAATACGATTAAGATCGTTACGTACAAGTATTTATATAAAACACGAACAATTAAGTATAACACAACACGAACATACGAACACGTAAATTATAACACGGGAAAAACTTCGGGTTTTTCCCTTGTGGGACCTACATGCCGCGGCACCAAAGAGACAAAAGGGCCAAGCCCAACTTGATTTTTAGTAAAATAAAGAAAAAGGAAAAACATTCTTTTCATTCACAGAGTTTTTCAAGAAAAATAAAAACCCTAGCCTCCTTGTTTGTCTCCTTTGTCCGCCGGCATCACCAACACCACAAGGGGTGTTTGATTTGATTTTTGGTTGATTTATTCAAGCATCGTGTTCATGTTATTAACCTCCATTCGTTACACGCATTCGGTAATCCGTTATCCCTTTTTATTTTAATTCTTTTTATTTAATTATGAACACATGAACATGGGATTAAATAAACAAGTAATTAAAAACATGTCATGTAATCATGGGGGTAAAATTAAGGGATGTTTTCGGGTTAGTTTGCTCCGCCGACACCCAACCGAGATCCCCATGGCTCTCGGCGTGTCTTGGTTCGCACCACCAACCGAGACCTCGTGTTTTGGTGGTGTTGGTCTCGGTCGGCAGCAGGGACAAGGGACCCCGACTCGCATCGGGGTGGCCTTGTGGTTCGATTGGGGTCTCGGCAGCAAGCAGCCACCACCACCAGCACACAGCCGGTGGCGGTTTTGGGTCAAGCAGGGGGAACCGCGGCGGCAACAAGGGGAACCACCGGCACACAGCCGGTGGGAACCTGTTGTGGTCAGCGGCTAGCCGAGAGGAACCACCGGCAACAGGCGGTGGTGTGATTACTCTAGCAGTGGCAACCGGCCGAGCCGGTTTGCCACTGTTAAGGGTGTGGTTGGTTGGTCCGCTTCAAGGGTTTATTCGGTCCGGTTCACGACATGTCTAAATTAAATTCATGGGTTCGGTTCATGACTGAAATTGTACAAGTATTTTATTTTTACAAGATATATTATTTAACAAGATATTAAATTAATTAATAACATGACTTATAATTAATTTAATTAATCATGAACTTAGGTTAATATTATTTATAAAATAATACATGTTTTAACCTAAATATTTATTTATTTAATTTAGACAATAGTATTAATTAATTATTAAGACATGTAATATAATTAATTAATAATCATGACTTAGGTTATAATTAATATAATATTAATACATGTTTAACCTAAGTATTTTATACACATTAATTCAATTAAATCATGCTTATATTTAATTAAATTATATAGCCTATAATTTATTTAATTAACATGATATTATCAATAAACTATACAAATAATCACATGACTTATGATATTTAACCAGTAAACTTAAGCTTATGTTATTAGCTTATTAATCCAGCTTATTTCTAAATATGGAAACTTTTTAATTCTGGAAACTTACTATTTTTGGAAACTTTCTATTTTAGATACTGATATATTTTAAGAAGTTAACCTATTTTTGGAAACTTTCTATTTTAGGAAAGCTTCTATTTTTAGAAAGTTACTTATTATTACACAACAAGTATAATAATACAAGTAATACTTAATCAGGATACATAGAATATATATGATAAACACAGTATAAGATTAAAAGCAGTAAAACAAGACAAGAACATATAAAACAAGCTAAGACACGATATAATTAGTTAAGTACTCAGTAAACAGAATACTTATACATGTACCCTATTTTATGTAGCATTAGTGAGATCGAAGTAGGACTTTCATTCTTTCGTCTTCTTCGTTCACTGGACATAAGGTACGGATTTCCCGTCCCTTTAATATGGACATTCTTTCCTTATTAGGATTTTCCGTTTGCAGCCAACTGTTTTCCCAGTATTGTTTTATATGTTTGATTACTTATGTTAGTTTAAGAGCCTTAGCCATATACATACATGACCAGTGTCACCTAGTTATGGAGGTACCATAACCATAACACTAGAGGCGCCAGTGTTATGACTTCCCATGGCGAAGTGATTGCTCGTGGCGTCGCTTTTTCAGCTTTGGCCATTATATTATATTATCATGTGGGGCGTATGGGTGCATCCTATTTACATGTTTACTAGTATTATCAGAGTGAATGTGATGTGTGCCTTGCATCCTTCACTAGGAGTTGATCCCTCCTACCTAGACGAATTAATTAGAGGCAACCCCTCTAATTACATGACGAGGTCTTGCCTCCAAGTATTCATGCACGGTGGAACCTCATGACCTATATGGGCTATTTGGCTAATTAATGCATTTTTCATAGAAACGTAAGTCTTTTCAAACTATAAAACCAGATTTATGAACATGATTCCAGATTGCTTAGAACTTATATTATTCCGTTGCTATTAGTCTTTATGCTTACGTTATTCCATGCTATGCTTGTATATCCATGAACTGAGCGTTATGCTCAGCCGTTTTCCTTTCATGTTCCCAAACGGCAGGTACTCAAGGGCGTTCGTAGATTTTAAGCGTACGTGCATACGGATTGAAAGCTATCTAGCCTTCTCTACTTTATGCATTTCATCATACATTTTGCTACTTGTTTCTTTGGACATTGTTTAGTCCTTTTCCTTTACAGTACTAATGTTTGTGTATGATGAGCTTATACTTGGGGTACCGATGTTTGTTTCCGGTATTTCCTTTCATGGTTATTTAAATGTTTTTAAGACATTTACCTTGTATGCTTTGATGACACGCCATAATCACGCGTGACATTCCATTTACCAAAATGGGGTGTTACAATTATGGTATCAGAGCCAAGGTTTCGACCTGTAGGCTCTCAAAACATGACCTGTGATTAGTGGGTAGTCACTATGGTCTTCCTAGAACTGACAGTCGGTTTTCATGCATTCATTGTATTCATGCGTTCATGTCATATGTCATTGTTTCAGGTTTATGACTAAGTAATGGTTGGTACAGGACTGGCCCTATTTAGTCGCATGTGCTTTTATCGAAACTTTTAACTTTGGGACCGATCCATAGGCGTCCCCTCGTCATGTCTTTTGTTTTGGGTGAACTGACCATAGGCGTTTACCCTCGCGTATATAAAAGTTTTTATAAACTTCATCATGCATTCATACATCGTTTTCATGCATAAAATTTTTCTCATGATTTATTAACATAGTTTTTTTTTTTATGTATATATGTTATGTTTTATCAGTTTAATCATACATTTTGTTATACTGTCAGATGGTTCTCACACACGAGCAGGAACAACTCAATGCAGCAGTCCAAGCTGCGATGCAGGCTCTGCTTCCTCAATTGAGGAACGATATCAGGGATGAGGCGCAAGCTGCCAACAATCAGCACCATCACCAGCATCCTAATCCTCCTCCTCCAGCAACACTAGTCACATGGCTGGAGAGATTCAACAAGCAATGTTCTCGATCCTTCGAGAGAACTGACAGCCCCAGTGAGGCTAAAAGTTGTTTAGCCCATATCAAGAAGATATTTGATGCAACGGTCTGCGACCCCGTCTTCAAGCCGAGGTTGGCTTGTTACATGTTCAAAGGTGATGTACTGGGATGGTGGAAGGCAGTGAAGCAGTCTGAGGGGGGTGAAATTAGGTGGCTGGCTTGACTTGGGCTTAGTTCAGGGACTTAGTGATGGGACAGTTCTTCCCCAAGGCTGAGCAAGACAAGTTGAAGAAGGAGTACCACGGGATCAGGCAGAGAGCTGGGGAGAACAGCAACGAGTTCATGCAACGCTTTCTTCGTTTGGCTGGTTTTCTTGGCGCAGCAGTAGGTACTGCCTAAGAGCAAGCATACCACTTTCGTTGGGCTCTTCGTACATCGGTCGCCAATAACTTGGTGTGTGCTACCTTCAACACGGTGGTACAAGTAGCCGATGCAGCACGTAAACTGGAGATGCTGCAGGAGAGAGAGGAATTCGATGAAGTAGAGAGACCCGAGAAGAGGTATTTATTCGTCACTCAATGGTGACCATTTCAAATTCATTAAGTACTATCCAAATAACCATCTTTCTCTTTAAACTGCATCTTTTAGTCAAAAGACTGGGGACCGGTCTCAACCGCCTACTCAACAACATCATACTCAGCCCAAGGGTAACGGTCAGACTCAATACCGTTCTGCTACAGGTAGGCGTGGCGGTAATGATAATTACCGTAACAACGCTGGAATCTCCAACAACAACAGGTCCTTATACTTACTCATTCTTATGTTACACGTTTATGATTCATAATTCTGATACTTTAGCATCTTCTACCAGGAATCATGGTAACGGAAGGGAGCAGGACCGAAGAGGTTCACAATCTAACCGTACAACAATCACTGGTATTACGACTTATGATTTTCCTCATTGTCCTTTTGTACCTATAAACCATGTCTCATGTGTACTTTTTCGGACAAGCTCCCAGCCAGCAAGGGCACATGCTGGAGGGTATACTTACCCTCTCTACACTACCTGCAACCGCAGGCACCCAGGTCCATGTCGCCGCGACAATGATGCTTGCTTCAAGTGTGGCCTTACTGGTTATCCAATGAAGGACTGCTGCAAGGGCGAGATGGAGGGCACATCTGGACATGCCGATTCCAAGCCACCTCCTACTAGTGGGTGGGTGTACACGACTTCGCGTGATCAGGCCAACAAGTCTATAGGCACCATCACTGGAATCTTGTATATGTATGGTCAAGTTGCATGTGTTTTATTTGACACGGGTGCTACTCACTCGATCATTTCTACTGCTTATGCCAAGAATGTTAGGATATCCCCTATGTCATTAGAGAATGTATTAAACATTTCCATGCCTTTAAGAGACTTTGTACGCATAACCCATTGGTACAAGAGCCTTCCCCTAGAGTTTGACGACAAGATTCGTTCTGTTGACGCACTTCCATTGGATATGTGTGACTTTGACATGATATTAGGCATAGACTGGCTATCCAAACATCATGCCACCATTGACTGTCATACATATCGGGTCATTTTCGGTGATGTAAATACACCAGAGTACATTCACAACGGGTTCGTACCTGGAAGGTCTGTACAAATAATTTCAACCTTACAAGCACGTGTACTATTGTCACATGGTTGTGAGGGCTATCTTGCGATTGTTCATGATTTGGAGGTTGAATCCCCATCCATCTAGAATCAGCCGATCGTGTTAGAATTCCCAGACGTGTTTCCAGAAGAACTCCCGGGCATACCACCTGCTCGTGAAGTGGAGTTTAATATTAAGCTCATCCTGGGAGCTGAGCCAATTTCCAAGGCTCCTTATCGCATGGCTCCCATAGAGATGAAGGAGTTAAAGGAACAACTGCAGGAACTGTTAGAACGCGGTTTCATTCGACCTAGTGCTTCTCCATGGGGCGCACCTGTTCTGTTCGCAAAGAAGAAGGACACCAGTATACGTCTGTGCATAGATTATCGTGAGCTCAACAAGATCACCATCAGGAATAGATACCCGTTGCCACGCATTGATGACTTGTTTGACCAACTCCAAGGGGCTAAACATTTCTCCAAGATTGATCTAAGTTCGGGCTATCATCAGTTACGGGTTAAAGAGCAGTACATCGCCAAGACTGCTTTCCGTCCACGCTATGGGCACTACGAATTTGTAGTCATGCCTTTTGGCCTTACCAATGCTCCAGCTGTTTTCATGGACTTGATGAACCGTATCTTCCATGAGTTCCTGAACAAGTTCGTCATTGTCTTCATTGACGACATTCTGATTTTCTCTAAGTCAAAAGAGGAACACGAGGACCATCTTCGTACTGTACTACAGATACTTCGCCAGAAGCAGTTGTATGCCAAATTCTCCAAGTGTGAGTTATGGTTAGACAAGGTGGCGTTCCTAGGCCATATTGTATCAGCCGAAGGAATTACCATGGATCCAGCAAAGGGTGAGGCTATTACCAAGTGGGCAAGACCTACATCAATGACCGAAGTTCGCAGTTTCCTAGGCTTAGATGGTTACTACCGTAGGTTCATAGAGAACTTTTCCCGTTTAGCACTGCCATTGACCAAACCGATGCGGAAAGGGGAGAAATTCGTCTGGACTGAAGAAGGAGAAAAGAGCTTTAAAGACCTAAAGCAGAAGTTAGTATCTGCACCGATTCTTACTCTCCCATCTAGTACAAGTTGATTTCAAATCTACAGTGATGCTTCGGGGAAGGAACTTGGCTGTGTTCTCATGCAACATGGGAAAGTGATTGTGTACGTGATGTGATCGTGATAGTATAGTGATAATTAGATACGTTATAGGGTAAATTAGAAAATTACCTTTAGGAAAAAGTAATAGTCTAAAATTACCAAAGACGGATTCAATTAAACACGTTTGTGAACCAAGTTCGTTGTACACGAAGATCGAGTGAATTTGAGACGTTTTGTATCGATTTGGACAATTGATTCGAATTGGTTGTCGGTTTTTAAACTAATATTAATCCTACAAATTTTAAAACTATTTAATTTTATCCTAAAGTGCATGAATCGTAAACCCCCAAATTTATTAAATCTAAACACAATTACTTAAAATTTAAAACTATTTAAAAATCTATAAAAAATTAATCTATTTAATTAAAATAACTTTAACACTATTTTAAAAAAAATCTAATTAAACTTTTAAAATTAATAAAAACATTTTTATTTTTATTTTTATTTCATTTACTATTTAAAAACTAATTTAATTGAAACTTTAAAAAAAATAAACTTTTTATAAAATAATAAAAACGTTTAAAAAGTAAATTTATCAAAAGAAAGTAAATTCTATAGAAAACGTTTAAGACTTTAAACTGCCAGCTAAATTACAACGCTATTATAACAACTTTTACAGAAATTAAACACAAAAGAGCAAGTAGCTCAGTTGGTTAAAGCGTGTGGCCCATGACCAGGAGGTCATGGGTTCGAGTCCTGATGGAGACATTATTTTGATTATATATTTTTTTTGACAGTAACAAGAAAAGATTAGTCACAGGAGTGACTTTTTTCACAAATTCAATGAAAAGCTGATAAGGATATCAGCTTATGAGCTTATCATATCAATGGAATCTGATAGCTTATAGCTTAAACAATAATTCAGCAAGAACACAAAGCAGCCAAACAAACAATAATTCAACAAGATAATTAAATCAGCACATCTAAGAACACAACTAATGCAGAAACATAGAATAACTGCAACAAACATTCAGTAAAAGCCTTCAAACAAATGCCAATATCAGATATTCAGATTCAACAATATAACCCCAATCTTATCAGCTTAAAATAAGAGCAAATATAGCAAATGACTAATAAAGCAATCTTAATTCCAAACCAATAATATCATATTAGTTTACTAATCATTCAACATTATCAGTAGAAAACAAATAAAAAAACAGTAGACTAAAACGTTGTCTAATCCAAGCAGCATATGAATCCTACTGCTAGAAACAGATTAATAAACTCAGACTCTAAAGTCTAAAGCCAAATAAAACCTAACTTAGATTACAAGCAAAGCATTACTATCAGACCTAACACATTCTAACTATAGCAATCCATTTAAATAAAGTTCGAACAAGATAACCTCTAAAGTACCAGCAAAATCAATAACTCTAACAGCCACAGACACTATAACTCCATATATTAGTGAAATTAAAAGGCAACTGGCAGGCCAGATCAGAACACTACAACTACCTTAAACAAACTTCATTTAAATCACAGATAAACAATTCATGACTCACATATAACCTACAATTATATCTTAAAACTTAACAGTCAAACAAAATACTGAACCGTAAACAATAACAAGCAGATAAATCAATCCATCAGACTTAATACTAAAACCAATCCTATATTAAACAGTTACTCACTAAACAGATTAATCCAAACACATTTTAGTAAAACATATGAACAACATAAAATAAAAAGTACGTAAAACCTTTTGAAGAGTTCCTTTGAGAAGAAGGATGGCGCCGAGCCTCCTTATGACCTTATTTCGACACCAAATGAACCACCATTCACCATTCGAACACCACCGTTATTAATCTCGAATAGTACTTTATTTATCCAATAGGGATAAATTGATTCCAAATTCACTTTTATTAGTCAATCAAAGCTATTTAATTAACTTTAATCAATTAATATTCATATAATGTCAAAAATAGATTATAACAAGAATAATCAACAAAAGCAGTAAATTAATAAAAACTTTTGAAACTCAAATCCACTTTCATTAATCTCAGTAAAAGAGTACAAAGCTATTAAAAAGAAAATACAAATTATTCTAAACCTATTTTAACATTATAACTCTAAAGAGAAAAATTGGAATACGATTACAATATTTTTGTGGGTTTTTATAGGCAAACCCAAGGCCTGCTGATGAAGGTTTGTTGAAAGGAATCTCAAATCTTGGCCGTTGATTTCTTCCTCTTCTCTTTCATCCTTGATCTTGTGGCTGAAAATAGCACACTAGCACACGGATTGCCAACGTGGCAATCAAGTGTGCTAGTTGTGCTTCTTTGAAGCTGACTTGTCGTCTCTTTATTGGAGGATTGAGGGGAAGTGATGTGGCTAAACCAATCCAAAGCTGCCACGCAATTGATTCCCCTCATACTCTCTTCCTTAAAACTTGGGGATTTATTATCCCCTCGTGTGAATTACACGTACAAACCAAAACCCCCAATTTATTTGTGTTGATTTATTTGCTAGGGTTTTGATAAATAGTGAGTGGATGTTACACGTTATGGGGAGAGGAAGATAAAACTTAGGAAGTATCGAAGTATTTTATTTGTGGTTGAAAAGAGAAAACGTGTGTGTGAAAATGACTGAAAAGTTGTGGGTATTTGACCAAGTAATGTGTTTAATAAACACAAATCGTTTCAACTGTATTATTTGACCTAATGGGCTTTAAACCCACACTCCACCAACGTCACATCCTTCTTGGCCTTTTTACTTAAAATTGGACCCAAACCCCAATCTTTCGTTTGTTTCTTTTGAGTGAATGTCCTTTTGGCACAAATTTGCCCAATCCGTCTTAATGTAAATATTCATGGGCCAATTTTTGGGTTTTAAGCAAATGATAAACCATTGTTGAATTTCAATTGGGCTTTTGAGCCCATATTCCCAAATGTGGGCCCCACTTGTTGTCAAACATGATAAATCCGTGAATAAAAGACTTGTTATCGGCTTTGTTAATCTTTTCATCAATCTCGTGTCGTTCTTGTCGGTTTTCATGAACTTGGTACCTACACACATCAAACAACAAAACACGCATATACAAGGCAATAATCATGATATTAATGCATTTATTGATTGTTTTTAGATACAACTGATATGAGTATTTAAGCTCATATCAGTACGCTTCACGGCAGCTTAAGCCTTATGAGGAGAATTACCATACGCATGACTTAGAACTTGCAGCAGTCGTGTTTGCATTGAAGATATGGAGGCACTACTTGTATGGAGAATCATGTGATATCTTCACAAATCACAAGAGCCTGAAATACATATTCACTCAACGTGAACTGAATATGAGACAGAGAAGATGGTTAGAGCTGTTGAAGGATTATGACATTTATCTGCAGTATCATCCCTGCAAGGCGAATGTAGTGGCAGATGCACTTAGTAGAGAGTCTGGTATGATCAATGGCATTAAGATTGAGGAAGAGATTATAAGAGACTTGGAGCGACTATACATTAAGATCATGGTACGTGGACAACAAGGTCACTGGGCTAATCTTAGAGTAGAACCTGAGTTACTTTCTAGGATTAAGAAAGCTCAGAAGTATGATGGTAAAATTTGGGCGATTATTCAGAACTTGGATCAGCAAACGAAGTTTCGGTTGGATGACGATGGTATCTTATGGCAGGGCACCAGACTTTGTGTTCCTGATGATCTTACTCTTAAGGAAGCGTTATTAGCTGAAGCTCATAGCTCCCCATTCTCCATTCATCCTGGTTCAACCAAGATGTACCACGACATCAAGCAATACTTTTGGTGGAGTGGTATGAAACAGGATGTTGCTACTTATGTCTCAAAATGTCTTACCTGCTAGCAGGTTAAGATCGAGCATAAACGGTCTAGTGGTCTACTACAACCCTTAGACATTCCAGAGTGGAAGTGGGATAAGATCACTATGGATTTTGTTACCGGTCTTCCACAAACAAGGAGGAGGCATGATGCGATTTGGGTTATCGTTGATCGACTTACTAAGTCAACTCATTTCTTACCGATCCACAAGGATGATCCGGTCAGCAAACTCGCCGATACTTACAAGAAGGAGATCATGAGACTTCATGGTGCTCCATCCGGTATCGTCTCCGACAGAGATCCTCGGTTCACTTCGCGATTTTGGAAGAGTCTGCAGAAAGCTTGGGGTACAAAACTTAAGCTTAGCACGGCTTTTCATCCTCAAACAGACAGACAATCGGAGCAAACTATTTAGACATTGGAAGACATGTTCCGAGCATGTGCATTGGAGTGGACAGGAGATTGGGATGATTATATATGTTTAGTAGAGTTTGCGTACAACAACAGTTGGCACGCCAGCATTAAGTGTGCACCATTCGAGATGTTGTATGGCAGAAAGTGTCGCGCCCCAATCTGCTGGGATCAGGTTGGTGAGCGAACACTTGAAGGACCAGAGATGATAGAGTTGACCAACGAGAAGGTCGCTGTAGCTAAGCAGAAATTACAGGAAGCTCGTACACGTCAGAAGAGTTACGCCGACAAGCATCGTAGGGACTTACATTTCAACGTAGGAGATCACGTATTTCTTAAGGTATCGCCGGCACGTGGTGTTAGACGTTTCAGAATCAAGGGAAACTCAGTCCTCGGTTCATCGGACCGTTGATGTTATTGAGAGTCGATGAAGTATCTTATCGCTTAGCGTTACCTCCACAGCTTTCTCATGTTCATGAAGTTTTCCATGTGTCCTTACTTAGAGGGTACAAGTATCATCCCCTTCACATGGTTCAGTATCTACTGGAACATATTCGTGAAGATCTTACCTTCATAGAGGAACCCGAACGAGTTCTTGACAAACAAGAACGAGTCATGAGGAAGAAGACGATTCCATTCGTCAAAATCCTTTGGAGGGATCATACCGAGCGGGAAGCCACTTGGAAACAGAGGAGTCTATCCGGGCTTCTTACCCTCATTTTATATTTTGAATTCGGGTATGTTCCTCTTTCAGTTTACTTTTTCTATAATTCAGGGACGAATTATTCTTTTTAGGGGGAAGAGTTGTAAAACCCACATGCTTTTACCATGAACAATATACTTAGTAAACGTACGTACATATAAAAACTTTCCTTTTATAGCATGAACACGTGTCACGATTATTAATTACAGAAGTTATGTATGTATTATTACACGATAAGTATTAAGTACGTGATAGTACACGATAATTATTAACAATAATAGTTATAACCACGAACATGAAATCATGAACATAAAAATCACGAACACGTAATTACGTGCTTAATTAATATAATACGATTAAGATCATTACGTACAAGTATTTATATAAAACACGTACAATTAAGTATAACACAACACGAAAACACGAACATACGAACACATAAATTATAACACGGGAAAAACTTCGGGTTTTTCCTTTGTGGGCCCTACATGCCGCGACACCAAAGAGACAAAAGGGCTAAGCCCAACTTGATTTTTAGTAAAATAAAGAAAAAGGAAAAACATTCTTTTCATTCACAGAGTTTTTCAAGAAAAATAAAAACCCTAGCCTCCTTGTTTGTCTCCTTTGTCGCCAGCATCACCAACACCACAAGGGGTGTTTGATTTGATTTTTGGTTGATTTATTCAAGCATCATGTTCGTGTTATTAACTTCCATTCGTTACACGCATTCAGTAATCCGTTATCCCTTTTATTTTAATTCTTTTTATTTAATTATGAACAAATGAACATGGGATTAAATAAACAAGTAATTAAAAACATGTAATGTAATCATGGGGGTAAAATTAATGGATGTTTTCGGGTTGGTTTGCTCGGCCGACACCCAACCGAGAGCCCCATGGCTCTCGGCGTGTCTTGGTTCGCACCACCAACCGAGACCTCGTGTCTCGGTCGGCAGCAGGGACAAGGGACCCCGACTCGCGTCGGGTGTCCTTGTGGTTCGGTTGGGGTCTCGGTAGCAGGCAACCACCACCACCGACACACAGCCGGTGGCGGTTTTGGGTCAAGTAGGGGGAACCGCGGCGGCAGCAAGGGGAACCACCGGCACACAGCCGGTGGGAACCTGCTGTTGTCAGCGGCTAGCCGAGAGGAACCACCGGCAGCAGCTGGTGGTTTGATTACTCTAGCAGTGGCAACCGGCCGAGCCGGTTTGCCACTGTTAAGGGTGTGGTTGGCTAGTCCGGTTCAAGGGTTTATTCGGTCCGGTTCACGACATGTCTAAATTAAATTCATGGGTTCGGTTCATGACTGAAATTGTACTAGTATTTTATTTTTACAAGATATATTATTTAACAAGATATTAAATTAATTAATAACATGACTTATAATTAATTTAATTAATCATGAACTTAGGTTAATATTATTTATGAAATAATACATGTTTTAACCTAAGTATTTATTTATTTAATTTAGACTATAGTATTAATTAATTATTAAGACATGAAATATAGTTAATTAATAATCATGACTTAGGGTATAATTAATATAATATTAATACATGTTTAAACTAACTATTTTATACACCTTAGTTTAATTAAATCATGCTTATATTTAATTAAATCATATAGCCTATAGTTTATTTAATTAACATGATATTATTGTACAAATAATCACATGACTTATGATATTTAACCAGTAAACTTAAGCTTATGTTATTAGCTTACTAATCCAGCTTAATTCTAAATATGGAAACTTTCTAATTTAGTAAACTTACTATTGTTGGAAAGTTTCTATTTTAGAAACTGATATATTTTAAGCAGTTAATCTATTTCTGGAAACTTTCTATTTTTGGAAACTTTCTATTATAGGAAACCTGTTATTTTTAGAAAGTTACTTATTATTACACAACAAGTATAATAATACAAGAAATACAAGTAATACTTAATCAGAATACATAGAATACATGATAAACACAGTATAACATTAAAATCAGTAAAATAAGACAAGAACATATAAAACAAGCTAAGACACGATATAATCAGTAAACAAAATACTTATACATGTACCCTATTTTATGTAGCATTAGTGAGATCGAAGTAGGACTTTAATTCTTTCGTCTTCTTCGTTCACTGGACATAAGGTACGGATTTCTCGTCCCTTCAGTATGAACATTATTTCCTTATTAGGATTCCCCATTTGCAGCCAACTGTTTTCCCAGTATTGTTTTATATGTATGATTACTTATGTTAGTTTAAGAGCCTAAGCCATATACATGCATGACCAGTGTCACCTAGTTATGGAGGTACCATAACCATAACACTAGAGGCACCAGTGTTATGACTTTCCCACGGCGAAGTGATTGCTCGTGACGTCCCTTTTTCAGCTTTGGCCATTATATTATATTATCATGTGGGACGTATGGGTGCATCCTATTTACATGTATACTAGTATTATGAGAGTTAATGTGATTTGTGCCTTGCATCCTTCACTAGGAGCTGACCCCTCCTACCCAGACTAATTAATTAGAGGCAACCCCTCTAATTGCATGACGAGGTCTCCCCTCCAAGTATTCATGCACGGTGGAACCTCATGACTTATATGGGCTATTTGGCTAATTAATACAGTTTTTCATAGAAACATAAGTCTTTTCAAACTATAAAACCAGTTTTATGAACATGATTCCAGATTGCTTAGAACTTATATTATTCCGCTGCTATTAGTCTTTATGCTTACGTTATTCCATTCTATGCTTGTATATCCGTGCACTGAGCGTTATGCTCAACCGTTTTCCTTTCATGTTCCCAAACGGCAGGTACTCAAGGGCGTTCGTAGACTTTAAGCGTACGTGCATACAGATTGGAAGCTATATAGCCTTCTCTACTTTATGCATTTCATCATAAATTTTGCTACTTGTTTCTTTGGACATTGTTTAGTCCTTTTCCTTTACAGTAATTATGTTTGTGTGTGATGAGCTTATACTTGGGGTACCGATGTTTGTTTCTGGTATTTCCTTTCATGGTCATTTAAATGTTTTTAAGACTTTTACCTTGTATGCTTTGATGACACGCCATAATCACGCGTGACATTCCATTTACCAAAATGGGGTGTTACAAAGCCAGCGACCTGATATGACTACAAATACGACGACGTGATGCCATGCCGAAAATCAGGTCTTTGACAACCAACATTATCGCCCAACTAAATACAGTTAGAAACCGGCTAACGCACGCACGAAACAATATCTTCATCGCCAATTACTAACTCCCACCCACCATTTTATCTAAAAAAACATAACCTGGGAATGGCTACAACCTCCAAAGGTTGTCCGCTTTTTTTTCTGATTACGTTCATATAAGCCATGGTTCCACGGGAAATGGTACGCCCACAATGGGTGCATTTCTACTGAGATGCCCTGTCAAGATATGAGATGACTCAGTCCCATCGAAACCACACAAATGTAACCTGCAAGTGTATTCCCTTAATAGAAAACAAAATATCATCTTATTCACAGCTAGCTAAAATCAAGTACCAATATGTTCCAAATCGAATACTTTCAAAAGTTAACTTGATGCATACGGTGTCTGCGGCCATTGATCCCATGGAAACTGGTAGCAAATTCTCCGTTCCCTTTAGTGTCGGATGATCTAATCCCTAAGGTAGCCATAGCTTCTGTTCCCATACTTTTTCATCTCTTTCACTTCCTCAAAGATTAAAAAACACATAAAATCACTAAAAAAACATAACAATAGAGCAAAACACTCATCTTTTACAATCTGCTATCATAATCAACTAACTTAACTAACAACCCTATCAAACAATATCTAAATACTTTAGCCGATCATTTCTACCTATCAGTTATATAAAATGGCAAAACCAAAGTGTTCCCACATTTGAAAATCAACAACCCACCACATCAATCACAAAAAGAGACTGAGATATCAAATAAGAAAAACATAAAAGCTAAAACCCTAACTTTTTTATGTAATTCTTCAGTAAATACAAAACCAAAACCCTAAATCTATTTCTATAAATTTGAAACACTTGATTAAAAAAATTTCTAAAATCAGAAAGTGAACTTGTAAGTAATAACAGCCGCTGTTTTCGATCATCATAATAACTAATTTTGGAGACCAAGTTTCGCAAACGGAGAAGCCATTAGAGGTGCGTGATATATGGATCTGGTTTTTAGGTTAGGTGAGGATAAGTAACATTATTGGTATTATTTTGGGGCTAAAAACATATAAACACACAGATGAGAAGATCAATTAATGTGAAGAGGCAAAGGGTAATGAATCAAGGGGCAAACCCAACATTAATTCATGAATGAAAGGGCAACGAGACGGATGGGAGGTAAAACAAAAACGGAACGTGTGTGTGAGAGTAGAGAGAAGTACGTGAGAAGTTTGTGAGAGGGAGGAGTGTTTGTGATGGGAGGAAGAAGTATTGTTTATTCAGTTTGTGAGTATTGGTATTGTACCTAGGGAGCGCAATTCCCCTATATTATTAATAGAGTAATGTAAATGCTAATTAAGACATACCTCTAGTTAGTAATGAAAAGACATGTACTACCCCCATCCCATAATAAGTGTATACTTTGACTTTTCTCAGTCTTTTTTATTCAATTTTGACTATATATATTTCCATTTGTGTTATATAATCCTAGATGAAAAATATATATATATGTATTGAGATTTAAATGTATTTTCGTTAAATATACTTTTTCATCTGATATTATATAACACAAATAAAAATATTTATTGTCAAAATTGAATAAGGAAGACCGAAAAAAGTTAAAGAGGACACTTAATATGGGACGGAGGGAGTACCATTTAGTAAAGTATGTACCAAAAGAAGGTTAAAAAATAACACTAGTGTATTTTGTGAACTTATATAACCTAAAAAGTGTTATAAGAAACAAAAGGAATAATTTTTTTAACCATGATTTCTAACACATCGGCGGACTAACTTATGGGGTTTGAATCTGTCGTCACACAAACTCAAACCAAGTAAAGCCTTATTTTTCAAAAGGCTGACGTGACAACTCCAAGGTTATTTGCACCTAGTAGGAATTGAACTTAAAATCTCACATATTTTTAGAGTGATAATCATAACCCCCTTTACCACTAGGCCGACCTTGAGTAGTTAACACAAGAAATAATATATGAAATATAAAGCCAAAACCAAATTAGCTATAAGTTAACTATATATATGTTTTTAGAAGACTTAAACTGGGATATGTAAGAGATTGAGTTGTTAAATAAACTCACCTATAAAATAAGTTTTATTTGTCACACAGACTTATAAATCTTTAAAAGTCATAAACTTTCATAAGCCCAAACCAACTAAACATGCATATAGGAAATTATAGTTAGTTAATTTATTTAAATATCTTTTAAAAATTAATTATAAAACAAAAACTGTTAAGTGTATCCGAATTTAATTTAATATTTTTTTATATTAAAAAAAGTTTAACTCGAAAACAATTCATCCTCTAACAATTTTATAAGCTCGAGCTTCTGATTTATAATATATTAATGTGTTTAGTTTACGAATATGAAAATAAAGAATGAGAATTATAGTTGTAGTTTGTGTTTGATATTCATGAATGAGTTTGCAATCTATATATCATACCCACATAATTGAAAATCATTCAAACCTATCTAAAGGAATGTGTTTATAATATTGTCTTTACCCATAACTTATAAATATACCAAACATTTTTCCTTAAAATAATAATATATTTCTTCCGTCTCATAATAATAGTCTATCGACAAAAAACACGTACTTTAATAAAAATATTACTCTTTCAGCTTTATCTCTTTTACTTTTTACACAAAGATAATTTTACCCTTAACTAAATTAATTTACAGCTTTTTATTGTTTGTAATAATACCATCAAGTGAGGGTGATATAATAAACTTAATCTACATTTCTTATCTATTTTTGGACTGAATTATTAATATGAGACGTCCAAAAATAGTATACTAGACTCTTAATATAGAACGCAGGGAGTATATTGTATAATCAAACTTAGGGATGAGCATTTTGACCCGAATCCTGAATTGAACCCGAACCGTTCCCAGAACCGTACCGATTCTCGATACCAGAATCTCGTTCTGTACTATACCGGGACTACGAAATAAGGTAAAAAAAATTCGGAACCACTAATTCGGGACAGAACCGGTACCGTGCTCATCCCTAATCAAACTCTTACATATAGTAATTCCTATCAATATACCAAACACACCCTTAACCTCGACCACCTTGAGCCTCAAATCTATCTCATTACATCAAAGATACCTAACGACGGACTTTGATCATTTATTTTGAGAGGGCCGAGTTATTTTTTACATACCAAAATAAAAATATAGACAATAACCTTTAAACGGAATGCATAATATTTACATTACTCGTCATAATCTTTAGGGAGATCGAGGCCCTCCCCGGTCCCTATTAAAGTCGGCCATTAAATATACCTATAACTAAGGCTTATTACAGCCCAAAAACTAGATCGGATCAAACTGTTCGATATACGAGTTTGGTATTTGGTCCGGTTAGATCCATTGGTATATAATGGTCTATTTTTCTTAAATTTGAACCGGACATAGAAGTAGGTCTAAGCATCGACCTAAAATCAAACTAAATCAAATTGAATCGAACAAAACTAAAACCAAACCGAACCAAAAAAACCAAACCAAAATATATAGTTTAGTATTGATTTTAACCCAAAATCGAACCGAACAAAATCAAAAAAAAAAAAAAAAACACACACACCAAAAATAGAAGCAATTGATTTGACAAGTCCACTCGGACAGACAGTCACTGAAACCAAAAAAAACCTTAAAAAAGGTAGCAGCAACAATGAAGGATCGAAGCAGCGTGAAAGGTGGAGGAGGAGGAAGTGAAGCATCAGTGAACGAGAGATACACACAGTGGAAATCACTCGTTCCCATTCTTTACGATTGGCTCGCTAACCATAACCTCCTCTGGCCCTCCTTATCCTGCCGGTTAGGGTTTCCTTTAATTCTTTTTATTTAATTACACATATTCATTAATTAATTACATCAGTAAGGGCGGAAACAAGCCGCCCGCCCTCGAGCTCGCGAGGACGGGCGGGCGCGCTTGTTTCCGCCCCTAATTAAAAGAAAAGAAACTAGAAATAAGTAGAGTAATTTGTAGGGTTGGAAACAAGCCGTTTTCGGGCGCGCTTATTTCCGGCGCTAAGTAAAAGAAATGGAACTAAAAAAAATAGTGTAATTTTTTTAAGTAAAGTGGGAAACTTAAGAACATAGTGTAAATAGTGTGAGTTTTTACTTTTAGATGTGATGTTTACGAGTTTAGGTTCTTTGTGCTTTATTTATGCTTTGATTAATGAGCAGAATTAAGGTTTCCTTAATGGAAATGGAATAAAGTTTGGTTTCTTTTTTGGGGGAAATAAAATATGACTAGTAGAGTGTGTAGCTTGGTTCCCTATTGGCTTGAGCCATTCTCGAAAATGTTACTTAGATGGCACGCGCCTTACACCGCACCTTGCGTTTTTTCAAGTGCTGAGCCACCACCACCACACCAAATGGTCCCGGAAAACGCCAAATGGTGGCGCGAGACCCACACTGCGAGTCGTGTTTTTCAAGTATTTTTCTTGTGTTATAGGAAAATGACAAAAGTTGGGGTACTTGACGGCACCAACTTGATGACACCATGGGTTATTCTAGTGATTAGTGGCTGTTAAATACATAAAGCAGAAACGAGTATAAATAAATACTTGTTTTTTTTATGTTTGGAGTATCTCTTAATACGATATATGATATGCAGTTCTGTTTTGCTGATAGATGGCTGCTTTGAAATTATTTTATGCCCAATTTGTTTCGGGTTCAACTATCTTGCTCACGATGTGTTTTTTTTTTTTTTTTTGCTAATAGATGGGGGCCACTGCTAGAGCAAGCTACTTACAAGAATCGCCAACGACTTTACCTTTCGGAACAGGTTAATGAAGCTCTTCATTATCATAGAAATTATCAGTGTATTAGAAAGAGATTGATGAGACGAATTTTAATGCTAATTTCACCTACATTACTTGCTGCAGACTGATGGTAGTGTTCCAAACACTCTCGTGATTGCAAATTGTGAAATTGTCAAACCAAGAGTTGCAGCTGCTGAACACATAGCACAGGTGATGCGTGTTTTCAAATTTTAGTTTTGTGGCTCTGTTTAGTTCTGTATTATGCAACTAACGAGTGCTGGTTTTGTAGTTCAATGAGGAAGCACGATCTCCGTTTGTAAAAAAGTTTAAAACCATCATCCATCCCGGAGAGGTACAGACAAATATGCATCTTATATAACGTTTACCATTTTGCATATTGGAAGAAATTTGTATTTGATGTTTACTTGCATTTATGAAGGTAAATCGCATCAGAGAGCTTCCCCAGAACAGCAAAATAGTAGCCACGCACACTGACAGTCCTGATGTATGTATTTAGTTTACATGGTTTTTTTCTTTCTGTCAATATCTTGTTAGTTATGATATATGATTATATCGATAACACTTTTTTTTTTCTTTGTTCGTATTGCTTTCAAAACCAGGTTCTTATCTGGGATGTTGAAGCTCAGCCAAATCGCCATGCTGTCTTGGGAGCCGCAGAGTCTCGTCCTGATCTGGTGGGTCATTGCAGATAGTTGTAGAAAGTTGGGTAGGTCGGTGCTTGTGTAACCTGTCAAAAGGGCCTGCACAGGCCTCCGGCTGAACCATAAACTTTTTTCTTTGTCTACTCTATTAATGTTTAAATGTAAATACAATCTATATATTTTAATGGAAATGTGTTTTTGAAGGCGATTTGGGTTTTTTTATATTCGGGTGACTTCTATAACCCAAATCTACCCATTAGAGACACTATGTAACCCAAAATTGACCCGTTTAACCAATAAATGACTCAAAAGTGCCACCTATGTATATAGTCATAGTGCAGACTCTTCCTTACCTATTAACATAAGTAGCTGTTTCTGTTTTGTTCTTAGAATACGTCTGTCATGTCTTATACTTGATGGTTCTTTGTTGTGATGTACAATTGTTGATATTCTCGGTCATATGGGTTTCTGTAGCTGTATTTATATGTATCCGCTTTCATTAGCAGAACAGAAATTTGATTTTGTTGTATAATTGACGTTGTAGATCCTGACTGGACATGAAGAAAATGCAGAATTTGCTCTTGCTATGTGCCAGAGTGAACCCTTTGTACTCTCTGGAGGTGATATGTTTTGCAAATCTGTGTTTCTAGTTACTGTACTTTAGCACCTTTAGCTGTTATATGTAATCGAACTTTTTATGTGCTTCTGTGGCAGGCAAGGATAAGTCAGTCGTTTTGTGGAGTATACATGATCATATCTCAACTTTGGCAACGGATTCCGGGAATGATGGTAAAAGCCCAAAATCTGGGACTGATGATAAACCAACTGAAAGCCCCAAAATTCAAGCAAGAGGTATCTTCAAAGGGCACGATGATACTGTTGAGGATGTACAGTTCTGCCCATCTAGGTATTTTATACCCGTCTTTATGACCAATATTTATGACAGGTCTAGTTTGCTAACTGAGTTTTTTTTATTTCTGTTATCTCTGTGTGGTGAAGTCCACAAGAATTCTGTAGTGTTGGTGACGATTCCTGTCTCATTCTATGGGATGCAAGAACAGGGTCTTCTCCGGTTGTCAAGGTGATTTTCACATCAACTCTTACTCTGCGTTTCATCAAGTTTGTGCTTGTTTGATGACTGAGTGGTTTGTTTTTAGTTTCTATTGGTTTTATGAAATCTCTTTTAAGTCGACTTTATAATTCTTTGCAGGTTGAGAAAGCACACAATGCTGATCTTCACTGCGTTGATTGGAACCCCATAGATGAGAATTTCATTTTGACGGGGTAAGTTATAAACCACATATATGTTTCTTCTGCTATGTTTACATCCATTCAAGATAGTTGAATATATATATTTGTTATCTTTTCAGGTCCGCAGACAACACTGTTCGCTTGTTTGATCGTCGAAGCCTCACTTCTAATGGGGTTGGATCACCAGTACACGTATTTACCAATCACAGTGCTGCTGTTCTCTGTGTGCAGGTATTGACTTCTTTTTTCTTACTGTATTATATAACCTTTTTCCCTTTACAGGGTTATTCATGCTTATTCACCGTGTTGAACAATATATTTCAGTGGTCTCCTGACAAATCATCTGTCTTCGGAAGTTCGGCTGAAGATGGTGTCTTAAACATCTGGGATCACAATAAGGTGGGAATCCTTTTTCATATCACAACTTAATTTCATTTCATGTCCTCTTGCATACCTAGTATAGAAGAAACAGTTCCATATGTCATGTGCAAGAGTATGCGAACATCTTAAGGATATACAGAACGGCGAGAGTATGAAAAGAATAAAGCATTTCTTATGCATGCTTATGTGGTGTGTTCTATTTTCACGTCTTCTAAAAACAATTTTGTGTATATCCAGGTTGGTGAACGAACTGGTCCAGCCTCAAAATTTGCACCAGGCTTGCTGTTCCGCCACTCTGGTCACAGGTATGAAGTTCTCCCAGTTTTTCCATTTAGAAAGACCCACAATCGACCCATTCATAACCAAAACGACCCAATCATAGATTGATGGGTCAATATGCTCTAGTTATGTTTTCCAGTTTATTACTTTATACACGAGGTGAGTTATAATACATATTTGACAATTGCAGGGATAAGGTGGTCGATTTTCACTGGAACTCGCATGATCCATGGACGATTGTCAGTGTATCTGACGATGGTGAAAGTACTGGTGGAGGTGGAACACTGCAGGTACGATTGGTTATTGCTACTTTATTCTTCCGAATTATATATAACCAAATACTCACCCTTTTTTCATTTGCGATCAAATGTGCAGATATGGAGGATGATTGATTTGATTCACAGACCTCAAGAAGAGGTTATCAACGAGCTGGAGCAATTCAAATCACACATCCTCACTTGTTCAACTCCGTAGGATTTAAATTCGTTAGACTTTGTATTCTTGATTCTGTTGAGTGACTTGAATATCCTTTCTTGATACATCATTATGTTGTACGAGAGGATCTGTAACGTGTTGATTTCAGTTGTGCTGAACTTATTGATTGTTTTAAAGTCGAGTAGTGGAATAAAGTAATCCCCTCTTTGTCTTATTACTATCTTATGAATTTAGTTGGTGTTCCTGTGCGTCTGGTTTGTTTTCCAAAGCCGTTCGGTTATTATTAACATATCGTTCAAAGTATTTAAGCTTATAAGTTACAGAGTATTAGATCATTGTAGTCAGATAACATGATATAAGAAGAAAAAAAAGGCGCAAGATCATCCGTGTTCGCTCTGCTTTTGTGGCCATGCTCTCTGTCTGATTGTCTCTGGGGTCTTTTCCACGAGTGACACGCACGCGCAGACGCCTCTAATGGTATATGAGGTGAAGAAAACCGGTTCATGATTCGATTCGGGTAAAAACCAAAACTGGTTTTAAAAAACCCGATGTTTTTTCAAACCGATCCGGTGGTTTGTCTGGTTTATTAAAAATGGCCCGGACCGGTTAAAACCGATCCGATCTCATTAAAAACAGGTTAAGACCATGTTAATACCGATCCGATCCGGTTAAAAACCGGGTAAAATCTAAAAAAAAACCATAATGATAAATCACTCCATTTTCTTCTTCCTGTTCTAATTCTGGTTGAATATGATGATGTTGATTCTGGTAGTTTTTATTTCAATCATATCATTTTGTGACTCATTCTATCTTCCTGGTTAGCGAGTGTGTTTTTTTTTTTAAATTTAATTACTGCATTTTTTAGTATATGTTACATGACCTCATAATTGGTTTACTAGTGTGTGAATTGAGGTTAGATATCTAGATTGTTTATCGCTAGATTTAAGACTAGATTGTATAAATCGACAGACCCATTTGCATAAAATGTAACTTTCTTGATGCTAGATGCCTTGATGCAAACAATCCCCTTAAAAATTATGTTGCAAACACCAAATAAAACACGTTAACTGAAGCATTTGGACATTGATGTTCTCAGGTCCCTGTTCATTAGCATGTTTCTGCATTCTGTCGTCCGGCATCTGCACGGTTGCTTCGTTCATCCAGTAGCTAGCTGTACTTGCAGATGTTCTGTTATGATCCCACATCGGCCATGTATGGGAATGGTTGATGGTTTATAATGTCCAGGTGTCCCCTCCTCAAACAAGCTAGCTTTTTGAGTGAGTTCTACGCTTGGGACTTATAAACCGATTAAGAGCCTAGTATGGGATAGGTTCGTATCAATTGGTATCAGAGCTAGCCCTACCTTACGAGGTTCCAACACTCGGAGTGGTGGCCTATGGAGTGGTGGCTTGGACCCAAAGGGGGTGCCAACCGTGACCAACATAGCCGTGACCAACGAGCTCGGAGTGGTGGCCTATGGAGTGGTGGCTTGGACCCAAAGGGGGTGCCAACCGTGACCAACATAGCCGTGACCAACGAGGACGTTGGTTCTTCAAAGGGTGGGGTAATGTTATGATCCCACATCGGCCATGTATGGGAATGGTTGATGGTTTATAATGTCCAGGTGTCCCCTCCTCAAACAAGCTAGCTTTTTGAGTGAGTTCTACGCTTGGGACTTATAAACCGATTACGAGCCTAGTATGGGATAGGTTCGTATCATGTTCAAGTAGACGCGAGTCCTCTTCTAACTGCTTCGTTCACCCCCTAGCTTAGAAATTGGACGTTGACACTCTTAGCATTTTCAAACAGCAAAAACTCAACATTATATCATCGAAGTCTTTATATGACACCGATGAGTTCCATGGTATAAAGAACTGGCGATTCCTCGGTATTAAGAACTAATGGTTAGGATTAGTTGAATGTAGGGTCCATTAAGAGTGGCCACGGTGGATTAGTAATGCGGTTAGTTATATCGTGTTGTGTGGCATGTATTGGCCTATGTAAGTACATTGGTGTTATACATGGGAATGTTGTCTCATTTGTTTACAATAATGTGATACTTCTTGCGTACATGCTATGTTTCAATGGTATCTTAAATGGAAGTGTGTCGACAGTTTAAGACATTTCATCATGCACCATGTTATTTCGTAATCGCCACGACACAAATTAGAAAGTTATTGATATCAGACTCACTAGTAAACTTTAAATACAACGCTTTGTAGTATTATCAGTGTTGGGATTGCACAAGATAGCACTTGGTTACCCATTACCGACTAATTGTATTCACCAGCAAGCATTGTAATACTTGTATTCATATACAGTGTTCAGACAGTAAAACATTGTTGGTTGGCAACAAAATGCCAAGCATATATTGAGAAAAAGGCATTGTTATCATAATTAAACTTGCATTTGTTGTTGCAGCTGATCGGCGTCTCAGTTGTGATTCTGATATACAGCTTCTTTCGGAAAGATATGAAGCAGAGTTCGGTATGTCATCCTTTCTTGTTTAATGTACGATAGTTTTGATATGTTTAATTTTTTGTTTCTCTCGGAAAGTTACCAATAGCATTAGACTCAATAGTTTTTTTTATGTGACATTGCAGTACTCGAAGGCTGTAGCTAGAGGCTTATTGGCGCTTCCAGTTGGTTAGTCTTTACTCTTACACCTTTTGCTGTTTTCGTGGTTGTACATGAATAGACAGTAATAAGTTTTTCTAAAACAATGTAGTATTTTTTCCCTTGATAGCAATATATGATCTGTTATTAATATACATTGGCACTTGGCTTATGTTAATTTTCAGGGGCTATTGTCAATGCTTTTGGAGCTATTGCTTTAGGGGCACCAGTTGGAACTCGGTACGAACTTTAATTTCGTTTAATTTCAGTTAGGGAACTTTAGACCATATTTAGAACTAAGAACTTAAAATTTAATATCAAAAAGTCTACCAGCAAGGCTAAATTTCTAACCAGAGTTAGGTCTTGTGGTTTTCAAAGCGTATCCGTAACTGTAGTTTCTGCATCTCGTAAGACAAGCTTAGTAGCCTCACACAAGACATTAACTTAACCTATGCTTACTCTCATAAATAAGTTCAAGCTTACGCTTATAACTCTAGCTAATATCTTTTCTTCCAAATGTAGGTACTTTTTAAGAACCGTCAACTGGTCGCTTCTGATGTCTACATTCACCGTGAGTGTAAAGCTATCTAGAATATGCTCTTGTTTGATTATATAACATGATGTTCGTACTTCATATCGTTTACTCTAGGTCGATCAGATCATTTTTGACTTGCAAATTAATGTAAGACTTCAGTTGTCTTATCACTATGCTGGTAGTTCACTTTGTAGGTAAAAGATGGGTGGGCGGTGGGTTGGGTAATAGATCAAAATAGATAAAGTTTTATAAAGTTAGCAGCTTGACCCGTTAGGTTATAATAACTATCACATAAACAAGCTGAAATCACCGGTAGGGTATTTGAGTGTTATAGTGTGTGTATGTCTCCTGCGTTGATTGTGGTGTTGCATATTTTTATCACAGGTTGTCCCTGCAGCTTCCGTTTATGGTTCATCTTGGACTGACTGGCATCGTATATTTGCACAAACAAAGTAAGTTCTTGATTGTATAAAGTGGTCACATGACTTCATTCTGACACAGTTAGAAGTAACATGACATTAAAGTATCTAGTTCTCGTTATCTACCAAAATAAGAGTTTCTTAACTAATTTAGTTCAGTAACCAGTTTTTTGTGGTATGGTCACATGGTGCATTTGTTACATTTGCAGGCCAATTGGATCTATCGACTATTTGATCTGTCTACCTGCACATGGTGCAGTCATTGGGGCTTGGTTTGGGGCCTGGCCCATGCCACTTGACTGGGAAAGGACGTGGCAGGTATTGTCACGTTACTATATACGTGAAGTGCAAACCCTCAAAACATATTACATAAAATTGCTATATCTTACTACGATATATGATGTTTCTGCGTGTTTGTACGGTAAGAAAATGGCCAGTGGTGGAAATTTTGACCTATTACTTATAAACACGCCAATAATGGGTTTTCTTCATTTCTAACCGCTAGCAGGTATATATAAAGTTTTTGCTTACGTAAGTCATTGTTTTGCAGGAATGGCCAATTTGTGTAACTTACGGAGCTATAATTGGGTACTTATTGGGAATGTTGGCTTCTTTCGGTTTTGTGGTCTTCAGGCCATCACATCAACGCGTGAAGGGAGATTAATGTGTCACTAGCCTTCAGAAAATCATAACCTTTTGGTACAAAGTTACATTTAGATGTCATAGGAAATTGTTGTGCCGGAGTTGTGTGAATCCTTGTGTTCTTGTCTGAATCGATAAATGATAGACAACATGATACTAAGCAGTACATTAAATTCACTTTGGTTGAACTAATTCATAGCGTCCTTGTATTGTCCTTGATCAGTTGCTCTCCTTTTAAGAGTTTTAGCTAAATTTTGTATTAGACATATTTTTTAATAATCAAATTCGACCGATCAAAAAGTTATGTCGAATTTCGTATTCCAGTTTATTACAATTGCCAGGGATAAGGTTGTTGATCTTCACCGGAACTCGCATGATCCATGGACGATTGTCAGAATCCGACGATGGTGAAAGTACTGATGGAGGTGGAACGCTGCAGGTAGGATTGGTTTCTACTGCATTTTTCTCCTTAGTTACACGATTTCATTTAACAACCGGATACAACTTTTTCATTTTATGGTCAAATGCGCAGATATGGAGAATGATTGATTTGATTCACAGACCTCAAGAGGAGGGTATCAACAAGCCGGAGAAATTCAAATCACACATCCTCAGTTGTTCAACTCCATAGGATTTCAACTTATCAGACTTTGTAAGCTTGATTCTGTCGAGTGACTTGAACTTTTCCTTGATGTTTCGCTATGCTGTATGAAAGGATCTGTAACATGTTGATTTCCTCGATTGTGAATTATTTGGTTCTCCTGTGTGGCTCGGTTTGCTTCGTAAAGCCCCACAGTTATATATAAAGTTATGAACACATTGATCAACTGATATTTGAGCGTAATTAATCAAATTCTAGCTTATATATTACAGTGTTAGATAACTGTAGTCAGATACTCAGATAACGAGATACAAAAGCATCCGCTGTTACATCTCTCCGGGGCTACTTCCACGAGTGAGTGCAGGCGCACTTCTCGTGCTATAAGATATTGCGTCTCATGTAATCACGTCACTTTAAGTTGTAGCTGAATGCTGTTTTATTTAACTATCTACAACTTTTGAATGTTTTAAGTACCTTGTGAAATAAGACTGTTAAAGCTGTTTCAAATAAAGTAAAAAGAGCTCATATTTAGCTTAAACAAGTAAAAAGTTAGTCCAATCATTTCATGTTTACAAAATAAGTTAGTTAAGCTGTCTAAAATTATCATAAAAGTAACATCCTTGTATGCCTTTTTAACTATCACGATAATCTTACAAATGTAAGAATCAAACTTCATATTTTTTTGGTAATACCCGGTTTCCAACTCGGTATTTCAAGCTGACTAATTCAAGGGCGACTATTATTTTGAATAGCTCAAGTCGTTACAAGTGAACCTCGGTGAACTGTGCAGGGTCATATGACACTTTTATATGCAATTTTTGACCGTATGGCATAGCCAACCTGCACCGCTCAAATGCCATAAGCCATGTTATAGGGCCAAATGTTATGGGATCATTTACACCTATAACATTTTATAGGGATATTGGTTATGTTATGGTGATATTAGAGGGCAGGGAGTCATCACTCCGAGTGAGTGTATTTTGGGGTGCCATGTCATCGAAACTCACTCACCCACTCACACGAAAAAAAGTGGGGAGTCATAGCTTGGAGTGATGGGTGAATGTGGGTCCCACAATACCCTTTTTTCTTCCCCAATACACACACAAAATACATAAAAAAAAAAAAAAAAAAAAAAAGCTAAAACCCAAACTCACGCCAAGTGAGTTGAGTCACGCCGCAGACCCACGCCGTAGGATTTTTGAGTTTGGGGAATCATCACAGCCACCGCGCCGTGGGTTTGGCACCCCACGACGCCAACACTCCCTGCCCTCTTATAGTGTAAGTATATGCTAAGGTGGCAATGTTATACACGTATAGTAGGGTTAAGCATCGGTTTATAATCGAATTAGAAAAAGCAAATTTGTATCGAAAATCGAATTTGGAAAAATACTAACCGAATTAAATCGAATAAAATTAAATTGAACTGAACCAAATATATAGATTAGACGTATTTTATTAGGTTTTAACTTGAATCCAAAACAACCGAATCAAGAAAAACCGACATAAATATACAAAATCGAACCGAAAAAAGCCGGTTCGACTCGATTTGTCATATATAAACCGAAACAAACGAAGTAGTATGTTAGAATCTTCTTACAAACTAAAAAGTATATTACTAAAATCGTCCTTGTATTATGTTTGGATTGCAAATGATATCTTTATGTAAGCATTTTTTACCGTTGATCGAACCGAATCAATTCAGATCCAAACAAATGAGACCGAACCTACTTATTCGATCTAGTCTTTGGTTTGGTTCGGTTATATAAAAGACCGGTGATTATGCTTGTAAGATCAGATTAAACAAAAAACCTAACCGAAATGAACACCATTTCGATCCGATCAAGGTCCTTATGATAGGATCTTATCGGTCCTTGATTCAACTCAGGTTTGATCGGCCTGGTTCGAAAAAACAAATAGTCGATTTTACGTAAATTCAATCTAAATCGAAAATTGAACATGTGGTAAAATATGGATCGAAATCCGGACCGAAATAAATTGGATAGTGCCCTCAGACAAGTTTTGTAATTCGCGTCTCATAATAAGTGTTTATTTTTACTTTTTTTAGTCTTTTTTATATTACTTTGAGTATAAATAATTTTATTTATATTATATAATATTTAATGAAAATTATAACAATGAAAATATATTTTAAAACTGAATTTATTCACATAACTTTCATCAAGTATTATACTCTATAACACAAATACAAATATTTATATTCAAAATCCAATATTGTGGACAATTAATATAAAACGGAGGTGAATTTATTTATTAATAAAAAGGGTATACTGACAGGAATTGACAGTTTTTTGCGTTTTTTTTTCTTATTTTTTCACATAATTTTGAACTGTAAAACTTTATAATTTTCGTTCCGTATTTTTTTCAGCAGTTTTACTCATTTTATTAACGGGAGAAAACAGCTTACGGCTCCGCATTTTTCACGTTTTACTGCTTTTAACTTATCAAAAATTATAATTTTCGCACCGTTTTTTTATTTCATACTTTTATAAACAAAATTACGAGTAATACCCCCTAAATTTATTTATTTTTATTATTATTTTTTTTTCGATTTTTCTAACATGTGTCCTCAAGCAGATGCTAAGCCATGTTTATTAAACACCAAATTTTCTTTTAGATCAGAAAATACATTTAATTCACATTAAATATACTTAAAATTCACCATAAATAAATAACAATTTACATTTAATAAGTCCAAACTTGACTTATATACAAACTTAAACATATACACCAGGGCACGTGTTAGAAATTCTTTTTTTTTTATATAATTTTGGAAAATGGGTATGGGCCTCAGACCGGACCGGACCGATCAAAACCAAACCAGACCGAGGTCCAAAACCCCGGATCTAGACCGGACCGAAATAGACTAGTTCGATCCGATCCGGTCCCAACTAGACAAAATAAACAAAATTTTATAAAACCAAACTGAACCGAACCAGATCGGATCGAACCGACCAAACCAAAAACCGAAATAATCCAAAATCACAAACAGAAGACCAGACCGAATTTACTCGGTCTGATCCAAGTCGATCAAGTCCTGTCAGGACGATCCAAATGCTCACCCTTAACCAAACCGATAAAAAAAAAGAGAAGTGCAAAAATCATCCCCGTGGTATATCGAAAAATCGAATTACATCCTTCGTTAACTTTTTGGACAACAGCCATCCCTCCGTTAGTGCGCGGGGCACAATACATCCCTCATGGACTAACGGTGCAAATGTTTTCTCGTTAAAAATTAACAAAATCTAAAAGAGGGTATTCTTGTCTTTTTCCTTTCCCAGGGATGTATTGTGAACCTTATCATAAATAGTTTCAAAAAAAAAATTATTTTTGAAAAAAAAAATTAATTTCAAAAAAAATAAGTTTTATTTTCTCGAAAAAAAATTTATTTTCGAAAAAAAAAAATTATTTTCGGAAAAAAAAATTTATTTTCTAAAAAATAAGTTTTATTTTGGAAAAAAAAAGTTTTATTTTCGAAAAAATATGTTTTATTTTCGGAAAAAAAGTTTTATTTTCGAAAAAATATGTTTTATTTTCGGGAAATAAATTTTTTTTTCGAAAATAAAACTTTTTTTTCGGGAAATAAATTTTTTTTTCGAAAATAAAACTTTTTTTTCGAAAATAATTTTTTTTTGAAAATAAAACTTTTTTTTCGAAAATGAATTTTTTTTCGAAAATAATTTTTTTTTTCGAAAATAAAATTTTTTTTCGAAAATAAATTTTTTTTTTCGAAAATATATTTTTTTTCGATAATAAATTTTTTTAGAAAATAAAACTTTTTTTTCCGAAAATAAATTTTTTTTCGAAAATAATTTTTTTTTCGAAAATAATTTTTTTTTCGAAAATAAATTTTTTTTAGAAAATAATTTTTTTTTAGAAAATAAAACTTTTTTTTCCGAAAATAAATTTTTTTTTCGCAAATATTTTTTTTTTCGAAAATAATTTTTTTTTTCGAAAATAACTTTTTTTAGAAAATAAAACTTTCTTTTCGAAAATAATTATTTTTTTCGAGAAAATAAAACTTATTTTTTTTGAAAATAATTTTTTTTTTTCAAAAATAAATTTTTTTTTTGAAACTATTTATGATAAGGTTCATAATACATCCTTGAGAAGGAAAAAAGACAAGAATACCCTCTCTTTTAGATTTTGTTAATTTTTAACGAGAAAACATTTGCACCGTTAGTCCATGAGGGATGTATTGTGCCCCGCGCACTAACGGAAGGATGGCTGTTGTCCAAAAAGTTAACGAAGGATGTAATTCGATTTTTCGACATACCACATGGATCATTTTTTCACTTCTCTCTTAAAAAAAAAAAAGTATTGGAAAAAGCAAAAAGAAAGGTGTAAAAAGCAAAACCCAATGCCATAAAAGAAACTCAAACCACCATTTTTCTTTCTTCCTTCTTCATCTTCTGGTTGCTTCTATTACATAATACAGTAAGATCTAATCGTCCCATAGATCTCGATGGATCGATTACCGATCTTCATCACAGCGCTGTTATTAATCTCAACGTGTTGCCAATCATTCTATCTCCCCGGTGTTGCTCCTCGTGATTTCCAACGAGTACGTTTTTTTTTCTCCTTTTTTTTAATAAATAAATCGATAATTAGATCGTTTTATTGTGTAGTTATGTAATCGGATCTGATTTTAGTTAGTTTTAGGTTCGTTTATATAAGCTGTGGCTAGATCTAGGGTTTTAGCTCAGTTGCTTGTGATTTAGTTGAGCCATTTTCGCTTTCGAACCATGCGATTCGATCCGAGACATGTTAGATTAGTCGGCAAGCCAATTAACTGGTCAAGTGTTATATGTGTATTACGGAGTATTAAGTAGTGCTGAGCGCGAACAACGGAGTTGCCAATTAGGCCGACTAGATGCTTTTTTTGATATCTAGAGGGTGTTTGGTTCCGGTTATATAGCCGGCTTATGGCTTATTTGGTTTTCGCTTATTATGTTTCATATACTGACTCTGTTTGTCTAATATAAGTTTTTAATGTCATAATAAGCTTATCATGTTCAAAATAAGGTGCTGTTTGTTTCGGCTTATGAATACAAGCCGAAATGGGCTTATGTTTCATAAGCCTCAATTTTGTGTATTACTTCTTAAGTGGCGAATAGTTGCTACTTATGTCGACCATGCGATTAGTCAAGTGTTGTATGTGTATTACTTCTTAAGTGGCGAATAGTTGCCACTTATGCCGACTAGATGTTTTTTGATATCTAGAGGGTGTTTGTTTCGGGTTATATAGCACGCTTATGCCTTATTTGGTTTTCGCTTATTATGTTTCATAATCTCAATTTCCGGGCCTCTTTTTTTAAAGGAAACAATATATATATATATAAACCAAAACAAAACGATACAAAGTTTGGCATCCCACCTCCTTAAATAAGACACTTAAGGAGCATGGAACACGAGAAAAGAAAAACAGGACAGAAACATTTGTACAGACCTCACTATCCGGGCCTTATACAGACTTTGTTTGTCTTCTATAAGCTTAAATCAGCCTAATAGTTTCAAATAAGGCGCTGTTTGTTTCGGCTTATGAAATATAAGCTGAAAATAAGCCAAATTCCGGCTAATATTTCATAAGCTTCAATTTTGTAGTTTATTTCAAGACTTATTGGCTTATATAAGTTTATCATATCATAAAACCGTATATAAGCCCATAAGTGTCGATTCTGAAAATTGGGGCTTATGAAACATAAGCTCATTTCAGCTTGTGTTACATTAGCTTAAACAAACACTCTCTAAGTCACAAAATATGAGCTTATGAAACATAAGCCGAAAAACAAATAAGCCATAAGTCCGCTAATTGGGAATACGGATGATGTGACAACTTTCAAATCACTCTTTAAACAGGATTTTCTGTGTTATGAAAATCAAATTCATGTAATAAATATTGGTATGGCTTTGTTTGTCGAATTTGAATTCTAGAAAACATGTCTCGTTGCATGTTACTCTGAGGGTCTGGTTGGTTAGATTTAATGAACTGATAAAGGAATGTAATCGACGATGTAATGTAATGAACATAGTAATTGAATGAGTCATTACTTTTCCATTGGCTTATTTGGTTGCCATGTTGTAATGGGATATATCATTTACGTATGTTGTTTGGTATGACGCAATAGACGTTGGAAAGGAATGGCATAAATGAAATACGGCAACATGTGATTACATACCAAACACTACGTAAAGACTTCATTAGATTCAATTCATGTAATGTTATCTTACAAACAAAGAGTTTTAAAGGCTTCCTGAATTTCGATTTTGTCTTTGTAATGCCGCAATACAAATCAAGGCTCTGCTTCCTTGTTTTGCTAATATTATTTTGTCTTGTTTTTAGCTATTTCTGTATGCTCTGTTTTGGTGTAATTGGTTGAAGTTTGATTTTGGTCTGATCTTTTTTCAGGGTGATCCTCTGCAAGTTAAAGTCAACAAGCTATCCTCTACAAAGACGCAACTTCCTTATGACTATTATTACTTGAATTATTGTAAACCCAAGCACATTCAGAACAGTGCTGAAAACTTGGGTGAGGTGCTACGAGGTGATCGCATCGAGAATTCAGTCTACACTGTGAGTATCTATACTATAGCTGTTCCTACATATGTTATTCTTGATAAGTATTTTACCAGTACTTGTTTATAAGAGCCGGAAAACGCTGTACAACTCATTTCCTAACGTTAAGTTTCTAATTTCAGTTTCATATGAGAGAGGAGCTTCCATGTAAGGTCGGCTGTAAATTTAAGCTCGATGCTCAATCTGCAAAGAACTTTAAGGAAAAAATCGATGATGAGTACCGTGTTAACATGTATGTGCCATTCTTTTTAGAAGCTCTATATAAATGACTCTACCTAATTGTGTGTCACCATAATTAAATGACCTGTGGCGTGCAATGCAGGATTTTGGACAACCTCCCGGTTGCTGTTTTAAGACAAAGACGTGATGGAAGTCAGTCAACCACTTATGAACATGGTTTCCGCGTTGGGTTTAAAGGAAACTATGCTGGGGTGAGTTTGCTTTTGAGCATTTTCGACACCATGAGTTCCTTTGATATCGATATCTAGTAACTAATTTTTTTCGTTTATATCTTCAGAGCAAAGAGGAAAAGTATTTCATCAATAACCACTTGAGTTTTAGAGTCATGTACCACAAGGATCTCGAGACTGATTCCGCTAGAATTGTTGGATTTGAAGTTACACCAAACAGGTATTTAATTCTTATCCCTCCCTTCTCTTGAATGTGGCAGTCTTAGAACGTAGTTTTGGTTGTATTTCATAGCTGTCTAAACTTTTTTTGCCCCAATTTTTGCTAATAGTATCAATCATGAGTACAAAGAGTGGGATGAGAAGAACCCTCAGTTGACAACATGCAATCAAAACACCAAAAATATAATTCAAGGAAGCACGGTGCCACAGGAAGTTGATACAGATAAGGAAGTGGTATTTACATATGATGTTACATTTAAGGTATATACCCCAATACTTCAATGTTCATGCAGCATTTTGTACCGTATACAATTTTTTTTCGTCTTAGTATTGTATCTTTGTTTCTGAAAATTTGTAGGAGAGTGATATTAAATGGGCGTCACGTTGGGACACCTACCTTCTTATGAATGATGATCAAATCCACTGGTTTTCGATCATAAACTCCTTGATGATAGTTCTGTTTCTTTCGGGAATGGTAGCAATGATCATGATGAGAACACTTTACAGAGACATTGCCAACTATAACCAATTAGACTCTCAAGATGAAGCTCAAGAAGAAACCGGATGGAAACTGCTTCATGGAGACGTCTTTAGGGCTCCTTCAAAATCTGGGCTTCTTTCCGTTTATGTTGGAACGGGTGTCCAGATCTTAGGAATGACATTCGTAACCATGATATTTGCATTACTAGGTTTCTTATCACCCTCTAACCGTGGTGGGCTCATGACTGCTCTGGTTCTTTTATGGGTGTTTTCGGGCTTATTCGCGGGTTATTCCTCTGCACGATTATACAAAATGTTCAAGGGTACAGAATGGAAAAAGAACACATTGAAAACTGCCTTCATGTTTCCTGGTATTCTGTTTGCAATTTTCTTTGTTCTCAACGCAATAATTTGGGGAGAGAAGTCATCTGGAGCCGTACCTTTCGGGACCATGTTTGCGCTTGTGTGCTTATGGTTCGGGATATCAGTACCCTTAGTCTTTGTAGGGAGCTACTTGGGTTTCAAGAAGCCTGTAGTTGAAGATCCAGTAAAGACAAACAAAATCCCAAGACAAGTCCCAGAACAAGCCTGGTACATGCAACCCGTGTTTTCAATCCTAATCGGAGGAATCCTACCTTTTGGAGCAGTTTTCATTGAGCTATTCTTCATATTAACCTCCATCTGGCTGAACCAGTTTTACTACATCTTCGGGTTTCTGTTCATCGTCTTTGTGATATTGATCATCACATGTGCCGAAATAACAGTGGTGCTGTGCTACTTCCAGTTGTGCAGTGAAGACTACCATTGGTGGTGGAGGGCCTACCTTACGGCTGGTTCATCTGCCTTGTACCTTTTCCTCTACTCCATCTTTTACTTCTTCACCAAGTTGGAAATTACAAAGCTGGTTTCGGGAATTTTGTACTTTGGATACATGTCGATTGCTTCATATGCGTTCTTTGTGTTGACGGGCACAATTGGCTTCTACGCGTGCTTATGGTTTGTACGTAAGATCTACTCATCCGTGAAGATAGACTGATTGATGTAAAGATATGATGAAGAACAGAATGGATGTATCAGAAGTTGAACGAGAAGGGATATGCGTAGTAAAAGACAAGCGTAATTTGCTAGTTTCTAGTTTAGGGCTTTTTGGCTTGTATGTTGCCTGTTTTGTCACCTCTTTTCGAATAATTATAGTATTATTTTTTATTTTTGTTTTGTTTACAGACATTAGTTCGATATGAAATTTACTTGCTTGCCAAAGAGGGCCTTTGGCCAAACTTATTGCTATATTGAAAAGTTATACTAGTTCTACTTATACAAGTTCTGGACAGTGCTGCAGTGTAAAACAGACAAACAAATGTGGATTTTTCTTGTCGGTTACCGAGCAGCGCTAGCCTAAGTTTATTGAGGCCGCCGAAATCTGATGTAGAACAATGCTGCAGATACACAGTGAACAAGAGCAACACGGGTAAATATCATGTTGTTACTGGCATGACATCAAAAGTACTGATACGAAAAAAGAGACTGGATAAGCATATGGACATGTTTTCAGTCTCAATATTACATTCGAAGACGGTTACTTTGTTTTCCGTATGACTCGTGTAAATCCTAAATAATCCTTGCTAAAAAGAATCAGAAAAGCTTGGTCCCTAGTTTTTCTAGGATAACATTCCATCAGCTGCAGTCTGCAGATAACCTCCACCAACAAGCACAAATCTGAAAGAAAAAAAATAGGCGATTGAAAGTATTGGAGATCTGCTTATTTTAGAGTAGATGAGCAGTTTGGATAGAACCGCTTGGTTTAGAGTAAAATAAAGTTGCTTATCAAGTTATTGTAAATGCCAGTAACTGGTAAAAGAAATATACAGCTTAACACTCCTTAACATTCTTACAAAAAATTAGACAGAATTTTTTGAAGACTTCGTCAAAATGGACAGAATTTCTTAAGACTTTATCTAAACGAACAGAAAAAAAGTCCCTCAAATTCCTTCACAACTCGAGCTCTGCATATCCTCAAAAGTGCATATCAGAGCTCCGCTCTGATATCTTTCCTGAGCTTTTCCTTGTACTCCTCAAAAGTGCCATCAAATTCCTTCACAGCACCATTATCCACTTCCCATATCCGACTCTTTTCTTCATCCGCACATACACGCGATATTAGCCTAGAATCATGACTAACAAGAACCACGCCACCAGTAAACTTATCTATTGCATCAGCAAGTGCATCAATGCTCTGCATATCCAAATGATTTGTAGGTTCATCGAGAAGTAAAATGTGTGGCTTGGACATAGATATTGAAGTGAAAACAACACGAGCCTTTTGACCTCCAGATAAATTAGCAATTGGGGTGTGATGGTTTTTGCTCGGGAGCCCAAATTTTTTAAGTTTTCCTCTAACAGCTTCTTGTTTACTCATACCCTCTTGATCAGGATACAGACGAAGAAGATATTGAACGGGTGTTTCATGCATTGTCAAAGAGTCCACGAAATGCTGTGAATATCTCCCTATTCTCAACTTTGGGCTTCTTATTACTTCACCTTTTGTTACTTTACAAACATCTTTTGTTACTTCATCTTTCTTTGGGTCAAGAAGGTTTAAGAATGTCGATTTCCCAGCTCCATTGGGTCCCACAATGGCAACACGTGTACCCATATCAATCCCGAAATCCACTTTAGACAGACCAAATTTCTCTCCTTCAAGATAGCTACAACTTACATCAATGAGCTGTAACAAAGGTGGTCTCAATTCAGTAGGCTCAGGAAAATGAAAATTCACCGTATAATCCCTCCATTCATGTAGGCCCTCGGATATAGCTATTTGTTTGAGATTCTCCAGTTGAATCCGATTCTCAGGCTTCTTTGCAGCTTCGTCCTGCTGTTTGAGATTAGCTTTAAATTTCTTATTCATCTCATTACGACGTTGCTTATACCCACGTTCAAAATCATTAAAATTCCCTCGATACATATGAAGTTTTGAATCATGAACATGAATTATTTCACCGCAGACTGTATTCAAAAAATCTCTGTCATGTGATACAACAATAAGAGTTTTCTTCCATTCCAATAAGTGTTCCTCTAACCAGATAACAGCTCTAAGGTCAAGATGATTGGTCGGCTCGTCTAATAATAATAGTGTTGGTTGAACAAACAAAGCTTGAGCCAATGCAATCCTCATCCTCCAACCACCGCTAAATGAATTTGTAGTACGATCTTGCATAGCTTTCGTAAACCCCAAACCAGCAAGAATCTTTGAAGCTTGGGCTTCAGCGGCATCTGCACCCATTATCTGCCACTTATCACATAATTCAGCAAGTTTCGCCCGTGTATCAGCCCCATCTTCAGCGTCCTCGGGAATTTCCAACAATGAGGCAATCTCTTGTTTTAGCATCATAAGCTCTTTGTTCGCCGACACAACAGCTGCAAGGGCAGTTGTCTGATCATCGCCAACTACCTCTTGCTCCACCAGAAGTACATCTATATTTTTAGGCACAGGAATTTTCTTCCAGGCAAGGAGCTTTAACAACGTCGACTTTCCCGTCCCATTGGGTCCCACCAAACCGTACCTCGTTCCATGAGAAATCTTAACAGATACATTCTCCAACAACTTATTCCCACGTACTGAAACCGAGAAATCATCAACTGTAATATCTTTTACATTTGCATCAGCATCATTATCTTGATCATCAAACTCTGAAGCCCGACTACCAATCACAACAGTAAACGCGTCATGATCATCTTTCAGCGCCTCTTGTTTACTCCGCTCTACCGCTTCAGCAACAATCCGATCCTTCTTTTCTCGTTTCTTAACCTCTTTATCAGTCTTAGAAGATATCTCAAGATTCTTATGCTGACTAGCTCTCTCTTTCCTCCTAGTTCTTCCATCTCCTTCTTCAGATGATAAATGATCCGCATCATCATCGTCATACGAAGGAGGAAGATCAATGCCTTCGTACGCAGACTGTACATTTGGCGCTGCTTCTCGTTTAGGCTTACGAGCCTTAGGTTTCTGGTCCATGCTGGCAAGAATTGCCGAGACAGATGGTTTACTCACTGCTGCCTGCTCTCTCCTTCTTCAGCACTTCCCAGTCCAAAACAGACCTGATCTTCTCTTGATCCATCTGAATCACACCCTTGGATTGTAATTATCACAAACCTATATATTACATGCAAAAAATGTAAAATTAAAGAAACGTACACCAAGTATATATAAAACCACCAACTACAAGGGATCCGATCGCAAAACCGAAACCCTAAATAACGTTTTCGGTCGATGACGGAGGCCGAGATTTAGGGTTAACCAAGACCTTCTTATATAGCCTTAATTGCTTGGCACGCAAGAAAAGCAAACCTATTTATCGCTTAACAAACTAGTGATGGTTTATGATTATCATAACAATTATAAAAACCCTAACATAGATCAAAGAGCATACAGCGGAAGCAGATTAACAAGATCTTTATATAACACAATTATAATTAATCAAAGCTAGGGTATACATACCTTTATCCTAGCAGAACGATCACCAGTAAAGATAGATCACGGACACTACCAAGATGTAATCTAAAATAAGATCACACCACGATCTTGTACACACGTGATACGGTGAGCTAATCGTGAGTCTAGCACGAACAAAACCGAGCCTTCCAAGCCTATGGAAGATCTACCCAACAACCCTAGAGAGGGGCTAGGACTAGATCTAAAATAGCTTATAGAAAATCAAAGATGGACCCTAAAAGGGTGTATATGGCCGGCGGTATAAGGCAAAGAAAGAAGAATATGGAGTGAAAAATTATGAGGCCTTAAGGTTTGTTTATATACACCTTGTAAACTTATCTCCAAGGTTTAAACAAGATAAAGCCAAAATCTTTTTCCTCCTTATCTCCTCTTTTAAAAATCCGGATATCATCAAGCTCAAAAGGGGGTTTCCGGAACTTTCCGACACCTTCTTTTAGCTTCTTTAACATTCTATAACAATCGTTTAATACTTAACTTTTAATTACTTAACGATCGTTAGTTACAGTTTGATTTAATAAATATAATAAATATATTTAATAAATAAATTAACTCTTCACGTAATGTGTGCAATCCCGTGATCTCGAGTTCGATCCTATCACACGACTATCGATTTTAACGTCCATAAACTTTCAGCTCCCACTTGGACAAAATTCGAATGTCGTGATCACATTGATTAGCGTCTAGTTACACTAACAATGTCACTAGTACAACTCGAGTAAGGCTTCCTGGACAAAACCTTTTAATGATATATAATCATTATTATTATCCTCTCATTTCAAATACATTGTTAATAAGGATATGGATCTTAGTCATTCCTTCATTAACTATTCTGTTTCTCGTTTACGGATATAGCAAGATTACCAAAACACATTTGGGTGTGGCCACACAAACATCTTACTATTCCCCCGAGGGGCCCAATTGTATTTATACTTCAAATAATAATTTGAAGGAAACGAATCCCATTTCGACTACAAGCAAAACACATGAACTTCGCAACACTTCTGAAAATAACCCTTATGACTACCAGTTACGTTTAGCGTTAGGTTACCTTACAGAAATGCACTATATTCAATGCAGTTTTCTGGCATCTCAGGTCTAAGGATAACTATTTATGATTTACTTAATGACAAAGATCCATAAAGTAAAATCACATAGTTGGGATAAGTCCAATATTTGATCCATCAAACATCATCCAAAATTGACCAATATACTTTCAAGTATACTCTGTCACTATTTTGAATTGTCTTAATTTAATAATACTCCCATATTATTAATCGACAACGGACATTTAGAAACATCATAATGCTCACGGATTAAAACATGTAAAATAGGATACAAAATTAAATAACAGAAAAATAAACGAAACCCAATCTTTATTTCATCAATTTAATAATGTCTTACATCCTTTATCCAAATACTAATCAACAGATTTATTGCATGAATTCGCTAGCTAGTTGCAGCCCAATTGCCTTGGCATGCTTAACTACCTTTGGCCTAGACAAAGCCTTAGTAAAAGGATCAGCTACGTTATCATCTGTGTGAACTTTTATTAATTTTATTTCTCGAGCTTCCACTTGTTCTCGAACGTAGTGATATCTACGTTTAAAGTGTCTGGCGCCCTTCATGACTCCAGGGTCATTGGCGAATATTATTGCCGCAGAGTTGTCGCAATATATATCAATAGGTTCTTTAATTGAAGGCATCACTCCAAGATCTCCAATAAACTTCCTAATCCAAACAGCTTCCATTGCAGCTTCTGAAGCGGCCATGTACTCAGATTGAGTCGCATGCATAGCAATGGTTTTCTGCTTACTGCTCTTCCAGTCAACTGCTCCTCCATTGATGACAAACACGTAACCCGTCTGAGACTTCGTATCGTCTTTATCACATTGCCAGGACGCATCACAGAATCCTGTTACATTCAATTCTGTGTCTGGTTTACCCCCGAATACCAAAAACATATCTTTTGTACTTCTCAAATACTTCAGAATATGCTTAACAGCAGTCAAGTGGGACTTTCCTGGATTCTGTTGGTATCTACTGACCAAGTTCTGAGCAAATGCCACATCAGGCCTTGTGCATCTTACAGCATACATAATAGATCCTACAGCCGAAGCATAAGGCACCTTCTTCATGTAAGCCACCTCTTCAGGTGATGATGCATCTTTCTCATGACTTAACTCATGCTTAACCTCCATCGGTAAGAAACCTTTCTTAGAGTTATGCATGTTATATTTCTTCAATATCTTATCAATATAAGCATCTTGGCTAAGACCAATTAACCGTCTACTCCTATCTCGATAGATCTTAATTCCCAGAATATATGCAACATCTCCCAAATCTTTCATAGAAAAACATTTACCAAGATAATCCTTAACTTCCTTAAGTCTTGGAATGTTACTTCCCATGATCAATATGTCATCGACATATAGAATTAGGAACACTACATTACTCCCACTAGCTTTGCGGTATACACATGGCTCATCACGATTTTGAATAAATCCAAACTTTTTGATTTTTTCATCAAATCGCTTATTCCATTGACGTGATGCTTGCTTCAAGCCATAAATAGACCTTTGAAGTTTGCACACGCGTTTTGGATATTTAGGATCAACATACCCTTCCGGTTGTTGCATATAGATGTCTTCATCTAAGCGACCGTTCAAGAAGGCAGTTTTAACATCCATTTGCCATATCTCATAGTCATAGTATGCTGCTATAGCTATGAGAATCCTAATAGCTCGTAAGTCTGCTACAGGAGAGAATGTCTCCTCGTAGTCTATGCCAAAAGTTTGAGTAAAACCTTTAGCCACCAAACGTGCTTTATAGGATTATACATCACCATCCATGTCAGTTTTCTTCTTATAGATCCACCTATTTTTCACTACTTTAGCATTTTTAGGTGCGTCTACAAGACTCCAAACATCATTGATTTCCATGGATTTCATTTCCTCATTCATCGCAACTATCCATTTTGACTTTTCTGGATCAGACATTGCGGATCGATAGTTAGCAGGTTCACCAAGATCCCGTACTTCCTCCTCATCATCCTCTATGTATAGACATAGTTTGTCCGGCGCACGTATAGCCCTTTGAGACCTACGTGGAGGAATTAATTCCGGTGGAACACTCAGACTTTCTGGTTCTACAAGAATTTCATCGCTAGTATTTTCAGAAGGCAATGTATCTTCTTGAATTTCTTCAAGATCATAATTTCTCCCACTGAATTCTTGATTTACAAGATCATTTTCAAGGAAGTCTCCATACCGAGCCACAACTATTTTGTTCTCAGCCGGATAATAAAAGTAGTAACCCATAGTTTCCTTAGGGTAACCTACAAAGATACATTTTATTGAGCGTTGTTGGAGTTTATCTCCAGAGTTACGTTTCACATACGCCTCACAACCCCAAACTTTCAAATAAGACAAATATGGCTTCTTGCCATGCCATAGTTCATATGGTGTCTTATCAACCTTCTTTGTGGGAACCATATTCAGAATACCAACAGCAGTTTCAAGAGCATAATCCCAAAAAGATAATGGTAAAGTTGTAAGATTAAACATAGATCGTACCATATCCAATAATGTACGATTTCTCTTTTCAGATACACCATTTTGTTGTGGAGTATATGGAGAAGTAAGTTTCTGAACAATTCCATTCTTACTTAAATAATCTTTAAACTCTTGACTTAAATATTCACCACCACGATCAGAACGAAGAGCTTTAATCTTCTTTCCTAGTTGTAACTCTACTTCGGCTTTAAACGTTTTGAATGTTTCAAATACCTCATGTTTATGTTTAAGCAAATAAACATAACCATAACGGCTATAATCATCTGTAAACGTCAAGAAGTAGCTAGCACCTTTCCTTGACACATGTCTAAGTGGTCCACACACATCAGTGTGTATTAAACCAAGTAGTTCAGTAGTCCTTTCAATATTGCTATTAAAAGGTTTCTTGGTCATCTTCCCAGAGATACAAGATTCAAATTTATCAAATGATTCATCATTGATACTTTCCAAAAGCCCATCACGTTGAAGCTTTTGTATGCGAGTCTTCCCAATGTGGGCAAGCCTACAATGCCAAAGATAAGAAGAGTTCTTGTCTAACTTACTCTTCTTATTCATGCTAAAAACAGAATTATTTTTCCTCTTGGGATTTTTATCATGCATGTTAATTTCAAAAACACCATTCACAGAAATTGCATTAAAATAGAATAAACCATCTTTGAAAACAGAAATTCTATTATTATCAATCGTGTGAGTAAATCCAAGATCCAACATACAAGAAAAGGAAATAACACCCCTAACAATTGTAGGTTCATAATGACAATTATTTAAAGACAGTACTAAACCCGAAGGTAAAACTAATTTAAATATTCCTATAGCTTCAACTGCTGCTTGTGCGCCATTGCCCACTTGCAGAAATTGTTCCCCATAGGTAAGTCTCCTCTTCAACTCAAATCCCTGCAGGGTATTACAAATATAATACCACATCCCGTATCATATACCCAGGAGTTTGATTTGTATGAAAGATTAAATAACTCTATCATAAATAAGTTACCTGAAGATGGTGCTACAGCAACTTGCTCAGCCTTCTTCTTATGTTCTGCCATTTCATGGAGATAGAGAGAGCAATTCCTCTTCCAGTGTCCAGTCATCTTGCAGTAGTGACAAGTCTCATCTTTCCGAGATTTCTTAGCAAAGTTTTGCTTTGGTTTTGATGTAGTCACAACTTGCTTGCTCTTATCAACCTTGCCTTTGCCTTTCTGCTTCTTATTCACTTGCGGTTATGGTTTCGACACTCTACCCTTTTGTACATAAAGTACTTGAGGAGTAGCAGTGGGTGCCTTATCTTTCAAACCCTTTTCAAAGTCAATGAGCATTGCATGCAAATCATTAACTGTCTTCCCCGTGCAATGCATATTATAGTTACGAACGAAATCATTGAAGTCCTTATTAAGGGACCTATTGATCAAGTTAATAGCCATATATGAGAACTCGTATTTTTTTCGGTAAATAAATTATTCTTTTATTCGTACTTTTCGATTTTACAATGTTTTACTTGTTCCTCTTTACTTTTTCATACATAAATCCTGAGATCTCGAGAATTTTAATTCAATTATATTTTAATTATTTTTCTGATCAGTGAAATATTTTATTCGGAGTTATAAATTTTTTTTTTTTTTCATATTTATTTATTGTGAAAACCCGAAATTTAATTTCAACATTGAGACCGATATCTAATATTATTTCTAATTTTTGGACCAATATTTATTACCCGACTACTGGTTATCATATTTGTTTTTACGGATAATATTGAGTTATCGGCTAACCGACATGGTTAAGGATTTAACATATTGAATACGTGTCGTTATTATGTATCGTCAAAGTATACGTCCGTCATCGACCGTGAACATTTTTTTTGACATAAAAATATTTTCTATTGTCGTCGTTTTAATTTCTCATTTTACGAACATTTTTCGTAATTTACGTGAGGCCTTTTTATCGCCATTCATTTATACGGCGTGTTAACGTTTATTAAACTATAAGCCCTCATTTATATATCGAAATATAAATGTTCTCCGAACGCCAATGTTTTTTTTATATTAAGCGTTTATTTTTCGTGTTTTACGCGTATCTTTCAAATCGCGTAACTTTTAAAATGTCGGGCCTCGACAATACCCGCTTTTACAAATTATGGGTAACTTTTATTATAAAAATTACCCACTTATCACAACATGGCTGGCAAACTCAACCACACGTGTAGGTGTGGTAACCTTCCATGTTTCTTCACCTAATGTACATGTATACAACTAGATTATACATATCCATTTTTACAACTTAAAATTTCATAAACTCATTGTTTTCTCTCATTTGCCGTGAATAACCAATCACAAACACACCAAGCTTTACAAAATTTCTATCTAAAATATTATCACATATGGAAGATTTAGATTATTGGTAAAGATCTTGGTATAATTACATCTATAAACATCATCATCATCATTTTTATCGGAGATTATTGAAGAAGCTATGGTGTTTCTTCCTTCTTTGTAAGAATCATGGTTTGTATTTTTTTTTCCTTACTATTTTCATTTTATATGTATTATTTACTGATTTTACATGTTCTTTTCATGATGTATTTATCATTTTGTAAGTTTTGAACATTGTACAAAGTGATTGGACATTTTAGAAACTATTACCCTTAAATTTGTAACATATAAACTTGAACTAATTTGACATCAGTAGCTATACGAGTTAGATAAGAAAGTTATGTAGGTTTTGAGTCTTTTATAATAATATAGGGTGATAGGCCTATGTTTTGTGGTGATTTTGCCGGGTGACTCGTCTCTTGACGATACCCGATGAATTAGATATGGTCGAAACGAAAAAAAGTATCGAATCTGAAAATGATTGTCTTTTACACCCAAGTATGTAGGTATTGGTATTAGCTTACTAATATTTAACATTTTTCCTGAAAACTAGACCTTTCATAGAACGCGTGGCCGCTCGAATCACTAGAAACGGAGTTATAACGAACAAGATATGATTTTTCTAAAATGTGAGAAAAGTAGTCGCAAAGCTGTCAAAACAGAAACAAATGCCAAGTCTGGACGTATTTAAGTCTGTTAAGCACTGTTTGGTCATGACTTTAAGGCAGTTAAGGCCCGAATTGGTAAATTTTACACAGAACGTTTTTGTAGCATTCGCGGCGTAGTTTCTAAATCACCAAGCCTCATTATCTGAATGTAAATAACCAGTTAGATACAAGCTCTCAAACTTTCTGAAAAACCAACCAGTCTAATGTAAAACTGTCTTAAACATTATTTTGTAAGATGTTTTTTGACCAATTTAGAGTCCAAATCACGCCTAGCTCAGGAGACCATTATTGTAGCCTACCGCGTGGGCTATCTATGTATGCTTGGTTTAGGTCATACCTCTAATGTATGAAGACGTTACGGGTCCTTAAAGTATGCGCCCTAGACACGTTTTCGAATCTTGTATAAGGTTAGGAACTATTGTAAAACTTATACAATCTCCAAACTTACTAAAGTGAACTATTTACTATATATATGACTTATGTATAGTCTCGTACCTAAGACGCACCTCGTCATTATAGGTCTCTACCGGTCATATGTCGACCATTGGACGTATCATTCTCGGTCAACGAGTAATTCTTATCTCGTAAAGTTGTTTATCGACTATTAGACGTTTGTTCATGGATCTACGTGTTATAGCTATACCAGGTGAGTTCATAGCCCTTTTTTTTTCTACTTATACATTGTTTCTAAATACGGGGTGAGATTTTACATGGTGGAACACATTCATTTAAAACTGTATGCTATCCAGAACTTGTATGCTATCCAGATCTTGTATGCTTTCCAGAACAGATTACCATTATTATTATTGCTTTTAGTCTATAGCCTTAAGTTTCCTCTCCTGATCATGAACCGTTAATTTACTTGTGTTACTAAGCGCGAATGTTGTGGGTGGATCCATCGGGATTGACAATCCCCGTCCCATGTTGCGGTTGTTTAACCATGACGCATTTCATTTGTTTATACTTGAGTATTTAGGCTGAATTCTCACTAGAGGAACTTACATTGAGTTAAGCTTCGGTTCATGAACTAAATAGCAATTATAATAGTTTCGGACAATGGTTACTGTACATAACCATTTTCCCTATTTCATGTTACAAATGAATGCTTGTGTTCCATACCTTTACTACTAAACCTATGAATATCACTCAACTTTATGTTGACGATTTTACATGTTTAATCTCAGGTATTATTACTTAGCTTTGCTTGGATGGGAGCCCGCAGGATATTGTTGCAGCTTGGAGATTTCTGTGTTACTTTTTTTAAAGCTTGGTTTTGGTAAACGCTGTCAGAAGTTTATCCTACATTTTTGGTAACAACATGTTACAAAACCATGTTTAAATAATAGATATTTCCGCTTATAAAACTCTGGGACCTTTGTTTAAAAACTCTGATCTTTTTGTGATGTAAAGTATAAGTTTTTATTACGTCAATTTTATGTCAATAATATTTCATTGTTTCTTGTACCATGACGTGGAACCCCTTTGCTGCCTACGTGTTTCCTTGCCTGATTTTGGGGGTCTCACAGATTGGTATCAGAGCGATGGTTATAGGGAACTGAGTCATTTTTCAAAACTTAGTCTATAACCGAAAGTTCAAATATTTCATGTTTCTAAGTGTCAAGCACAGAATCTGCTATGGTTGTTCGATATCTTCGCGGGTAACTCTATAATCCTTATTATTTGCTTTTAATTATCGTTGTGGTATTTCATCCCTTGATTACATGTTGAAATATTACATTACCCTATTGACGATAATTACTTACTATCTCTTTTCAAAGCCTTTGTGCTCAATGAATTATCATTGGATATTACTTGATTACATATGCTCTTACGGCATTTCTTGAATTCTTGTTCTTGTGAATTGATCTCGTTGCAATGATTTTATATTGTTATGACATTTCGTACTTGTATTCGGAGCGCGTATGCTGCCGACTTTTCATACTCACTTTTCTGAGTACTATTGCTATTTCATTTATGCGTGATACGACTAACCTCATATACTCGTTCGTTTTGAACCGTCTGTTTTTCTCGACTCACTATTACATGTTATGTGCATTCTCGTGATATCATTGTTCGGGATTAAATAAGTGTTGCTTTCAATGAAACTTCTGATTTTCATATTACTACCGTGCGTGCTCTTTTCATTGTTTAACTCTTTTAAGATATCAGTTTAGATATCTAATTTGCCTTCCGACCATTTGTGATTGGATGTCTTGAAAGTATAGTCTATCGACCATTGTGTACTCAATGTGTCTTCGAAAAAGACTAAAGGACATCGTGTGAGTCACACATCTTGAAGCATTCCTTGAATCCGTGTTGAATAATATCGTGAGTTTTCATAATCTTGATTGACCTTTACGTCACCGTTTTACACGACACTCGAATATGGATTAATTATTACTTCATTGACCATTCTACGTTTCGACTTCGAATTACAACGTCCGTTGTACCTTGAAAACACCATTGTCATCTTGTAATTCGTCTTCTATTATGTGGCGATTGTTTGGAATACAATTCTACTTCTATAAACTTGTACCCTTCCTTTTCATTAAACCTCCTCGCTCCAAGAGTGCGACTGGTTAATGTTTCATTTCTTTCTCGGTATGTCTTGTGATTTTGGAAAATCACACTGCCAAGAGACCTTCCTCCATTGCATATTGAAATCGAAGACACTGATGTCATGCGCCGTTTTTGATTTCTTAGATTTTCGTTGGTGTCCTTGAACCATTTCTATACTATGTTTTCTTTACATAATTAATTTTATAATTTATTCTCTTTCGTGTTTTTGGATTCCTTTATCCTTTTCTTTTATATATGACTTATTTGTCATTCTACATTGTTTTTGTTTGTTTCTATCGTACCACTGATTTGGGTAAAGATTTGAAGTTCTTATTTTCATCGTTCGTTATCATCTTGACACGTGTCTCATGGCGATTCCAACTAAACCTTTTGAAACTTTATTACATTGTAACCATTTCATTGATTCTCTTGAACTACTATTCATTACCCTCATGTAACCCACTCGCTACTTTGTAAATAATTATCATGTTACAATATAAACTCAAACTGGTCTTGTTTGCGAATCATTTTACAAAAGGTTTCATTTGGGCTTTCTTAAATAATTGAATGCTATCTTATAAAATTAATTTATATTAACTTTACGATGTAGTTTCTCAAATTGTTCAACAATTGGTCTTATAAAGAACCCTTGTAACCAAAAAAAATAAATTTGTTGAATTAAATATCTAGCCAGTAACTTATTGGCGAAAAGTTTCATAAAATATTTTGATTCCTGTTTTTACAAAGGGCATTATATACATATTTTAAATAATATGACATGTAATACGGATTTGACGAAGCTGAGCATCGCATTGCTAGTTCTAAATTATGCATGGCCTGATCACCTATGCTTAATTTTGAAGGAGCCATGCGAGGCCAAATAGTAGTCACTTTAAATATTTGACCAAGAATCAATTTTTTAATTATGTTCTTTAAAAAGTTAGATAAAATAAAGTTTTAAAAACTTTTACATCTTATGCGAGTGGCACCATTTCGCGGCATGCACATATTTCCTTATCTTTTCTTGAACGAATTACGAGTCTGCTAGTACGTTTTCTCTACTCAACGATCTTTATTTTACTTGTTACTTAATCTTCCTTTGTGATATAATTCTTGTTATCACTCGTCTAATTTCTTACCATTGATACAAGACCTAAAAGTTTTAATGTTTTTATGCTTATTCATTGACCAACCTTCTCTATCTATTTTGGTAGACCTTCGAAACATCGTTGGACGTGGATAATGATTTTCTTTATCTGTCATGATGTGTGTTAGACTATATCGTCTTGAAATTCATTCGTGTGAATCATGTGTTGATTTCGCCTCTCATTGGTGTTCTTCATTTTACTGGAATTTCTCTCGAGTGACTTCTTAAGAATTTTCTTTGATTCGAAAATTCGTTGTGTAGCTTTTCTCTTTCGATCGTATGTCGACCATCGAGAACTTAATAAGCCGTTGTTGGTGACACCAACTGCACACAAGAAGTGATGACTTGCTAAATCCTCTGTTACTCATTGTCCCTATCATCGATGCATCTATCCTATCATGTTTGTTAAGAAATTGGTACAAATTTTGTTTTATTCCCTCGTGCTATTGCTTGTATACTAACTGTTGATCGTTATTCGTTTCATAATCGTTTGCTATTTTGTCACTTTCTGAAAACCAGAAACCGTCACATGTTTACCATTTGATGCATTAAACACTTTCTTGGATTTCTAAAAATTATTATAAATTTTTAAGAACGTTTTACATATTTTATCAAATGTTTAAATTACCAAAATATCCGTTTCAAGTTTAATGTCAGATCTATACATCCTCTTTGGTAGATTTATAACTAGTGTTTAAAAGGATGTCAAACTTTATCTTTTAAAGTATTGGATTGTATCATACTTTATTTTTAATATAATGGAATTATTAAATTAAGTTATAATTTCTAGCAATGATTCTAAATAACATGGAAAAGCCTGATTTTTTTTCTAATGGTAACGATAAACCTGAGGTTTTAACGATAGCTTTGTACAGTCATCCAAAAAAAGATCTTAAGCTGATTAAAATAACTATTTTGAAGTGTTCTACTTTTTGGCTTTGAAATTCTTATCAAGAAAATACTTAAGCTAAATTTGAAAGTAATATCAAATCCTAGACAAATAATTGTGACAACTTGTAATCCAAATGTCTATATGTAATTCATTTTTCCCTTCTATTTCGCTCGTAACTAGATTCTTACATTTTAAGAATTGTCATGTTATACAGTTTGCGTGATTTACGATTCCTTGTTGATTAACAATCTTAACTCGTTTTAGCGCACCTTGTCCGTTTAAGCAATCCTTGTGTTCATTCTATTTCTTGATAATTCTCCGTACTGAAAGGTTATTTATTTTTATCCAAGTTTGAAAATTTATTCGAAAAGGAGTTAAGAAACTGAAGCATAGTGAATTCTAACTGTTAAGGTACGCCGAGGTACATAAATTACCTGGGAAGCAATGAATCAGTTTTAAACTTTGTATCTCCATTTGTTTGCATTTTCTTCTGTCTTCAATGGAACTCTGGGGACCAGAGTTCCTATAGGGGGCCGACTATGAGAACTCGTATTTTTTTCGGTAAATAAATTATTCTTTTATTCGTACTTTTCGATTTTACAATGTTTTACTTGTTCCTCTTTACTTTTTCATACATAAATCCTGAGATCTCGAGAATTTTAATTCAATTATATTTTAATTATTTTTCTGATCAGTGATAATATTTTATTCGGAGTTATAATTTTTTTTTTTTTCATATTTATTTATTGTGAAAACCCGAAATTTAATTTCAACATTGAGACCGATATCTAACATTATTTCTAATTTTTGGACCAATATTTATTACCCGACTACTGGTTATCATATTTGTTTTTACGGATAATATTGAGTTATCGGCTAACCGACATGGTTAAGGATTTAACGTATTGAATACGTGTCGTTATTATGTATCGTCAAAGTATACGTCCGTCATCGACCGTGAACATTTTTTTTGACATAAAAATATTTTCTATTGTCGTCGTTTTAATTTCTCATTTTACGAACATTTTTCGTAATTTACGTGAGGCCTTTTTATCGCCATTCATTTATACGGCGTGTTAACGTTTATTAAACTATAAGCCCTCATTTATATATCGAAATATAAATGTTCTCCGAACGCCAATGTTTTTTTTATATTAAGCGTTTATTTTTCGTGTTTTACGCGTATCTTTCAAATCGCGTAACTTTTAAAATGTCGGGCCTCGACAATACCCGCTTTTACAAATTATGGGTAACTTTTATTATAAAAATTACCCACTTATCACAACATGGCTGGCAAACTCAACCACACGTGTAGGTGTGGTAACCTTCCATGTTTCTTCACCTAATGTACATGTATACAACTAGATTATACATATCCATTTTTACAACTTAAAATTTCATAAACTCATTGTTTTCTCTCATTTGCCGTGAATAACCAATCACAAACACACCAAGCTTTACAAAATTTCTATCTAAAATATTATCACATATGGAAGATTTAGATTATTGGTAAAGATCTTGGTATAATTACATCTATAAACATCATCATCATCATTTTTATCGGAGATTATTGAAGAAGCTATGGTGTTTCTTCCTTCTTTGTAAGAATCATGGTTTGTATTTTTTTTTCCTTACTATTTTCATTTTATATGTATTATTTACTGATTTTACATGTTCTTTTCATGATGTATTTATCATTTTGTAAGTTTTGAACATTGTACAAAGTGATTGGACATTTTAGAAACTATTACCCTTAAATTTGTAACATATAAACTTGAACTAATTTGACATCAGTAGCTATACGAGTTAGATAAGAAAGTTATGTAGGTTTTGAGTCTTTTATAATAATATAGGGTGATAGGCCTATGTTTTGTGGTGATTTTGCCGGGTGACTCGTCTCTTGACGATACCCGATGAATTAGATATGGTCGAAACGAAAAAAAGTATCGAATCTGAAAATGATTGTCTTTTACACCCAAGTCTGTAGGTATTGGTATTAGCTTACTAATATTTAACATTTTTCCTGAAAACTAGACCTTTCATAGAACGCGTGGCCGCTCGAATCACTAGAAACGGAGTTATAACGAACAAGATATGATTTTTCTAAAATGTGAGAAAAGTAGTCGCAAAGCTGTCAAAACAGAAACAAATGCCAAGTCTGGACGTATTTAAGTCTGTTAAGCACTGTTTGGTCATGACTTTAAGGCAGTTAAGGCCCGAATTGGTAAATTTTACACAGAACGTTTTTGTAGCATTCGCGGCGTAGTTTCTAAATCACCAAGCCTCATTATCTGAATGTAAATAACCAGTTAGATACAAGCTCTCAAACTTTCTGAAAAACCAACCAGTCTAATGTAAAACTGTCTTAAACATTATTTTGTAAGATGTTTTTTGACCAATTTAGAGTCCAAATCACGCCTAGCTCAGGAGACCATTATTGTAGCCTACCGCGTGGGCTATCTATGTATGCTTGGTTTAGGTCATACCTCTAATGTATGAAGACGTTACGGGTCCTTAAAGTATGCGCCCTAGACACGTTTTCGAATCTTGTATAAGGTTAGGAACTATTGTAAAACTTATACAATCTCCAAACTTACTAAAGTGAACTATTTACTATATATATGACTTATGTATAGTCTCGTACCTAAGACGCACCTCGTCATTATAGGTCTCTACCGGTCATATGTCGACCATTGGACGTATCATTCTCGGTCAACGAGTAATTCTTATCTCGTAAAGTTGTTTATCGACTATTAGACGTTTGTTCATGGATCTACGTGTTATAGCTATACCAGGTGAGTTCATAGCCCTTTTTTTTCTACTTATACATTGTTTCTAAATACGGGGTGAGATTTTACATGGTGGAACACATTCATTTAAAACTGTATGCTATCCAGAACTTGTATGCTATCCAGATCTTGTATGCTTTCCAGAACAGATTACCATTATTATTATTGCTTTTAGTCTATAGCCTTAAGTTTCCTCTCCTGATCATGAACCGTTAATTTACTTGTGTTACTAAGCGCGAATGTTGTGGGTGGATCCATCGGGATTGACAATCCCCGTCCCATGTTGCGGTTGTTTAACCATGACGCATTTCATTTGTTTATACTTGAGTATTTAGGCTGAATACTCACTAGAGGAACTTACATTGAGTTAAGCTTCGGTTCATGAACTAAATAGCAGTTATAATAGTTTCGGACAATGGTTACTGTACATAACCATTTTCCCTATTTCATGTTACAAATGAATGCTTGTGTTCCATACCTTTACTACTAAACCTATGAATATCACTCAACTTTATGTTGACGATTTTACATGTTTAATCTCAGGTATTATCACTTAGCTTTGCTTGGATGGGAGCCCGCAGGATATTGTTGCAGCTTGGAGATTTCTGTGTTACTTTTTTTAAAGCTTGGTTTTGGTAAACGCTGTCAGAAGTTTATCCTACATTTTTTGTAACAACATGTTACAAAACCATGTTTAAATAATAGATATTTCCGCTTATAAAACTCTGGGACCTTTGTTTAAAAACTCTGATCTTTTTGTGATGTAAAGTATAAGTTTTTATTACGTCAATTTTATGTCAATAATATTTCATTGTTTCTTGTACCATGACGTGGAACCCCTTTGCTGCCTACGTGTTTCCTTGCCTGATTTTGGGGGTCTCACACCATATTATTATCAAAGGGTTGTCCTAGTGCGATGAGTTATTCCATATAACCCCTCATCTCCATATAATGGTCACTTACGGACTTTCCAGGAGCTTGCTTGCAACTATGTAGAGCATCAACCAGATCGTAGATCTCTACAGCTTGCGGCGTTTCATACACAACCTTGAGTTCATCAAGCATTTGCTGAGGAGAAGTTAGCTCATACTTCCTTTGAAGTGATGGAGCCATTCTCCCTAACATTACAGCAGCCACCTCATGGTGCTTCTTAACGTTAGCAGCGTGTTGAAGCGTTTCCGCATCAGTTGCTCCTTCAGCAAGATCCTCCGGAAAAGGAGTTTCCAAGATATTGATGGTACCCGTTGCTCTCAGAACAATTCTTAGTGAGCGGTACCAATCATTGAAATTAGGGCCAGTAAGTTCAGGCCGTTCAAAAAATGCTTTGAACGCCGAGCTTATTGTCAGATTGTTTTCGGGTTGAGCCATTTCTACAGAAATAAGTTCAAACATTAGTATTTTCGATAATAAAAATTCAAGAAAATAAAATTACCCCGGTAATAAAACCATAGTATTTTCCTTGAAAAACTAGAATCCATATTGACATAGATTTATCACATCAGTTGATCTGCTAGTGACAAATGTATTCAACACAGTAACTTGTCGAACAATAATTGCCAAATCATATTGCAATTTCTAGATATGTCAGGGATTTACATTGCCAAAACTTTTGCATTGTAAACATGTTTTATCCCTTCTTTATGCCTTAAGTTTCCAGTTCTCACTGAGTAACTCAATTAAGTCGACTAATCTAAAGAACGTGAAACCTTCATGTGCAATCTTATTCAGTCATGAAGTTTTCTCTCCATTACAACATCGTCCGATATTTTATATGACGACAATTGTAACTTCAAGTGTTCGTCAATTAGAGGGCATATGACTTAAATTTTAGGGTATAGATTTTGGTGTCAAAATCATGTATGGAGAAGCATGCATACATCTTCATAGCATAAGTTCAATAAAACGTTTAGTAAACTTTTTGGTGAGACTAAAAGTTCATCATATATTTGCAAGTTGAGGTATTGGTTAAACCAAACAACCTTAAAGAATTATACCAATAACAACCATAGGTAATTCTAATTTTGACGCACAGGCGAGCCGGGAATTTGGTCAACCCTGAAGCATAACACCTCCTTCCTTAACCGGGTACTTGACCAGCGGTGCGTTATACCCACTTTATAGTTTGTCAAAATTGAGTAGGCCGTTAAGTTGCTATTGCAATTCTAATCAACACAAATCATATGTAATTTAGATCTCAAAACAATTCATTAATTTTGATAAGATTTAGTCCATATTATTTTTTCTTAAAAAAAATTACCCTTGTTTACAACATACAATGTTAAAAACGCATGAAAGCAAGTAGTACAAAAAAAAACTAAATCAAATAGCCACATGCATAACAATTTATTCAAAGAACATCAAATCTAGGGTTTTTATGAACATAAAAAGTCTTCCCTAATTTTAAAACTTTGAATCAAATAAAGCAAATAGCAATCAAAATTATATGATCCGTAAAAACATGCATGTTTATTACGGATCTTCCATATTCTCTTAACAATTAAAAAAAAACTACTACGGATCGTAACCACACATGACATAACAATTAATTCATGCATACATCTAAAGTTAATTACCATGTAATTTTAGGGTTTACAAAAATTTATTTTTTTTGTTTTTAATAAAATTCGGCTATAGCCGATTCTTAAAAACAAAAAAACAAAACCCTAATTTTTTTTTATAAAACCTAAAAAACAACATGTAATTTTTAACACAAATCAATATTAGTTAAAAAAACTTTAGATCTTGATAATTAAAATCATGTTAAACCGGCTCTCGATGCCACTGATGGTTTATGATTATCATAACAATTATAAAAACCCTAACATAGATCAAAGAGCATACAGCGGAAGCAGATTAACAAGATCTTTATATAACACAATTATAATTAATCAAAGCTAGGGTTACATACCTTTATCCTAGCAGAACGATCACCAGTAAAGATAGATCACGAACACTACCAGGATGTAATCTAAAATAAGATCACACCACGATCTTGTACACACGTGATACGGTGGTCTAATCGTGAGTCTAGCACGAACAAAACCGAGTCTTCCAAGCCTATGGAAGATCTACCCAACAACCCTAGAGAGGGGCTAGGACTAGATCTAAAATAGCTTATAGAAAATCAAAGATGAACCCTAAAAGGGTGTATATGGCCGGCGGTATAAGGCAAAGAAAGAAGAATATGGAGTGAAAAATTATGAGGCCTTAAGGTTTGTTTATATACACCTTGAAAACTTATCTTCCAAGGTTTAAACAAGATAAAGCCAAAATCTTTTTCCTCCTTATCTCCTCTTTTAAAAATCCGGATATCATCAAGCTCAAAAGGGGGTTTCCGGAACTTTCCGACACCTTCTTTTAGCTTCTTTAACATTCTATAACAATCGTTTAATACTTAACTTTTAATTACTTAACGATCGTTAGCTACAGTTTGATTTAATAAATATAATAAATATATTTAATAAATAAATTAACTCTTCACGTAATGTGTGCAATCCCGTGATCTCGAGTTCGATCCTATCACACGACTATCGATTTTAACGTCCATAAACTTTCAACTAGTCCATGATCCAAAGTGTAATTACATTCGTCATAATTTTAGTATACTATTTGTAATGGATTAGCATAAACTAAGCTTAGATTTGGGCTTATAAGCTTATCTAATTTCGGTTAATATTTCATAACTCTCATTTTTTCGGCTTATTTAAGCTTGTTATATCATAATAAGCTTGTATAAGCCCATAATTTTTAAAATAAGCCAAAAAAATGGGGGCTAATGAAACAGATAAGCCAAAATGAGATACAAAGGTTAACTAAAAGTGAAGTAAAACAATGAGTTACTTACCTAGCAGCTACCGAGGAATTTAAGATGCAAAAAGTCGCCGAAAATCGAAACTGCTTATGAGGCTGTTTTTTTCCTTTCAATTATGTAATGAGACTTGAAGGGTACTTTTTATGTTTATATACCTTTGATATTGGGCTTTATCTTATTACTTGGTCCACAAGTTACCATCTTTTGCTTGGTGCACAAGTTACCTTCTTTTGCTTGGTGCACAAGTTACCTTCAATTCTTTTTATGTGTTTATAGTTTGATCCTACCTCTCTGGCTCCAGGGATTTCAAAGACGGATTTAGGGGTCTCGTTTGAAACCGGTTTTGGTTTTTGGTTAGGCTTTAACCGGTGCAGTTTAACGGCATTTAACCAGTTCGGTTTTTAAACCGTTCCGAGCCATTTTTATTAAATCGGTTAGGAGTTTTTAAAAACCGGATTCGGTTTTTATCGGTTCAGTTCATGAACCGGTTTTCTTCCACTGCTGCCCTCCCCTTAACCGCTTTGTCCAAAATTCCGGACCATGGACTGAATCGAAATGTTCAGTCCACGTCCAAGACGGTCCGGTCCAAGAAATCATAATAGTTGGTTGTGTCAGGTGTGTGAGACCGAACCGGACTGAAAACCAAAAATGAGAAAAAGGGTTAACAGACACATATGTATGGTCTGGTTTCTCGGTTTGATCCAATCCGCGCAGTCTATAATGCCCAGCCCTAGTTTTGATCCTCAAAAATCCCCAGTACATGAACCATTTCGATCATTGTTTACTCGTGTTATATGACAGCCATTAGAACAATCTTCTTTTCAATTTTAAGCTTCAAACCTACGGGTAATTTCATTGTTAACACATTCGCAAGCGTTGTTCTTAGATTCTATAATGCCTCAAATGCTAGTTCAATAAGCAAAAGGTACAAAAAGCCGATAGCTTTTACACTTCGCTAGGAAGAACTGAAACTAAAAGAACTAAACCAACTTAAGCATACGGACTTGTTAATACATTAGAAAACCACTTCTGAATGTTTTCTGTTTCTATATACACCAATCTTCAAAATCTAATGCTTTCGGACCAAAATGGTGTGTTGCATTTCTGTACAACTTCACCTTTCTCAAAAGCACATGCCGTGATCATCTTCAATAGACTGCTAGCCGCTATTCTTCCACAGAACGCTTGTAACTCTTAGATAAACCTTACATAAAGGAATAATCCATCAGCTGCAAATAACCTCCACTGACAACTTCTTCATTACACTTGGACACGGGTCGCCTTTAAATACCTCTGGCGATACTGCTACTGCACACGACTCTTGACCAACACAAATCTGAAAATATATCAAAACCCGAAAACTATAAATCTGCTTGTTTTTAGAGTAGATAAGGAGCTTAGATTATCAGCAGATATGCAGTTGGGAGTGTTTGATATAAGCAATCCCAAACACCCCTTTATACCAAAACTAGCATGAATTATGAATACCTTGTTAAATACGTCGTACGAGTTCTTAGCATGGCAATGACCTTGTTGGAAACTACCACAGCCACCTTCAGGAGTACCATAGCTAGCGAATTTGACTGATGAGATATTTCGACCTGGACTGCAAGATAGATGTGCTTTCGGTCTCAATGGTTTTGTGGCTTTACCAGAAACTTGCGCTTGGTAATTCAACAGTGATGGTTGCCACTCGTATATATCAGCACAGACACTGTATACTGCACGTTTCACTAAAGAAATCCCGTATGGGATTCCACCTAATTCTTCAAAAACAACCAACAGGTTGCCTCTTGGTTTTAGCCATGATCGAGGTACATGATACCTGAAACGAAAGATAATCAAGATGGTTACCGGAAGTTATTTTCTTTCCTTTGTTCGGATATACTATTACCAAAAGCTTGTTATTAATAAAAATGCTTGTACCATCTTTGAGAAGCTTCACCGCAGTTGCTAACGCATTTTTTCTCGTCATAATAACCGGCGTAACTACAAGTGCTACAGTTACCTTTTGCCTTGTATGCTGGCCAATAACGTCCGATGCTTTGACCATTTACCCATACTTGACCTTTACCCATGTTGTTCATGTCTAGAGCCAAAGGTTCATCCCCAAACGGAGCATCAAAAGTCGCCTGGAAATATCATTATAGGTTGAATTAATACAGATCATCAGAAGCAATATCGGCTTATCCAGACACTAAAAAGTGATTATTGCTAGTGTGATCACGTACCTTATACCAAGTAAGTGGTTGTTTTTGAGCCACATAAGAACCTTGAACCCATTCGACAGATGAACTTCCACTAAGCGAGTGTAGGCTTAGAATTTCGCCTTTAAGCCCAACCTGATCAATCATTTAAAGTTCAAGAACAACCGAAACATTTAAACGATACTCATTTACCATTGAAAAGATAAAAACCTTATAAGACCACTTCTGCCATGATAAGTCCCTCCTCCCTTCGTCTAGACCAGACAGCATAACTGGACCAAGAACGCCAGCATTCCACGTCTCAAAATGCGGCCCAATGTTCTAAAAGATCAATGACAATCGACATTAGTTATTTTAAATAATGCTTTAGAATCTCGTTAAGAAACTCTTTTTGAGGATCAATGAACGTACTGGAAGACCAACAGCAATGCTCAGAAGCGAAATCTTGTTAAGGCCGGCTCTTAGATTTACAACTCCGTTAAAAGTTATTTTCGGGTTTTCTAGACTTCCGTAGACGGTTCCTGTTAAAACAGAATAAAGTAAGATTTCCCGAAACCAGATGAGATATTTCTTCATATTAAATGTATCAAGTTTTATAACCTGATAGTTGACCGTTGATGAAAACATGTAAAGCATGACCAGCAGATAAGGCGGTAAGCGTAGGCTGTTCCCCCCTTATCAAGAACTTTTCGTTGGCATCAATCTTGACACTAATTACAAGAAATAACAATCAGTAGTCCATCTACAAAAAAAATAGCTGTATATAAAGATCTTCGTGCACTTACTCGGTCATGTACCACAAGTAGTCAGAAGCATCTCTAGTCACATTTAACTGCTCCAATAATCCAACTGTTCCGAATGTATTGTCATCATAGTATTCTGTTTCATCGTTATACGATTGCCAAGCAAATCCTGTCGGTTCTCGGGTCATTTTCATCACTGTGGTCTGTGCACCTACCTGTTTAATTACCACTTTACGCGTTATGATTTTCTTGTCTTACATATATAGAGAGCCATTTGAAGTTACATTAGGGGCCTTGGCTGGTGATTTGTAATGATATATTTCTCACCCTTGCGGTATTATAGACAGTGGTCTTGCAGTCGGGTAGGATGCTGACCGACCATGGAGGCAGATTGTAATGCTGATCCCGGAAATCTACTTTTGCAAAAGCAGATTTGTCATCATTTGCAAGAAAAGCTGCACAGCCTCCGGTTTTGTTTTTGTAAATGTATGCCTGTTGGAGAACGATGAATGACATCAGAGGCAGGACCCACTTAGAACTCGAAAAGATTGATTATAAATCAAGGAATGAAAGAAAAGTTTTACCTTTTGATAGTGTCCAAGTGAAATGACAGAAGGGTCTCCGCTTACTAAAACGGGCTCACATAGTTTTATGGCTCTGTGCAAATCTTTCAGGTGTCCCCATTTAGCTTCCCTTTTTAGTCCTGTGTATCGAGTAGAAATCAATCAATAATCATTACAAAAAGTATCATTCAGTTGCATTTTGTGACACAATAGTTAACTTTGATATGACAGATATGGCCCTCAATATGTATGTTGCATAATGCGTCATAAAACACTTTTTAGCTTCTGATATGTACTATAGGTTGACACGATTTGTATATGCTGCCTAAAACGGGTCGATTCTAGTTACTTTCTATATAAGGTCGGGTAAGTCAGCAAAAAAAATTTGATTAAAAAGCAAACAGACCAAAATCTTTCTACATCGTTACTCAAAGTTAATATTATTACTGACTTCTATAGTCATTGGGCATACAAAAGGTGTTTCGGCTTTTCGAGTGAATCCAATCAGACCCAATCTGTTTCGCCTTTTGACCTTACAAAAGATTTACCCATTTTGAGCCGTTACCCGACCTGTTCATATGTTCACCTTTACCCCTACTTTAGGCACGGATGAATAACATTGAATCAGGAACGTACCAAATTCATCTAAAGGGGCATCATAGTCGTAGCTTGTGGCAATAAACGGACCACCTGCAGTCCTACCAAAATTGGTTCCTCCATGGTACTGTCAAAGTAAATGTACAGATTTTTAGACGAAATTTACCAAGCAAGCCCGACGTTAAATATAACAAACATAACATTAGAGTTACCATATAGTAATTTATAAATGATCCACCCGTTTGAATAAATTTAGCCACGGAAAATGCTAAGTCTTCTGCTGGACGGTAAGGAACCGCGCCTCCAAACTCAGTGAACCTACAGTAATATAAGACTGTTACAAAAAGAACATAAACTTTATTATTTTTTTACTGAAAGACGAGTTAAGAGTAAATTACCATCCTGACCACGCCTCGGTCCACATTTTCGGTTTAAAATATTTATTGGGAGTGAAGTAATCACAGTAAAAACCATTGCAAGTGTTGATCTGTAAAAAAATGAATCACATAAAGTTTGGTGAATATAAATATTGGAGACAAGTCTAAAAGTGGCCATGTGCACCGGATAAAGAATCCAATGATCACATTAGGCGAATAAAGAACGATATACAATCAATTATAAGCTAAACTATATGACAAAAAGGAACATGAATATGAACATGAAGGATGGATACACTTACAGTGGGATCTGGAGCATCATCTTGCTTGCACATGATCCATGGGACACCCGTTTTTAGACCGACAGCCATGTTAGCTGCCCATTTGGAATAGGCTCGAGCCGGGTCTCCAAGTTCATACTCCATTGGTCCGTATTCATTCTCAATCTGTCAGAATCAATATTGCTTACATTAGTCGTGAGAAGCAACATATGGTCAAACTGGCTGAAACTCGCACAAAGTGTATACAAATGCTTACACCCCGAAAGGGGAGACAAAAAAGTCTACACGGGTCAATGGGTCGTGTACAAAGAGTCATTTTTATCAGATGCTGTCGAACCAGTTCATTTTCAGTAAAGAAGTGGTTTCCAATACCTGAGATAAAATGATCGGACCACCCTGATTTTCATACAAGCCTTCTAATTTCATTTTATACACAATGTGCCTCGTGAATTTTTCCATAGCAGCCTATAACGAAAAAAATAGATATTCATGACAAGAAAACTAGGAAAAAAATAAACAATATAACTGCATTGAAGATTGAGTATGGGACCTTGAAGGGAGCATTATCTGTTCTAAAACTAATGCCGGGCACATATTTCAACCAAACAGGAAATCCCCTGAAAATGCAATAACACAGATATTAATAGCTCGAACCTAATTTCGAAAACACTTATAAAATTTATGGTGTTCTTGAAATGATACCCAAAGTTCCACTCTGCACAAGCATATGGGCCAATCCTGAGATGCGCGTATAGTCCAGCTTCTTTTATTAGCTTAATGAACTTAACCAAATCATACCTGTCTTCAAAATAATACTGCAAAAAAGCGCAAGTTAAAGACTAAATAACTTAAGAAACAATTAGTGGGTGTCTCGCTTTGCTTTTTGAAAGTGATTAGTACTATTATTGCACTTTTAGCATTTTTAATATAATGAATCTGATTCTAATGACTAAATAATCAGTTCTGAAGCTACTGCGACAAATTCGACCCAAGTTCTCATTTTGGACTAATGTTCCTCGAATAATCATAATTTCGCTTATAGCTTAAACAAGTTACTAACTTTAAACTACACAAGCACATTGTTACAGCTGATTATATGATAATGAAACTATAACATAAAAAGCTACACTTACTTTACCAGGTTCGGGCTCATGCCCATTCCAGAAAACATAAGTCTGAATCACATCCAAACCACCTTCTTTCGCCTTCCTTATAAGATCTGGCCACATCTGCAAAAATATCAAAAAAGCAAAAAAATTTATTCACCAAATACAAGGTCTCATCACTTTCTGCTAGGTGCAAAAACAACTCTGAAGTGGTCGCGCCAACTATACTAAAAATGTGAGGCCGGCTAAAAGGTCGGAAAACAAAGTTACCCAAAAAGGAAAAATACAAAATCTTGAAAACCCATAAAAAAATATATAAAATGTGAGACGTTTCAAGTTCAATTTCTGCAAAAACAACTCTGAAGTGGCCGCGCGCCAACTATACTAAAAATGGGAGGTCCGCGGATTAGTCAGCTAAAAGGTCGGAAAAAAAGTTACCCAAAAAGGAAAAAATACAAAATCTTGAAACCCCCATTAACATTTTTTAAGCTTCCTATATTTCATAAGCCCGAATTTGTTTAAGCTTATATGTGGCTTAAAAAACTTCTCTTTCTCGGCTTATTTTGACATTTGTATAATAAACTCATATAACCTCATAAGTCTCAAAACAGTAGCAAAAATCTGTAGCTTCTGAAATATAAGCCTAAACAAAATAAGCACATAAGCTAACATATAATAAGCTTAAACAATGTAGTACCTCAGGAGTGCTTCTAGGGTAATGAATGGATCCAGAAATAAGAATCCTTCTTTGACCATTAATAATAATAGCTTTATGGTCATAAGTCACAGAAGCATTACATAAACATAAACACAAACTTACTAAAAATAACAAAAACACAACACAAAACCTCTGCATTTTAGTACTACTTTGTTAAAACATGAAACACAGACACAAAACCAAAATGTGTGTTCCTCTAGTTGCAAGTAAGTAATAATGGAAAGTAATATTCTTTGCCCTTCCCTCCACTTTATTCTTTTTTTTTTTATAAAATATAAAATATAAAAAAATGGGTTTTAAGAATAAAGAAAGATACCATGAAACAGAACACACTCACTCATAGCTGTGTTCTATTAATGGATTTTCATAGATATTTTTTTGCTACAAAAATATGAGTGTTTTTAGGTAAAAGTGAAAGGACATTTTTGTAGTATTAAAGTGATAAGGTGGTGAGGGGTCACTTTATTCAACAAAGGTGTGCATGAATAGTGAATCCAACTGTAAAAAAGTACAGTAAAAGAGTAAAAAAGCCAACAAAGGAGTAAAAGCATTGGTTATGGTCCGAAAGACCCGTAAGGCGCTGCGTGCCATTTATATATGGCACGGCGTTGTAGACAGGGACGGAACTTGAAGGTGTTTTGAGTGTGACACCTATTAATAGATATGTTGTAGTGAGTTTTTATTAATAAAGTTCAATTATTTTTTTATTTTTTTTTTATAAAAAAAATTCAATTATTTTAAATACACTTGGTTTATAGAAATTATGTACGTAGTTTTATTTATTTTTTTTTTTTAAGTGCAATTAGTTAGTTTGCGTTTTGGTTTTGTTCCTAACTATCACCTGACACTACTCTCGCGCAGTGATCAAGATAAAAAATGATCGAGGTCACAAATTTTTTTAAAACTTAAAATAGTAGAGATGATTTTTTATTAAATATATTTAACAGTTAAGTATATATACTGTTAACTAAATAAGACTAGAAACATAACTCGATAAACTGAGTGCACTTAAGATATAATTTAAAGAAGAAAAAATTTCACGTTTGGTCCCTATCGTTTATCCCAAATATCATGTTCAGTCCCTATCTCAAACTAAGTGCACAGATAGTCCCTATCGTTTACACTTTGGATCAGAATTGGTCCCTATCTCAAACGGGAGTTAATTTTGCTCGTTAAGTCTTGTAAGTGGAAGGGTATTTTGGGGCATTCACTTTTTTCCCATGCATTAATTACAAACACTTGCTCCATTACTTCACATTCGATCACGGCTGAAAATCAAAACACTCCCTCCCTCCCTCCCTCCATTAAACCTGGAAACAAAAACCCCCAATTCAATCACTTTTTTTTCTTATATCCCCCAAAATGGATGGTTCTGGTTGGAAGATTAAAGAGAGGTTTGGACCTTATAAGATGCCTATTGAATACGGTAATACCAATTGATCTATTTGCCCTATTTTTTTTCATTAATTAATTAAGAATTTAATTGATGTAATTAAGCATATTTAAAGGTTTTTTTTTAATTGCATTTTGCAGAAAAGGACACTGCTCTTTTTTCCCTAAAAATCCATCATGCAGGTAAGATCATTTGTGTTAAGAATAGAAGGAGATATGTAAATGGGTTAATTAGTTATGTCGAATGGGTTGATATAGATAGGTTTTCAGTTCATGAGTTGAATGCTGTAATGTGGGAATTAGGATATGTTAAACAGGAACCTATATACTATCATTATATGATTCCTGGGACTGACCTTGATGTGGGATTGAGAGCTTTAGGTAATGATCAAGATGTGATTGGGTTAGCTAAGTATATCTCCAACAACAAACTAATTATGGTCTACTGTGAACACTTGCAGTCTGTGGTAGACACCTATGCTTGCCCCCTCCTTCTAGTAGTGTTGTCATTGAGCAGATAAACCCTTGTTTGATCCCTAGGAATGTGTTGTATTTAACATACCCCAACCAACACTCTTCTACTTCAACACATACACCCTCCACCAAACAGCCTTCTAGTTCAATTCCTACACCCTCACCTCATCAGCCTTCTAGCTCAACTCCTACACCATCACCTCAACAGCATGTTACCTCAACTCCCACACTCTCCAACAATGAGTCTTTGCCTACACACCATGAGACTGTAGAAAGCAGATGAAACTAACACAATACATGAAAAAGCTAACAACCATGAAGACAACAACCAACCATCAACACCACAAGCTTCAAACAACAGCCTTCCCCTTCCCCTTCCCTTGGTTACCAGCAGCCCCTCTCTTTCCCATCTTAGTGACAATCTGCTCCCAAGTGGCCTTGTTGGGAAGTCCAAGCACAGCATTGTAGATAGGAGTTGGGCTTTTGATGATTTTGGTGGCAACATAGGTGACATCAGGGCCTTGCTTTTTCTGGATGACTTCTTTGCCTTTCAAAGTGTCCTCATAAAACTCTAGTGACTCAGAGCTTTCATCATCATCAGAATCAACAAAAGGGCTACCAAAATCCTCATCCCATGTATCCCAGTAATCCTTATCAGCATGATACTCAGCCTCATCCACATAGCCATAGAATTTTAGGCCTTTATGTGTCATTGTCCCATTCTTGAACCTTTCTGCAACAGCCTTGGTAACATAAGTCCTAGGCCTTGCACTGGATCCAGTGGGAGGAAGAGGAAGTGCTCTAGATGATCCTTCACAGCCCTTATCATCTTTCCACTCAGCATCACCACTTGGACAATAGACAGCCTCACTGCTAGTGTCACTCAACACAATGACTTCTTTTTTTGACATTTTTTGAATTTCAGATAGGATAGAAAGATATAAATGGTGATGCAGAAGTGATGTGTGTGGCGTTGGGTTTTATAAGCAAGTAGATGAAGGGGGGGGGGGGGGGGGTGAGGTATTTACTCTTAACCATTCAATGCCCTCAACCCCTCAACTCCTCAACTACTTATCTGCAAAAACAGAGTTAGTAAATGCTGAGTGGAAAATGAGCCTGTAAAAGAGAGTTAGTAACAGAACTTAGTAAATGAACAAGACAAAAGAAGAACTTCTAGAAGAGATGGAAAAGATTTTTCATTGATAACCCCAAAATCTAGAAAAGATTTTACATGTTCATCAGATTAGCCTTTACATTTTTCTTAGGCAAATCTGGAAAAAAATAAAACTAAACCAAACCCTAGCCAACTAATCAACAAGTATTTTTTTAGAAAACAAACTTCATTACTAAGTTTTTTGATGGAATCTTCATGCCTATTTCTAGCCCTAAGCAACCCAGGTATGATTTGAACAGCTCGAGGACACATTGGTGGATCAAACCAATCAATCCACCTACATGCTGGTCCTTGGAATTCGCAAGCATAGAAACGACGACCTGGATGACGATCTGACCAAGAAGTCTTTACTGTAGCAACGCGACCACATGAGCAGAAAACCATTTCTTCTTTTTGATTTTAGGGTTTTGATACTGGATTGATGAAAAGGTAGGTGTGATTGTGTGTGTGTGTTCGTGTATTGTGTGTGTGTGTGTAAAGATTGGGTGTGATGATAATTAATGCATGGGAAAAAAGTGAATGCCCCAAAATACCCTTCCACTTACAAGACTTAACGAGCAAAATTAACTCCCGTTTGAGATAGGGACCAATTCTGATCCAAAGTGTAAACGATAGGGACTATCTGTGCACTTAGTTTGAGATAGGGACTAAACATGATATTTGGGGTAAACGATAGGGACCAAACGTGAAATTTTTTCTTTAAAGAAATCGATTTTTTTTTTTAAATTAACATTAAATCGAAAAAACACAAGTGTCACCCACGAGACACTTGTGGCTCCGTCCCTGCCCCGCATGCGCCATTGAGTGAGTCAAGAAGTTTTTTGGCTTTCGTGTAGTTTGTGTTTTAATCACGTAATGAGTCTCAAAAACGTGTTTCGGTTAACCCACAAAAAGGATTTGCTTATGAGTTGTTTATTTTCTTTGGCGAAATTTGAGCTTAGTTCAAACTTTGAGACCAAAAAATATTGGAGCGTGTGATATGCTCTCGTGTTCAAACTTTTAAGTTGTTGAACATAATTTTAGTCATATCATAAACTTATTTTGTTGATTTATTTTGTGGGCGGCGGACGAAACGGGCATAAGCTAAAACGAAAAAAAAACATATAAAAACGTATAATTAAAAAATAAAAATACTTTAAAAGTCAGAGATAAAAAAGTTAAATATAAAATATTCCCGAATAGTTTAATTAGTATTTTACATGTGTGCCTAATAACTAATTTAATTTTTTATATGTACACTCATTTAACTAATTAATAATAAAAAATATCTTTTTTTAAAAATATTAAAAAATGTCATATTTAATAAAAATTGGCAAAAATTGACACTTTTACAACCACACAACCTAACTATTGTTTTATGTTTATTCTTAGTATATTTTTTTTCACTGGATGACAGTGAGGAGGGAGAGAATGAACCCAAAAATAAATGTTGAGTGTTTTTAGGTACTTTTTAAGCACGAGGATTTTGTTTTGATTGAAAGTTAAAGTTAGACCTACTATAAATATACATATACCCAAATTTCATACGCGAGTTTGTTTTACAATGGTAAGACTGGTGGTATCAAACTTATCAAAACTCATTCAAACTCATCATATGAGGTAATGACACTCACTAAAACTCACCCAAACTTACTCCACATCACCCTATTTTTTCATTAAATATTTTTTATTCATACAATTAAAACATTTATTCATACATTTTATTAAAACACAGGTACACAAAAAATTAAAACACAGTACGAAATTAAAAATAAAACATAGAAAATTAAAACACAGTACGGAAATAAAAATAAAAACATAGAAAATTAAAAAATAACATTTTAAAAAAAACTAATACGGGATATTATAGGCCTCCTTGATTTGAGATTTGCACCACTCCGCGACTGCGAGATCACGTCCTGTCAAATGATCTATCGGCTGCATATAAAAGTCCAAGTCTTCCTTTTCCTGCTTTTTTCGGGCTATTTCCACTTCTTTTTCCCGGACTTGAATCTCTTTATTCTTCATCTCAAATATGCGGCCTGTTGTTCACCCTGCACAACAAAGGCCCGTTCTTGTTGTTCATCCAACCCAGACAACATCAACCTAGCCAAAGCGTCGTCGTTTGTACTCTGGGATCGGTTGCACTTCTTCATTATCAGTGGCATCAACATCCACACTGTTACTTACATCCATAGAATTTGTATTAAACGAACTAGACCCAGATGACTTGTATCTCTTGCTTACTTTGGAAGTCCTAGCTAATTCTTTAGGCAATTCTTGCTCCCTCTATTTCTCGATGTCTTTCACAACCTCCTAACAATGACGAAATTTGAACAGTAATCCAACTTGAGTCTCATAATGCATTAACGCCTCATTAATCATATCAGCATCCGATGCACCATTTCTAGGCCCCATCTGCATCAGTTGACCATAAACACCATACAAACGAGCTATACAAGGTCGAATTGACTTCCACTTCCCGTTCAAAGAATCATAAGTACGAACCCCGGGTTCCCCCATTTTGCTCTCAAAGTACTCAAGGATTTTGTCCAAAATCCCTGCGTACTCATTTCGTTTCCATGAATGTTGCCATTAGACACGAAAACCCAACCTTTTGCCAAAAAAATTTCCTCCGCTGTTGTCCAATGTTGTTGTCGTTTTGGAGGTTCTTCGATCGCCTTCTTCTTTTGACGCCCCCTAGATAGTGTCTTCTTTGGTTTAGGTTTTTTGACCGTTGGTTGAGTTTCGGGAACGGTTTCCAGCTCGGGAGACCCGGTTTGTTGATACGAGGCAAACTCTTGACTTTCATACGAGTCTGAATACTGCGGGATGTAGCAATCTTGAGTTTCATAGGCGGGTTGTGATGAGGAACCACCCCTATGGCTTTGGTATTGGCTTGGGTTTTGGTTATGGTATTGACTTGGGTATTGGGTAGGGTATTGACTTGGGTCTGGGCAACGGTAAGGTGTGTTTTGGTAAGGTTGTGGGTGATACAATGATGGTGGTCGTATGGTGATACCGGGTGACGGGTTTTCTAGGTCGAAAGTTCCTAGCGGTGAGGGTGGTGAATTTAGGGTATTTGGCCTACCTCGACGTTTGTTGGTGGTTCGGGGTGTGTTTTCTTGAGACATGATTTGGAGGAGATGAAGATGGAGATGAAGATGAGATGTTTGATTTTTTGTGTGTGAAAAATGAAGAAGATGATGCGGTATTTATTAGTAAATTTTGGGTAAATTTTTTTTTATTTGAAAAATAAACGGATAGATTTTAGTGGTGGAGCACAATGGTACAAACTCACCTGGGTGAGTTTGCCCAGTTTTTTTTCTTGGCTGGAAACAAGTCGCGCGCGGGTTTGGAGGGGTGGGGTGGGGGCTGCGCGTGGCTTTGGCCAAGCAGCGGGTGGGTTAAGTCCCACTCCCACCAGCCTAAGATGTTTTAAAACGCGGTTTGATTCGGCCATTTATCGGTTGAATCATGACTTAGTCGGATAATCGAATTCTAGTTTTAATCAAAAAATTTGGTAATTATCGATTAAATCGGTTGAACCGTGACTCGTTAACTCAATCGAGCTAATTAAAAAGCCAGTTTTAAAAAAGTAAGTATAACTGTAAAATTATCCACATTTTTATGCTTCGTAATTTTCGAAATAAGAATATCTTGAAATACTTTCGGAGTAATATATTACTCGAGATGTCAGAGGGGTGTGCAAATAGATGTCGTCACACAAGACCTGTATTTAAGAAGGATAACATTTTTTAATATTTTTGCATATAAATATGCATAATATTAAACATATATGTCATATAATTCAAATTTAAAGAAGAGTTCTCTTTAATTACAAACATAATAGGGTGTTTTTGATGTTTTTGTAACGCCACTGAAAAGCACAAGACATGATGGATTTTGCATCTTTTTCCTATAATGCAAGCCTTCTTTACTTTTATCCGAGTCTTATAGAATAGGTGTGCGGACGACGTCATTTTAAGACTAATTAATGGCAAATGACGTCGTTTGTGTTTTGTGCATATTGTTTTGGTTTGTCAGGCCAATTTTCATAACTGAGTCGCCAGTTCTTATTTATTGCCCCGACTCTGTTACAAACTAAGCACGGGCAGCTGAAAGTGTAGTCAATATTCTTTTTTAATTTGTAACGTATGGTTAATTCGTTCGTAGCCATCTAGCAAAACGTACGCAAATAATAAAGGAATCGAACATGTTTGCTTCAAATGCCAGTGCTCGAGTCATGATCAAAACACATACGTGTGTTGATTGCTTGTGATTAATTTAATTTTCTACTCGAACTCAGTTTTCGTCTATAACTGCATTTGCAGTTATAACAATTAGTCTTACCAAACATGTTCACTTTTGACTTTCAAAATCAACCGTTTTCAACTTTAATCTTAAATTATCGTGTATGTGTTATATAATACTTGATACAAATCATACGAATGGATTGAGTTTTAAATATATTTTCATTATTATAACTTTCACCAAGTATTATATAACACAAACAAAACAATTTACGATCAAAGTTTACAAAAAATGACTTTGAAAGTTAAACGTGGACATTTAATTAGAGACGAAGGGAGTAATACATTATTTATGTTTGCAAACGTAACCATGTTACTAATTGTACTTGAAATCTTACTAAACATTAGTTTTTGGTAACATTTCGATGCACATTTCTTTAACACTTTTTAGTTAAGCAACCTAATGTACTAATATCGTACAAAATACTCATACTTGTAAATCCTTAATTATATTTTTAAGAGAAAAATTCACAAAATTTTCTCCTGTTGTCAGGGTTTTGGGTTATGGATCCAATCTTGACCCATTTTTCTATTTATTGAACCTTCTTTATTAACTAGTCAGACATATTAAATTTTGACTTAAAGTCAAAGTAAGTGTTGACTTTGTATGATAATATTCTGTCTTACAAATCAGTAAATGAGTAGCAAAAACCTTTACAAACTTGGACCACATCACCATCCCATGTGCTTTATGAGTGCACTAGTCACAAATTGTTGTTTGTGTTAACTAATAATTGACACAATAATATTCTTTTGGCTATTTCTTAGCCATGACCACCTGCATTATTTTGTGTCTCCAGAGTCAGATGTGTTTCGCGGGTGCTCGGGACATATATAGATTTTTTATGTAATGTTAATTTTTGAAAAACATTGATTTTTTTAAATGAATCTAAATAGCACCTGTCCATCGAAAAATATTTCTAGTCTCCGTTCTAATTCACTTTTTAAGTATCTTATAACATTTGTACACCCGATCATGTTAGGTCCTGACTTCATCCCTATGTATAAATACGTTTTTTGGCTCGTTTTGTTCAACATCGGTGACAATATTTCCGTAAGGGACTAAGGGATTTGACGCTTTCGTGTTGAGCCGTGAAAAAAATGCATGTCACATCAGATATTTTTAATGTAACATCAAAACTCATCGTAACGCGGAAAACCCCACGCCACTGGTTAACATTACAAATCCTACTGTTATACAGACCTCGCTTTATAAAAAATAAATAATAAAACATAAAAACGCGAGGATCGATGTGATGCCTAACATTGTCATGTTGCGTTTTTTTCAAGAAACATTTACGACGCGAAGACACCAACACAATGTAATTTCTAGTGTTTTCGTGAAAATGTACATCGTATCGAAAGCCCTAATGAAACAACCATAATTAAATTTTAAATTCTTTAGTTAAAACGTAAATCAAAAAATTTAGAGCACCCACAATGGGTAAACTACTCAAACACTTTTTACTATTTTAATAAGTGGTTGAAGCTAGTTTTCACCATTGCATCAATAACTTTTTCTAAAACTTTTTAGAATCACTTGAGAAACATCAAGTCATTGGCAAAAGCTTTAACTAGTTTATTTGCTTCACATTAAATGCATTCAATGCATCAAGTCTTTAAAGACTTGGTATATTGTAGATGCTCTTACATGAATGGTTTTTTGGTACGAGTGAAATTATATGTAAGTCTATCTTTAATTACATGAGTGTACCATGTGTACAACTTTTGTTTATCCTAATGAAAATTGAATTAAAATCTACAATTTAAATTAAAAATAATAAAAAAAAATAAAAAAATTATTTTTTTACATGTTAACAAATAAAGGCATGTATTTATATGAAAAAATTAACAACAAAGTTCATTTAGGAGAAATCCATATTTTTAACGAAAATTCACATTATGTGATAAACATTCGTCGAGTTCCCGTGAACCCATGAAACTCCCCTAGGTTCGCCACCGCTTGATGGCCTAAACAATACATATTGGATTCCACAAAGAACATACAAGGCCTATGGAGCAAGGTGGTTTGTCATGTTTGTTTTTGTTTCGAGCCAGAATACAAAATACAATACATGGTGTGACAGTCACATAAACCCTACCCCCACACTACAGATTTTGACGAGACTATCAAAACCAATAAGTCTTTGCAAAGCAACAATTTCCTTGATAACAAAGACAAATTCATACAAAACCTGGACCAACTGTATCCTTCGACGAAAAAGAAAATGTGAAAATTGTAGCACGTGATTTATTCAAAATGAACCCGATGCCAAATATGTGTGTTACGTAAAAAAAATATTTGTGCACCTGATGGCTTAGTGTTCTGGGTCCGCCTCTGCTTGTGACACAAATGTTGTCGCTTCTCGTCGACTTGAGTGATTTATTATTCCACATCCACATTCGTTTATGTCAAAACCAAGCTAAAAGATATGGCATAGATAAAAAGCCCAACAATAAAGGATAACACAATATTCTGCCCAGTTTGCTGGTGTACAGGCCCAAACAGCAGACGTGCCCAGACCGGTTTTTCTTTTCGAAATCATATCAGTTTTTTAATAGGTTCGATTTGCGTCAAATGATCAACAAACTGGTTTGATTTAAAACAGATCGGTTTGATTTAACGGGATCTGTTTGAAACTAATTTTTGTTAAATTTTAACTGGTTTTTAACCGATGTTTCGATTCGATTTCAACCGGTTTTTAAACTATTTTTTACCTTTTTATTAAACCGGTTATGAACCGTCAGATCGGTTTAAAAAAAAACTGGTTTAAAAAAACGTCTCTTTTAAAAACTAGTTTTAGTTTTTTCGATTCAGATCATAAACTGGTTTTTTCTTAAAACAGAACCTCTGCATTTTCTTAAAACATGAAACACAGGCGCAAACCAAAACGTGTTCGATTTTCTTAGCTCTAGTTGTAAAGGCAGATCCAATGCATAGTGCGATAGAAAATTCAATACACTTCCATGTCATCGCTACATAAACATATCAACTCTCACATAAGATCCCCCATAATGCATTGAACTTACTATACTTTGATAAAGTGCCACACCATTAAATAAATACATTATGCACTATATTTCCTTTGTTGGTAACTTTGAACTAGGGCTGAGCAATACCGATCGAAACCGAGTCAAGGCGACCGAAACCAAGGTAACCGGCCGAACCGAGCCCGAGATAGTGTTATTCGGGTCGGTACTCAGTTTGGTAAATACTCATTTTCGGGTCGGTTCGGTAAAAAACCTGAATGAATCCCGAGTTAGCCCGACGGCCCGATTTCTATGATATAGGGTTTTATTTTAGTAGCCTCCATATTTTTATCTTTCTAAAAAACAGGAACAACACCCACAACATATCACCTCACCTCAATATTATATCAGAACCGTATAACATCTTCTTGGTTCAATGAATCAGAACGTAAGTGTTGAAAGTGGGGCTCAGAAAATATGAAAGTCATTAACTCAGAACGTAAGTTTGGAGACGACTTGTTTGGAGATGACTAGATTCATGTGGTGGGTTGGATACGAATTTAACGTTTAATATAGATGGATTGATTTTTTGATGTTTGAGATAGAAATTGAAGATGGTTTAAGATGATTTTAGGGAGTATGTTAAGATGGGGCTGAGAAAAAAGATGAAGCAGAGAGAAAATATGGTTGACTAAAAGATTGGGGGATAAAATATATGAGATAAGACGGGTTTGTTTCGGTTTCGGTTTAAACCAGTTCAAAACCCGACTAAACCCGATCTAAACCGAATCGAACCGAACCGAGGTTTTCGGTTTCAGTTTCAGTCCAACATTTAGCCTTGTTTCGGTTTCGGTTTTATTCGAGACATTTCGGGTCGAGTCGATTTTGACCCGATGCTCAGCCCTATTTTGAACCATAAAGTGGTGGGTCCTTTTCTTTAGATAATAATTTTTGTTTATAATAATATATGAATTGGAATGGTGGGTCTCATCCGTACGTATATTACATGTTTGTTCAGTAACATACGAGTCTTTAGCGAATGGGCTGATATGGAATGTTAGAGAGGAGGGTGTAACGACGAAGGAAGGCTCGTGGCGATGACGTGTCTCCTCGTCGTCTTTCGCTGACGCTCGTTGCCACACCGACCCCCCCTTTTCGCCGTATGGATTTCGCAAATGCGAAATGTTGACGACGAATGTTGGTAAAAAAAAGCCGTTAGGCTCCCAACGGATATATTTGTTCAAATTTAAAATAATTTTTTTTATACAACTACTATATATATCACATCTTCTTCCCCATTTAAACACACAATTTCTTCTTAAATCTCTTTAAATCACTAACAAAAAAATGTTTAACTTACCTAATGATCAGTACCCACAACTCAACTGCATCGGGCTTCCCAACACTAGGAACCCTTCGACACCATCATCAACCCCGTCTACACCAAACTCACAAACCTCCGCATCAACGTCTCCCGGCTTCGCACAATTTCAATCCGGCACCTCACAATTTCAATCCGGCTTCTCTCAACTTCCATCCGGCTCTCAATTTCCATCCGGCTCTCAATTTCCATCCGGCTCTCAACTTCCATCCGGGTCTCAATTTCCATCCGGCTCCCAATTCTCGTACCCTCCTATTCCTTCAAACTATTTCCCTCAAAACAAGAGCAAATCATGGCCCGATACCCTCACCCCGAGGAGTAGTTTATTTTAATTGTTGTGTTTTTAAATTTTCGTATTTTTTTTTCGTATCGTATTTTTTTTTCGTATCGTATTTTTTTTCGTATCGTAATTTTTTTTGATCCGTATTTGTAATTTTTATTTCCGTATTTGTAATATTTTATTAGTGTGAAATAAATTATAATTTGTGTGAAAATGAAAAAAAGAAAAATAAAGGTTAGTGGTGGGGCTCAAATGAAGAGGGGTTGAGTGTGTTGTGAGTGAAGGGGTATTTTGGTTAGTTGTATTGATATGATGTGGCGCTGAGTTGGCAGGTGATTAGACAAATATTCAAGGGGTGCGCTTGTCACCACACCCTCCTCTCTTACAATGCATTGACCGATGACAAGTCATGTATTGAATGATCAATAAATACTCCATTATGGATGTCCTAAGGCCTCCGTTTGGTTGGTAGAATGTTTTTAAAAGAATTGTAATTTTTGAAAAGAATTGTAGTTTGATGTAATTGTAATGGAAAGAATGAGAATGTGTTGAAATTGTAATATTGTGGAATTGTAATGGATTAAATCTGAGGTGTTTGGTTGAGTCTCAACGTAATGTAATTCAACTTTTTTTATAAAGTTTAAAAAATTAATAAAAAATAATATTTAATATAAAATAAAATATTAAAAACAAAATAATAAAAATATAAATAATTTAAAATAAAATAAAATAATTATATTAATAAATATTATTCTTTTAATAAAAATTATTATTTTAATAAAAAATATTATTTGAATAAAAATTATTATTACTATTATTAATACAAAATAATAATAATTTATATTATTTTAATATTTCAAAAGTATAATAATTAGAAATATTATTATTAATAAAATATTAAAATAAATAATAATAAAAATAATTAAAAAAGTAAAAAAAAAAAAAAATAATAACTAATTAAAATATTAAATTATAAAATTATAAAAAATGAAAAAACAATATAAAATAAAAAATACATTAAATAAATATTATATAAAAAAATTACAATTTTTTAAATATATATATATATATATATATATATATATATATATATATATATATATATATATATATATATATATATATATATATATATATATATATATATATATATATATATATATATATATATATATATATATATATATATATATATATATATATATATATATATATATATATATATATATATATATATATATAAATTAAATATTAATAAATTTATAAATAATAATATAAAAATAGTAATAAATAAGTAGTAATTAATAATAATAATAATAATAAAATTATTATTATAAATTTTGTAATTTTTTATTATATAATAATAAAAATAAAACTTATTTTTAATATATTATTTTTTAAATTTTTTGGAAATCTTATTATTCTAATGAAGTGGTATTTTAATGAAATAATTATTATTAAAATAAAAAAAATAAAAAAATAATAATAAAGCTGATTATTAATAATTAATAATATTAATAATAGTGGTTTAAAGTATAAAATTACGAATTACGATGTAATTTTAAACATTTCATCCAACTTCCTATGTAATCTGAATTACACCATTTGATGTAATCGTAATGTCCCAATTACAATTACGTAGCATACCAAACACCACATGTAATGTAAAGTGAATTACATTCCTTTCATTTTGTGAACCAAACATGTTATATAATATAATTGAATTACAATTACATCTAATTACATTCAATTACAACGAACGAAACGGGGCAGTAATACTTTCTTCACATTTCCCTCCATTTTATTATATCCTTTTTTTTTCCTTTAAATAAAAGTTTTAAGAATAAAAAAATACCATATAACTGTGGTTCATTTAATCGGGTTTGATGGATATCTAAAAGAATATAACAAAAATATTAGCTTTATGGTACTATTTTTTTTTACTAAACATTTATGCTAGAAAAAATGATTGTTTCGATGGTAAAAAATAACTTTATTGTGTAAAAGTGATGATAAGTGGCCAGTGGGGGCATGCTTTCTCGTCGACAATTACAATTGATTAAATGGTAAAAATTAAAAATCCAACTAGAACAATGTTGTAATGAGCTGTTTATTAACTTTGAGACTTAAGAATCATTTGATCATTGAGCATTTATATTCACACATTTATATTTTCATATGTTTTTTTAAAGTCAGTCTTTTTACTTTCGAGTTTATCCTAAGTCAAAAATAGATCTCATGACTTGAGTATGTCGTTGTGGTATAAGACTGCTTTTCTGGCTTTTAAGGGGGTGTTTGGTTGGTTGTAATGTAATGTAATTAGGTGTAATTGTAATTCAATTACATAATAATCTTGTTTGGTTTAATGTAATGAAGGAACTGTAATCTACATTACATTACAATGTTTGTTTGGTTAACAATGTAATTGTAAACAATGCTTTCCAATTACAATAAATGAAGGAATTAACATTACATGACAAAATGGATGTAATCTTTCACATTACATTGTAATTCAAGATTTTACAATTTCATTATTAATATTTATAGAATAATAAAAATAATAATAGTATAATAATTAATATTAATTATATTTTATAATATTTGTTTATTATTATTATTATTATTTAAATAAAGTATTATTATTTTAATTAATATAATAAATTAATATTCTTAACTAATATTTAACTAATTTATATATTTTTTAATATTTAATTAATTTATATTATTTCTATTATTTAAATTAATATTTAATTAATTAATATTAAATTATTATTATTAATTTTACTAATATTTTTATTTTATTTATTTATTATTTTTTATAAACTTTAAGCTATTATTTTATTTATTTATATGAGTTATTATTAATATATATTAATAATAATTATCATTATTATTATTTTATTAATAGTTTATTCAATTTTATTTTATTATTTATTATTAAAAGTTATTATTTTATATAACTGGATTAATTTTTAAATAATTTTATATATTTTTTAATTGTAATATTTACGGTTTTAAAAATCTATTTATTTATATATTTTATTATTAGTTTATATTATTTATTATTATTAATATTACTTTTTATTTTTATTTTTCTAATATTTTTACTATTATTATCATATTTTATTAGTATTATTAATAATTTATATTTTTTTAATTTGAATTACATTACATTAGTATCCAACCAAACACACTAATATTATATCTCAATTACAATTCTAACACATTACAATTATAACACATTACAAACTTTTCAATTATAATTCCTTTCACCAATTACAATTCCTTTTAAAACATACTGCGAACCAAACAGTCCTAAGTGTTCATTTTCAAATTACATACAATTCTAAAAATCGTCACTTATATACACTCTTCATTAATCAACTACTTCTGATCACTTTTATCCTTTAAAATTCATCTTGATAATGTGGCTAGCTCACTACTTCATTCAAACCAATTACATAAAGAGAGATGAATTCTCTGATTATAAGACAACCCAAGATTTCTAAAAAGCTTTGTAATATTTTTATAATTGGATAGAGTACCTTTCTAACCTCTGTAACGTCATATATATCCACCTCTTTGTCATTCAAAAAAATAAGACAACTCAAAATAAAAAGATACTACGTATATATGTGTTTTGACATGAGGGAATACCAACTAAATTGCGGAGAAAAAAGCTACCTCGACAACTCGACAAGCCATTTTTTAGTTTCATCATTTGCTCAAATTTGAGCTTTATTTACACTTTTGTATGAGACCTGGTCGTATTGGGGTGTTTTTTTTATTCTTTTTATGCTTTTTAGTGAGAAAAATTGTGGACTCAAATCGTTTTGAACATCTTGTTTCACACTCACACCAAAATCTCTCTCCTCCCACTAAGAGGCTAATTAAGAGCCTAATATAGAAGTATTTAAAAAAAGAAACAATTAGTCAGGGACGGAGCTAGTAGGGAGACTGGTGGGTGCTAAGCCTCCCCTAATTAACCTATTTCACTTATTATCTATGTATATTACAAGTCATTTTTCAACTATTTTCTACATTATACCTCCCGTATTATTATGATTTTGTCTTAAGTATAATTAATCTCCTCTGCACCTACTACATTATATTGTTTTTGTATTGTTTTTCACCGCAAACGTTTAGTCGACAGGTCAAAGGAGTGCCTATTTAGAAAAATGGTTTGTGTTGGATCCTAACTCATGACTAATTTGGACCGGTGATTGTTGCATGTGGTTGGGTTGGGTCCTTGAGAAAGGATTGTGCATGTTTTTATGTTTCTTTTTGGATGATTTAAGGAGGCGTTTGGTTAAGGGGCGACACCCCATTAATTGGGTTTTCTTTGAATTTAAATGTTTGGTTAGAATCTGGATGTAAATGGGCCCACATGGAAACTGGTATCAAAGGTTAGTGTATGAGGTAGGATTAGAAAAATAGTCAAAGATTTTAACTGACATGCACACGTGGAGATATCCTAACTATCTTTTTTTATCTATCTATCTATACTATCTATAAAACCTGGATCTAAAATATTGAAAGTTGAAAATTTTCAACAAAACTTCTCAGGTAAGGAACCAGGAAAAATATCTATTAAGGATGGATTCTATTTAAGGCAAGTATTGAATGAAAATGTATTAACAGATGGAAACGCTTTTACATGTATTGTAATAAAAGAAGATATAAATTGAATGTATTCACGTATATTTATTCAAAGAAAGTATCTGCTGGATTAAGGCTAGATCATTAATGTATAACTCTTTAACAGTTGTAAAACCCTTTTATGCATTATACATATTCATTCAAAAAGAAATAAGCATGCCATCATCCTCATATAGTTGTGGTATACACATCTTCGAGTAAGTGTTTCTCTTCTAATCGGGTTCTCAATCCTTTCCTTAATTCATTTGTAAACGTATTTGGATGTTTATTTTGAAGTTTGATATTGTTTGTTTAACACCATAAATCATTTGTAAACGGATTTTTAACATGATAATCACATTTTCATATCGTTTATTTCACTTCTTATAGTGTAGTTATGATAAAGTATTTGCAGGTGTCGCAGTTACGATTTACAGGTACCCATGTTCTAAATCTTGTTTGTGAATTTAGGCTGTGTTTGTGTTTCGAGTTTTGTTTGTTGAAAAGCCTATAAATTAAACGATCTGATGACTTCAGTTACGTCTCATTTGCACACATAACAAGATCATTAAAAGTCCGTAATTAGTAAGGATGTTGATTTAAACCGCGAAAGAGTTTAGTTATGGCTTAGTGATTGTTTATAACTTTATATATGTCTTCGTGTAGGGATGTTTAGTATAACGAGTATGTTAGACAGAATACTCATTAATCATGTAAAGGAAATATATATAGTCACATTTTCTATTACAAAACGACCTCATGCTTATTCATCTTCTTTAATTAGTTTTTCTACAGGTGTTTGTGCTAGGCACGTTTAAAAGATCGAACAATATATTTTGTACCTGAGGCACAGTACCTCCAAATGGTGCTCTTGAACTTATGACATATCGACTTAGTTTTCTTTTTTAAAAGGCATGACATATCGACTTAGTACGCAAGTTTTTACATTAATATACCCAATCTAATTATATAACTTTCTCCCGGTTTTCTCAATATCGTAAAATTTGATGGTGTTTCTCGGTTAAAGCCTCTGATATGGGTGGAAGCTCAAATTGAAAGGCATTATAGAATCTGGAAGGAAATAACTGTGAAAGATCAGCCAGTTTAAGGAGTGTCGGTAAGATCTAATCAAATGTCTTACTATAAAATGGGACATTTTCCACCCATATACGTATAGAAAAGAAATGAGTATGACCTTCTTTATTGTAATCAAAACAAGGTTTCTTTATAGAAAGCTTAGATAGATCATAGATGGTATGCTTGTTGGTAATATTGAAAGTGAAGTGTTGTTGGTGTGGAAGTTCGGATGTTGTTGTCTTTTGATTTCAAAGCAAAGAAAATAAAGTGATTTTCTTTTGTGTCTGACATTTTTTTTAAAATTTACGGGAGTTTGTATGACTTGAATAACGCCCTAGGTTTTTTGATTGCCTAGAACCTTTTATATAAACTGTGATGTTGTTCGGATTACTATAACCAGAATATTTTTTTGTGATCAAAATTTCATGACAGATTTTTTTATAGTTCATAAATTTAGAGTACAATGCTCCATTCGTGATCAAAATTTCATGTAAGGAAATATCCATCCTATACTTAGAAGTGCTACTATGCAACATGAGTTCTGAGATTACAGTACAATGCTCCATTCGTGTTTCTTGGTGTTATTCTGGGTGTTCTGCATTAATTTGTGTAAAATCTTCGATAACATTGAATTCTTATTTCACATTTCGTGTTACCAGAATATACACAAACAATTTCGCCACTTGATTGACATTGTTTGCACCTGTTTATGTACAATTTTAATAATTATCGTGAAGAATCCTTTAGTATGTTACCTAAAATCTTACTCCATATGAATGATATTTGAGATGTCAACGTGTAGGCATAATTATGCTTATTATATGCACTAGGTAACCTCGCCCATATAATTCAATGGTACCTAACACTATGTACTATATTTTGTTTCGGCACAACAAAAAATCCCTTTTAATCTATGTCAATAAGTTTGACATACAAATGAAAACACTATTTACTGCATTCTATTTTATATATAGGATCATCTTAATGGATTATGAAAGTAGGGTGGATGTTTTGACATCGTTTTCATGTATATTGTGTCATCTATCTTTCTCTTGCTCTAAACTATTTTGATGACAATTGTGTGACAACCTTAGATAATGTTAAAGCCATGTTTCCATCGGCAATACCATTCCATCACTCTACAATGATCAAACGAGACCCGATGAAGTCATTTTGTGTGATGACAACAACCAAAGAATGTACTGCCAACCGCTAGCAGATTTAATCCATCGGCATCAAGCCACACGACTTGCAGCGTTATTAGCATAAGCTTTGTAGTGTGCAATCTCCTTTCTTGAATGCAACTGAATATCTGGCTAATATTAATCTGAGTTAGCAGGATTGTAGAGTTATGGAATGAGTTATGGAATGATATTGCCAAATTATACTTTTAGATTGGCTCGTGGACTTAGCTTTTTCAAATTTCAAAAGTAGAAAGTGTCATCACACCATTTGATAATTTTTTTAATTATTTCAATAGTTACTATCAAATCATATCAGGTGCACCACAAGTTTGACCTTTAACATGAAACTCTATTGTTGACAATTAACCTCATAGACAGGTTTTTGGCTAAGCAAAATGTTGCGACAAAAAAAATTGACTTGCAATTATAAGGTAGTTTTTGTCCCCATGGTATGTAAAAAAACAATCTTTTGTTAATTCTTATCTGGTCTAATGTACATATGTGGTGAGATTATTCCAATGAATACGGAAAGTTGCTCTTTTGGCTGATTTTTAACATGTAAAGTATATGAGTTGACATAAAAATTTCATTTTGTGTTCTTTCATTGAGGATAGAAGTTACTCAAGAATAACTTACCAGTAATGTTTTTTTTAAATGGTACAAGACTAAATATACTTCATTGATTTTGATCTCTTTTTTCATGTATATGGGGTACCAATGACGGTACTGCAGTTTAAATGCCTTTCAAAAAGTGCCGGAGTATTGTAAATCATAAATTCTATATATTTTAGGAAATTGTGAATTAAATTGATCTTGTATGTAAAACATAACCTCTATATATTTTTAGGAAAAATTAATGACGAAAACATTGGAGTTAAACATGTTATTTCTGACCTTGTCTTTTTTGAAAAAATATCTCACGGTGGTTGATTCCGATTCAAAACTCGAGCAATAGGCTTAGGGTTGAAATAGGTTTACAGTTCATCTATGTTATGTTGATCGCAGGGACGAAATCAAGGACACAAAACGACCAAGTGCACTTATAATAAACTAAACAATATTACAAACATAATTTTTAAGGACCAGGTGCATTTAGCGCAAATCTAACAAAAAATATAAAACTTTTAACATATTTAACACTACGCAACAAAAATCCATTGGTGTCCCAAGACCCCCGAGACCCGCCCTGGTGGTTTTGTCCCTGGTGGATCGTAAATGGAGTAAGATAATGGATTAATAATTTTTGTTTGCGATTACATTTTAGTATAATATATTCACCTTCTATTATGATAGTTATATGAAACACTGATATAAGTGATTTTACTCATATCATTAGTAGCTTAAAACAATGAAATATTGCACAAATTGTATCAAATATGCCTTGGATATGCTTGTTTCTTATTTTCATGTGTGTAGGTACCAAGTTCGCGAAAATCGACAAAAATCGACACGAGATTGATGAAAAAGATCGAGGAAGCCAAAACCGAGCTCGACTTTAGAAGATTATATCATTTATCGAGCTTACGGCCAAGTGGGTCCCACATTTGTGTAATTGGGCTCAAAAGCCCATTTGAGGAAATGGACTAAGAGAAATTCGTTTTATAACCCTTAAATCCTAGCCCATGTTGCAAGGCCCAATTATGAAAATTAACTCACGGCTGTAAAGTGATTTTGGGCTTCAAGCCTAATTCAGATGGGAAGAAATGAATAAAGGAAGTTTAATGGGCCTTAGGGTTACGTTTGATTGAACGTGTATTTACACACGTTATTTCTTTTCAAATTGAGTAAATAACTTCGTTACTCTCATCCACCAAATTTCTCACACGTCACTCACCACTTAAATAAAACCGCCCCCACCCATTCGTCCCATTCACACACTTATATTTAATTATGTTTCGATAAAAACTATGAGTTTTCTCTCATCTCACTTGTCTTCCCCACTTCACCTTAATAATAACCAGTAACTTTATGTTACTGTTTACAAACCCTAGTCCAAAATAAACCCGTTTTTACATAGGGCTTTTAATATATTTCGTTAATTCACACCATGGGGAATAAAACCCCCATGGTTATAGGAAGAGAGGGTGTGGAACGAAGGTGATACGTGGCAGAAAAGTATTGGACGAGTAATGTAAGGATTTTTACTCGTTGAAAAAGTTCGTTTTCTCGGAATCTCTTCGAATTGATTTCTGGTTAATTGTGTGAGATTAGTTGTTCTTGGTGAATCAAATAAAAGGGTGTCGTTTTCTAAAACTTAGAGAAAAATGAAGATTTGAAACAATTAAAGATAAAGTAAAGACGGTAAAAAGAAATGACGATGAAAGATTAAAGATTAAAACTTGACGGGAAATAAATGACGAGAATTTAAAGGTAATAAAAATAAATGACGCAAAATAAAAGGAAAGCGAGTAAAAGTGCAAATAAAGAAAAGGCGGGAAAAAGTAAAGTTTAAAAACTAAGACTGAAAACTCTATTCGGAATAAATTGGTTACTCGGAATAAAAGTGTCTATGCGGAATAAAAAGAGAAAATTCAGCTATGCGGAATAAAATAAAAAGAAGGCTATTCGGAAAAAGTAACACTATGCGGAAAATTAAAGCTATGCGGAAAAAGACTCTATTCGGAATATCTAAAAAATGACTATGCGGAAAAAGTAGAAAATGACCTATGCGGAATATTTAAAAGGAACCTTTATGCGGAATAATTGGAACAAAACCCTTATGCGGAATAATCGGAACAAAACCCTTATGCGGAATAATCGGAACATTCCGAATGGGGGTTTCCTATGCGGAATAATCTGAACATTCCGAATAGGGTTCCCTATGCGGAATATTAAGATATTCCGAATAGGGAAACAAGAAATCAGACCATTCGGAATAACTGATATTCCGAATAAGGGACGAAATTTAGCAGCTATTCGGAAAGTCTGGGAAAGATACAGTAACAGAGACGAGACTCAGAAAATGAAGAACAAAGTACGAATTTGATTAAATCTATCCAAATCGAACCAAAAGATTAAACTAAAACAACCAATAAACATCAACTAACAATAATCAATCAACACAAATCATCAAAACTAACAAACAAAGCCAAATCAATCAAAACCCACTTGATTGAAAATAAGAAAACTCAAGAACATAAACATAAAGATTAAGGACAAATCAAGCAAGAAAGGAAGAAGGAGATTAACAATAAAGTAAAGATTAACATCAATTAAATGGAAACTTACTTGGAATTAAAAGAGAATTAAAGGTGCGTTACATGAAAATAAGGTGCATAAAATTAAAGAACATGAAAATGAAAATGGTGGAAGGATGGTTTGTCAAGCCACCAACCACTCTCAACAAATGAGGTTGGTTGGTATTTATAGGGAGATTAGGGAGGAGCTTAGGAAGCTTCCTCCCTCTTTCTTCTTTTCCTTAATTGCACACTTAAGTCCTTGGTCTTCTTAATCTTTAGTTAATCTTCTTAATACTTGGACTTTGTCTTGGGATTTCTTCAAACTCGTCTTGTAATCTTCAATAAATTAGACTTGAGTTTTTCGGCTTTTTGTAAACTTCCGTCTTTTGACTTTTTTTTCTTCGATAAATCTTCAGAATTGGTCTTGGACTTCCGTTCTTTTTCCACTCTTGATCTTTCGACTTCATCTTTCGTCTTTTTCTTCGATAAAAGCCCGTGAATGCCGTGTTTTCTCCACTTTTCACCTTTTCGTCCTAAATCACAACAAAAACACAAACCACGCATAATTCCGACATAAATGACATAAAATACACGTTTTGGCTCGGTTATTATTGTAATTAAGTGGTAAAAAGGATGGGTGTTTACACACCTATCAAATCCCCTACACTTGACCATTGCAATGTCCTCATGCAATGCATTAGTTACAAAGCATGTTTACATTTTTTCATCATAATCAATCCAGGTTGGCCTTTATTAAAGAGATAGAAAATTATAAAAATGCAAAGCAAAGAAATTAAAAGCATACCTTGGGTTTTGAAAATGCCATGAATAATCATCATCCTCAACTTTTCACTTTCTCCATACCAAGCTTAAAAACGAGATCATTGTTATTATAAGTTAGTAAACTAACACGAACTCATGTGGGCTAATTATTCACTTAGACTCCCTTATTCCTAGGGGTATCTCTTATATTTTATTGTTGTCTTGAATGATCACGAAGATGCATTGTTTGACTTATTTCGATAGTTATTTAGTCTTAAAATAAAGTGCACGATTTAATCAATAGTTAGCTAAAGGACCAAATCTTTTAAAACTGCCTCTCGGGATATCAGAAAGTTCATATCTTGGCATAACTTGGTTCGCGATTTGAGACCTTTCTCGGGCCGATATTTGGCAGCGACTTCATACTTCAAATCTTGAGAGACGTTCATGAAATAATGGTCTTCTCTTCATAATTGGAATTTCTTCACTTGGAATTTTCGAGAGATTCTTCATATATGGACCACGACTTCTTCATTTTTCTCCAATCTTTATTTTGGATTTTGATATACAACGATCCGCCTCCTTTATTGACTTGGATCTATTTATCCTCATACCTTGTTAGGGTCTTTTCGGATACACTTCTCCATGACTTTTTGGGAGTTTTTGCTTTTCGTCGTGTGTCTCGATCCTTCATATTGATTTTCGATAAATGATTCTTCACATCACTTTTGGATCTTTAGCAACAAAACATAGCCCTCATGCCTTGTTAGGGCCTTTTCGGACTCGCCAATCTTCGCGCCCCGCTTCATAAGTTATGCCTTGGCTATGAACTCTCGTCATTACCGAGCAACTTTTAAACGATCTGGGGCTAGAGCTAAGTAACTTTTCAAATCGTACAACCTTATTTATTAGCAGATAAATTTATTAGCAAGCGATGGGAGAATAGGCTTATAATTAACTCACATAAATTCACGAAAGAATACCGACTTATAATTGGCTCTATCATCTCTCGTTCTCCACAGTTTAAAATCTCAAGTAATGAGACTCGTGGATACTTAGCCTATTAAATCAAAGTTTTGGGTTTTCGAGTCGCCTATAGGATCTTGCAAATTCTTAGACTCTTTCAAGTTTAGAAATCGCATCTTAAAGTTCCCTTGATAAACGACTCTCTAGGATCAATTATAGAAACTTGCGAAAAGTTCTTGTTCTTAACCCGTGAGAGTTAAGACTTTCGCGTTTTATAGCTCCCTATATAAAAGCCTTGCAAAACTTGACTTAAACACGTTAAGGGTACTAGCTAGAGTAAACTCGGGTTGAGTCAAAAGATTCACAACGTTTGAAAATTAAACCACTTATTAAACATTTATTCAAGCAAAGAAAGAAAATAGCTATACAAAAAGGAAAAACTAATAGGCCAAAATAGATTAAAAATTTTGAAAAAATGTCGAAAAATTGATTTTCCGGTTAAAATGAGGACAAATACAAGGAAAAGACCACTTAACTTCGATAGAAGTCCCCCCTACACTTAAGATAAACATTGTCCTCAATGTTTAAGCATGTGGGAGTAAACTCCCCTACACTTAGGACATTGTGCACTTTGTTTAAATCTCGCTAAGGAAGAGACAACTAAAGAGATTCCTATTTTAATATTGAAAAATATAAAATAGTGAATCGAAAAGAGTTTAGGATAGAACCGGGAAGAAGGGAACACAGAATCACGGTTCGTCAAGAGTCATCAAGAGTGTGTCTTTGAAGCTCTAATCCCTGCAATGATAAGAAAGAAAACAAGAAACTCCAACGGGGGCTCCCCCCTACACTTATGGTGAAAATAGATAGATAATTGGGTTGCCTCCCAAAAAGCGCTTGTTTATATTAACCGAGTCACGAGCCTGACTCGTCCCCGAATTAAATAGTCCATGGGGAAGCCTCGAATGTGATACCGGGATCAAAGACCTTGTCCTCGTTCCCGGTTGACATCAACAAAGGAGAGGCGGGGGAATAAGTCTTGAAAGGGAGAAAGGTCCTTTCAACATACGTATAGTATGTGAATTCAAGATCCACGGGAGGTGGGTTGGGTATAGTAAGCACATTGTCCTCCCCCAAAGACAATAGATGCTGAGCAAGCGGCAAAGCCGTATTGTTATCAATTATAGCATAATTAATGTCACCTCCCGGGTCAAAGCACTCATCCTCCGAGATAGTCTCTAAAGGGGAGGATGAAAGGTGCTCGAGAGGGGGACTTGGGACAATATCTTCCTGCAACAAAGTATCAAAAAATATAATGTCCCCCTCCGTGTCATAGTCATCAATACCTGGAGGGATGGAGTGGATATCGATTTCTTCCTGCAATGGGTCATTATCTTCAACGGTAGGAGGAGATGTAGGTAAAGGCTTGGAAATATCAAGAGAAGTCAACTCTTCGATTTGAGCAATAAGAAGGTGCACTTTCCGTAATCTATCGCGAAGAAGTACGTCTTCCACCTCATCCACAAGATCATGTTCATCAGTGAACCTCTCGTAAACCGGAGAGAATAAATCGTTATCACCCGCATCTCCCGGTGGAGATTGAGAAATTTCAAAAGTGAAATTCTCATAGCAGAGAGAAGAATCGTCATCACTAGGATCGACCGCTTCTGTAAGAGCAATGTCGTCCTCAGGCTCCATAGCAGGTAAGTCACAAACCTCATCATCCAATACTTTGTCGAGAACAACATCACTCAGCTCATTCAACGAATCAAGATTCTTAGATACAGTAGGAACATCGATAGTAGGAGTAGCAACTTCAGAAGATTGGTTGAAAGTGTAGACATCATCGTCGTCGTCATCATCATAATAGATGGGACGAGTCCAGTTAGGAGTGACGTAGTCGGCTAACTCTTCCTTGATAACCTCCACATCTTTAAGAAGCTCATGCAGCAACTTTTGTTGTTCATCGCCCCGAGTATGTTCAATTTCACCAATTCTATCCCACGCTGTAAGTAAACATTTAGGTGTAGAAAAGAAGGGAAAACGACGAAATTGGCTCAAAAAGGTGTCGGTGGTTTTCAAGGTGTCGTCCACATCAAGCAACGGTTGCCTTTCCTGATGTAAGTCAGCTCGAAGTTGAGCCATACTTTCTAGAATGTCATTCAAAGAAGTGAGTTGTTGATCAAGACTAGTTTGCTGAGAAGATTGATGAGTGAGGGTGTGATGTGGGGGCTCAAAATGTTGAAAACCTGAATTATAACATGGTTGTGGCTCATAGTAGTTCATCGGTTGGGAAAAATTAGAAACCGGGTTTGGTTCATAATAATCCATAGGTGAAGAAAACTGAGGACACGGATTTTGCTCATAATAATTCATTGGTTGACAATAGGAAGTATCGTGAGGACCCCCACAGTTGTTGCAGAACGGTTGAGGAGAAAGACTGGGTGCATCTTGTGGATAGCTATTATCATAGTCATAATTGTACCCTGGTTCTTGCCCGTGATCATACGGGTATGGAACCGGGCACGAAATATGCCAATGAGAATCGCTTCCACAATAGGTGCACGTGGGAATAGGAGGTGGGTTCAAAAAGGACGAATTAGTCGAGTTGCACAAGGGACAAAATCCGAATTGTGTGTTGTCGATATCGTTTCCGCACCGCTCACATGTACACCATTGACAAGAGTCATTCCCGTACAGTTGTCTCCCGCAGCCGACACAATGGACATAAAAATCCATGGAGAAAGATAGATAAGCAAGAAGAATATTTTTGGTGCAAAACTTTGAAAAAGAAATGCTTTTTATAATTTTTCAAATGTTTTTGGATTTTTGAAAATTTTGGATAAGAAAAATAACGTTCACAAGTGAACGGGTCCCAAAATCCAACGCGTCACTCACAAAAAACCTTCAATCTTCACGAAAAGAGCCGGCAGCGGCGCCATTTTAATGTAAGGATTTTTACTCGTTGAAAAAGTTCGTTTTCTCGGAATCTCTTCGAATTGATTTCTGGTTAATTGTGTGAGATTAGTTGTTCTTGGTGAATCAAATAAAAGGGTGTCGTTTTCTAAAACTTAGAGAAAAATGAAGATTTGAAACAATTAAAGATAAAGTAAAGACGGTAAAAAGAAATGACGATGAAAGATTAAAGATTAAAACTTGACGGGAAATAAATGACGAGAATTTAAAGGTAATAAAAATAAATGACGCAAAATAAAAGGAAAGCGAGTAAAAGTGCAAATAAAGAAAAGGCGGGAAAAAGTAAAGTTTAAAAACTAAGACTGAAAACTCTATTCGGAATAAATTGGTTACTCGGAATAAAAGTGTCTATGCGGAATAAAAAGAGAAAATTCAGCTATGCGGAATAAAATAAAAAGAAGGCTATTCGGAAAAAGTAACACTATGCGGAAAATTAAAGCTATGCGGAAAAAGACTCTATTCGGAATATCTAAAAAATGACTATGCGGAAAAAGTAGAAAATGACCTATGCGGAATATTTAAAAGGAACCTTTATGCGGAATAATTGGAACAAAACCCTTATGCGGAATAATCGGAACAAAACCCTTATGCGGAATAATCGGAACATTCCGAATGGGGGTTTCCTATGCGGAATAATCTGAACATTCCGAATAGGGTTCCCTATGCGGAATATTAAGATATTCCGAATAGGGAAACAAGAAATCAGACCATTCGGAATAACTGATATTCCGAATAAGGGACGAAATTTAGCAGCTATTCGGAAAGTCTGGGAAAGATACAGTAACAGAGACGAGACTCAGAAAATGAAGAACAAAGTACGAATTTGATTAAATCTATCCAAATCGAACCAAAAGATTAAACTAAAACAACCAATAAACATCAACTAACAATAATCAATCAACACAAATCATCAAAACTAACAAACAAAGCCAAATCAATCAAAACCCACTTGATTGAAAATAAGAAAACTCAAGAACATAAACATAAAGATTAAGGACAAATCAAGCAAGAAAGGAAGAAGGAGATTAACAATAAAGTAAAGATTAACATCAATTAAATGGAAACTTACTTGGAATTAAAAGAGAATTAAAGGTGCGTTACATGAAAATAAGGTGCATAAAATTAAAGAACATGAAAATGAAAATGGTGGAAGGATGGTTTGTCAAGCCACCAACCACTCTCAACAAATGAGGTTGGTTGGTATTTATAGGGAGATTAGGGAGGAGCTTAGGAAGCTTCCTCCCTCTTTCTTCTTTTCCTTAATTGCACACTTAAGTCCTTGGTCTTCTTAATCTTTAGTTAATCTTCTTAATACTTGGACTTTGTCTTGGGATTTCTTCAAACTCGTCTTGTAATCTTCAATAAATTAGACTTGAGTTTTTCGGCTTTTTGTAAACTTCCGTCTTTTGACTTTTTTTTCTTCGATAAATCTTCAGAATTGGTCTTGGACTTCCGTTCTTTTTCCACTCTTGATCTTTCGACTTCATCTTTCGTCTTTTTCTTCGATAAAAGCCCGTGAATGCCGTGTTTTCTCCACTTTTCACCTTTTCGTCCTAAATCACAACAAAAACACAAACCACGCATAATTCCGACATAAATGACATAAAATACACGTTTTGGCTCGGTTATTATTGTAATTAAGTGGTAAAAAGGATGGGTGTTTACACACCTATCAACGAGACACCTCACAACTCCTATTCCACCAATCAAATCCCAAAGAAGAAGCACAACTAGCACACGGATGCCACGTTGGCGATCCGTATGCTATTTGGAATCATCACAGCCATCCGATTAATAAAGAGAGAGAAGGAGGAAGATCAAGGGCCAAGATTAAGGAAGAATATTCTTCTCAAGATCCGAATATCCGCTCCTCAGCAAGCCTTGGGAGGCTATAAAAACCCCCATTTTTATGCTTGTAATCATCCTTTACTTTTTCCTTCATGTTATTATGTAGAAATAATTGTAGGAATTAATCTTGTATTTCTTTATTAAAGTTTTGTAATATTCTTGAAATTAATGAAAAATCAGTAGATTTATTTCTAAATCGTGCCTTGTTTATCTTCTGTTTGAATTGATCTACGAATTAATTTTTATTAATTGTTTCATATTAATAATATTGAGATGTTAGTTATAAGCTAATTAATAGCTTATAATTGATATTTGAAATTAAGTTTTGGATCAATCTTTTCCCCACTGGAAAAGTATAAGTGTTCGTGATGTTATATGGTTCGATTGTTGGTTCGGATTAAGGTGAAAATGGTGTATGGTGATTCGAGTTACGATTCATAGGATGCTCAGCGCACTCCTACGTCCCAAAGGTTTCTACAAAAGTTGAGTATTCTTTTTAATCTTTGTTCAATTCAAGTTCATTTTGATTGTGTTTTTGTTTAAATGCTGAATGATTCTTATAGCTTGGTCGTTTCTGTATAAGATGTTGATCTGTTTGATTTAATTTTCATTGTTTTATTTTCCTGCCTATTTTAATTTGGTTATAGAGATAGTGGTAATCTGCTTATAGATAATTGGTATATTGTTTAATTGTACTTAAAAGCTTTTCGTGAGTTATGTTTTTCTTACGTTTATAGATCTTATTTGAAGTCTGTCAGTTTTATGACTTGATTTGCTAGAGTTAGACCGAATTTAGTTTTATAAGCCTCGAGTTATTGTGATTAGGTTTTGAGTTAAGACAGTTTAATTATAAGAATGGTATGAATCTGATGATATAGATTGATTTGTAGGTTAACTATGCTGCGTGAGTTAATCTAGCTGCTATAAGAATCTGTTTAGTAAGCTTTCTATTTCTTACAATGATGTTTTTGTTCTGGATGATTGAATGTTGCTCATTATCATTTATCTGTTTTAATTCTAGTGTAGCTTACTGTTTTAAATGTTCAAGATATGCCTGAATCTTTGCTGGATAAAGATTGTTATTATTTCAATTTGCATTTGCTATCTGCTTAATTGTAGTATTGAATTTAACTGCTGAAACTTGTTTCTTATTGTTTGGTTAGTTGGTATTTTTGCTAATTTTGTTTATGCAAACTTCTTAAACTAACTGATAAGCCCAATATTGCTGATTCCTGTCAGCTGTTCAATAAGCTTCCAATAAAGTCTTTCCAGAGACTTCAACTTTCATAATCTGTCAAAAAGTTTAATTCACAAAAATATTTGTCTCTTGGGGATCTCGAACTCGAGACCTCCCCTTCACTTACCATGTGTGTTTGCCATCTGAGCTATAGGCTCTTTTGATTTTAATTTCATTTATGTCATTAATATAGTGTTAGTAATTTTGGCAGGTTTTGTTTTACTTTAAGTATCTTTGTCACGTTTTATTTTTGTATAACTTTATTTTTTTTAAATTAGAGTAAATTCTAAAAATTAAGTAGTTAAAAAATAGAATAAAAAAAAAGATGTTTTTATTTAAAAAGTTTAATTAGTTTAAATTTTAATTAGTTTAATTTTTATAACTTTAGATTTAAATAATATAGTTTTTAAATAGATTTGTTTAAAGTATTTTTGAAATAAGGTAAATTAGTTTTAAAAAAAGATTAATTAGATTTTTTAAATAGATTAAATTTTAAAGATTTTTAATTAGTTTAATTTTTAAATAGTGTTTTATTTTTAAATAATATAGTGTTTGTAGAATTTTAAATAGGCGGGGTTTACGATTCATGCACTTTAGTTTTATTTTAAATAGCTTAAAATTTGTAGATTTTAATTTTAGTTTAAAAAACGAAAACTAATTCAAATCGATTGTCCAAATCAAAGCAAAACGTCTCAAATTCATAAGATCTTCGTGTACAACGAACTCGACTCACTCACGTGTTTAATTGAATTCGTCATTGGTATTATTAGATTATTACTTTTTCCTAAAGGTAATTGTCTAATTTACCCTATAACGTATATCAAGTTATCACATATACTATCCACGACACATCAAACACTTACCACAATATCGCATCTCGCGTATAATTATTTGTCGTTAAAGAGTTCCGTTGCTATGCAAGGGTACTCGCCTAGTCTTAAAAAATATGTTCACTTATTAAACAAGTATTAGTATTTTATATATTTATTTTATTTTTCTTTTATACAAAACCTAAATCCAAAGACATTCCTAAATAGAAATCTAAACCAAATTTTGATCTTAAACGTATATGCAAACCAAACGGGCCCTAACTTCTTGTTCATAATGAATTTATGTGTTCCTTTTTCGATGCTAAATTAATAGGAAGTGATTTGTACACTTCATAATTTGATTGGGACACTTCAAACCTTACATTAGATGCTTAACTTAATTAATGTATCTAAATTTTTTCAAAAATCCGTGAAAAAAATAGTAAACTAAAAGGATGGTGCATGCTTTTATGATTATTAAGGTCATATATAAATAGATTCTATATTGCTTTCATACGAAGCGGATAAGGAGTCTAACATAACTAGACAAAGGTTTGAAAAAGACATTCTTCCGCTTGGATGTCATTGCACGACTCGACCCACTAACCACTAACATTTGCCGTTCTAAAAAAAGTTTTGTATAAGATATTGTACACCTATGGATAAAAAAACTAGAGGTAAAAATATAATCAGGCATACAGCTACAATAATCATAAATTTGGGTTGCAATAATCTACAGAGGCATAAAATATTTCTCAAATGACCCCTTAATAGTCGAGAATAAAGAAAAGTTTGAAGATCAGATTTCGAAGATAGGTTCGATCCCAAATTAAAAAAAACACAACGCAAGTACCATTCTTGTTGCCTCAAATAACAAAAGTTTGCTACTCTCGTCAGGCTGGAAAACCACGTCATTCCAGCATCGGATTTGCCTTTCTATATATCAAATAAACTTTCAGAAAATTAAATCTAGTTTGGGATAAGCGTGATGTAAATTCAGTACTGTATGAGAAACAATGTATATGTAAGTTAACATACCTGCCCGTTGCCAGTGTATAATCCGTTAAACTTATCGCATAAAGCAAAAACGTAATCACACAAGATATGTGGTGCGAGAAGTCTGCAAACCTCTCCAAAAACCTAAAAAGGAAGTTGGATTATCAATGTAATAATATACTCCGCGTAATCAGATTCACCTATTAGGGTACTTATGAAGGACCACTGTGGACAAACTACATAAAGTCAGGGGTGGAAAATGTATACTAATATAAAATTGTGAGGCCGTGGACATAGTCTGAGATATGATCCCCGCGAGATCATAGACGGACCTTCATAGGGATCCGCGGGGCTGTGGCCCTCCCAAAATTAGGTGTTCATAATGTAATTATACTAAAATTTAGGGGTATTTTTGGGAAAATTTGTATTTGGCCCTCCCAAAAATATTGTCGGCTCTCCTACTAAAATTGTTCAAGTTCCGTCTATGCGCGAGACTGCTGAAAATACCTATTTTATACCTAATATGTATATTAGTCAAAACTATAAGAGTCCACATACTAGTTCACAAGTTCCTGAACCATTAAGCATTGTATATATGTATCATCATGTTTGGAAAACTAATTTTAAAAAATGAAACCTAGAAAAGAAGGTCTTGCAGATGCCATGTAAACAGTTCAACTTCTTCGTGCAATTGTTGAGTTGGAAGTAATATTCTATTTGAAAAGTCTAGAGTGTAAGGTAGATTTAACCAATCATGATCTTACCTTAGGAAACCGGAGTAAATGTAATCCCAACTGACGTTCTCTATCGTCATTCAATGTTAAACAGACCTTCCGTGTTTGCAGAGTATCCTGTTGCAAACAGTTAACAATTATAACATGTATATACACACAGATCTTGAAATTATTGTTGGCATATAGTTAATTAAACTGACTGATTAGAAAAAAAGGGTATGGCTCTCTGTCTAACGGCACAAACATAACCACCTCCCAAAACAAAAGACAAAATTTCCTCCTATGTCACAAAAATCTGAAAAAGTTCGATTTATGAATGAATTGAACTGAATTCAAGGTTGGAGAGAATGTGTTTTGATGATGGCTGCTGTAATGAAGTAAGTACCCAAAACCCTAGCAGGTTCGACAAAGTAGAAGATATAGAACAAAACGAATCTTTAGTCTTAGAAAAATCAAACGCCATAATAAGCATTTTATCTCTCATTTATTTATGGTTATTGTTGTTATAAAAATATGGCATGCCATCTATGTACTTTGTTTCTATGTATCCTACTGTCAGACTTTTGATTCTTTTGCTAAGATTATTAGTCGAAATCGGTGTCATGTATTGTAAGGATAAAAATGGTGGATAATGAAGAATCACAGGAAAAATTTCAAAACTCGAAATGTAAATTGTTACAAAGTAGACGTGTAGAATTTACTCGGAACATGTGGATAAAGCGGTTCTCACGAGATATGTAGTTTTCACATGAACACACATACATGGGTGTATTGTCTATGCGTAACTTTTTGCGTGTATGAAATAACATTGAAACGAAAAGAAATTCTTACCACTAACACCGAAATGCTTTTAAACTTCCGCATACTTGAACAAATTCGAGCATGCGTTAATTGTAGATATACCGCAGTATTACCCTATAATGAATGTAAGCAGCAAGTAAGAAACAAGATCAAAGTGAAGATTTCTTATCAAGGAAAAAATATACATATATAATTGCATAACATCACTAGAAACGGAATAAGATCATAAGAATACCGTTTCCTTAAGCATATTATCAAAACTGAGTGTATAATCAGTCAATCTGTTGTTCTTCAAGACTTCATACCTGTTAAGAGCACAAGCATGGAATATGAATAAGCACGAAACTTGACAATAAAGTAAGGTATATTGTGTCATAAAAATGGCAATAGACCATAAGTGTTGTTTAATTGGATAAAAAAAAACTGTAGAGTTTATCTACACCTCTTTTTGGAAACAGAAATTCGAGTACAACAAGTTCTTACGGATTATAAGTACTCATATTATTGGTACTTTTAGCAAAAGTATGTCAATATTTGTGATAACGCATAGAATCTTACTTGACAGCACCATATCCAAGTGCTTCAGCAGCATGCTCAAGCTCTGTGCCTGCTAAGAAAAAAAAATGCAAGTGTTGCCATTTTAATATCGACCCATTAACCTATTAATGGCTTGGCTCTTGTGATAAGAAATTTAATTAAATGAAACTGAAATAGGTCAAACGGGTTGAAACGCAATATGAAAAATATATGGTATACCTTTTTTTCCCACGAGAACCGCTTTACTGCGACTTTTAGCTTCGTCAAGCAATTGAGCCAGACCAAATCCCTCAAAGCCTTCAACTTGAACAAATCCAACATGACTTAACAGGTCATGACAATGATACCCTACACTTTCAGCAGCCTGAATGAAGTATTTTTTTTATCAATTTCTTGATACTTTTTTGAAGATGTTATCATTTACGGTGTATAACAGTTACTTACAGTAATGCACATTTCAATTTGTTCTTGTTGCCCTACATCAGCCACATGGACTATCCGGTCTGCTTTTCCTTTTTCAAGTGAATGCCTTCATATGCAGCCACGTAATTGTGAGAAACTGAGAATTGTGAAGTAACATGAAACTAAAAAGCATTTTGAAACCTTAAAACGGTTTTTATGAGATGTTTTACGTAAACAAAATCTTGAGAGTAGAGGCGTTGTTTGCCTTTTTAAATCTGTTAGGCTGAATCTGGATACCACTTTAGAGCAAGTGGTACTGAAGTCTGAATCAAATTTGGTAGTTTCATTTTTTTAACATTTGCATATGAATCATTTTAGAATGAAAGGGCGTGTTTTGTCATATTATACATTACAAAAAATTATATTCAAACAGTTTAAGAGTGGGTTCAGTTGCAGCGCAAATAGAACCCAAAAAACATGAATAAAGGATGCTTTTTTTATGTCTGGTTCGGTCAAACAGTAAAGGTTCAGAGCCTTTTCACAAAAATAACATTTATCTCTAGCCTACTTATATGTTTTGATCAAATCAGCAATTATAGCACTGAAACTAACCAAAAAGCTGCGAAATCCACGAGACGTAACTTTCGTCCTTCAATAACTATCAGCTCATCTCCTTCACTTATTGTATTATAACCCTTTTCCCTTAATAATTTTCGAGTCTTGCCAATATAATAATCATGAAGTGTTTTACCCTGAAAAATAACGGAAATTAACTCATAAACTGCAAATATACGAGGTATATTCCTATTTATATCAAAATGGTGAAAAACATGACACCTCTTCTTTCACGCGGACTCCCATGCGCTGATATACTTCGCGGTAACGTTCTCGGCTTATCTTACAGATTTGCTCCCATGCAGACTTGTGCCTTTCATCCCAATCCTATTCCGTAATTCATTATTTTAATTTTAAATATATAACAAAAGAAGAAAACCAAGATAAAAAAATTTTGAATCACAAAACTGACTTGCACCGGCTGGGTTCTCTCTCTGAATTCAGCATCTTCAGCAAACCTCTTCTTCGATTCCTCATAGAAAACCTATCAACGAACCCGTTAAGAGAGGGATAGATGATTATAAATAGCTAAAACCTCAGGATGCATCAGGTATCGTTGGACTTTACAGAAAGACTTTTCAGATACATAGAGGTTTTCAGTACCACGTGTTATTCAACTTTCACGAAATGGTGCTCACCTCAAGTTCTACAATGGCTTGATCGTTAAATTCACCATTCGGGAAACTATCGATTAGGAACTCCGTCATCATCATTTTTGACTGCCAAAGAAACAGGTTTAGTATGCATATTAGTGTGTGTGTGTGTGTGTGTGTGTGTGAAACAAGTTTATGCTCTAGAATAGTCGCCGGCTAAAAAAAAGGCTTTGTTTATCATGTTAGATGCAGGTATAATAGGGATTTAGTTTAACAAACATTCAAACAGCAAGACCAACAACACAATGTGAATATACTTCTCCCACTTATCATCCTAAAAATACACTGCACCGAAAGAAAGTGACCGATATTGAAGTAGACAAGAATTTGGATCAGAATGTGTGTTTCAAACACTTAAAAAATACCTCAGCTATCCATGTCCTAGATAACTTAAACTTCAGAAAACCAGGACCACCTATGACGCATCTTTCCAGCATGCCAGCTTGCGGAAAAAAAGATATTGTTTTTTGACATCCTATAAAAAAAGAGAAAAAAAACTTAGTATATTTTTTAAAAATCCATGAGATTTCGCTCACAAGAAAATATTACCAGTCCGGCACGTTTTGGTCCAGTGATGTAAGAAAGTCTTCTTATTTCAGGCCATATGTTCAAGACGCTGGTGCTATTAACAAATGTAAATGTCTGAGTTAGTACTCATATCATTCAGAAGAAAGTAAAAGTGCACAACTAAGTATCAGAATGAACGCATATACCATAAGTAATCACAATCATCCGCTTCGGTGCCAGTACAAATACTAGTAGCCACTTCACGCTTACAAGGGAAACCGTCATTCACTAGATAGCCAAAAAAAGAAAATTCTTTTAGAAGGCTCCATCTACCATCTTCTGTTACCGAGCTGCTTTGAGAAAATCTGTGGAGTAACAAATAAGTAGATTAGCACAAGGGCCAAAAATAATATGACAATTCAATTAGCATTTCTAAATTTTGCAAATTTGACCAAAGCGGCCAGAGAATAGATAGTCCATGAACTACTAGATTGAAATATGACTGATTCAACCAGTCCAATGGATTTTGGAAGTTACAATCTTTACACTTCTGTTTCTGTACTTAATTTGATGACTAGGTGGATTTTTCGTTTTAGTTTGATTCACTGGTGATGCCAAGTGTTAAATTAAAGTAAACTCACACTTGTTTCTCGGTTAGATCTGAATAGTCGGTTCTTTTATCCAGTGTTGTTTCTGCGGCAAACGATGGCAGCTTCCAGTCCACTGTCAAATTTAAAGAGCAATTGTTGCCTTCAATGCTACCAACCCTGATGCCACCATCAGTTGGGACTAGGAATTCGTAAACGCCAGACAAAATTATAGCCCCAGAGGTGGAGTCAGTTAAGTTTGCATCAATTATGAGGGAGAATTGAGCTGGTACAGACAACACAGAGTGCACCAGGTTTATTTTGCCAGGCCTGACCTTAGGTTGTTCGGTTTCAAAGAGCATTGCCTTGTAATCATCTGCTTCAGCAGGAGAGCAGCCATAATCAAACTTTTTGCCATAATAAGCCATTACTCTTCCAGCAACTTTTGTTTCCTTAGAAGTTGCATCAAATACTACTTCCAGAGCTGCGTCTACTACATACTTTAATGCAAGGTAATACACCTTCAAATGACCATCTCTACCGTTTAATTGATGATACCACGAACCGCCATGGGGTCTCTTGGCAAAATTATCTGATAAGCTTAAAACCTCAGAGGCATTGCAAATTTCGAACGCATCATTGAAACGTGCGGGTGCATGTCTAAAAGAAGACCAGTATTCAACACTAGTACTCACATCAACCACCGCGTCAGTGGTAACATAGAGTTTTGCAGCGATCTTAACAGAGGTAGAGAAGGGAATTGAACAGTAACAGATACAGCGTGAAGATAAATATCCAAGTTTGGAGACAGCTATGGGATCATTGTATTTATGGTTGAATATATTGAAAGTAGGCGATGCCGGATCTAGAGAGAAACTAGCTGCTTGTATAGTCCCAAACAGATTATGACCGCTACCCACCAGCGTGCCATGGGCAACGTCTTTCGGAAGATCATATGTGTAGGGCAGCCCCCAACATTCCTTTTTGAGTGTACGAGGTTTTGTATCATTAATGTCATAGCTAAGAAAAACCTTAGACAGCACAAACCGAAACTTGGGAACTTCACCGAATGATGACATCCTGTGGGTGAACAAGAACCAATTAATTAAATTAAATTACAAGTGTAAAAGAAACAATATTTATATAAGATGAGTGTGTTTTGAAGGAGGCATAGCAAACTCACGTACAGTTGTTCCTCGGTTAGATCTGAAAAGTAGCATGGCTTGAATCTGGTAGAGAGCCACCCATTCAAGTAAATATTTACGTATAAACAAGAAAGAAACTATTGATTAATAGAATTAGTAACTTACTTTGCTGCATCTATTTTTCTCAGTGTTTTGAAAAACAATTCTGATCCTTGTGGCGATGATTTCAATATAAATTCTAGGTCTTGTATAGTGTATTGTGCCTGTGATTGTTTTGTTAGCTTGGTACTACGTCTATTCCGGTTACTTGTCTTTGGCTTGAGCACACTATATAGGTACATAACAATAAGATAATAGTGAATTACAATTGGAAAATAAACTATTCATCACTGATTTGATAGAATTAATACCGAACTTACTTTAGCGCTTGCTGTGTTCTTCTATACGTATCTGATTCTTTTGGCAATAACATCAGTATAAGTTCTAGGTCTTCCAAAGAGTATAAGTACACTTGGCCTCCTTTCAACCTAGATTCGATTTGGTGAAGTGTTCGGAAATACATAGGTGATAGTTTTTCGGTTGATGTCAATATGTGAAATAGGTCTGCTAGAGTGTATTGTGCCCATAATGGCATTGTTGTCTTCAAGTCATAGGCAGTCGGTCTTTTTATCCATGACATACGGAAACATGTTTTGCTGTACAAATCTGATCCCTTTGGCGATGATCTCAATATATATATTAGGTCATCTGTTACGATAAGGACTACTTGAGTCAGTCAATCTCCAAGAAATAGATTAAGGATTAGAGGGATAAGGCCCTTAGAGCGGGCAAGACTCCAAGAAAGCTAGAGAGAAAAGGACTTGAAACTATGTTTCTTTTTCATTCATTTTCTAGACATTGCATAACCAGAATACACTTAAATACTAAAAGAAACATGTGATGATATCCTAATTTTTAGGAAGTAAACCTTAAAGGTGGGAACTAATAACTACATAAACTTGCATGTAACAAAAAAAGCTAATTGTGATTCCTACATTAGTGCATGTAGTGGAGTAACTGTACGTCAAGGCAAGTTAACATGTGATGGTCTTCATGTACGTATCATCATCAATACAGTATAACTGGGATTTCAAATCTTTGCTTTGCTCCAACAACTCTGACCGACTTTGTACAAAAGAATACGATAATAGTTACTAATAAATAATAGAATTATTACTTACTGTACCAAAGAGAAAGAAAGAAAGAAAGAAATTACATGTATTCAATTGCTGGTGCGTCCAAGTAGCCGATATATTTTGATCGTTCAAGCAAATCTCTTTCCTTCCAATATATCGGCATCTTTATAAAATTAGGGTTTCGCCAACAAACAAAGACGCCTGCTGTTTATCGATATATGCATGGTCGTAATTTAGGTGGGTAAGTGTATATTATATATACATCACATTACACCCCAGGCCCAAACAAGTTCATGTCTGTTATTAACTAGTAGCCTTTTTCGACCAAACCGGATCAGGTTTTCCACCATCACTGATGTTCAAACGTAAATATATAATAGTGCATCTCTTTGTCAAATATAACGAGATGTTTGTTGCCCGCACCCAACATGGAAATCAGATATGGAAGAGACAACTCCTTTTTCACCCTTACACAACGAACATGGAAATCAAAACTCAACACCCTATTATGACTGAGAAAGCAACCATACATAACAGTACTTTTGAGTTTTGACTCTACACACAACCTATCTTTGTCTATTGTTTGTTATTTAATACGTACTTAAGTCGTAGTAATAGTTATACGGCTAGACATACGTGAGCCTACGAGGTCACATACTTATACACTAAGATTAAGCTTTATTAAATCTAAATAATATATATTTATATTATATATTTATTGTGTTTGTTTCATTTATCGAGCACTTAACGGTTGTTAGATTATAAGTTAAAAGTTTTCTAAATTAAAAGTAACTATTGTAATTATCATATAATTATCTACAAAGTCAAAAATCAACACATAGAATTGTTTGGGTTGTTTTGGTGGACGGCCTAAGACTACTTTTATTGGTGACTATGTACTAATCAGTTGGTAGGGACACTTTGTAATTATAGTATATTAAATTCAAGAAAGTACAGTTAAAGATGAAAACTAGCTACCAACTGTTCACAAGATGACTTTCAAGTCACAACCCAACTTTCTACCAACCTGCCACTTATCAACATCTTGTTGAACCTCCATATTTCATTTATTTTTTCTTTTGGCTTTTGTATACAGTAATATAAATAAGTTTATAAATAATGTATTTTAATTTTTATTTAAAAGAAATTACTACTGATTTTATATAATATGTTTGTAAAGTCAATATTTTTTTATTTATAATTTTATACTATCAAATTTTTAAATAATTAAATTTAATATAAAAATTAATATTATATGTTAGGTTAAGTTGGGTTGAGTTGTTGATAAATAGTAAAAAGGTATATATTGGTTGTTTGTAGTAGTTGTATAGGTGAATGAAAGAGAAAATAATATTTTAATTAAGGTTGGGTCGTGACCGGTTGCGAATAAAGATAGTCTAAAGGAAGAGAAAAGCAGGGATCCCTTTTGGTTTAGGAAACAACTTCCAAGAGAAGTTATATCATAAAGTTTGAGCACCTCAAATCCTTAACCTTTATTCACTCATTCTTACACCCCCTCTAAATTTTGGTGCCTCCTCTTAGTGTAGCCGAATATTACCAATGTTTGTCAAGTTGTCTTAAGCATAGTTGTATAACCAGTTTGATTAGCGGGCGGGCCTTGTGAGTTTAAAGGAATAGAATTAAATAACGGTTAATGAGTTACAAACATTGCAAAAAATATTTATAGACTTAATAAAGAATAAAAAGAAATGAAAGGTAATCAAATAGGAGGAAATAAAGCTTAATCAATTATCCGGCTCATAAAGTATATACAACATAAAACTCTCAAACCCCTAAACCTTTGAGACAACGATATATAGTTGCCTATGCTAGAAAATTGTCCTCTGAGAAAACAACTTAACATTAGACAATGTCATACTGGTGAAAAAGGTCGAGTTGCGGATTGATTTCGTCGAGTCGATCGACTTGACTCGGTCGCCGCAACGGGTCGATCGAGTTTGAAATCGGTCGACCGAGTTTGAAATCGGTCGATCGAATCGAACGACCGATCCATTAAGTTCAGCCTTCGAGCACATTCCATACCAGTGTGGTGTCGTCAAAAAGTGCTACCACGTAGGCTATGACACTAAAATTACATGACACCACATTTTGGGGGTAGCCGTGAGCCATAGAAAAGTGGCGTCATACCGTTTTTTTTGTTAAAAAAACTTAATTAAAGTATATACTAATTAAAAAAACATTTTATTCATTAAAAGACAACATTACACAAAAGTAAATGTTGTCGCGCCTCTTCTCTTTGACGAGGTATGTATCTACGCGAGTGCTTCGCACCCGATCCCGAACCCTCATTTTGTTCGTCATACAGAGCTATGTATTTTTTGTAATCCTAGTACCTTTGAACGTATCGTTCCACGTCGTATTGGAAGTAAACATCGTAAAGATCGTAGGTGTTAGGAGTGTTTGAATCTACAAATTTTTAACGAAGAAAATGATATATTTGTGAGATAGAAAGTAAAATGAAAGTGATATATAAAAATAGGAAGATAAGGGGGGGGGGGGGGGGGTGTTAATAGAGTTTTAATGGATTAAATTTAAAAATTTGGGGTTTTTTTGAATCCCAACGGCTAGTTAACGGATAGTTTTTAAAACAAAAATACACGAAAACGCCAGCTTTTCTTAGCTTGGGAGTAAGGCGCGAGCCACAACGACGCTATGGCCGTGTGGTGCGCCATACATGGAGTCCTCAATACTCGAATTAAGCCTAATTTGGGTTAAACGTGACAGTCCATCCAACTTTTGTATCCACAGTTAGTATGTTGAATAATCACTGTGGAGCATATGATCTGATCGAATGTTGATATCTTATCGTCATTTACGATAGATAGTTGCGAGGCCTAGCTACTTTTTGCTTACCAGTCGTTGGCTCATTGAGAAGTTATTTATCTTCAAGAAGAACGCAAAACCACCATCTTTTACACTTCTAACCTTCAAGTGGTATTCGATTTATAAATAAATGAAACTTTACACTTACAAAGATTTAGCTTTGTTTATATATTGAAAATCCTACAAATTTGTAAAAGGGTTTAAGGCATAAAATAGCCACATACTTTTTGAAATGTATCGATATGGTACGTGTACTATTTTTATTATCTATATGATACGTGTACTTTATCCAGTGTATCGATATGGCCACTTTTTAACCTGCAACCGGTAAAACCGGTTACCAATTCACCATTAGACTATATAGGTCAATAGCAATAGTTTTTTCCGTTAGAATTTCGTCACTATTCAATAGCAACAGTTTTTTTCGTTAAAAAAATCGCAATTTCATTAAAAAAACGTATAGTTTAAAAAAAAATCATGAAAAAATAATTGTTTACAAAAATCACAATTTCATTAAAAAATCTGTAATTTCTAAAAAATTGTAACTTCATAAAAATTAGTATTTTTTAATCCAACATAAGATTATTTTTTGAATTATTTTTCATAATCTTTTTTCCAGATATTTTTCCGAAATTTTTTTCATATTTTTTCTAACAAAAATTCAATTTTTTTCCAACATAAGATTTTTTTCAGAATTAAAATAGTTGTAGAAATTTATAAAAAAAATTCGAATTTTTTTTTTATATTCTTGGGGAAAAAGTTGATTTTTCGTTTTGGACAAAAATATTAAAGAATCATAATTTATTATAAAAAAATTTTGAAAAAAAATAATAAAAAATTATTGTTTTAAAAAAATCGTAACTTCATAAATTTTTTTTGTAATTTCTAAAAAAATCATAATTTCATAAAAAATAGTTTTTAAAAATAATTTCAGATTTTCCAAAAAAACCTAATATTTTTTTAGAGTTTTTTTCTTTAACTATATAACATAAGATTATTTTTCGAATCTTTCTTCATAATTTTTTTTCATATTTTTCCAACAAAATATTTTTTACGAGTTAAAATGGTAGTTGTAAAAATTTATGAATTTTTTTCATAAATTTTTTTTTTCGTATTTTTTTTGAATTTATACCTTTTTCGGACAAAAAACTTAAAAAAAATCATAATTTTTCTTTGAATTTTTTGAATTTTTTTTTCCAGATTTTTTCAATAAAAACCCCATTTTTTTCCAACATAAGATTTTTTCTGTTTATAATAGTGGTTAAAAAAATTATGAAAAAAAGTTATTTGTTGAAAAAAATTGAATTTTTATTTTGGAAAAAAACTTTTCAAAAAAAAAACAAAAAAAAGAACAATTTAAAAAGTTAAAAGAAATAAAATCAAACACCGTTAGTATAAAGGACTAACAGTGCAAATGTTTGATGCGAATGCTCGTTAATCATTTGCCACGTAAGCAAAGTTGCAGGTTAAACACGTAGAAAAGTGGGGACATGTACCATATTAGCCGGTTTGCTAAAGTACACATATCATATAGATAATAAAAATAGTACATGTACCATATCAATACATTTTAAAAAGTATGTGGCTATTTTATGCCTTAAACCCTTTATAAAAATAAGTTAAACTTTGATTATAAAGTTGAGTTAAAACAGTTTGCAAGAGTGAAGGAAGTAGGCTAATTAGACCTCGAAATAGCTACATACTTGTTTTACATATTGTAGAAACTAGAAGGGGGGGGGGGGGGGGGGGTTGAATAGTTTCTTATATTTACTTGTTAAAATGTGGTTTCCAAAAATCCTTTTTCAAAAACTTAGGCTTGAGGAAATATGTGAAATCTTCTTATGCACAATATGAACAATGATAGTGTAACTAAGCTAATACTAACAAATATATATGCACAAAGAATAAAGAATGTAAAGAGTTAAGGGTAAAGAAAGATCAAACCGAACACCAAGGATTTATAGTGGTTCGGCAACGAAGCTCACTCCTCATTCCTACTCCACTCCTCGAGTACTCCTTACTCGAGAGTTCACTACACAACAAGCTCCTTATGGTGGAGAAAACCGTACACGTCGCTTAACCAATTTCCGACTCTAAGCTAAAAGTCGAGCCCTAATCGTAGCTAGGACCAAGCTACACAACTATACTTAGTACATACACAACTTCCAAATAGACACAACTACTTGGATCTTCACAACTATGACACAACTACAAGTGTATAAAATTAGATCTTCAATGGATCTTTGGTGGTGGGCTCAACACTTCACAAGGATAGTGTTCTTCTCTTTGCACTTGGAGAGGAAGGGATGGAAGGACAAGATTCACTTCTTAAACAAGTAGTAATCAAACAAATGATCAAAGATTTGAGTGATTAAAGAAGAGTGTTTGAATCTGGAAATAGATTTGCAAAAGAGGTGAGTTGAAAAGCTGAGAATGGTCCACTATTTATAGGACAAAGGGGCCAACGGCTATATCTGCCCGCGGTACCTTATCTTAGCCCGCGGTACCTTATCGATAAGGAACCGCCTAGGGGCTAAGGTACCGCCGGACTAGACTCCGCTCCCTTTTTGTCCTTTAGTGGTGGAGGTCATATCTGGCTTAAAAATATCCTGATAGAATATTCCTAACCAAATAAGAATATGCCATTTTCAAATTTTCAAATAATTGATTTAATAAAACATTTTCTTAAAAAGAAAGTTTAATAAAAACTTGTCACACTTAATAAAAAGTGAGTTTTAAGAAAAGATTAAATCACTTGATCATTTAATTAAGGTTAGTACTTGTTTATCCATACCTTAAGTGAAAATGGATAAAATGAAAAATACTTGAACTCAAGAATTCGTTTTTTGTTGTTTTCGTAAATGCTTGTTTTTACATATTGTCGTAATCAAAACAAAGCGAGACCGAAAAATGCAAGTAACGTTTTTAGGCATTATTGCATTAACAATCTCCCCCTTTTTGATTCCGACAATACATAAACTCAATCACACAAAAAACAAGATTTTCGAAGACGAGTTTATTCATTTCTCCCCCTTTGTCGAAGCAAAAAGGTTGCACAAGTCGGTGTTGAAGAAACGGACTTTAGCAAAGACTCCCCCTTGGTGCTTACTCCCCCTAGCTTGGGGCACCGAGGAATCGAGATATGGTGACAAGCTACATAGAAGGGTTAGTTGAACAAAAGAAACAACCAACAATATATAGCAATAGGTCACATAAAAAATAAAAGAGAAGAAAACACCAAGACAAAGATCCAAGATAGGTTACTAAAAAAATATCATACAAAGATGTATGGAAAAAGAAACAAGCCAAAAGCATAAATCTAATCCTAGTTATTCTAGAATTCTAAGATTTGCTTGAATTTGGTGTCTCGTGGATAAGCAACCAATGCTTATATAAAAGACAAGGTAATGGCGGAGGGTGGTGGTGGTGGTTTGTTGGAGATCTCATAATCATAGTGAAGAGGAGGCTTGATTAAGAGACTCTTGATGTAGCTCAACTCCTCATAGATGTGTGCCATAGCAAGATGTTGATATTGAAAACAATGACAATATGTTCCATGGTGCATGACATTATCATGAGAAGGATGAAGAACATTAAAGGGTGGTGGTGGAAGAAAAGATGTTCCACAATCAACATTCTTGGTAGGAGAGATGTGATTAAGAGTGTTCTTGGGTTGGTTTGGATTGTAATGGTTTTTGGGTGAGTTGTGATTGAAAGCAATTGGAGAAAATGGAGGAGATTCAAGGCTTTCATTGGGAGAATAAGACATTTTGAGATGTGAAGTAATGCAAAATGCTTATGGTTTAAATAGGGAAGGCTTAGGGTATTTTTGGGGTGGTCAAAGGGTTTGAAACAAAGATTCTCAAAAATGTTGGAGCAAATCTGGAGTTTCAGACAAAAACCCAAAAAAGGAAGGCACTGTAGGCGGTTCCTTAGCTAGGCTGGCGGTACCTTATCAATAAGGTACCGCGGTTCACATATGGAACCGCCTGCAGAGGCAGTGTTTGGTGTTTGGAGGAAGATTTTTCAGCAAATCTTATTTTTCTAGTCTAACTTATCAAAGGGATATGCTTAAAAGCAAAGATAGACAAAGAAAACATATGCAAACTTACCAAATAGAGATTTGACCAAAATACATGGATTAAAAATCGATGTAGGAGGTGTGTAAGACAAGACCTTAAGTCATGACACAATGATCCTCCATGATTCTATCTTGTTCTTGCTATGTTTGAGAGAATCATACATATGAATTATGTAATCTCTAGATTAATAGCGAGAATCTATGAAAAATCGTTTTTAGATTGAATTAACGATGTCAAACGAATTTCTCAACCATTTTCGAAAGAGACTTTGAGAATTTTGAAAAGGAGAAGAGAGGGTTTTTCAAAAAGAGTTTGGAAGACTCAATGACTCAAAGTGGTAAAAGAAAACACACAAACACAAAGGAAATTAAGGAAGATGTTCCATTAATCCTAGACCTAGACGCAAGTAATTAAAAGGTTCCCTCTTAAGTGGCTTAGTGAAGATGTCGGCTAAGTTGTCCTCGTAGGGTACCTTCTCAATTGAAATGTTCCCCTTTTGAACATTATCCCTAAGGAAATGGTGTCTAATTTCTATGTGTTTGGTTCGCGAATGTTACACGGGATTCTTGCTTAGGTCTATAGCGCCTTTATTATTGCACATGATGGGAACATCATCAAGAGAAATCCCGTAATCAACAAGCGCTTGCTTCATCCATAGAGCTTGTTGGCATGCTTTTTCGGCACTCACATACTCGGCTTCCGTGGTGGATATTGCAAGAGCGGTTTGTTTCTTGGAGAACCAAGAAGTTAAACAACAACCCATGAAGGTACAAACTCCACTAGTGCTTTTCCGGTCCACATAGTCTCCCGCATGATCCGAGTCCGCGTAGACAATAGTTTCTACGCCGGTCCCTTTAGGATACCATAATCCTAAATGTATAGTGCCTTTAATGTATTGGAAGATACGCTTAATCGCTTCAAGGTGAGAGGTTTTGGGAGCCTCTTGGAAGCGAGCACAAAGGCAAACACTATGCATGATATCCGGTCGACTTGCCGTTAGGTACAACAAACTACCAATCATACCTCTATATTTGGTGTTGTCTACCGACTCACAATCATCATCTACGGTGAGTTTAGTATCCGAGGCCATAGGGGTCTTCATTGGTCTAGATTCTTCTAATCCAAATTTCTTTAGCATTTCTTTAGCGTACTTAGATTGACTAAAGAAAATACCATCGTCCATTTGTTTAATTTGGAGTCCTAAAAAGAAGTTAAGTTCTCCCATCATACTCATTTCAAACTCATCATGCATGATTTTGGCAAAGTCATCACACAATTCTTGACAAGTTGAGCCAAATATAATGTCATCAACATATATTTGTACGATTATGAGGTGAGGACCTTTCTTCTTTGTAAAGAGTGTATTGTCTACCATTCCCATGGTATACTCATGTTTAACAAGAAACACTTTAAGTCTATCATACCAAGCTTTGGGTGCTTGTTTGAGTCCATAAAGTGCTTTCTTAAGCTTGTAAACATGGTCCAGTTTCTCAAAATCAATGAAGACGGGAGGTTGAGCCACATATACCTCCTCATTGATCAAACCGTTAAGAAATGCACTCTTTACATCCATTTGTTGAAGCTTAAAATCTAAGGCACAAGTGTAGGCTAAAAGGATTCTAATGGATTCTAATCTAGCTACCGGTGCATATGTCTCGTCATAATCAATCCCTTCTTGCTGATTATAGCCTTGAGCTACAAGTCTAGCCTTGTTACGAGACACAAAACCATTCTCATCTAACTTATTCCTATATACCCATTTGGTTCCTATAATGGTAGAACTTCTAGGTGGAGGAACAAGTTCCCAAACATCATTGGCAACGAATTGATTCAATTCTTCTTGCATCGCAATGACCCAACTCTCACCCGTCAAAGCTTCTTTAACATTCTTTGGTTCAATCAAGGAGACAAAACAAAAGAAGTTGCTTTGGTTTTGGACTTGAGATCTTAGGGTCCTTTGATTTAAGTCACCAATGACATTATTGAGAGTATGATCCCTAGATTCCTTAATGTTTACTTCCTTTTCAACACTAAGGTCTTCAACTCCTATTTTTCTAACCTCTTTAGCTTTAACTACTTCTAATTCATCCAAGTCATCATCAACCAATGGTGGTGTCTTGGGTGAAGGAGGGGTTTCATCAAAGGTTAAGTTGAGTGATTCTTCAATAACCCCTGAGGTTCTATTTAGGACTATGTAGGCTTTGCTAGTTTGGGAATAACCTAAAAGGATACCTTCGTAAGACTTTGGGTCAAACTTGGTAAGGTAGTCTTTGGTGTTGAGTATAAAGCACTTGCTTCCAAACACCCTAAAGTATTCCAATGAGGGTTTCTTACCTTTAAGAATCTCATAGGGGGTCTTTCCTAGGAAAGGTCGAATAAGAATTCGGTTGAGAATATAAGTCGATGTGTCCATGACATTGCACCAAAACTTTTGAGGCAAAGATTGCTCGTTTAACATCGTCCTACTCATCTCTTGGAGAGTCCTATTCTTCCTTTCAACTACCCCATTTGATTGTGGAGTGCGAGGAGCCGAGAAGTTATGGGTAATGCCATGAGCTTCACAAAAGGCACCAAATTGCACTTCATTATCAAATTCCCTACCATGATCCGTCCTAATAGAGACAATTGGACATCCTATTTGATTTTGAATTCTTCGACTAAAGATTTCGAAATGATCGAAAGCTTCATTCTTAGATGCTAAAAATCTAGTCCAAGTGAATCTAGAATAGTCATCAACTATAACTAGGGTATAAAGGTTACCTCCATAACTCCGTATGGCGGAAGGTCCAAAAAGATCCATATGTAGGAGCTCTAAGCACCGAGAGGTCAAAACCAAATTCTTGGCTTTGTGACTTGAGTGAACTTGCTTTCCAACTTTGCAAGCATCACAAAAGTGACTATCAAACTTAATCTTGGGGAGGTGTCTTACCAACTCCTTAGAGACTAAAGATTGAATTAAACGCATATTAGCGTGACCTAATCTCCTATGCCAAAGAGTAGAACTATGATCTATAGTCGCAAGACATATGTTGTCTTTTGACTTCTTATTGACCTTCATAACATAAAGCCCATGCTTTCTAATACCTTTTCCAATGACTTTTCCATCTTTTACGATCTCACTGTCATGTTCCGAAAAGATAACCTTACACTTATTATCAAAAATTTGACCTATACTTAAAAGGTTAAACCCTAAGTTATCTACGTGCTCAACATTTTCAATGGTCATGGAGTCAAAAGAAACCGTACCTTTGCCAATGATATTACCACGTAGACTACTAGCGAATGTGACGTTACCTCCATCATATGCTTTGTAATGCGAGAACAAACTTCGATTACCCGTCATGTGTTTAGAACATCCACTATCCTTAATCCACTCGTCGGGCTCCAAATCAATTCCCAAGCATATCTAGGTAACAACACACAAGATCAAACATTTGGTCCCCAATATCTCATGGGTCCAAAATTATTATTTCCAAACATCCCTTGCATTTGGTTGGGATGCATGAATGAAGGAGAGGTTCCCCATGGAGAACAAAATGGAGGAGGGTAGTAATTCATGTAACCATTTTGTTGTTCATTATTTCTCCTAGGTGTATTTGATCTAGGTTTAGAGTTATGATTATTCCTTCTAGGTGTTGGAGTTTTACTTCTAGGTCGTGAATTGTTTTGATTATCTTTTCTAGGCGTTGTCGTTCTACTTCTAGGCTTAGACTCATTCCGTATTCTAGGTGGAGTAGAAGATGGTCTTGATAAACTTCTAATTCCCATGAGAGGTTTACTTAATGGCTTGTAGAACTTATCAATAGCATTGTCGTCAAGTATGGGTAATTTTACCTTATTAACAATAAGATGCTTTGGTTTTTCATCTAACTTAGACTTTTCAGAAAGTTCATGATTTTCACCAAAATCATCCTCTGCCCGCGGTACCTTATCTATGGCGGCGGTTCCATAGTGATAAGGAACCGCCCCATACAATCTGGAACCGCGTACAGAGGGCGTTTTTTGTGAAAACCTAACTTGTTTTGGTTCACTAGTTGAGGTTTCATTTGAGTTAAAACCTAGACAAAGTCTTTCCTTAGAATGAACTTGTTTCTTTAACATATCATCAAGAGCACTAGTACCTTTCATTAACTTTTCCAATTTAATGGAGGTGCTCTTGAGATTTTCATTCTCTAATCTAAGTTTCTCACAACTTAAGCAACTTAAATCAACCTCTTTATTTTTCTCTAGTTTAGCCAATTTCTCCCTAAGTTCATTGATCTCATTTTCAAGCTTAGTTTTGGTTGATTTTAAGGTTTTATTCTTTTCTATGAATTTAAGACTATGTTTGTGTAAACTATCATATTTGCCTTCAAATTCAATATCATCAAAAGTGGAACTATCATTGCTATAATATTCGGTTTCAGAATGTACCTCTTTAGAAGTGTGAGCCATAAGACATTTCTCGTCTTTGGGTTTGTCATCATCATCTTCACCGCTATCGCTCCAAGCGCCACTAACGAACGCCGTGTGGTTCTTATCGCGAGCGGGCTTTGGACAATCACCAATGAAGTGATTTGGATCACCACATCTAAAGCAATTCCTATCACCTTTTTCGTTCTTGGTAAACCGATTCTTTGAGAATGGTTTCTTGTCATTGTTGGGTTGCCTAACGTGTTGACCTCGTCTCTTGAAGAACTTCTTGAAATCTCTTACCGCCAATGCATACTCCTCGTTATCGCTATCCGAGGAACTATCATGGTCGCTTTGTGCCTTCTTGGCTTTAAGTGCAAGAGATTTTCTTTCACTCTTGGTTTTCACTAATTCCGAGTCCTTCAAAATTATCATCTCATGAACCTTCAAGTTGCCTATGAGTTCATCGAGTGATAAAGTTGATAGATCTTTCGATTCTTCAATCGCCGTGACTTTTGCTCTCCACTTTGGAGGTAAAGCCTTTAGAAACTTCCTAACATTGTTCTTGCTAGAAAAACCTTCATCAAGTGCTTTTAGACTAGTAATAATGGTGTTAAACCTAGCAAATGCACTATCAATAGTTTCATCTTCTAAGATGACAAATTGTTCATATTGTTGAACAAGAAGATCGATTTTGCTTTCTTTGACTTGACTATTACCTTGGTGGGTTACTAAAAGAGTGTTCTAAATATCTTTAGCGGTTTCACACATAAAAATCCTTTCATACTCTTTCTTAGGTAAAGCATTATAAATCACCATTTTAGCCTCATTATTTTTTGAAAGTTTCTTTTTAGTATCGTCATTAGCTTTGTCAAAAGTGACCAATTCTTTTGTTTTAGAAACTTCATTAAATTGAAAAGGTAAAAAATCACCATTGGTAATAACATGCCAAAGATCTAAATCTTTTGATTTCACATAAGTTTCAAATCTATTTTTCCAATATATAAAACTATCGGTTTCAAAAAGTGGCGGTCTTTGCATAGATTGCCCTTCTAGGTATTTGTTGGAATCCATAGATCGATCCAAGTTTTAAAATACAATATACTTTAAAAATTCTTGAGCAACCCGCTCTGATACCAATTGTAGAAACTAGAAGGGGGGGGGGATTGAATAGTTTCTTATATTTACTTGTTAAAATGTGGTTTCCAAAAATCCTTTTTTAAAAACTTAGGCTTGAGGAAATATGTGAAATCTTCTTATGCACAATATGAAAAATGATAGTGTAACTAAGCTAATACTAACAAATATATATGCACAAAGAATAACGAATGTAAAGAGTTAAGGGTAAAGAAAGATCAAACCGAACACCAAGGATTTATAGTGGTTCGGCAACGAAGCTCACTCCTCGTTCCTACTCCACTCCTCGAGTACTCCTTACTCGAGAGTTCACTACACAACAAGCTCCTTATGGTGGAGAAAACCGTACACGTCGCTTAACCAATTTCCGACTCTAAGCTAAAAGTCGAGCCCTAATCGTAGCTAGGACCAATCTACACAACTATACTTAGTACATACACAAATTCCAAATAGACACAACTACTTGGATCTTCACAACTATGACACAACTACAAGTGTATAAAATTACATCTTCAATGGATCTTTGGTGGTGGACTCAACACTTCACAAGGATAGTGTTCTTCTCTTTGCACTTGGAGAGGAAGGGATGGAAGGACAAGATTCACTTCTTAAACAAGTAGTAATCAAACAAATGATCAAAGATTTGAGTGATTAAAGAAGAGTGTTTGAATCTGGAAATAGATGTGCAAAAGAGGTGAGTTGAAAAGCTGAGAATGGTCCATTATTTATAGGACAAAGGGGCCAACAGCTATATCTGCCCGCAGTACCTTATCTTAGCCCGCGGTACCTTATCGATAAGGAAGCGCCTAGGGGCTAAGGTACCGCCGGACTAGACTCCGCTCCCTTTTTGTCCTTTAGTGGTGGAGGTCATATCTGGCTTAAAAAATATCCTGATAGAATATTCCTAACCAAATAAGAATATGCCATTTTCAAATTTTCAAATAACTAATTTAATAAAACATTTTCTTAAAAAGAAAGTTTAATAAAAACTTGTCACACTTAATAAAAAGTGAGTTTTAAGAAAATATTAAATCACTTGATCATTTGATTAAGGTTAGTACTTGTTTATCCATACCTTAAGTGAAAATGGGTAAAATGAAAAATACTTGAACTCAAGAATTCGTTTTCGTTGTTTTCGTAAATGCTTGTTTTTACATATTGTCGTAATCAAAACAAAGCGAGACCGAAAAATGCAAGTAACGTTTTTAGGCATTATTTCATTAACACATATGTAATGTGACTGTTACTCAAGCATGTTTTTTTTACCTTTTTAGTGAGTTCTTTATGACTAAAGCATTCCAAAGAAAGCACACATTACAACTTAAGAGGCCGAGACTTTTTAGTGTCAGGTCATCTAAACTTGTAGACGGAGGGCTTATTAAACAGACTAATGTTACCAAGTAATTATAACGAAGACACTGAATAAGTAGTGTTTTGCGTGTAAGAGTCACGAAAAGCTCACGATCTTCAAAACATAAGCTTGATTGTAGATGTGCCGGATTAGGAAACCTGTCGTGTTGTGGTTACAAGTCTCGTACAAATTCCTAAAACAAAAGTAACAAATGTAATAAGTATCACAAAATATGATGAACCTTCTATTGTTTCTTCTCTATGTAAGCAATGACAGTTTGATTATGTCGATGCATAAGTTAACTGAATCTTAAGAATTCAATTGGTGAAGTTTATTTTCGATGCGAAAAGATAAGAAGAAAAATGGGTAATATCTTTATCTTTATACTTTATAAAAGATTTACAACCTTTGTAAACATAGAAGTCTTAAAATATTAAGCTTCAAATATTTTTTTATTTGGAAACATATAACAGAAACATACGATTTTTTCTTGTGTGAGTTAATAACAGTCCATAAATGTGAGTCAAATATTTGAATTTCGTTATAAATTCAGTAATCAATTTGTAACGACAACATTAATACCCTTTATTGTAAGTTTGTAACAACTAACTTTTTAATAACCATTATTGTAACAACCCTCAGGTTATAAAAAGCACCATTTTCTTTAATCTTTCAATTAAAAAAACTATCTCCTCAGCCGCCACCACATCATCATTCGCCACCACAATAAACGGAACCACTCCCTTTCATGGTTTCGGTCGTATGTGGTATTGGTGAAAAATCTTGTGGTCTTGGCGGTAGATCGAGATGAAGAACCTTAAATACAACCTACAATACAAACGCATGAAAGCCAATTAACCATGCCATCTCTAAACCAAAAATACACAATATTCTACAAACACATCCGTCACTACCATCGCATTTGTCGCCGACGCCAACACTTGAATCATCTGCATATATTGATAACCAGTGGTGTTCGAGTGTGGGTGTTTTTTGTTGTTTCGACATCGGTTTATGCTTTTGGTGATGTTTTTGGTTTGTTTTGTGAGGCACTTTAAGAATACATTTTTTCACCATAAAGTATAATCACGTGGTACCTGTCGCTGAATTGCGCGGGTACCCTGTTAGTATTGTAAAAAAAGATAATTGAGATGTGTGTATTTTGAGAAGGAAGAAAAATTGGGTATGAAAAAACAACGTTTTGAAACACGGTTTTCATATTGACCTGTCTAGGTCACCCCAGTTTTCTAAGAAAATATATTTTGTTTTATATTTTTAATAATTAATAAAAATTATATGTAAAAACCATAAAAATTCTCGTATATTGAAAATACAAACTGTTTTCCAACCAATATAATATATAAAAATAAAATTTCGTATCAAATACGTAAAATTTACATAATTTTAAAAAAACTCGAAAAAATTCAAAACCCGACCGGGTCTCGAGAACCGGATTACCCGGTGATAGGTGTGTAAACACCCATCCTTTTACCACTTAATTCTGGCTAAAACGAGACCAAAACACGTATTTAATATCATTTGTTTAGAATTATGCGTGGTTTTTGTGTGTATTGTGTTTTCAGAGCCAACCGGATGAATATTGGAGAAAACATGGGATTGCACGGGTTTTACCAAAGAAAAAGACTCAAGACAAAGTCTAGTGTCCAAGAAATGCAAAATATTTGAAGTCACTGGGCCTATTCGAAGATTTATCGAAGAAAAGGATCAAAGATGGAAGATTTACATAAGTCGAAGAAACTCAAGTCTATTAAACGAAGAAATTAAAAGACGAGCTGAATTTAATCGACGACAAATCCCGAATCAGAATCGAAAACGTCAACTTTTCTGAAAAGACGAGAAGACAAGAAGAACGGGAGAAAGCCCACTCACCAACCAAAGGGAGCACCTATATAAAGCCCACCCCTCACACTTTTCATCCAGTTTTTAGTTTTTCTTTTCCCCATCTTTTTCTCCCTTCTTGTTCGTAGTCATCACCAACACCACTAGGGTGTTTGGTGATTTTGATTATTTTTCTTCCAAATCTTGTAGTTTAATCTTGTCTTTTATTTTGTTCAACATTAATCATCAATACAAGTTCTTGTTTAATCTTTCCATTTCATCTTGTTCCTCATCATCTTTTATTTCAAGTTCTTAAGTTCTTATTTGGTTGATTTGATCTTCAAAAGTTGTTGGGATTTATGTTTTTATTGATGGGATTTGTAGTTATTGGTTAGTATATCATTTGTGTTTAGCTTTATTTAAGTTTTGGTGAAAAACTTGGTGATTTTTGGCTTAAAATCGATTTCCTTGTTCTTCGGTATAAGTTACTGTTTTTTAGTTCCCCAGGTTCCGGATGAACCAAATCTTCCGGATGAACATAAAGTTTCGGATGAACCAAACTTCCGAATGAGTTTTCTTTCTTCCGAATGAGTTTTCTTTTTAAAAGTTCCGAATCAGTTAGAAAGTTCCGGATGAACTAAAGTTCCGAATGAACTATAACTTCCGAATGAACATAAAAAGTTCCGAATGAGTTTTCTTTTCAAAAGTTCCGAGTCAGTCTAAAAGTTCCGGATGAACGTTCTTTCCAAATCTTCCGAATAAACTTCCGAGCCAAAAGTTCCAAACCAACTTCCGGATCAACAACTTCCGAATCAACTTCCGAAGAAAGTTCCGGATCAACTTCCGAGTGAAGGTTCCGAGTAAAGTTCCGAGTGAAGGTTCCGAGTAAACTTCCGAATGAAGTTCCGGATCAAGGGTTCCGAACCAAGTTCCGAGTGAACTTCCGAATCAAGGTCAAACTTCCGAATCAAATTTCTTTGAGCATTTTTAAGTGTTATTGTTCTTACTGTTCTTAATTTTTACTTTATATTTTAATTCAAGTTTTTATTAATTGTTATTAAATTAATTGTCTTTGATTTAAGTTTTCATTTTAATACATTTAAACTTTTTAGTAGATTAGAAATCCAAACCCCCTTTTTAGTAACCAAGAACAATCATTCCACTTAGAACCAAGATCAATTCGAGAGGATATAGTTCGAGAGGATATCGAGAGAATTTAGAGAACCCCATAAAAAAATGCAAATATCACCCGGGTCACCCCAAATCCGGCGGGTCGAGCTGGGTTTCAGAAATGTAAAACACTGGTCAATATGACTCGTTTTTTGGACCAGAACAAGATCAACCGGTTGACCCGGGTTTCAAAACATTGTGAAAAACGTGTTGTGTACGTACACGGGTCCTACAAGCATTGATGGATGGTGTATATAACCTAAATAAAACCCTAACAACAACCATCATCACTCATATCCATCCATTCATCCATCCGATTCAATCAATCAGTTAGTTTAATTTTTCAATTTCAATATTTTCTGTTTGTTTTATAATAATTCAATCAATCGGTAGCTAGGGTTTTATTGTATTAAAAAAAAGTTGTTTATTGTTTTTATCTTTCTTGTACGTACCGATTATTACTTCATGATTCGCTTCATGCATGGTTGTTTGTTTTGCCTGCAGCTGGCTTATTTTAATAAGTCTCAAAAAAATTATGAAATTTCAGCTTATGTTTCATATCACTATGATATATTGATGATGATTGTGTTATTCATTAAGTTATCTTTAATTAAAAGACCACTTAATCAGTTTATTTATTGTCGTTTTCAGCTTTCTGAATTACTTGTCACATGTTCGCTCTAAACTTTAGCCACTACCAAATCTGGATGTAGTAATTATTGCAAATAATAGATGAACAAAAATGCTGATTATTTTATTTGTTGCCAATCAACAACTACACATGACTAGTACATCTAATTCATCTGCTAGCGTCATAGATAAAATCTCTTTGGACAGGGATGTGCTTACAGAATTACTCACTAAAAATGGCGATGAAATCTCGTTAAGCTCTTTTGAGCACCTCTTCAAGGATAAGTGTAACGTGGAATGGAACCCTCGTGACTTTGGTTTTACCGATCTTTATGAGCTTTGTGCTTGCTTTAAAGATATTGTAATGGTGGAAGTAAACGACTCAGGAGAGGAGGTGTTAAGGAAGACCACCAAACTGGCAGTTACCGCCGAGAATCTTGAATTCATACTTCAATATTCTCATTTGGGAGTTGCATGGTCTGATTTGTCTCATATAGAGCGCGCTTACCAGCTAGAGTTTGGCACACCACTGGACTATGACTCCCTTGGTGTGATGGATATTCAGGACCTCTTTCTCCAGCTGGGCAAACAAAAAAAGGTGGCGTTGCTTACAAATCCAGAAACCAAGGAAAAATATGTGATGTCTGTTAGTATGGCAAAATTGAAACAACAAGCCTCTTTGACACATATTGTTAAAGAATTACTCGCGAAGCATGGTGGTGAAATCGCATTCAGTTCTTTTGAGGATTTCTACAAGGGTATGTTTCATGTAGAATGGAACCCTCATTACTATGGTTTGACCGATCTTGATCAGCTTTGTCATGTCTTGAAAAATATTGTGATCCTGAAAGTAAACGACTCAGGAGAGAAGGCGATGAAGACCAAATTAGACTCCTCAAGACAGGCAGTAGTTATCAGGGAGATTGAAGAGATACTTGAAAGATGTCCTTGGGGAATTGCAATCTCTTATTTGTCTTGTATAGAGCGCAGTTACCAGCTAAGGCATCACAAATCACTGGACTATGAGTCCTTTGGTGTGGATAATATTGAGGACCTCTTTGACGAGCTTGAAACTCATGGTAAGGTGGTGTCACTTGATAGGACAAAAGGCGACGATACGTATGTGATGTCTGTTCGTTTGGCAGCATCACAACATAGAGACAGTTTGAAGTCTATTGTTGAAGAATTACTCAGTATATATGATGGTGAAATCAGGTTCGTCTCTTTTGCGAGTTACTACTGTAAGAAGTATAAGCGGAAATGGATCCCTGATGACTATGGTTTGACCAATAATTATCATTAGCTTTGTGATGTCTTGAAAGATATTGTGATGATGGAAGTAAACGACTCAGGAGAGGAGGTGATAAAAGCGGTCAACAAAGACTCTAACGACAGGCGGCCTACAATTTAAGATAAAGGAAGACAAATGAATAGAGGGTTGCCGGGACATGGGAAGAAGATGATGATATTTTACTTTCTCTTTGGCCTAATAAATTTCGGAAGCATGCTTCTATTTTAGTTTTACGGGTTCAAATGATTATTATTATTATACTTCCATGTCAAAATTATATGTTTATGTTTTCAAACCTTATTTCAGACTGTAGATATCAGATTGTAAAAATACTGATATGGAATTTATGTATGTCAAAGCACAGAAGGAATACCACTCAAAACCTTGTTTTATTAATGTATCATAACGCCTATATATATCCTAATAATACAAAACGTGGACCATAAAACTAGCACTATAATTCTACCCATATTCTCCCTAAGAATCGGTACATGACCTTTCATGTCACAAATACTCAGTCAAATGACTACCAATTCAAACTACTAAACTAAAACATAATGCATGTAAAACATAAATACTTATTAGAATTTTCCAACCATGCATACGTAAAACCCGACATATAACCGATTAAACCTAACAATCACCCCCTTAATCGGTTATTCGCGCCACTTTTTCATGTCAGCGAGAAAGACCTATTCCGGACCACCCGACCTTCACTCGGTCACATCCAAAGTCTTCTCTAATTCAACCATCCACAACACTTGTAACATGTACCATGGCATCACGTTGGATACGTTCACTACCATCTCGACTCTCCCGGATCCCCGGCCTCTTCCCCGGCCACACCCATAGTCATCTCGGTTTGAACTCCAACGCCATAATGTCACACCGTGTTGATTCTCCGTTCTTGACAACGATACCTTTTTCGATCAATGCTATTCCGTGCGATTCTTCCACCAATGAAGAAAACAAGATGACCATCACCTCTACCGTCTTCTAATAACCACAACACGAGCCAAACTCAAAGCCACCTCCTTTGATTTCCTTCCACTCGTCTTTTTCGCGCCTTCGGTTAATCACACAAACAATCGATCAAAGATAGAACCTGTGATTACAACATCACAAATTACAACCCCTAACATCTTCACATAACCTGTTCCAAGAGCACTATTCCACCGATGAAGAAAACAAAGGCACCCGCTTCTACCATTTTCTTTCACCCGCCAAACGAACCAAGTCAAAGCTACCCGCTTTTCCCGACTCCTCCCGTCCGTTTATCTCGCGACCTCAGTTAGTCTCTCATCACAAACAAACATGAAGCTACAACCCTTTACCGATCATACCCATTCCACGAGAACATCCACCGACCAAGAAGACAAAGACACACCCGCCTTTACCGTCTTCTTACCCGAACAAACCAAATCCAAAGCCACCTGCTTTGACGGATCTTTCCCGTTTGTTTTCACCTACCTCCGCCGGTAAGTCTCATCACCCCGGAACAATGATCAAAAGGTAGCATACACAACGCCCCTTAAAGACAAAGCTCGGTTCCTGCTGTGTTAACCCCGCGAAGGGCAACACCCTCTCGTGAAACCGACTCTCAAACCCGCCTTTAATCGAATACGGCTCTGATACCAAATGTAGATATCAGATTGTAAAAATACTGATATGGAACTTATGTATGTCAAAGCACAGAAGGAATACCACTCAAAACCTTGTTTTATTAATGTATCATAACGCCTATATATATCCTAATAATATAAAACGTGGACCATAAAACTAGCACTATAATTCTACCCATATTCTCCCTAATAATCGGTACATGACCTTTCATGTCACAAATACTCAGTCAAATGACTACCAATTCAAACTACTAAACTAAAACATAATGCATGTAAAACATAAATACTTATTAGAATTTTCCAACCATGCATACGTAAAACCCGACATATTACCGATTAAACCCAACACAGACTTCTCGTTTTGTTGAGTCAATTGACATATGATCTGATTGAATGTTGATACCCTATCGTCCTTTACGATGAATGGTTGCAAGGCCTAGCTACTTTTTTTGCTTACCATCTGGTTGTCAATGGCTTGGGGGAAATTATGTTGGATATAGTTGAATAATCAGTATGTTGAATAATCACTATGGAGCATATGATCTGGTTAAATGTTGCTATCTGATCGTCCTTTACGATACACAATTGCAACCGTGATAAGGCCTGGCTAATTTTAGTTTACCATTCATCTGGTTGTCAATGGTTCAGGTGAGGTTATGTTAGCATCCTTTTGTGTTTATTTCCCAAGTGGCCACATGAGATACACATAATCTCCATAGATTGAGCATAATAATAATAATTATCGATGAAAGCAAGAATCAAGTAGAAGATGGCCATATTACGAATCAACTAAATGCGGCATACTGAGAACAGATATACCTCTTCGTCATGCTCAAAGACAGTGTGGGAAACCACCAACTGATCCACACTAAACACTAGATTTGACCAACAGCTAACATATAACGATGGTTAGTCATCGTCAGACGTTAATTGTATAGACGATTGTAGCATCCTTGTAACAACTGTTCAAATTCAACCTTTACAGTTGCATATGTTGCAACAAAAGGAGATAATAAGCTACATCTTAAGATCTACCAGTCTAACAGATTCAAAAGGAAAAAGAAAGGTCCTTCTGTCCATCCACTAATTAACTACGGGATCTCTTAAAGGTTCTGGTTAACAATCGTCCTAGCATCATTCGACAAGGGTGTTATCAAAGAATGCTAAGAATATATGTGCAGAAAACATGATTTCTACATGAAAATAACTTTAGAGCTGGTAGAATTATGAACAATGACGCCTAACGCTATGTGCTATATATCCTTATTTAACCCCTTCAACACATAAGTGTAACCAAATAGCACCAAAACTTGTACATCTAATATGTCGGTATAGCAGATAATAAGTCTACAGAATCAGATAATCATATTCTTATACAGCAGATAATATTGTGAATGTTTGTGAGGCACTGTACAAAAATGATCATGGCTGATAATTAGATTCACCATAAGATTGTATGTGGATGGTTCATCATACTTACTTTTAAAAGACATAACAACAAATTAAAAGAGAGAATATAATTTAAGCATTTTTGTGATTGTAGCAAGGGACGACCAGATGGATAGTAAACTAAAAATAGTAGGCCTTGCAACTATCGTAAAGGACGATAGGATAGCAACATTTGATCAGATCATATGCTCCATAGTGATTATCCAGAATAGGATGATCAAGGAATTAACATGGAGGCATCACAGTTTTGAAGGAGTAAACTGAAAGTTTATGGACTTAAAAATCGATTGTCGTGTGATGGGATCGAACTCGAGATCACGGGATTGCACATATTACGTGAAGGGTTAATTTGTTTATTAAATATATTTATTATATTTATTAAATCAAACCGTAGCTAACGATCGTTAAGTAATTAAAAGTTAAGTATTAAACGATCGTTATAGAAGGTTAAAGAAGCTAAAAGAAGGAGTCAGAAAAGTTCCGGAAACCTCTTTTGGAGGTGATGTATATACGGCCTAAAGAGGAGACAAAGAAAAGGGGAAAAGATTTTGTGGCTTTATTTTGTTTAACCTTGGAAGAGAAGTTTTCTAAGGTGTATATAAACAAACCAAAAGTCTCATACTTTTCACTCCATATCTCTGTTTCTCTTGCTCTAAAATCCAGCCAAACAAACACCTTATTAGGGTTCTTCTTTAATTTTTATTAAGCTATTCTAGATCTAGTCCTAGGCCCTCTCTAGGGTTGTTAGGTAGATCTTCCATAGACTTGGAAGCTCGGTTTGTTCGTGCTAGACTCACGGTTAACTCGCCGTATCACGTGTGTACAAGATCGTGGTGTAATCTTGCTTTAGATTACATCCTGGTGGTGTTCGTGATCTATCTCTACCGGTGACCGTTCCATCAACTTGTACATCTTGCTAGGATAAAGGTATGTAACCCTAGCCTTGATTAATTATAATCGTGTTAATTAAAGATCTTGTTAATTTGCTTCCGCTGTGTGTTCTTTGATCCATATTAGGGTTTTTATAATTGTTATGATAATCATAAACCTTCAGTGGCATCGAGAGCCGTTTTAACATGATTTTAATTATCAAGATCTAAAGTTTTTTTTAACTAATATTGATTGGTGTTAATAATTACATGTTGTTTTTTAGGTTTTATAAAAAATTAGGTTTTTTGTTTTTGTTTTTTAAATTCAGATCTGCCGAATATTTTTAAATTTTTTTAGTAAACCCTAAAATTACATGGTAATTAAACTTTAGATATTTTTCATGAATTAATTGTTATGTCATGCGTGGTTACGATCCGTAGTTTTTTAATTGTTAAGAGAATGTGGGAGATCCGTAATAAACATGCATGTTTTTTTACGGATCATATAATTTTGATTGCTATTTGCTTTATTTGATTCAAAATTTTAAAATTAGGGAAGAATTTTTATGTTCATAAAAACCCTAGATTTAATGTTCTTTGAATACATTGTTATGCATGTGGCTATTTGATTTAGTTTTTTTTGTACTACTTGTTTTCATGCGTTTTTTATATGTTGTAAACAAGGGTAGTTTTTTTTAAGAAAAATAATATGGACTAAATCCTATCAAAATTAATGAATTGTTTTGAGATCTAAATTACATATGATTTGTATTGATTAGAATTGCAATAGCAACTTAACGGCCTACTCAATTTTGACAAACTATAAAGTGGGTATAACGCACAGCTGGTCAAGTACCCGGTTAAGGAAGGAGGTGTTATGCTTCAGCGCTGACCAAATTCCCGGCTCGCCTGTGCGTCAAAATTGGAATTACCTACGCTTGTTATTGGTATAATTCTTTAAGGTTGATTTTAACTACATTAATTCACATCCGAAACACAATGAATAAGGTTATTGCTTTGTGCTTTAGCTTCGTTCTAGAAAAAAGTACGGTGTGAATTTAGTTGTGAGTAAAATTTTTAATTGGTTTAACCAATACCTCAACTTGCAAATATATGATGAACTTTTAGTCTCACCAAAAAGTTTACTAAACGTTTTATTAAACTTATGTTATGGAGATGTATGCATGCTTCTGCATACATGATTTTGACACCAAAATCTATACCCTAAAATTTAAGTCATATGCCCTCTAATTGACGAACACTTGAAGTTACAATTGTCGCCATATAAGATATCGGACGATGTTGTAATGGAGAGTAAACTTCATGACTGAATAAGATTGCACATGAAGTTTTTACGTTCTTTAGATTAGTCGACTTAATTGAGTTACTCAGTGAGAACTGGAAACTTAAGGCATAAAATAGGGATAAAACATGTTTACAATGCAAATGATTTTGGCAATGTAAATCCCTAACATATCTAGAAATTGCAAATTTGTTTGTCAATTATTGTTCGACAAGTTACTGTGTTGAATACATTTTTCACTAGCATATCAACTTATGTGATAAATCTATGTCAATATGGATTCTAGTTTTTCAAGGAAAATACTATGGTTTTATTACCGGGGTAATTTTATTTTCTTGAATTATATTATCGAAAATACTAATGTTTGAACTTATTTCTGTAGAAATGGCTCAACCTGAAAACAATCTGACAATAAGCTCGACGTTCAAAGCTTTTTTTGAACGGCCTGAACTTACTGGCCCTAATTTCAATGACTAGTATCGCTTACTATGAATTGTTCTGAGAGCAGCGGGTACTATCAATATCTTGGAAACTCTTTTTCTGGAGGATCTTGCTGAAGGAGCAACTGATGCGGAAAGGCTTCAACACGCTGCTAACGTTAAGAAGCACCATGAGGTGGCTGCTGTAATGTTAGGGAGAATGGCTCCATCACTTCAAAGGAAGTATGAGCTAGCTTTACCTCAGCAAATGCTTGATGAACTCAAGGCAGTGTATGAAACGCCGCAAGCTGTAGAGATCTATGATCTAGTTGATGTTCTACATAGTTGCAAGCAAGCTCCTGGAAAGTCCGTAAGTGCTCATTATATGGAGATGAGGGGTTATATGGAACAACTCATAGCACTAGGACAACCCTTTGATCATAATATGTCTATTAACTTGATCAATAGGTCCCTTAATAAGGACTTCAATGATTTTGTTCGTAACTATAATATGCATTGCACGGGGAAGACAGTTAATGATTTGCATGCAATGCTCATTGACTTTGAAAAGGGTTTGAAAGATAAGGCATCTACTGCTACTCCTCAAGTACTTCATGTACAAAAGGGTAGAGTGTCGAAACCAAAACTGCAAGTGAAGAAGAAGCAAAAAGGCAAAGGCAAGGTTGATAAGAGCAAGCAAGTTGCGACTACATCAAAACCAAAGCAGAACTTTGCTAAGAAATCTCTTAAAAATGAGACTTGTCACTACTGCAAGATGACTGGACACGGGAAGAGGAATTGCTCTCTCTATCTCCATGAAATGGCAGAACATAAGAAGAAGTCTGAGCAGGTTGCTGCAGCACCATCTTCTGATAACTTTTTTATGAGTTATTTAATCTTTCATACAAATCAAACTCCTGGGTATATGATACGGGATGTGGTATTAATATTTGTAATACCCTGCAGGGATTTGAGTTGTAAAGGAGGCTTACCTATGGGGAACAATTTCTGCAAGTGGGCAATGGCGCACAAGCAACGGTTGAAGCTATAGGAATATTTAAATTAGTTTTACCTTCAGGTTTAGTACTGTTTTTAAATAATTGTCATTATGCACCTACAATTGTTAAGGGTGTCATTTCCTTTTCTTGTATGTTGGATCTTGGATTTACTCACACGATTGATAATAATAGAATTTCTGTTTTCAAAGATGGTTTATTCTATTTTGATGCAATTTCTATGAATGGTGTTTTTGAAATTAACATGCATGATAAAAATTCCAAGAGGAAAAATAATTCTGTTTTTAGCATGAATAAGAAGAGTAAGTTAGACAAGAACTCTTCTTATCTTTGGCATTGTAGGCTTGCCCATATTGGGAAGACTCGCATACAAAAGCTTCAACGTGATGGGCTTTTGGAAAGTATCAATGATGAATCATTTGATAAATGTGAATCTTGTATCTCTGGAAAGATGACCAAGAAACCTTTTAATAGCAATATTGGAAGGGCTATTGAACTACTTGGTTTAATACATACTGATGTGTGTGGACCACTTAGACATGTGTCAAGGAAAGGTGCTAGCTACTTCTTGACGTTTACGGATGATTATAGCCGTTATGGTTATGTTTATTTACTTAAGCATAAACATGAGGTATTTGAAACATTCAAAACGTTTAAAGCCGAAGTAGAGTTACAACTAGGAAAGAAGATTAAAGCTCTTCGTTCTGATCATGGTGGTGAATATTTAAGTCAAGAGTTTAAAGATTATTTAAGTGAGAATGGAATTGTTCAGAAACTTCTTCTCCGTATACTCCACAACAAAATGGTGTATCTGAAAGGAGAAATCGTACATTATTGGATATGGTACGATCTATGTTTAATCTTACAACTTTACCATTATCCTTTTGGGATTATGCTCTTGAATCTGCTGTTCGTATTCTGAATATGGTTCCCACAAAGAAGGTTGATAAGACACCATATGAACTATGGCATGGCAAGAATCCATACTTGTCTTATTTGAAAATCTGGGGTTGTGAGGCGTATGTGAAACGTGACTCTGGAGATAAACTCCAACAACGCTCAGTAAAATGTATCTTTGTAGGTTACCCTAAGGAAACTATGGGTTACCACTTTTATTATCCAGCTGAGAACAAAATAGTTGTGGCTCGGTATGGAGACTTCCTTGAAAATGATCTTGTAAATCAAGAATTCAGTGGCAGAAATTATGATCTTGAAGAAATTCAAGAAGATACATTGCCTTCTGAAAATACTAGCGAAGAAATTCCTGAAGAACCAGAAAGTCTGAGTGTTCCACCAGAATTAATTCCTCCACGTAGGTCTCAAAGGACCATACGTGCACCGGACAAACTATGTATTTACATAGAGGATGATGAGGAGGAAGTAGGGGATCTTGGTGAACCTGCTAACTATCGGTATGTCTGATCCAGAAAAGTCAAAATGGATAGTTGCGATGAATGAGGAAATGAAATCCATGGAAATCAATGATGTTTGGATTCTTGTAGACGCACCTAAAAATGCTAAAGTAGTGAATAATAGGTGGATCTATAAGAAGAAAACTGACATGGATGGTGATGTACAATCCTATAAAGCGCGTTTAGTGGCTAAAGGTTTTACTCAAACTTTTAGCATAGACTACGAGGAGACATTTTCTCCTGTAGCAGATTTACGAGCTATTAGGATTCTCATAGCTATAGCAGCATACTATGACTATGAGATATGGCAAATGGATGTTAAAACTGCCTTCTTGAACGGTCACTTAGATGAAGACATCTATATGCAACAACCGGAAGGGTATGTTGATCCTAAGTATCCAAAGCGCGTGTGCAAACTTCAAAGATCTATTTATGGTTTGAAGCAAGCATCACGTCAATGGAATAAGCGATTTGATGAAGAAATCAAAAAGTTCGGATTTATTCAAAATCGTGATGAGCCATGTGTATACCGCAAAGCTAGTGGGAGTAATGTAGTGTTCCTAATTCTAGATGTCGATGACATATTAATCATGGGAAGTAACATTCCAAGACTTAAGGAAGTTAAGGATTATCTTGGTAAATGTTTTTCTATGAAGGATTTGGGAGATGCTGCGTATATTCTGGGAATTAAAATCTATCGAGATAGGAGTAGACGGTTAATTGGTCTTAGCCAAGATGCTTATATTGATAAGATATTGAAGAAGTATAACATGCATAACTCTAAAAAAGTTTTTCTACCGATGGAGGTTAAGAATGAGTTAAGTCATGAGAAAGATGCATTAACACCTGAAGAGGTGGCTTACATGAAGAAGGTGCCTTATGCTTCGGCTGTAGGATCTATTATGTATGTTGTAAGATGTACAAGGCCTGATGTGGCGTTTGCTCAGAACTTGGTCAGTAGATACCAACAGAATCCAGGAAAGTTCCACTGGACTGCTGTTAAGCATATTCTAAAGTATTTGAGAAGTACGAAAGATATGTTTTTGGTATTCGGGGTTAAACCAGACACAGAATTGAATGTAACAGGATTCTGTGATTAAACGTAGATATCACTACGTTCGAGAACAAGTGGAAGCTCGAGAAATAAAATTGATAAAAGTTCACACGGATGATAATGTAGCTGATCCTTTTACTAAGGCTTTATCTAAGCCAAAGGTAGTTAAGCATGCCAAGGAAATTGGGCTGCAACTAGCTAGTGAATTCATGCAATAAATCTGTTGATTAGTATTTGGATAAAGGATGTAAGACATTATTGAATTGATGAAATAAAGATTGAATTTCGTTTATTTTCTGTTATTTGATTTTGTATCCTATTTTACATGTTTTAATCCGTGAGCATTATGATGTTTCTAAATGTCCATTGTCGATTAATAATATGGGAGTATTATTAAACTAAGACAATTCAAAATAGTGACAGAGTATATTTGAAAGTATATTGGTCAATTTTGGATGATGTTTGATGGATCAAATATTGGACTTATCCCAACTATATGATTTTACTTTATGGATCTTTGTCATTAAGTAAATCATAAATAGTTATCCTTAGACCTGAGATATCAGAAAACTGCATTGAATATAGTGCATTTCTGTAAGGTAACCTAATGGTAAACGTAACTGGTAGTCATAAGGGTTATTTTCAGAAGAGTGGCAAAGTTCATGTGTTTTGCTTGTAGTCGAATTGGGATTCGTTTCCTTCAAATTATTATTTGAAGTATAAATACAACTGGGCCCCTCGGGGGAATAGTAAGATGTTTGTGTGGCCACACCCAAATTTGTTTTGGTAATCTTGCTATATCCGTAAACGAGAAACAAAATAGTTAATGAAGGAATGACTAAGATTCATATCCTTATTAACGATGTATTTGAAATGAAAGGATAATAATAATGATATAATCATTAAAAGGTTCTTGTCCAGGAGGCCTTACTCGAGTTGTACTAGTGACATTGTTAGTGTAACTAGACGCTAATCAATGTGATCACGATATTCGAATTTTGTCCAAGTGGGAGCTGAAAGTTTATGGACTTAAAAATCGATTGTCGTGTGATGGGATCGAACTCGAGATCACGGGATTGCACATATTACGTGAAGGGTTAATTTATTTATTAAATATATTTATTATATTTATTAAATCAAACCGTAGCTAACGATCGTTAAGTAATTAATAGTTAAGTATTAAACGACCGTTATAGAAGGTTAAAGAAGCTAAAAGAAGGAGTCAGAAAAGTTCCGGAAACCTCTTTTGGAGGTGATGTATATCCGGCCTAAAGAGGAGACAAAGAAAAGGGGAAAAGATTTTGTGGCTTTATTTTGTTTAACCTTGGAAAAGAAGTTTTCCAAGGTGTATATAAACAAACCAAAAGCCTCATATTTTTCACTCCATATCTCTCTTTCTCTTGCTCTAAAATCCGGCCAAACAAACACCCTATTAGGGTTCTTCTTTAATTTTTATTAAGCTATTCTAGATCTAGTCCTAGCCCCTCTCTAGGGTTGTTGGGTAGATCTTTCATAGACTTGGAAGCTCGGTTTGTTCGTGCTAGACTAACGGTTAACTCGCCGTATCATGTGTGTACAAGATCGTGGTGTAATCTTGCTTTAGATTACATCCTGGTGGTGTTCGTGATCTATCTCTACCGGTGACCGTTCCGTCAACTTGTAGATCTTGCTAGGATAAAAGTATGTAACCCTAGCCTTGATTAATTATAATCGTGTTAATTAAAGATCTTGTTAATTTGCTTCCGCTTTATGTTCTTTGATCCATATTAGGGTTTTTATAATTGTTATGATAATCATAAACCATCATAAACTAAAGCCAGTTTTATGACAACATATAAACAATTACACTGATCTGCCCTTTTCTTGTGTTGGCTGACTACCCTTTTCTTGATCTGCTTTCGTACACTAGCGCCATAACGGGTACCTGACAAAGCATTGTAAGAAAATTGTAACATTAGCAAACATCATGATACTTTTAGTATTTATTTAATCTTATATAATAAAATGCTATCCTAAACGGCTAAACCCATGATTGTATGCTTTACTGAATAATAACTTGTAAGGATTACTAGCTGATATAAGTCAATATCTCTTTGAACAAGAAACTTTTAGTGTGATACGATGCGACCCAATGCTCATTTGTTTCTTACGAACTAAAGGATGTTGAGATTAAACCCAATTTCCACAACAAACTAAAACGTTTGGTCCATATTTGTCAGTCTTATTAGTTATTAAATCCACAACTTTTTAAACGTGGTTCATGACTTCTATTCATGGTGACGAACCTTCAAATAGAAATGGCATGTACCCTATTGCATTTCTATATCTGTGTTGAACCTGCGATTTTATCAATCAGTTTAGATAACATAATCAAAGAACAAGATTCATAGCCTCTAAAAAAAAACACAAAATTTACCTGAAGGATTTGTTTACTACTTCGCAAGCAATTCCTACCAATGACACAAATGATGCCACCAGATCCACCACCCGTGATTTTTTCCCCGTATAAGGTTCCATCTCCAGAAACAGATGATTTTATGTGCTGCATTTCTTGAACTAATTGTACAAGTCTATCCGTCCCATCCGACCCTAATCTGCAAGCACTATAACTGTAACGGCACTGCATAACGACCAACCAATTTACACGTAAGCAAGTTACCATAGAAAAGGTCTGTCTTTTAAGATAATAAAAGTACCTGATACATATAGTTCGCCGAGAGCAGTGAGTTGCTCTTCTGACGAAGCTGATGTTAGTAGTGCTTTAAAGCTATGTTGCACGGGGATGGATACTACAACGGGGACGGGGGACGGGGTACGGGGACGGGTACTTAAAAACGCCAATGTCCAAAAAATTATGAAACGAGTACGGCCAGAATCGTTTGTGTATTTTATATTTTTATATATATATATTTTATTAATAAAATAAAAGATATACTACTACGAGATCAAATTGAAACATCCAAAGATAAAATTTGGTATGGTCCATTATCCCAAAAACATAAAAACAAATTGAAAACTAAATTTTAAATACTTGTATGTATAAAAACTATACAATGACAAAACACAATTAACATTCACTATATCTCTTATCATCAATTCACCTCACAGACCAAAAATCATTATATTCCTAGCTTATATTTACACTTAACACGGCTAATCTATGTGTGGCACGTGCCACATGTGGCCAAGGCATAGCTCCGCCCCTGACGATAAGTCTTCATTGACACGTGTCATATTTTTAGGTCGAAGCTCGTATTTTGCAAGACACAGCTAATGGAAAGAATTACGCATCAGATAAAGTACATATTGTAGTTCAATTCACATTTTCTCATCATAGAAGCTCTCTTTCTTTTGTAAAAATTAAATCTTGCTTTGATGTCTTTTTAGCTTAGCGGGGATCAGAGATTGCGTGATGCCATAGTTTTAGGATATCAATTACAAAGAGTTCCTGGTAGAGATATTAGTATCCCCGATGCTGAAAATGAATCTGGTCTACGTACGGGCTCACATTCAGTTGATACTCAATTACAAAGAGTTCCTTATAAAGGTGTGATCACAACAACAACCTAGGTTATCGAGCTTTTTACACCAGCAACATCAAAGGCGGTTTACTCCCGAGGTTATCATATTTAAGTAGCGTAAGAGAAATCCACATAACATGTGTATGTGGATAATGTGCTAGGAACTTATGATAATGAACACATATAATTAAGTTAAAAAAATGTCAAAATATCTTGCAGCAAACTAGCCTTCACTACACAAGTGATGAAGTAAGTTGAATTTGTGTATTTTTATTCCGTTTCACCAATTGATTTAATAAATAGAACAATAATCCTAATTACAATTTTCCCATTACCATCTCTTTTGAAATGTATCTCGACTATGCATATCACTTTGTTTTAAAGGCTCTCGTTAAGCATATCGATCCGTTCTCATTCCTAATACTAAATAGTTAAATAAACAGTTTATTTTTTCATTTTGTGAATGAATGGTATGCCAAGTGGTTATGTGTTTGGAGCGTAATTGAAACCAATATTGTGTTTGAACGTGAGGTTTCATGACTTCAAGCCTTCAAACGTGTTGTTGGTTCAAAACTTCAGTGTGAAACTTTCGGGTTTTGGACATGCTAGGAAAGGACCAAACGTGAACAGACTGCCATATCCATAACGGTGGGTATGTCATAGTCCAATTGCCAAGAGTCAAAAGCGAGGAATGAAGCTTCTATGCTTACACAAACACAGAAATCATTAGAGCCAAACAAAAAACGCTCTTTCAAAACAAGATTTATAAACTGAACCTGTCCGTTTGGTGAGCCACGGTCAGATGTTGGTTTCCTTTTAACAAAGGCGGTACTCTCACATGCACAAATATATGATGACTGTCAACAAATATAACTTATTAACACACGTTGTTTCAGAAAATGGTTTACGGATCGAACCCTCTTGTTGGGCGGGTTATGCAACTAGTATATATATATATATATATATATATATATATATATATATATATATATATATATATATATATATATATATATATATATATATATATATATATATATATATATATATATATATATATATATATATATATATATATATATATATATATATATATATATATATATATATATATATATATATATATATATATATATATATATATATATATATATATATATATATATATATATATATATATATATATATATATATATATATATATATATATATATATATATATATATATATATATATATATATATATATATATATATATATATATATATATATATATATATATATATATATATATATATATATATATATATATATATATAGTGTGAGGTTCTTTTCAGAACCAAATAAATGTACAGAACTGCGAGAACCACATATTTACTCATATTAATACATGATGTACAACATGATGATGCAAAGTGGCATTTTTGATAATACATGCAACTTAATTTGAGAAAAAAAATTAAATTAAGGGTAAAATGGGAAATTAATTTTTCCATAAAAATAGCATCACTATGACTAAAAGCGGTTTATCTCTGCTTTTCAAATCCTAACCACCATCTCACCATGTTCTTTCATTGTGGATGTCGGCACAAATAAATACAAAAAGCCAACCACTAATATTTTATATTATGGCTACAATGAAGGTATCAGTACATTTGCGTGTATCATATTTTATTCAGTAAATCAGTTTTTTAATCATTGATCTACGTATCCTTACTTTTGTCTAGTATTAGATAAATTTTATAGAGGAATGCTATAAAAAACACACAAATTTTACAAAAAAATATCCACACAATGACATGTTCTTTATTTAATGGTATTCTCTCTCTTACTTTTAGATTTTCTCTTTCATAACATCCAATCATAAACAATACATGTTATTGTGTGGATAACTTTATGTAAAATGTGTGTGGTTTTAGTATTTCTCAATTTTATATCATATTTAATCTAAACTATTGTTTACATCAGCTTAAATATTTCGCATTGTTCGATCAGTTATTAGATGGAATATCTTGACTTGTTATTTTTATGTTTGATATTACCTATCGAACTTCTAAAAAATGAAGAGATGTTGATTCTTGTTTGTACTTCAATCGTATTTATGTTATAGGATCTCGTAGCCATAACTCAATCGATTTGATTCAATCCTCAATCTTCGCATCTTTGAAAGGCCCACAAGGTACCCATATTACACCCATTTTAATTGCTTTTTACTTTTACATCTTATTTAATTCTTCATTGTTGAATACGAATATCAGTTACATATGTTTTCTATGTGAAAATGTTTGTTATTCGATCTACAATATAATATTTGGCTTGGATCTGGAAACAAAATACAGGTTTTTGATATGAAAAAGTTTGATATGATAAACTAAAATTAATTTTGTGTCTATCATAAATATATGTTTTCAATGTGGTAAAAACATTTATGCGCATATGTATTCTTTGTATTCATTGTATGTAAGTAATCACAACTCTTTCATGTAACTACAAAATTCGATAGTAGACGACTTTCTAAGAAGTCATCTACAAAGTTAAAGTGTAGTTTGTTGTATAAAACTTACGAGTGTATTACTTATGTTTTCTCGAATAGTGCACATTATTTTTATTACAAGTATTACTTTTACTTTTGAATATGCTCAGGTTCTTGTCTGTTGGTTGTTATTTTTTTTTATTTTTTTTGAACATATTGTTGGTTGTTATTGGTATTCTAGGATGCTCTTTTTATTTTTGAAAATGTCTTCTGATGTCAACAGGTGTGGAAAGACCTATGACGATTAAGAATGCATAAAATTATTATAAAAACATAAGTGCATGCAGGAGATACAAGCACATGCGAACTAATTCGAGTGTGTTGATATAAGGGCATGCAGATGAACTCAAATGCACATGTATTTTCAACTCATGTAAAGATCGTGACGAATAATATGAAAAGTGGATATGTATTTTGTGTATAATGTGTTTGTTTTATGTTTGTAATAATGTTACAAATTGCTTTGATGAACATATGAAATTATGCACATGTATTTTAAGGTGCCACGTATATCTCTAACGATATTCAACATGTAAAATACATGTGTTTTCATTCCCTGCCACTTATTATCCATTATCCTTTGAGCAAAAAAATTAAAGTATTCATCGATTAAAGACTAAAAGCGCAAGTAAATTTATCATTACTTAAAAAACACAAACAAATATGCATTTTACATTATTAATCGTGTATGCCAGAAAAGAGATATCCCCAAAAAATCATCTTAAAATTAGGAAGTAAAAGAAAGAGATTTTTGTTAAAATTAGGAAGTACATTTATTTGGTTCTGAAAATAACCTCACCCTATATATATATATATATATATATATATATATATATATATATATATATATATATATATATATATATATATATATATATATATATATATATATATATATATATATATATATATATATATATATATATATATATATATATATATATATATATATATATATATAGTGTAGCGCTATTTGCAGAACCTGAATATAGGTACAGAACTTACAGAACCTATCTAAACCAATCACAAAAAAGGAAATTTTGTTTTATTTATTTAATTACTATTTTAAGTAAAAGGTTATTTATGGTATTTTGCAAATACGAGTTTTCAAAAAAAAAAATCCTATAATTATGGTATCATTAATTACTATTATTTTCAAAAATCATTCTTATAATTATCCGGATCATAACACGGTAAATTCATATATATCTGTTTTCCATTATAAATCCACGATCATAATACAGATTATTCATCCTAAATTTACGAATCATAAAAAAAGCCTAACCGTATTTTTTAATTATCATGGATTCACAAAACGAACGTGGACAATGTTCATCAGCTATGGAGGATCACAACGAGAATACTATTGTGTTATTACCTGAACATGATCAAAATTATGGTATTTTTTCATAATTTTTTTTTAAATATTATGTTAATGTATACACATCTCATTCAATTTACACGGATATTTACAGATTTATGTTCAGTATCAAATATGTAACATGCATGTACAAACAATGAATAAATAATTTTTTTTAATTTTTTTAATGTTTCTGTATCATACATTCATACAGTTCGTGTATGTATAGAGGTTTCGGTATCATTAAGGTTTCTGTACAAACAGGAAAGCCTCTAGCATACATTAATGTTTCTGTATCATACATTCAAATAAGTATAGGTTTCTGTATTATACTAAGTATACTTTTGTTATACAAGGTTATCATTTTCGGTTTTTTTAGATGAATCTGACGTGGAAGTATTTGAGCTTGATCCGGAGTTTCAGCCTAGTCCAAAAGGGACACCTTATTGGATTCCAGATGTGCCTGTAGATGATAAACCAAGAAAAAATGATTTCTTTAACACGTTTGAAGAGGCTTATAACAGGTACAAGGTATATGCTGAAAAAGCCAGATTTAACATACGTAAGTCAGGTATAACATATAAGAAAGGGCAGATTACATATAGGAATATTGAATGTAATCGCGCCGGCAAGCCAAGAAAGACCAAAGAGGTTAATACTCTTACTGAATCTACTGAAAAAGACCATGATAATGTTGATGATAAAAGAAAAAAACGTTGGTCAACATCTCAGGCATGTAAATGTCCTGCCAGGTTTGGTTTAAAACGAATTCCAGGAACAGAGACTTATAAGTTGTATGAGTTCGTTGAATACCACAACCATAAACTTATAAACCCCAATAATATGGATCTTTCAAAATCTAGGCGCCAGTTGGAATTTGGAGATTATGTTTTCATACATCGTGCGTCAATGTCTAGTATAGGTCCTGTGATAGCTCATAGATTAAAGGTTGCTCTTGCTGGTGGATATGATAATATGCGGGGAACACCCACACAGTATCGTAATTTTAGAACTAAGGTGAACTTATTTATTGGAGATAGGGATGCCCAAATGTTAGTTGATAAATTGCTGAAGAGGAAAAAACATGTACCTCAGTTTTCGTTTGAATACCACACCCTTCCTTCTAAAGAGTTGGTTAGATTATTCTGGGCTGACGAAACTATGAAGTGCAACTATGTTGCATTTGGTGATGTTGTTTCTTTTGACGCTACTTTTGACACCAACAAGTAAGTTAACACGATTGTACTTGTTTTAAAGTTAATTATTATTGTTACTTGTCAATATATTTAATGAATTAGCTTTTCGCAGATATGGTTATAAATTTGTCCCATTTACCGGTATTGATCACAACCAAAGTAGTGTGACTTTCGGGGCTGCTTTACTATCCGATGAAACAGAAACATCATTCTCTTGGATGCTAGAGGCTTTCCTAAAAATTCACAAGAAACAACCACCATTTGCTATAACAGATCAAGATGGTGCATTAAGGAATGCGGTACTTAAAATGTTTCCTGATTCACATCATCGATTGTGCATGTGGCACATTACACAGAAACTACCGGTGAAGGTAAATACAATAAATTCTTTTTTTTTGAAACAAGTATTTTTTTCATATTCATGTATAAATTTTTAATATTTTCATATTAATATAGGTATTAGGAGATCTTGAAACTAATTCTAATTTTAGAAAAGATTTCAACAAATTGGTTTGGAATGTCTACATATCTCGTGATATCTTCGAGCAACGGTGGGATGATTTGATAACCCGGTACGACTTGCAAAACAACAAATGGCTTTCTGACATGTACCAGATTAGAGATAGGTGGATACCAGGATACTTTAGCGATATCCCTATGTGTGGTTTGATGAAAACCACGTCTAGATCAGAGAGTAGCAACTCTTTTTTTTAGATTTATTCACATCCGGGTAACACACTTGTTCAGTTTATGCTGTGCTTCGAGTCTGCTATGGAGAAACAAAGATACAGCCAGCGTGTTATCGATAATGCTTCCGATGGTACCACTCCGTCCATGTTTACTGAATTACCAATTGAGAAACATGCTTGTGAGTTGTATACACAATCCATATTCAGAGAAGTTCAGCATGAAATCTACAAAGGGTTTACAGCATGTACGCAGACTCGTTCTAATAGTGAAGGAAACACCGAGACTTGCATCATACGCCACAGGGACAAGAGACAGAATACCGTTATTTTTGCCACGGTATTTTTTTTTACAAATCCATATTTGTTACTTTTTATATTGTTGTTGTTAATAATTTAGTTTATTTTTACAACATGTTTACCATTTGTTTATTTATTTTACTAGGTTGTTTTTGATAAAGTAGACTATAGTGTCAGCTGTTCTTGTGGCCATTATAATCGACATGGCTACTTGTGTCGCCATGTCTTCACTGTATTTCAAATACATGGTGTAGACAAAATCCCGGATATGTACATCAACCATCGTTGGACTAGGCATGTTCTTCCTTCTCATTTGCTTGACAAGAGGCACAGGTATGGTCCTTGCATTGAAGAGACTGATCGGTTAGCATCTCAAATTCATTCAACAATCGAAGAATGTATTAGTCTTATTAGGAACGACAGTGACAAGTTGTCAGATTTTCTGTCTACGGTCAAAGAATTTAAGAAGAAGCTAGAAGCTGAGACACCACATACTAATGTTGCAACAGACAAGGATGCTTTAATTGCCGAATTGTTGGACGTTACTGTTCCTGATCAGCTTGATATACTGAATCCTCAGTCGGTATTTGCAAGTAAAGGTACGCGCAGAATTAAAAGTGGAGCTGAGAAAGGAAAGGAAAAAGCAAAAGCAACGACTATTAGAACAAACCGGAAAAGACCTTTCAAACCGCGACAATGCGGCATTTGTGGCGAATTTCGTCATAACAGAGCTACTTGTCCGGATAGATTTGAAGCACAGTCATCCAAAGCTGGGTCAAAAAGAAGAAGAGCGAACATAGAAGATGAATCCCAGGGTGATGAAGGTGACGTACCTGAAGTTAATGAAGATGTTGGAGATGTGGAAGAAACCGAAGGCAATGAGTTACTATCTGGAGCAGAATCATCAGATAAGTCGGATGATGAAAATGATACTGATTATTGATTTTATATGTTTTTTAAAATTATACATTTTTAATTTGATTTTATTAGTTTTCAAAATATCATGTTTATTAGTTTGAATTCACGTTTTTTAATATACTATATGATTATTGATTTTATGTTTTATTAGATGTAGGTCACCTGTACACTTGCATAATAAAACCTGAAACATACATGTACTTGTATGTAAAAGATGTACTTCTATGTACACTTGCATAATAAAGCATGAAACATACATGTATTTTTGGTTTTAACTGTATTTGTAAATGTACGAATAATTAATATAACATATCCTGATCATTTTAAGTGCGTGGTATATGTACTATATGTGACGCGTTTTACATATATTAGTTGGTATAAAGTGCGTTGGAATGTATCTAAACATACCACATTTTTACTATATGGTTCCGTGTTTTTTCAATGCCGATTTATTTATCAAATATACACATAACTGTGACACTACTGCATTTTGATAGTATCCTACTGCATTCTGTATGATCTTTTCTTTTTTGTATATTGAAACTTCCATATACAGGTAACAAACATAATTGAACTTGTAAGTGCAGCAGTGCAAAAAGTTCAACATACATGAACCATATACAGGTTACAAATATACAAACTGATGGTAACATACATAATAATTTAAATCCAAAAAAAAATAAACATGGACGACAAACAAATACATACATGTTATTTTCATAAAAGATCAATTTATTAAGCATTTGTTCTAACAAAAGCATGTTCATTTTCCAAAACGAACCGAAATAAAGGAAGTCTTTCCAACATATCCAAAACAACCCAAGAACATTGAAGTTTACGGTAATTCAAATACTAAAAACACATAAGTTCCAAGTAGTCTAACGATAATGAAAAAAACTTTGAAATCTTCATTTTAGTGCCTTTGATGTCTTCATACGCTTCAATTGTTCGCGTATCTTGTCACGATGAATGTTGCAGTCTGATAGGAGGATAGTTGTTGCATATCTGTTTCTTAAGCGTCTCAGCTGCGAGTTCTGTTTGTTGCCTTCTATTGCTAGACCACATTGCCATTTACCAAGATCTTCCCCCATGTAGGTTTCCATGTGGCGCATTAAAAAAATACCACAATCCAATATCCTCTTGTCAGTTTCCCAACAAAAACGTCCACGTACAAGTTGAGCGTTGATAATTGACGAGGCTTTTCCATGATTTATTGCAATTAGATATTGTCCGAAATCATGTTTCTGCATTTTTGTAGTGAATTTCACATTATTATATGTATTAAAAACATCAAAATACTATCATAGTTTACGCGTACCAGAATTGTTGCAATTTTCAAAGCATCGATGTTTGTAACCTTCCTCCTTTTCATTTTTTTATCTGTATCTGCATTCTTCTTTACGTCAATCAAGCACGCTTCTGGATTCTTCATGTTAAAACACAGAAGAAACTTATGGTCTTCATGACTTACTGGTACAAAAACCTTCAAAATTTATACAGCATTACACGCACACGTTACATTATGCATATGTGGAAATTTTCTGAATTTTATTTATATTAAACTTACAAGGTCGGCTTCCGCAAGCATCACATCCGTCCCGTATTTTGATTTTGCTTCCTCGACATATAACATGAATTTTTGAATTCTGTCACTAACAGCGTAATCTTCCATGAATTCTTTCTTATCCTGTTACATGTGAATTATTTACATTAAATTTTTATTTTTCATAAATAACGCAACATCTAAGTAAACCAATTCACATACCACTTCAAATATGGGTAAAAACACCCTGGCCAATGAGTTTTCAGCTCTTTTATACTCCATGAAATTCAGATACGATGAAAACGCGTTTATCACGTTGTCAACCACTTGTTCTTGCGGACCCAGCGATTCCATTTCCAACCTTGAGGTTTTATGCCCATATTCGGTCTCGAAGATAACATAAATGTAACTAGTACTGTAAGTAAAACTGTAACATAAATTTAACAAATACTGTATTAACAATCATCTAACTATTACAACCAAAATATCATTTTACAAACTCGCATCTTTGTAAAATTTATGTTATTACGTATAAAGCTATCTTTTTTACATACTTAGATCAGTGATTTATTGTGTCAAACTCATCAACATTTCAACTAAACACTTTTTCTATTTAGTAATCTAGCACTCTTAATGATCGAAACATATATGTTTTTCACATTGTGTTAACCGCCTCATTATTTTAACAAAATATGTATGTTAAGTAATTTTTTTCTAACTAAATAGTTATGCTATGCATTTTGGTTGAACTGTATAACAATAGTTATAAATAAAAGACGTAAACTTAAATTTCAAATTACTTACTTTTCGCCAGCCTGACATTTGAATAGGAAATCTGCCATCCGTTTCTCTTCAGCTGTCTCAGGTTTGTCTACTTTAACTATTCTGTCTAAATATGGCGACTTCATCATACTAGTCAACGCAGGAGCCCTCTTTTGTCGATTAACCATACCACCAACATTTGATTGTACAGGAGTTTCAAAACCAAGTGGAGCTACATCCAACACAATATCTTCGAACGTACCCGATCTGAGTGTACTAACCCCATATTGTCCCGTATTTTTTCTATTAGATAAAGAGGCCTCGAGGTCTTCAGTCATTGATGCGGCTTCTTGTTGTGTTTCCGGTCCCATATGATTTTCAGGGAAATCGAATGGTGTATCGATACCAAGATCAAAACTTGGTATTGGAAAGTCCATTAATGACTGAAGATGTAACTGTTCACCTAAGTTGTACGGGTTTGTTATATCGTCCGCATATCCTGGTCTTTCTCCTTTTTCTTTTTCTGCACTTTCAAAAGTTTCCCGTTGTGTCTGTTCACCCCACTGGTACAGATCTGTTTCATCATCTTCACACACATCCCTATTCTTTTCCACATTATCCTTTTGAACCAAGTGTATTTTACCGTTCTTTGTTCCAAACATACGCTGCCTATATGAACTACTTGTCCCTGCGCCATTAGTCACAACCATGTCCTGTTTCCCCACAGGTGTTTCACAGAAACCTGTTTTCTCAACATGGTGCATAGGTGTACCATTTGACCCCTCGCTATTTCCCTTTTCATATTTCAAACTTTCAATATACCTATCACTCAACTCATCTAACACCCTGTTGTTTGGATAGAAGACCCTAGCAGAAGCTAATGTTTTCTCAAAAACATATCTTTCGTTATTTATTACTTCCAGAGTTTTATTCATTTTCCAAACGAAGACCTACATAAGAAATACGTAAAATTATTTATATCTATATGAAAAATTATTTTATTCAACTAAACGAACACTTATGTTTTGTTTAACTTGCCTCCAACTTGTCAGAAATTGGTTCTTCCTGCTGAGCTACGTAAGGTCCTTCAACTTCACCCTTTCCAAATCCACCGGTTCTAAGTTCTGCTTCCTCACGTTCCCTCAAAAACTCCATTGTCCACACTTTGGTAGGTGGGCGTTGCCTCGGAACTCTAAAACTTGGACACGCTATCCCATCAACATACCGCATCTGTTTATAAATTACAAATAAATTTAAAAATAAAAGTTTGAGTCACGAATCACTACTTAAAAAATGTATGCTAAAAAAACATATGCTAGCATACTTACCAGTAGAAACGTTGTTGGACCTAGAAAATGACTGTTAGCGAGTTTAGGACTCCATCCTTTCTTACATGTTTTCAACCATCTCCAAATATAACTGCACCAATTTATGTTTGCAAAATCCGTAGTCATGGAGATATGATCAAGGATGGTAAGATCACATACGGCTTTTTGTTTAACACCCCCCATAATTGAAGCGAATAGAACTACAAAATTTATTTTGAAGTTCATATCCACATCTTCTGATTGTCTAATCTTTTTCTTGATCATAGTTGGAGTGATTACTGGTGTAATGTCCTCACTAACTACATACTGAGCTTTCCAATTTTGTATCATGGAATGGTCCCTAACAACTGGTTCTTCTAGTATATCAACACCTTTGTTTTCGACTCCGATCATCTCAGCGATTATGTCCTTAGTTATTTCCAAACTACCATTAACAAGTTTGATTTCCATCTTATCAGCATCAAACTTATCTACGACATAAAACGCTAACCTTGAGGGGACACCATCTAAGCTAAACTTTAATAACTTCCCAAATCCTAGTTGTTCGAGACATGCTTGTTGTATTGGCGGTAGGTTTTTCAGAGCATTGAACAACGCAGAAGGGCTTGTCCTGGTGTTGAACATATTCACATTCTTTTTCTTCCGTTTAACAGGACTGTTATCCAATCCTTTTGATGTTGGGTTTTTGTTTTTTCCTCTTTTTTTGACAGATTTGTCTACTTCAGTACCTGAAAAATCACAATCATATGTCAATTCTTACACATTATTTTTTTTTCACATACATTACATTAAAATATTAAATTTTTTACCTTTATTGTTTTGTATCTTTCTTTTCTTTGTTAATTCGTTACCGTCCTCAAAGATTGTTTCTTTTTTCAATCCTGTTAACCATAAAAAAATATTTCAGGTATTTGCACGTTTCAATGCAACCAGAAAAAACAGGTTAATCACTAATTTCATAAAATTTTTATGGTATCTCTTACCTGTTATTCCAGAGCTCGATGAAGCAACATCGGTTTTTCTGAATTTCATTTCATAAACATATTCATTGCCATTATCGTCCGATGAGAAGTCTTCTTCACTGTCTGTCTGATCGTCCAATTCATGCACTTGTTTTTTACCCTTTGACCTTTGACTCCTACGTAGGCCTGTAATGATTATTCATAAAACATACTTGTTATATTATATTGAATATCTATATCGTCGAATTATATTGAATTTCGATATAATCGAATTAATGATTAATATAATTGGACCATATTTATTGTATTGAATTGCATTATTAATTTAAAATTACATTTTAGAACAAAATTTATCTTAATATTAATAAGCTAAAACACTAATGTACCATATTTTCTATTATTTGAAACATTTATGTACTAACTGTAATGAATAAAAAAAATATATATATCGAGTTTGTTGTACCTGATATTGGTGAATCATTATGAATGTTTTCATCTTCACATGCCATGATGTCATCATAATCAGATTCACTCAAATAGTCATCGACATCAATAGCTTCATCTATAGTATTCTCTTCTATCACCGGTAATTTGCTCCTATATCTTGGACTTCTTCGCAATCCTGCAAACAATATGCACCAGCTTATTTAACAAAATTTTGATGGTACACGATTGATTATTGTATACATATTTACGAGTACTTCATTCATAAATATATAAACAAACAATCACATTACTAGTTGGTCATACAAATAATCATTCTTGTACCTTATATCAGCGATTCAGATTTCTTTTTGTGCATAAAAAATAAGCATTTTATAACAAATGTATACATTTTTAATTTTACTACATTTGTGTGTTTCTAATAACATGTATGTCCTGCATCTGAAAAAACATGCACGTAATCAGAAATAACATATATGTCCTCAAACTAAACACCCACATAATCAGAAATAACATATATGTCCTCAAACTAAACATGCATGTCCTGATTTTACACCACACGCCCCCTAGAACCAACTTAGAGATACCAAAAACAAATATACGTTATCATACTAAACATGCATGTCCTGATCACTCACAAATATTTACAAACATTAGACATATAACAAATATCCGTTCTCTATCCTAAACTAAACATACATACTGAAAACAACTAAACATACTGAAAACAACTAAACATACTGAAAAACATCAATGTTTAACCAATTATCCCAATAGACCACTAGTTAACATGGATAAAACATACATGTCCAAACATACTTTTTGCAAGTTACTAATAACAAGTCCTTCTACATGATGTATCAAACTTTCATTTCCAAACATAATTTTCTAAGCTACCAGATACATGTCCAAACATACTTCTACAAAAGCAGGTTATTTCTTATTAACATGATAATCGACTTGAATAAGCATTTATACGTTGAATCTGCTTATTTATATATTTAACTATATAAATTTTTATCCCAAACAGCTTATCACTAACTATATCTTAAACTCACAGATCCCACACATATATGCATATTTCAATATGTACACATTTCTTATTTAATCTTCGTTTTACTTATTATTAAATCTTTCTTAATCTGAAATATTGGTGTTTGGCATTGTTTTTAGTAATAACTGATTTCTTATTAGAACTGATACTTTTTTAGGGCATTCAGGATTGCTTACTTAGCTACATGACTTGCCAGATTATTAGTTGTCGAAATAAGATTAAGCACTTTAAATCGGTTTTTTGGGGCAGCTTTTTTCAAAAAAAAACAAATAAGCATATACGATGTGATAGTAAGGCATTAGTAAATAGAATTTGGATATGCTTAATTGTTTGAGCGTTTGATTATTCCAATTCTTATAGGAAAACAGGTTCGGTTCATGGGGTGTGCAAACCTGTGCATATGCACATGGCCCATGATCAAATATGGCCTCTAAGGGGGTGTTTGGTTTGGCTTATATAAAGTAAGCCCATTTGGGCTTATATAAAATAAGTCTCAATTTTATTGCTTATTTGGAGACTTATTGGCTTATATAAGTTTACTATATCATGGTAAACTTTTATATAAGCTATTAAGTCCAAAATAAGCAACACAGTTATATCTTATGCTATATAAGCCGAATCTGACCAAATTTCGGCTTATATATCATATACCTCAAATTTTTAATCTTATTTCGAGACTTATGGCTCATATAAGTTTAGTATATCATAATGAACATATATAAGACAATAAGTCTCCAAATAAGCCACAAAATACGGGTTTATGTTATATATGCCGAAATTTGCTTACATCATATAAGCTAAAACAAACAGGTTCTAAGTACAATAAAGTGTTCTGTCGGGCAGCTTTTTTCAAAAAAAACCAATAAGCATATACGATGTGATAGTAAGGCAGTAGTAAATTGCATTTGGATATGCTTAATTGTTTGAGCGTTTGATTATTCCAATCTGGAAGTATTAAACGGTGTTCAAACATACATGTCCAAACCTACTTTTATGTTTTTAATAAACATCATTTTGTCAAATTCTTATAGGAAAACAGGGTCTGTTCATGGGGTGTGCAAACCTGTGCATATGTGATATGAGCTTAAACTCATATCCTTTTATCAACAAATAACCCTAAAACACGAAGCAAAATACCTTTTATATTGTAAAAAGCAGTGTTATGTGGTATGTTTGTGTTTGTGTGATCTTATGTAGGTAAAAGGATACAATTTCAAGCAAACAAGGAAAAACCAAGCTCAAAAGGATGAAAAAAGACAAGGAAGGATCACAAGTGACAAGTTTTCAAAGCTTAAGGACCTATCTTGACAAGTCTTGAAAGTTGAGGGACTTAAAGTGCAAATACTGCAAAGTCAAGATCCAAGTCAAACCTGGTCAAACTACAAAGTCAATCAAGTCAAAGGGTCATTTTGTTGAAGAATCAAAGTTGAAGGGCCAAAATTGTCAAAGGAATGAAGTTTTTAGCCTTAACTAGCAATCTGCCAAGTACAAGGACTTAATTTGCCAAGATGAGAAAGTTATTCATGTTTAATCCATGTGCTTAGGTTTTTAACCAATGAGAAACAAGAGAAAGGGTCACACGGATCAAGCAATTAAATCCCACTTCCGCCGCCTTCATTTAATACAAGATCTGTACAGTGTGATCCACAACACTCTCTCTCCACCAATAAAAAGCTTCCACGTGTCCTTCTCCTTCACAAGATATATTTTCCAGATCGCGTTTTTGATAGAATGCATTTCAGAAGAAGATCAAAACATCAATCTTGCTCGTCTTGAAGAGAGGAATCCAATGGTGCAACTTAATTAGCATATTATCCAATGGATCAAAAACACCCAAATGAGTTCATCATCTTCAAAGTGGGAATGCAGAATTCTTCCACGTGTCAAGCAATGATTGGCCTGAACACGTCACATCTCCAACAAACTCTCAAGTCTAGCCTATAAATACACAACTTGTTCTTCATTTTGAGGAGTAGTTAATTTTTACAAAACACATAGTTCTCTCAATTTCACTTTTCTTTTTTTCCCTCCTTTTCACCTAACAACTCAAGAGTCTGACAAGCTCTTGAGTTTGTTAGTTAGTTAGAACCTTGTAACTACCATTTGTAACTGAATTCTTCAATAAAAATTCAAATTCCAGTTTTCCCGCCAAATCTTGTTCTTCAATTCCTGCTACTTTACTGCTATTGTGTGATTCATTTGTTGCTGATAGGAGTTTGTTATGATCATACATTGATCATAACTGGCTTTGTTGAAGATTTGTTGCTGTTTGATCAAAAATTCAGTCCTTTCCATTGTTCTTGAAGTTTCCATGGCAGAATGATGAGTTTTAGCTGTTTTGGATGTTGAATTGAGTTGATAGCTAGTGATAGGTGGTGGTATCACTAGGGCAAGAGAGCTCAGCGCTCCTCTTCTACCCAAAGGATCTCTACAATAGGTTCTAAAGTTTCTGATTTTTGTTCCTCTAAACAGTTCTTGCCTGCTCATTTCTTAGTGTAAATTTTGATGGCTGCCTGATTCTATTTGATTAGTAGTTGTTGATTGAGTGATCCTAGTGTATTGTAGCTTGTTCTTATGCTCTTGTGCCTAGTTTTGTAAGTTTCTGCTCATTTTCAGTCTTATTCTAGCATAATAGCTACTTGCAGTTCTAGTGTTGGTTATTACTTGTTCTTGGCTTGTATACATTTCATTTTGATCACATAAACTAGTTTGCTATAGCTCTTTGTTCAGTCTTAATCAGAACTCAATAAGTCTTTGAAATAGTTTGATAAAAATCAGATAAGGTGTGTTTGGGACTAGTTGTTAATCAGTATTCAAGTGTTGTTAATTGGATTTTAAGTGATCATTTGCAGTCCTTAGAAGTTAACAATTGATTTTAAGCCTTTTGTAAGTCAGTATAATAGTCAAAAAGGCAATTGGTTGATAAAAAGTTTGGGTTACACTAGTTATCAGCTTTTAGTTCAAAACTAGCCAAATTCAATTGATCATTTCTCCTTCATTACTTGTTCAAAATTGCTCAAACCAGTTTCTAGTTAAAGCTTACATCATAATCTTTTAGTATCTAGGAGGAAATTCTACAGTTTCAAGGAATAAGCAAGAAAACAGCTTATTAGTTCAGACCTGAGCAATGTGCATTCTCTGATATAAATTGCTTACTGTTTTGTCAGTTCTAATAATCCACTTCATAAAAGTCCTTATTTTCTTTCACAAATCAGTTTAGAAAGGGTTGAATATCAAGTTTTGAGATTTTGAGCTTTTTCAAAAATCTGGTCAACGTTTGGTCAACATAAGCTCATTTGAGCTTATTTTCAGATATCTGGCTTATTAGTGGATGAAATTTGTTCTAGTTTGATTTCCCCTGCTTTAAATCAAGTGCTTATTCATTTTCTTTACAAAAATCAAGTTGTGGATGTTTGGATTAAGCTGTAGCTTATTTTGAGCTTATTGATAAGCACTCTTTTGCTTATCTTGAACTTTTAGCTTATTTCCTTGAACACACATAGTTGTAATTGGATTTTAGAAGTTTTGCAAGTGATTTCAGCTTATTTGGTTGAGAAATAAGCTCAAACGAGCTTATTGTTTCATTGAGCCCGTTTTTGGTTATAATTTTAGTTTAATTGCATTTTAGTCCCTATATTTCTAATCTGTTTTTAAACCTAGCTTAATTTTCCTAATTTTCTGGTAATTGCAATAATCAGTCCTTGCATTTGTTAGGTTGTTAAATTTCAGTTTATAAGTTTGTTAGGTTGTTAACATTTGGTTAGTTTGTTGAAGTTTTTACAAGTTTAGTCCTTTTAGTTAACTGATTTACATTTTTAGTCCTTGTAACTTTTAGAATTTACATTTCAAGCATTTACATTTCATAGAAATTACATTTTTAGTCCTTATACTTGTATATTTTGCATTTTAATATTTTACTTGAATAAATTTTGGAATTTGCAATTTGTTTTACGTATAAGTAGGATTATATTTTTCATTTTTACTTAGTGTTGTTTGAATTAGTAATAGATTACCAAGCAAGCTTGAACAACCAAAAACAATTAAAAATTTGATATTGATTGGACTTTCTATTAGTTAAGAACTGAGAAAACGAACTTGCATTATACACATTTCAAATGGCGCCGCTGCCGGTTCTTTGACTACACGAGAGACTATCGATTGACGGTTTTCATTGGCTTTTGGGATCCGTTCACTTTGTGAACGTTATTTTTACGTATCATAAATCAAAAACAAATAAAAAAAATCAAAAATATAAAAATATATAAAAACTAAAAAAATTAACAAAACAATTCTTTTCCTAAAGAATTGACCAAAAAAATTAAAAAATCCAAAAAGCAATCTTTTTCCTAAGAGATTGCACCCAAAAATATATATTATTGGATTCTCTCGGTTTTTATGTACATATAGTATTTTCCTTTAAAAAAACTCATAAATACAAAAATATTTTCCATATATTATTATAAGTACATAAGTATACGTATACGAACAATCAATCTACATATCTTCCATAAGTATTGCCGAGGCAATACACCGTGTTGAGGGGCGCTCCGGTCCTTGACACGCGTATCGATCAAACAAAATAAAGCAAGAATAGATAAATACTCTCAATAAGCAATAATTCGAAGAATACGAACATTTAAGTGAATAGAAAGGCGATGTGCTATAAAATGCCATCTAAGGGTCAATAGGTACTTAAGTGCTTCGCGCCACCTAACCCCCCGTTCACTTGGGAGTATTCTAAGAAGGAAAGCTTCATTGAGGGTCTTGCACCCAAAGTAGTATTACATATATTGTTACTTTCTTGTGGATATTTAATATCGAAACTCGAAGAGGATAATCTTATTCTTTTCAAAGTCACTCGAGAGCTTCTCTCTCATTCCTCGTATTGAGTTGCATGCTCACTCGCGGGCGTGCACAAATACCGATTGGTGTACAACCTCTTCCTCCGAAAAGGAAGAAGAAAAGAAAGAGTAAGACCACCACCGTCCACCAAGCCGATCACGAGAATCGTGCTTTGTCACCACCACGAGGAGCCATGGCTGTTGATAACCGTACTTTGTTTGAACGTATGCAAACCAACATTCATGGATTTGTTAGTGCCATTAAGATTCCCGACTATCCCGCTAACACATTTGAGTTACATACATCTATGATCAATATGGTTGCTGCATCACCTTTCTATGGAAAACAAAATGAGGATCCCCATGCTCATCTTAAGAGATTCCTTTCACTTTGCAATACCATTAAGCATAATGGGGTTCCACCGGATGTCATTAGATTGTTGTTAGTGTCATTTTCACTAGATGGGAGTGCTAAGCATTGGTTAGACACTCAACCACCCGATAGTATCACCACATGGGATGGTTTTACCACTAAGTTTTTGAACAAATTCTTTCCTCCACAAAAGACTATGGCTTTGAGAAATATGATTATGGGCTTTACACAAAAACCTAGTCAATCCTTTGGTGATGCTTGGGAAGAGTATAGTGAGTTGTTGAGGCGATGCCCTAATCATGGAATGGATGATCTAACCCAAATCAATACCTTCTACAATGGCCTCAAACCTCACCACCAAGATTCACTAAATGCTTCCGCGGGAGGGAGTATTCATTTCAAGACATACCAAGAGGCTTTGACCATTATTGAGACTAAGGCAATGGTTCAAACAAACGATCCATTTGAAGAAAGAGTTCATGTGATCCAAAATACTTCTAAAACCCCTTGTGAACTCCAAATTCTTCAAGAGATTCTTCAACAAGTCAAACAAGGACAAGAAATGACTCAAGGCATGATTCAAGATTTTAAGAGCATGACATTGAACAAGTCCTCAAACAATGTGAATGCCATCACCATTTCTTGTGTTACTTGTGGAGGCCCTCACTCTTATGAACAATGTGACAAGGTGCAAGGGTATCAAGGGGAATGCTATGCTTACCAAGAGGAACACCGTGAACACTTCAAGCCTAACATCAATCCAAATAACCTTTCTTACAAATCCCAAAATTACCTTACTCCACCCGGCTTTCCACCCCAACCACCCACCCAAATTCAACAAAATCCTCCTCAAATTTTAGCAAGGAATCAAGGGCAAAGACAACCATACCAAGGCAATAATTACAAAGCACCCAATCAATTTCAACCTCAAGCTAATACCTTTTATCCACCACAACAAGGATTTAATCAATCACTTCCATTTATTCCCAATCAAGCATATGCTCCAATACCAAATCAAGCTTACCCTCAAAATCAAACTCAAGGATATGGGATGCAAGAGACTCAAGAGTATGTTGACAAGAAAATGCGTGACATTGAGAAGAGAATGAATGATCAAGTGAAACGTACAATAGAGGAACAAATCAATAGGGTTTTAGTGGCGGTAACTCAAAGACCACAAGGAGCTTTACCTTCCAACACACAAACAAATCCTAGGGCCAATGTCAATGCCATTACAACAAGAAGTGGTACAACAACAAAGGATCCTTCACCTCCTAAACCTACTATTGTTCAACCCACTTGTGCTCCTACTTGTGATAAGCCTTCTACTTCTACTCCACCTCCTCAAAGTGCTCCTATTCACTTAAACACACCTTCTCAACCACCTCATACTTCTCCTTTACCTTCCCCACTTCCCAATGAAGAGGCTAACAAAGACAAATCTTCCACTACAACACCTATTCCACCTACACCCAAACCTACTCTTCCATACCCTTCAAGGTTGAAAAAGGACAAGTTAAAGAACAAAGATGACATACAAGTGTCCAATTTCTTAAGGATGTTCAAGCAACTCAATATCAACATATCCTTTGCGGAAGCTCTTGCTTATATGCCAAAGTTTGCTAAGATGTTCAAGGATTTGCTCTCAAACAAAGAAAAATTGGTTGACTTGCCCAACACATCACTTAATGAAAATTGTTCCGCGGTGTTACTTAAAACCTTACCAACAAAACTTGGAGATCCGGGGCGCTTCTTGATACCTTGTAATTTTCCCGGTGTTGAAAATTGCATGGCTTTGGCGGATTTAGGGGCAAGCATAAATCTCATGCCTTTATCGGTTTGGAAACAACTCTCTCTTCCCGAGCTCACCCCCACTAGGATGACTCTTGAACTAGCCAACCGAACCATAGCTCACCCCGTAGGTATAGCGGAAGATGTGTTTGTAGGTGTGGATAAGTTTACCTTTCCGGCCGACTTTGTAGTGGTCGATTATGACATGGATCCTAGAGTGCCTTTGATTGTTGGTAGACCGTTTTTGAGAACGGGTCGTACCTTGATAGATGTGGCGGAAGGAGAATTAATTATGAGAGTAGAGGATGAGAAAGTGGTGTTTAAGTTAGGGAAAGTTTGTGATAGAAAAGAGGTTAAGGAGTCTAGACCTTGTGAGACGATTAACATTGTGGATGTGCTAGATGAAGTGTGTAATGAACACTTTCATGATGCTTGTAAGAATGCTAGTGATGAGATTCCACATGTTGAAACCGTGGCCTCAATTGCTCCCTCTTTAACACCTTTTGGAGAGAGTGATTTCCTCTTGGAGGAATTTGAGTCCAACTTTCTTGGTGATGATGATTCTCCCATTAATTGGGAAGAAGATATTCTTACAATCCAAAAGTTGCTCAATGAGGACCCTATTCCTTCCCCTATTCCACAAGAGATTACCATTGAGGAACCTTCCATAGTGAAACCTTCTATAGAGAGTCCACCTCCCATTGAACTTAAGGAACTTCCATCCCACTTAGAATATGCTTTCTTAGAAGGAAAAGACCAATTACCGGTGATTATTGCTAAGGAATTGAAAGAGGATGAGAAGGAGCAACTCATTGAAGTTCTTAAGAAACATAAGAAAGCTTTAGCATGGAAAATATCCGACATAAGGGGAATTGATCCACATTTTTGTACTCACAAAATCCTTATGGAGGATGATTATAAACCCGCCATTCAAAACCAAAGGAGAGTTAACCCAAAAATTCATGAGGTTATTAAGAAAGAAGTGATTAAACTCTTAGATGCGGGTATGATTTACCCCATTTCCGACTCTCCATGGGTTAGCCCGGTTCATTGTGTTCCAAAGAAGGGTGGAATCACCGTGGTGCCTAATGAGAACAATGAGCTTATTCCCACGAGACTTGTAACCGGTTGGAGAGTTTGCATTGATTATAGAAAACTTAATGAGGCAACTAGGAAAGACCATTTTCCGCTTCCCTTTATGGATCAAATGCTTGAACGCTTAGCGGGAAATGAGTACTATTGCTTTCTTGATGGCTTTTCGGGTTATTTCCAAATCCCAATTGACCCTAAGGATCAAGAAAAGACCACATTCACTTGTCCATACGGTACATTTGCTTACAAGAGGATGCCTTTTGGCCTATGTAATGCACCGGGGACGTTTCAAAGGTGCATGATGGCAATTTTCCATGATATGATAGAGCAAACCATGGAGGTTTTTATGGATGACTTTTCCGTATTTGGGAACTCCTTTAGCTCTTGCCTCACCAATCTTGAGAGAATGCTTAAGCGTTGTGAGGAAACACGTTTGGTGCTTAATTGGGAGAAATGTCACTTTATGGTGAAAGAGGGAATTGTTTTAGGACACAAGATATCCAATAAGGGATTAGAAGTTGATCGTGCCAAAATTGATGTGATTGCTAAGCTTCCCCCACCCACCTCGGTTAAAGGTGTGAGGAGTTTCTTAGGTCATGCGGGTTTTTATAGGCGCTTTATACAAGATTTCTCTAAGATAGCTAGACCGATGACTCATCTCTTGGAGAAAGAGGCTCCTTTCATTTTTGACCAAGCTTGTTTAGAATCTTTTGAGACACTTAAGGAAAAATTGACAAAGGCTCCCGTTTTGGTTTCTCCAAATTGGGAATTACCTTTTGAGCTTATGTGTGACGCTAGTGATTATGCGGTGGGGGCCGTCTTAGGACAAAGAGTTAATAAGCATTTCCAACCTATACACTATGCGAGTAAAACCATGACCGGTGCACAACTTCATTACACTACCACGGAAAAAGAGTTGCTTGCTATAGTATATGCTTTTGAGAAGTTTAGACCATACCTTGTGCTTTCCAAGACCATAGTGTATACGGATCATTCCGCTCTCAAGTATCTTATGACAAAACAAGATGCTAAGCCTAGGCTTTTGAGATGGGTTTTGTTGCTTCAAGAGTTTAAGATAGAGATTCGTGATAAAAAAGGGGCCGAGAATTTAGCGGCGGATCATTTGAGTAGACTTGAGCATCCTTTTCAAGGAGATTTCCCACATCAAGAAATCAATGAATCCTTTCCATTAGAGGAGCTCATGTCTATCTCTTCCCAAGAGGATGCCACACCTTGGTTTGCGGATATTGCAAACTATCTTGTGGGCAATGTGCTTATTGAGGGTCTTACTTACCAACAAAAGAAAAAGTTTCTTAAGGAAGTTAAGTATTACTTTTGGGATGATCCATATCTTTTTAGGCAATGTGCGGACCAAATCATTAGACGGTGTGTAGATGGGCCCGAGGCATTTAAAATCTTAGAGGCATGTCATAAAGGACCTACGGGTGGACATTTTGGGCCTAACTACACCGCTAAGAAAGTCTTTGATTCGGGTTACTATTGGCCTTCCATTTACAAAGATGCTCAAGAGATGGTGAAATTTTGTGATGTTTGTCAAAGACAAGGAAAAATTACACAACGTGATGAGATGCCACAAAATTTTATCCAAGAGTGTGAGATATTTGATGTATGGGGAATAGATTTCATGGGACCTTTTCCATCCTCTAAGGGAAACAAGTATATACTTGTGGCGGTGGATTATGTGTCCAAGTGGGTGGAGGCTAAAGCCTTACCTACTAATGATGCTAGAGTGGTTGTAAAGTTCTTGAAACAATTGTTTGCTAGATTTGGTGTACCTCGGGCCATCATAAGTGATCGTGGTACGCACTTTTGTAATGACCAATTCACGAGAGTTATGAAGAAATATGGAGTGAATCATAGACTTTCTACCGCGTATCACCCTCAAACAAATGGTCAAACCGAGGTAACAAATCGTGGTTTAAAGAGGATTTTAGAGAGAACGGTGGGAGAGCATAGAGCTTCTTGGTCGGATAAGCTTGATGATGCTTTGTGGGCGTTTAGGACGGCTTTTAAGACACCAATTGGTTGTACTCCTTATAGGCTTGTCTATGGAAAAGCGTGCCACCTCCCATTTGAGTTAGAACATAAGGCATCTTGGGCTCTCAAGTGGGCTAACTTTGATTTAAACCAAGCCGGTTCACATAGGAAAGATCAAATCAATGAGATGGATGAGTTGAGAGCCAATGCCTATGAGAATTCTTTGCTATACAAGGAAAAGACCAAGAAATTGCATGATGCTAAGATTAAGAATCGTGAGTTCAAAGTTGGAGAGCCGGTTCTCCTCTTTAACTCAAGATTGAAGCTTTTTGCGGGCAAGCTTAAGTCGAGATGGTCCGGTCCATTCACTATTGCTCAAGTGTTTCCATATGGAACTCTTGAGTTGTCCCAACCCGATGGTCCAAATTTTAAAGTGAATGGTCACCGTGTTAAGCATTACTTTGGGGAGGACATTTCCGTTGAAATGGTCCAAGAGGTCCCCATTTTCCCCATGAATTAATTCATTGAGGGACGAGTCGAGCTAGAGACTCATTAACTCAAGCATCGTATAACTAGGATAGAGTGTTGTAGGTTAGAAATAAAGGCATAGATTTGGAGATAAGTGTAGGGGAGACCTTCTTTTGTCTTCATGCTTGTTTGTAGGGTTGCTCACTCATTTCATGCTTTGGAGCTTATGGAGGAGGCCCTTGTATCCGGTTCACTTCGTTACTTTAGTGATTTTTCATTGACACGTTGTGCTTAAACTTGATTTCACTAATAGTAGTCCTTTCCTTAACTTGGGTTAAGCAAAGTCTATTCATTGTCATAAGTGTAGGGGAAGTTTTTATACTTCCATGCTCTTAAACATTGAGGACAATGTTTAGCTTAAGTGTAGGGGGGTCTTCTATCGAAGTGACCTTACCTAGAACTTGTCATTGTCTTGCATGATAACATGGAAAATTGGATTTTCAACATTTTTCAAATTTTTGATCTACTTTGGCCACAAAAATATGCATTCATAATTTTTGCATCAATCATTTTTCATTTTGCATAGCACATTTGCATTGTATATATTCTTTTATTTTTCATCAAAAATATATAAAAAAAAAAAGAAAAATAAAATAAAACATGGTTTTAACAAATTTAGACTTCTTTGACATATTAGGCCCGCCATGGATATTTTGACTCAACCCGAGTTTGCTTATTTTAGCACTCTCTAGCTAGTATCCTTAACCATGTAGTCCTTCATTGGTCTATTAGGCTAAGCTTCCACCAATTTCATTCTTTGAAATTTTAAATTTGTGGAGAATGGGAAATGATAGAGTTGAAGCAAGTGTAAAAGGGCTAGATAGACTTCATGGCAATTACTTGTGGCTAAACCCTTCTCTTCTTTACCTCTATTTTCTTCGCTTGTATATAATTGTTAATAAATAATCAAGAACGGTTTTAATTGGTTCGTAATCTCTTATGCATTTTTGGCTAATCATTCATGGTTGATATGAGTACGTCTTAAGATTCTAAGTTAGCACGTTTTATGTGTACTAGACTTGTGTCATGCTCCATATTTAGCGGGTGTTTTTCCTTTTCTTCTTTTCAAATTTCTTTGTGAGGAATATAGAAAAATAAGAGCGGCTTATGAAAAAAAAAATGAGTGGCTAGAAAAAAAAAGGAAAAAAAAAAAAAAAGAAGAAAAAAAAAATAATGCAAGACTCCCAAGAGGGGCAGTGTGGTGTTAATTATAGTGACTATTGAGTTCCAATATTACCTTGACGGGTTGCGGGGATTCAATAGATTGCTCCAATCCAATATTACCTTGACGGGTTGCGGGGTTGAAGATCCAAAATCTCAAAAAGATGCGGATGTAAATTATTGCGTGAGTTTTATTTTTTTTTTTTCCTTAGCGAGTGTGTAGTTACTTATGAAAGCATGACATGAGGATTTTACACATAAGGCGAATGACTTATTACTCTTAATACGGACTTATATTAATTGTGAGCGGTTTTTCAAGTAATGGATGAGAAGATTACTTAGGATTAAAACCGTCCTTCCTTATTTTTGGATTTTACACTTCTTATATTTCACGCTTGAATAATGACAAATTTGCCCACAAGCAATTTGCTCAAATAATAACCGGTTCCACATTTAATTGTCATGAATAAGTTGATGCACTTTTTACTTGTGAATGCAATGATCCCATTTACTAGCTTGGTATGGGGAAAGTGAAACTTGAGGGTGATAAGTGTCCATGGTATCCAAGCCCTAATCCAAGTCATTGAATTCTTTATGAGTTATTTCCATCAAAACCATTTCAAGAAAAATCAAAAAGATATAGATAGAATTGTATTTTAATCCATTGCATTGTTAAAAGTCAAAATCATGCATCATCTAGTTTAGAGTAGTGTAGATGCATCTCATATGGCCAAGGTGGATTAATTATGAGGGAAATGTAAATTTTTAAGCCTTGAAAGATAATATTGCATGAGGACATGGCAATGCTCAAGTGTAGGGGAATTTGATATGAGCTTAAACTCATATCCTTTTATCAACAAATAACCCTAAAACACGAAGCAAAATACCTTTTATATTGTAAAAAGCAGTGTTATGTGGTATGTTTGTGTTTGTGTGATCTTATGTAGGTAAAAGGATACAATTTCAAGCAAACAAGGAAAAACCAAGCTCAAAAGGATGAAAAAAGACAAGGAAGGATCACAAGTGACAAGTTTTCAAAGCTTAAGGACCTATCTTGACAAGTCTTGAAAGTTGAGGGACTTAAAGTGCAAATACTGCAAAGTCAAGATCCAAGTCAAACCTGGTCAAACTACAAAGTCAATCAAGTCAAAGGGTCATTTTGTTGAAGAATCAAAGTTGAAGGGCCAAAATTGTCAAAGGAATGAAGTTTTTAGCCTTAACTAGCAATCTGCCAAGTACAAGGACTTAATTTGCCAAGATGAGAAAGTTATTCATGTTTAATCCATGTGCTTAGGTTTTTAACCAATGAGAAACAAGAGAAAGGGTCACACGGATCAAGCAATTAAATCCCACTTCCGCCGCCTTCATTTAATACAAGATCTGTACAGTGTGATCCACAACACTCTCTCTCCACCAATAAAAAGCTTCCACGTGTCCTTCTCCTTCACAAGATATATTTTCCAGATCGCGTTTTTGATAGAATGCATTTCAGAAGAAGATCAAAACATCAATCTTGCTCGTCTTGAAGAGAGGAATCCAATGGTGCAACTTAATTAGCATATTATCCAATGGATCAAAAACACCCAAATGAGTTCATCATCTTCAAAGTGGGAATGCAGAATTCTTCCACGTGTCAAGCAATGATTGGCCTGAACACGTCACATCTCCAACAAACTCTCAAGTCTAGCCTATAAATACACAACTTGTTCTTCATTTTGAGGAGTAGTTAATTTTTACAAAACACATAGTTCTCTCAATTTCACTTTTCTTTTTTTCCCTCCTTTTCACCTAACAACTCAAGAGTCTGACAAGCTCTTGAGTTTGTTAGTTAGTTAGAACCTTGTAACTACCATTTGTAACTGAATTCTTCAATAAAAATTCAAATTCCAGTTTTCCCGCCAAATCTTGTTCTTCAATTCCTGCTACTTTACTGCTATTGTGTGATTCATTTGTTGCTGATAGGAGTTTGTTATGATCATACATTGATCATAACTGGCTTTGTTGAAGATTTGTTGCTGTTTGATCAAAAATTCAGTCCTTTCCATTGTTCTTGAAGTTTCCATGGCAGAATGATGAGTTTTAGCTGTTTTGGATGTTGAATTGAGTTGATAGCTAGTGATAGGTGGTGGTATCACTAGGGCAAGAGAGCTCAGCGCTCCTCTTCTACCCAAAGGATCTCTACAATAGGTTCTAAAGTTTCTGATTTTTGTTCCTCTAAACAGTTCTTGCCTGCTCATTTCTTAGTGTAAATTTTGATGGCTGCCTGATTCTATTTGATTAGTAGTTGTTGATTGAGTGATCCTAGTGTATTGTAGCTTGTTCTTATGCTCTTGTGCCTAGTTTTGTAAGTTTCTGCTCATTTTCAGTCTTATTCTAGCATAATAGCTACTTGCAGTTCTAGTGTTGGTTATTACTTGTTCTTGGCTTGTATACATTTCATTTTGATCACATAAACTAGTTTGCTATAGCTCTTTGTTCAGTCTTAATCAGAACTCAATAAGTCTTTGAAATAGTTTGATAAAAATCAGATAAGGTGTGTTTGGGACTAGTTGTTAATCAGTATTCAAGTGTTGTTAATTGGATTTTAAGTGATCATTTGCAGTCCTTAGAAGTTAACAATTGATTTTAAGCCTTTTGTAAGTCAGTATAATAGTCAAAAAGGCAATTGGTTGATAAAAAGTTTGGGTTACACTAGTTATCAGCTTTTAGTTCAAAACTAGCCAAATTCAATTGATCATTTCTCCTTCATTACTTGTTCAAAATTGCTCAAACCAGTTTCTAGTTAAAGCTTACATCATAATCTTTTAGTATCTAGGAGGAAATTCTACAGTTTCAAGGAATAAGCAAGAAAACAGCTTATTAGTTCAGACCTGAGCAATGTGCATTCTCTGATATAAATTGCTTACTGTTTTGTCAGTTCTAATAATCCACTTCATAAAAGTCCTTATTTTCTTTCACAAATCAGTTTAGAAAGGGTTGAATATCAAGTTTTGAGATTTTGAGCTTTTTCAAAAATCTGGTCAACGTTTGGTCAACATAAGCTCATTTGAGCTTATTTTCAGATATCTGGCTTATTAGTGGATGAAATTTGTTCTAGTTTGATTTCCCCTGCTTTAAATCAAGTGCTTATTCATTTTCTTTACAAAAATCAAGTTGTGGATGTTTGGATTAAGCTGTAGCTTATTTTGAGCTTATTGATAAGCACTCTTTTGCTTATCTTGAACTTTTAGCTTATTTCCTTGAACACACATAGTTGTAATTGGATTTTAGAAGTTTTGCAAGTGATTTCAGCTTATTTGGTTGAGAAATAAGCTCAAACGAGCTTATTGTTTCATTGAGCCCGTTTTTGGTTATAATTTTAGTTTAATTGCATTTTAGTCCCTATATTTCTAATCTGTTTTTAAACCTAGCTTAATTTTCCTAATTTTCTGGTAATTGCAATAATCAGTCCTTGCATTTGTTAGGTTGTTAAATTTCAGTTTATAAGTTTGTTAGGTTGTTAACATTTGGTTAGTTTGTTGAAGTTTTTACAAGTTTAGTCCTTTTAGTTAACTGATTTACATTTTTAGTCCTTGTAACTTTTAGAATTTACATTTCAAGCATTTACATTTCATAGAAATTACATTTTTAGTCCTTATACTTGTATATTTTGCATTTTAATATTTTACTTGAATAAATTTTGGAATTTGCAATTTGTTTTACGTATAAGTAGGATTATATTTTTCATTTTTACTTAGTGTTGTTTGAATTAGTAATAGATTACCAAGCAAGCTTGAACAACCAAAAACAATTAAAAATTTGATATTGATTGGACTTTCTATTAGTTAAGAACTGAGAAAACGAACTTGCATTATACACATTTCAATATGCTCTTGGCCCATGATCAAATATGGTCTCTAAGTACAATCAAGTTTTCTGTCGGGCAGCTATTTTCAAAAAAAAACCAATAAGCATATACGATGTGATAGTAAGGCAGTAGTAAATAGCATTTGGACATGCTTAATTATTTGAGTGTTTGATTATTCCAATCTCGAAGTATTAAACCGTGTTCAAACATACATGTCCAAACCTACTTTTATGGTTTTAATAAACATCATTTTGGCAAATTCTTATATGAAAACAGGGTCGGTTCATGGGGTGATCAAACATGAGCATATGCACATGGTCCATGATCGAATAGGGCCTCTAAGGGGGTGTTTGGTTTGGCTTATATAAAGTAAGCCCATTTCGGCTTATATAACATAAGTCTCAATTTTATTGCTTATTTGGAGACTTATTGGCTTATAAAAGTTTATTATATCATGGTAAACTTTTATATAAGCTATTAAGTCCAAAATAAGCAACACAGTTATGTCTTATGCTATACAAGCCGAAATTAAGCCATATTTCGGCTTATATTTTATATACCTCAAATTTTTAAGCTTAATTCAAGACTTAATGGTTCATATAAGTTTATTATATCATAATGAACTTATATAATCCAATAAGTCTACAAATAAGCCACAAAACGCGGTCTTATGTTGTATAAGCCGAAATTTGCTTACATCATATAAGCGAAAACAAACAGCCCCTAATTTCAGTAGATTGACTTATTGAAAAAACATAAGTATATTAACTAAATGATGTTTTCCTGGATAAAACATCAATGTTGGCAGATTTTCATATTAAACATACATGTTCTTCACAACATCTATAAAAACAACTTGGAAAAATCATACATTTTCAAATAATTCAATATCTACAATAAAATTAAGTACATAAACATTAAAACCCAGTTTTAATTCGATTACAGTCATCATCTAAAACATAAATCTTTCGATTACAGTCAAAATCTTAAACATAAATGTTATGGGTTTCTTATAAACAGCTCGAATTATATTAACAATTTATCAAAATATACATCCAATTAAAAAAATCAAAATCAAAATTAAACAAATAATAATAATTGTTGATAATCAATTTCTAATTAAAACAAATTACAATGCATGTTTATCTTTTTTTGATTATAGAAAATACATACCTAACATTTGATTTCTCATATCTTCTCAGTAGATGATCCCCTGTTTCGTTAACATATATGTTTTTTTTTTTGTTTTATAGAATAAAAAAATGATTAAGAACCACGATTTGAGTTAGTTGGGTGAATGTTTACCGGAGTTATTGTTATTTTAAATAAATAACGAGAGATTATTGGAGACATGGATGAGTGAATTAAAAACCGTCCCATCAAAATAGATATGATTATATCCTATTTTGCAAATTTATATATTAAAATTTCCATAATTACCCTTATGTTCCGTTCTCAGCATTACTTTTTACTTTTTTTATTTACTAAAATGCCATTTTGCATAAATGTGTGGTACATGATGCAATATTCTAAGTACAATCAAGGGTTCTGTAGGTTCTGTACCTATATTCAGGTTCTGTAAATAGCGCACCCCTATATATATATATATATATATATATATATATATATATATATAAGTGTATTACCCACATGTTTTAATTTTGATAGATTTTAGCCATGTTTCAAGTGGACTGCATTATGGATTGCAATTCGGACTGAACCCACAAGGAAAGGTGTGTTGACATCATGACTTTGATACGGCTGACTCGTCGTAGGTACAGAAAGCTCAAGTTGCATAGTAAAACTACCTAAATTATATGTTTATATCGTTCTACTACATGATATGAGGAGAATTAGAAAAAACCAATGTGTATGTCAATTCTGGAACTTCTCGTGCACTTTAAGGAAGCTGAAGCTTTGCATGTGTTCTAACCCAATATGATACAACCAAGATATCTTTTATTTATTTAGGATATATGTTTAGTATCTTTTATGTTTATCGTTTATTCTAGTGTTTATCCCTTAACTAGTATTTAAGGTTTCCTGTAATCATATTATCATAATCAATCAAAGTTAAAAGTTAAACAAATGTGTGGTCCTCTCATCTCAAGTTCTTAAGGAGCTAGCATCACGCTTGAAGGGGTGCCCTATCCCGATACTACCCGAGAGGGTCGTATCAATTGGTGCTTTCATTGAGAGCCCTCAATTCGTTGGGGGATTTTTGATCTAAGATTCCAATCAAAAAAAAAAAAAAAGAACGTGTTACTGTTCATATCGGAAGTTACTGTTCATCAGGAGGAGTTACTGTTCACCGACACTGTTCATCGAGACTACTGTTCATCCAGTTACTGTTTATCCGACACTGTTTTATCGAAAGTTACTGTTCATCAAAAACACTGTTCATCCGAATAAAAATAAAAAATAAATATATTTTTTTTGTTTTTATTTTCGATTTGCTATGGTATCTAGCGACTATGATCGAGACGCGCTATCTAAGCTCTTGCACAAGGGTAAGGTGGCTGAGTATGAAAGTGACTTTATAACACTTTCAAATCGAATAACGGGGATCTCAGAAAGTTTAATTAAATGTTACTATATTTCTGGCCTTAAACCGGCTCTACAATGTTTACTCTTGAGGTCAAAGCCCACAACACTAGACGAAGCTTTTTCATTAGCCCGTGAAGCAGAAGCACGATTCACGAACCTAGAACTCTCAGAACTATTGAGGTCGAATCCTGCCACTTTAGGAGAAACCTTCTTTCGTGCCCGTATAATGGAGGCTCGTTTTGAGTCAATCGAGGAGAATGTACAGGCCATTAAAGAGGAGGAAGTCGTTAATATTGTTTGTCATCAAGAAGTTATGAAAAATCATAATGTGAATGATGACGATGATAATGGGACAAAAGGGTTTAGTGTGTTTGAGGAGTCGGCGACAGAATCGAATGTTAATGAGATTGTTAATGATGTTTATTTTCACGAACTCATGGATGATGGAGAACAAATTTTGGTGGAGAATAAATTGTCTTGGAAAACTATTTATGTTCGAGTACTAAATGTGTTGGAGAATTATCGAGGTTGTGGAACTATATGGGTGAAGAACTACATGAGTGAAAGAATGGAGTGCGATGTGGTTCAAAGAAGATTATGGGATCCCGGAATCACGAGCTTTTCAAGATATCACCTTGAGGGCAAGGTGAATTCGAAGGAGTGAGGAATGATACAACCAAGATATCTTTTATTTATTTAGGATATATGTTTAGTATCTTTTATGTTTATCGTTTATTCTAGTGTTTATCCCTTAACTAGTATTTAAGGTTTCAAAGTTAAAAGTTAAACAAATGTCTGGTCCTCTCATATCAAGTTCTTAAGGAGCTAGCATCACGCTTAAAGGGATGCCCTATCCCGATACTACCCGAGAGGGTCGTATCACAATACCTTTTGCATGGTAAAACTTTGGTTTAATGAAGTGGATACCAAATACCTTTATCAATATCTTCGGCTTAAAGATGTTAGTTTTAGCTTAATTTAGGTTTATCATTATCTAAGGTTTAATTATATGAACAACAAACAACCATGCCGGATCATCAATAAAATGGTATGAACACGATACCAAGCCAGATCCATGAAAATTCTCCTTTCTGAAAGAAAAAAGACACTACATAACTTTATTGCAACGGGAAAGACTATACTATGACTATGTATGGACCCTATTTAGTGGCTTATTTCAACGTAAGGGTTCATATCTGTTCTATTCGGTTGGTAATAACGGAACAAATGTTTTCATAGGAACTCTTCATCTAATAATGGAACAAATTTGTTGATGACTGACCCATTAACCCGGAACCAACCGTAACCCATAGCCCATTAAACCAGTCATATTGGCGAATTATTCACACACGTACACGACATATGTTTCAAACGAAATTTAAGGACAATAAAGGCCAAGTTCTATAGAGGTCCCAAGGGATCTCATGGTGATCAAGACTCATTGGGTTAACTATTGAGGCAAAGATGCACTTGAGAAGCTATGAAATGTTATTGCCCTATGGATTACATTGATTTATGGTGTATGTGTTGTAGCACGTGGAACATGGAGCAAACTTTGTTGACACGTTGGACGTGACGTTTTCTTTCGTTTTACTTAATTCCAATGTTAACACCTTTATTTCGGTTCATGATGCTACTGGGGCGCATCTCTCAAATTGGTTCGGGGCTCGATGGTAATATTATTTCGTTTTACCTGCACAAGAAACACTAGGAGGAAAAACAACATTTGAATAAAAAGATCATAAGCCGGTGCCTCGTTAGGAGTCATGGAACCAATAAAAAAGACACCCAAAGACACGTAGGTGTTAGTAGATGGCGACTTGTTAAAAAAAGTTTGGTAAATAGCATTTAATTTTGTATGGAGGCCGGTGGAAGGTAATATATTTTGCAAGTGAACAGCCTGTAAGGCTTCTACTCAGGAAGGTGGCATCTAAGCGTGAAAAAGAAGGGTGCGTACAAGGTTATTGATTGTATGCAACATTATATCAGGTGTACGGTTTCGTGTGAAGTTTTTGGACTAAAAAAACAAGAATGATGCCATGTTGAGCATAAACCAGATCTCGAACTACAACTTAAACAAAAGAAGACATACTTTTGGATTTAGAGAACGTAGATTTGTGTAAGATAATAGACAAGTTTTTGAAAAATGGATCTGATCTCGAACTGCAACTTCATGTTTTAAAAGAGCCAGTTCTTGGAGCTGAAATCTATCAAATTTGCCGTGGATAAAGTTGGTATCCTATTTGTTAGATTTGTATCCATTATGACCCATTTGATACTATTCTATAGTAATATATCATTGGTTTAAGCCAAAATCATTTGTTTAAGCTTATAATATGTGGCTCGAGAGCTTATTTGTTTTTGGGCATAAGCCGCGGCTTGTTTTTGAGACTTGTGGGGTTATACAAGTTGATTATGAAGCCTACAAATTTGGACGAAAATGAAATAAAGCTAATAAAGCGACAAATAAGCATAAACAAAGACCCCTAAAAAAAGAAGCTTAATAACCACACACCCTTTACTAACTAAGCCTAGTTTTATAATTTGGTTGGACGAGATTAAGTATTCTAAAAACATAAAGGAGGTTGTTTGTGAGAATAAGAAAAAGCAAAGGGTAAGAAAAAGAAAAGAGAAAAAAGAAAACCGACATAGGGACTATATATGGTTTAAACAAACGCAGGAAGCAAAACAAAAACCTAAATCGAATCGACGTGAGAATGGATTATGAAAAAGGGTATTTAAATTATCTAAAACGTTGGAACCCAATCCCGTTTGGGTCACCCGGATTTATTCCTCTAACTGTTAGATATCCTGAGGCACGAGCTCATCCTCAACCTGTACCCGTCAAACTTCGGAAGCAAACAAGATTTTCCTATCAAATTAAAAATGTCGAAGCTCCCGCTCTCAAGCGCCCCCGCACGGATGATCTTGCTCAGCCGAGTGCTGACAATCCAAACCCCGATGGAGTAGCTCAATCTCCAACCCACTGTTTCCGGTAACAATTAAAATTTCCACTATTTATGATCAACTTATTTCAGTCTTCAATTATATTAATATGAATTTCTCATTATATAAACCTTCCAGTTTTTATTTTAGGGGCTGATATAACACATGGTAAGTAACCCCTTGTCCATGACCACCACTCATTAAAGTATGATTCATTGCAAATTATATTTATTTTTAGTTATAAATACAGCCTTCCATTTTAGAGTTGCAAGCTCACAATAAGCTATGATTTTAATTTGGGCGTGTTTGATCTTTTTAGTCAAATTTTCTATGTCATGGATAACACATTTCATAAGATACAACAACCATTTATTATGATTGATGTCAACCTTATGTTAACGCTCTAATCAATTACTCAATAGGTACCAACCCTCAAGCTGTGTGGCTGAAATAACAGATGGAGAATCCACTCTCAAATGCCCCCGCGAGGAGGACCTTGATCAGTCTATTGTTGAGAATCGAGAACCTGCAGATTCATCACCGACTTATGATGATGCTGCTGCTGCTGCTGGTAACAACTAAATATCCACTTTTCGGTTATACAAATGCTTATTTGAGATATTTAAACCGTTTTATATTATAATAATGCAAACATCATTTTAGACTTAACCTTTTACTTTTGAGATCTTTGAACTTACATTAATTAGGAACTACATCTTCACACAATGCACGTTACATCACCATAGGCTCCCAATTTAAGCCACGACAGTGTGCTAAAACAAGTTCAGCTTTAGTCCAATGGTGATGAAAGCGTTTTCCAATCAGCATTCAGCAATAAATATGAAAATGGGCAAAAGTGTAATAAAATATTCTCTTTCTTATTAAACTTTTGGCATCTGCGATTTTGATTATATTATTACGAGTAAGGTACCTGTGCGATGCGGGGATGGTAAAAATACTATACTTTTTTATTGCAAGCCATGTTTTCTGGTTGTACAGTTTTAGTTACAATTTGTTTGGCGAACAATGTTTATCATAACTCTATTTATATTGTGTTGAGGTCCATGGTTAGACTTTGTAATTTTTTCTTGATATTATCTAATACAGTAGTTTTTGGTTCGTTAATATTATTATGAGTATGGTTTCCTTCTGTTGACTCTGTATATTAATTACTTAATAGGTACTAATACTTTCGCTGAAGTTGTGACTCAAATGCAAGACGAGAGATCTACTCTCAAATGCCCGCGCAAGGAGGATCTTGATCAGTCTAGTATCGACAATCCAAAACCTGCAGATTCATCACCAACTTCCGCTGCTACTGATGGCTGCTACCCGATTATCTGATTATTTCGCTTTTAAAACGTAAAAATCTAGTGGCTAGTGTTTGGGAAAGAAAAATAAAAACATGATTTTTCGCGTCGGAGCAGCAAAACGAGGTTTTGGAAAAGCAGCTCCACGCATGCTTTTGCAAAACGCGATTTTCTTTTGCTTATCAATTTACCGGACCGTCCTTGTTTGTTTCCTTTTTAACATTGCTTCTTCAAAATATCTGTATATTTGAGTTACTGTGTTTATGAGCAGCGAAGAATATTTTATACATAGTACTTAATATAAGCCTAATAGTAGAAAGGACAAGGTTGATTAGTATTTTTCATGGTTGATTTGTCTACCATCCTTTACTTTTGTTTAGTAACTTGAGAACACAAAACAGATAGATGGCCTCCTTTCATTTACTACCACCTTCCCATCCTCTGCTTTACCATCCTTCCATTTTCTTCGAAGAATATTTTTTAGAACATATCGTAAAAGAAAAGGCCTTAAGTGATCCATAGCATTACATAGCTTCTTTATAATTTTTATTATAACGTGTACTAGTTATAATACTTGTGCACGCACGAGATTTTTTCTAAAATTTTCAATAACTATAATAAGTATTGAATTGACGGTAGCTTTTTTTCACATGTATGTGGAACTTGTAGACTAATATTCATGTACAAAGTTAGACATACATCTAAGTTTTAAGAGTGTGGTTATTTTGGATACCACTCTTCCTTTGAATAGGGCCTAATCCACTTTACATTTTACATTTTACATTTTACTTTCATCTAGCAGCTAAGATTAATAACTTACAAAAATAATTAAATTAAATAAAATCTTTAGGGTCATACATGTAATTCTCAATCCCTCTTTACACTTTCAACCAGCAAATCTCCGGTCATAATTCCACACACTTAAAAAAAAGGAACATTTTCAATCAATATACAAATCCTAGATCTACATAAAACACAAAATTGAACGTATAATTACATCAAATCATAATAAAATGGATGAATCGAGTGTTGATGAAGATATTTGTGATCAATACATGTTGTAAAATGGTATTCTTCGATATCGATTCAAACTCTGATGGTAGTGTTTATTAAATTCAATCATACATCTATTTTGAATATAATACAAATAATTTACATTTTTTGAGTATATTGTTGTATTGTGTGCTTTTTTAAGTGGTTGTTGTGGTTATTTATGAACAGATAAGGATGATTAGAATCAATATATTGATTTTGGTAAAGAAATGTGTGATTAATAGTTATGTTTCGCTGATTCTAGAAGTTTTATTGATGTTATTGTGATTTCATTTAAGAAATTTGTGATTATTAGTTACATTTTCATACCTTTACAACAATGAAAGAGCTTTTGTTCTTCTATAAACATTATCAAAACTAATTCTGCAACAATAATTAAAAATCAAAACAAATTCAACCAATTTTCGGTTAGGGTTCGAAGCGAGTGGATGATCAATGTTTGTGTGGATAGACTGTGAGAATTCTCGTACGGGGTTTTATCTGTGTAAAGTTTAGTTTTACACCCTTAAAACTTTGTAGATTACTCCCACTTTTTAAAAGTTTTTATTTTTTGTATATGTGACACATATACTTTTAGGCTCTGTAGAAAAACGAATTTATAGACCACTTCCCCGAATGAGGAAATATGTAAGCATGTCTTAAAAAAGAAAACTATAATTAAGAAAAATTCTTACTCAATGAGGAAAGAATTGATTTTTTGGACGGACGAATTCCCCACTAAGCGTTTTGCTTTATTAAGTATATATAAAAGATAAAAGATGTGTGTGTTTTGGAAAGAATTCAGTTGGGCTAAAAAGAAGCATCGGTGGTATATCAACTAAATAAAACCCTAATCAACAACCATCATCATTCATATCGATCCATCCATCCATCAGTAAGTTTTTCAATTTCAATATTTTCTGTAGGTAGGGTTTTATTGGATTAAAAAAGAATGTTGTTTTATTGTTTTTATCTTTCTTGTACGTACCAATTATTACTTCATGCGGGCTGTTTGTTTTGCCTGCTGGCTTATGTTTCGGCTTATGTTTCGGCTTATGTTTCATATCAGTCTTATTATTAGTATGATATATTGATGATGATGATTGTGTTAGGCATTAAGTTATCTTTAATTAAAAGACCGACCACTTAATCAGTTTCGTTTTCAATTACGCTCTAAACTTTAGCCACTATTGCAAATTGATGAACAAATTAAATTGCTGATTATATTTTACATTTGTTTCCAATCAACAAACAGGTACGTACACATGACTGATACATCAAATTTACCTGTGATCCTAGACGAGATTGAAGAGATACTTGATGGATCTCTTTGGGGAATTCCAATGTCTGATTTGTCTGGTATAGAGTACTGTTACCAGCTAAGGAATAAAGAATCACTGGACTATAAGTCCCTTGGTATGGAAAATATGCAGGAGCTCATTCGGGAGCTGGGCAAACAAGAAAAGGTGTTGTTTCTTAAAAAGCCAGAAAACGATGAGACATATGTCATGTCTGTTAGTGTGGCAAAATGGAAACAAAAAGGCTGTTTGAAGTTTTTTCTTGAAAAATTACTTCATAAGAATAATGGTGCAATCAGGTTCAGCTCTTTTGCCGATTTATACAAGGATATGTTTAAGGTCGAATGGAACTCTCATGACAATGGTTTGAACAATCTTTATGAGCTTTGTGATGTCTTTAAAGATATTGTGATGATGCACCTAAACGACTCAGGAGAGGAGGTGATAAAGAGGCGGTCAACTAAGACTCTTAAGAAAGATGTTGTGAGATACCGATCAATCAATCCAATCCTCCATCCATCCATCCGATTTAATCAATCGGTAGGTAGGGTTTGTTGTTTATTGTTTTTATCTTTCTTTCTTGTACGTACCAATTATTACTTCATGCGGGCTGTTTGTTTTGCCTGCTGCCTGCCTGGCTGGCTGGCTTATTTTAATAAGTCTATATGAACTTTCGGCTTATGTTTCATATCAGTCTTATTATTAGTATGATATATTGATGATGATGATTGTGTTAGGCATTAAGTTATCTTTAATTAAAAGACCGACCACTTAAATCAGTTTATTTATTTATTTTCGTTTTCAGTTACGCTCTAAACTTTAGCCACTATTATTGCAAATTGATGAACAAAATTGCTGATTATATTTTATTTGTTTCCAATCAACAGGTACACATGACTGATACATCTAATTTACCTGTGGTTTCTGCTAGATTCATAGATCAAATCCCACCACCACCACCACCACCACCACGCCCCCCTTTGATACTTATTCTTACAGACTTACTCGATAAGAATAAGGGTGAAATCCTGTTCAGCTCTTTTAAGGATCTCTACAAGGATATGTATAAGGAGGAATGGAACCCTCGTGACTTTGGTTTCACCGATCTTGATGACATTTGTCATTTGTTTAGACATACTGTGATGGTGGAAGTAAACGACTCAGGAGAGAAGTTGTTGACCAACACACTTTTGGCACGTACCGCCAAGAATATTGGCACCCTGCTTGACGATTCTGGTTTCGGAGTTGCATGGTCTGATGGTTTGTCTCGTATAGAGCGCTCTTACCCGAATAGGTTTCACACACCACTGGACTATACGTCCCTTGGTGTGAAGGATATTAACGACCTCTTTTTGCTGCTGGTCAAAAAAAAATACCTGGCGTTTCTTAGAATTCCAGAAAACAACTTTAAACGTTATGTGATGACTGTTCCTTTTGCAGAAAAGGCACAAAAAACCTCTTTGAGACGTGTTGTTAAAAAATTACTCGTGAAGTCTGGTGGTGAAATCGCGTTCAGTTCTTTTGAGGAGTTCTACAAGGATATGTTTAAGGTAGAATGGAACTCTCATGACTTTGGTTTGACCGATCTTGATCAGCTTTGTCGTGTCTTGAAAAATATTGTGATGGTGGAAGTAAACGACTCAGGAGAGAAGGCAATGAAGTCCAAATTAGACCCCTCAAGACAGGCAGCAGTTACCAGGGAGATTGAAGAGATACTTGAAAGATGTCCTTGGGGAATTAGAAGTTATGATTTGTCTTGCATAGAGCTCAGTTACCAGCTAAGGCATCGCAAATCACTGGACTACGAGTCTCTTGGTGTGGAGAATATTGAGGACCTCTTTTACGAGCTTATTGAAACTCATCGTAAGGTGGTGTTACTTGATAGGACATATGCCAATGATACGTATGTGATGTCTGTTCGTTTGGCAGAATCGCAACATAAAGACAGTTTGAAGTGTATGGTTGAAGAATTACTCGGTGTATATGGTGGTGAAATCAGGTTGGTTTGTTTTGGGCGTTGCTACTTTGAGAAGTATAAACGGCGATGGATCCCTGGTGACTATGGTGTGACCAATGCTTATCAGCTTTGTGATGTCTTGAAAGATATTGTGATGGTGATAAAAAACGACTCAGGAGAGGAGGTGATAAAGGCGGTCAACAAAGACTCCTAAGGACAGGCGGCCTACAATCTAAGATAAAGGAAGACAAATGAATGAAAAGATAAGAGGGTTGCTGGGACATCCAAAGAAGATGATGATATTTTACTTTCTCTTTAGCCTAATAAATTACTACTGTAGTATTTTTGCTTGACCGTTTCTGAAGCATGCTTCTATTTTAGTTTTATGGGTTCAAATGATTATTATTATTATACTTTCATGTCAAAGTTATATGTTTATGTTTTCAAACCTTAGCTTGTTTCAGACTCCTTGTTTTGTTCAGTCAATTGAAAGTTTTATTTGTTAATCACTATGGAGCATATGATCTGATTGAATGTTGATATCCTATCGTCCTTTACGATAGATAGTTGCAAGGCCTAGCTACTTTTTTTGCTTACCATTCATCTTCTTGTCAATGGCTTGGGTGAAATTATGTTGAATATAGTTGAATAATCAGTATGTTGAATAATCACTATGGAGCATATGATCGATCTGGTTGAATGTTGCTCTCTTATCGTCTTTTACGATAGACAATTGCAACCATGATAAGGCCTACCTACTTTTAGTTTACCATTCATCTGGTTGTCAATGGTTCAGGTGAAGTTATGTTAGCATCCTTTTGTGTTTATTTTCATAGTGGCCACATGAGATATACACAGTACATAATCTCCATAGATTGAGCATAATAATAATAATTACCGATGAAAGTAAGAATCAAGTAGAAGATGGCCATATTACGAATCAACTAAATGCGGCATACTGAGAACAGATATACCTCTTTGTCATGCTCAAACCTGTTATAGCTAGTGTTGGATTGTGGTGCTGTTCGAGCAGATGCTTTAACGGTGGATTGACTTGCGTCCTTGGAGAGGTGTGTCAAATGACTAATGCTTGTTTACTTGCGAATTTTCATAGTATGATTCTTCTAATTATATTAGCATTAGTTATTTATACGTCATTGTGGTTAATTTATTATTCCGAGACAGCTGTTGCACCTCGTGATTCTATTTTGGCTACAGAAGTCGAGTGGCTGAACTCTATCAAGGCAGACTTAGTGGTAACTGGTAAGCACCTGTCTATATATGAGCACATGATGTATCGTTTATGAATTTGATTAACCATTGTGGAGTCGTCAATATACTGTAGTTTAACATTTCTGAGAGTCACTATGGTAAAGAGCCATATGGTGAAGATTATCTTATGAAACAGGTGTCAGAGATGTTGTTGCAGTTGCATGTCGCGCAGCTGCTGTTGCTGGTATACGTTCTGTTTGTGTAACAAATTTCAGTTGGGACGTCATTTATGCAGAATATGTGATGGCTGCCGGTTATCATCACCGATCAATAGTTTAGCAGGTACTAAGGCATATCTTTTTGGTAATTAAAAACATTATTAAAAGTAATGAGTTTCAATTCTATGTTTTTAATTCGTTGTCAATTGATACAGATAGCTGAGGACTATTCACATTGCGAGTTTCTAATTCGTCTGCCTGGATACTGTCCATGTACGTTGGTCTCAACATTCCCTGATGTGGGTATTAAATATCCTTGCTATGTGCATATAAATACGGATGTAATTAGTATTACTTATTTGAATAATATCTTCTGCAGTGCCCGCATTTAGGGATGTGATTGATGTGCCTTTAGTCGTGAGGAGACTGCACAAGTCACGCAAGGAGGTTTGGACACAGTTTCTTTTATCCATGATGATTTTGATCTAACTCTTTTGATATTGTACTTACTTCTGTATCTTCATCTGCAGGTGAGGAGTGAAATGGGGATTAGTGAGGATGTGAAGCTCGTTATACTCAATTTTGGAGGACAAGTAAGTTAACGCTTCATTTACATCTCAAGGACGTGCTTAGTTTAAAACAGTTATATCTTATATCTTCATAAGTAATGCAACACCTATGAAAATTGGCAGCCAGCAGGTTGGAACTTAAACGAGGATTACTTGCCTCCTGGTTGGCTCTGTTTGGTATGTTGCCTTATGCAAATTTTACATATATTCTATCTACAGGTCTAATGGTGGCATTTTTGACCCATTATATGTACATGGGTTGGATTGGGTTGTGTTTTATTTAGAATGGTGGAATCAGAAAATTTACTCCCCATACCTTGCTTCGGCGGGATTGGGTACGCTGTGTTGTGAATCAGAAAATTTACTAAACGTACGTGGAATGGGGTGAAACAATCTGAACTGGTTGACAGTCGCCCAAAGTCTGTTCCTAATCCACGTAGCCACATAAATCTTTTTATTCAAAGACTTGCATTGTTATCGCAATAATATTTGGCTTTATGTAACCATAATTGCTCATTGAAAGCTTTAAGACGGACAATAGGTGTTTGCTGATCTACCCAACCCGATCTGGCTTGTTTGACCCGTTTAACCTGGACCTGTATTGACCTATTGACCTGTTACCCAACCCTCGTACCACCTCTAGTTTAATTGATTGAAACATATTGTTGTATCAGAAAGAAGTTATAATGTGCATGCTTTCCAGGTTTGTGGGGCATCTGAAAAGGAGCTTCCTCCCATTTTTATAAAGCTTCCCAGAGATGTGTATACAAATTGCCTTCTGTATTTGTTGGCAGAATGAGGAACCATTTTTGAAATGCCCCATGGTGTTACCATTTTTCCCTTTTTGCACCCACCAAATGAGATTTTCTCTAAATGTCCTATGCAACCTATGCAACCTATGCGACTTGGATTAAAATACAAAAAGTGTACTTTTAACTTTATGACACATGTCAGAATGTGTCATAAAAAGTATATATGTGTAAGAACTTGTCTCTTATACAACTTACTTTGTTTTTTATGCGACTTGTATTAAAATATAGTATTTTAATAAAAAGTAATTTTTAACAAATTCTTTTAAATTACTTATTTTATATTTTAATTTTATGCAACTTGTACCTTTATGTAGACAATGAAGTGACATATGACTAACTTACTTTTTGATAAAATCTATAAAGTCTTTTTATGCGACTTGTATGTATTAAAAAATAATATATAGTACCATGTGAATATGTAAAGGTAGGTAAGGTGTAAGTCTTTACTTATGCAACTTTTATTTAAATTTTTATGCAACTTTTAATTAATAATTTAAAAATATAAAAAAATAAAAAATTTAATTAATATTTTTTAAAAACTAAAAAACTTAAATAATATTTTTTAAAATCTTTTTGAATAAAAGCTATAAATTAAAATTTTTTAATATTTAATAAAAATAAAAAATTTAAATAATTTTTTTATAAAATTAAATTGAATATAATTTATAAATTAATTTTTTTTTAAATTAAAGTTTTTAAAAAATTAAATTTAAAAAAATTAAATTTTTTATAAACTTTTAAAAAATATTTAATATTAAAATAAATATTTAAATTTTTAATATAATTTAAAAATTAAATTTTGTAAACAAAAAAATAATATAATTTAATAATAAATTTAATTTTTTTTATATTTGTAAATTTGTAAATCAACTATTTTTATTTTCACTATTTTTATTTTTACTATTTTTATTTTTACATATGTATTAAAAAATAATATAAAGTACCATGTGAATATGTGTAAAGGTAGGTAGGGTGTAAGTCTTTACTTATGCGACTTGTATGTATTAAAAAATAATATAAAGTACCATGTGAATATGTGTAAAGGTAGGTAGGGTGTAAGTCTTTACTTATGCAACTTTTATTTAAACTTTTATGCAACTTTTAATTAATAATTTAAAAATAGATAAAAATAAAAAATTTAATTAATATTTTTTAAAAACTAAAAAACTTAAGTAATATTTTAAAAAAAAAATTGAATAAAAGTTATAAATTAAATTTTTTATATATTTAAAAAAAATAAAAATTTAAAATAAAATTTTTAAAAATTTAAATTGAGTATAATTTATAAATTAATTTTTTTTTTAAAATAAATTTTTAAAAAAATTAAATTTATAAAAATTACATTTTTTATAAACTTTTAAAAAAATTAATATTAAAATAAATATTAAAATTTTTAATATAATTTAAAAATTTAATTTTGTAAACAAAAAAATAATATAATTTAATATAAAATTTAATTTTTTTATATTAAATTTGTAAATCAACTATTTTTATTTTTACATTTTCATTTTGAAAAACTTTGTCTTTTTTAAAATTTAACATATGTTTTAAAACTAAATTTTAAAACTTTTTAAAAATTTCTTCAAAATATTAAATTTGACTTTTAGTACTATTTTTCCTTTTGACTTTACACTGTGCAAATCACTGTTAACTTTTTCTATTCTTTTTGTAAAAACAGCCTTTAAGTTTTATATATTATTCAACTGTACCTTATGCAACTTATATCAAACGTGATCTTCTTCTTTTTGTACTGTGTGATTTGATATTCATCTTATCTTTACCTTATGCAACTTGTACCAGTATAATGCAACTAACCCTTACCCCAATCTTATCAATAACAACAATCAAACCAATCAATCAAACCCCTAACCCCAATCGTGATGTTGTTTAACCCAATATCAATTCAAACCAAAAACCCCAATTCAGAATGCCCATTTGATTCATGATGTGAAGCTAATCTTGATTTTCTTTAATCTTTATATTTTTTAAACCAAAAACCCCAATCAAAAACAAAAACCCAAAAAATGGAGAATCCCCAAATGATATATGATGTCAAGGTTAGTCTAAGGTGTAAGATTAAAATGTTGAAGACGATTAAAGATAAGTTGCTTCCTTTTCCCAATCGTTTATCATTGTTTAGGAATAGTGTGTTTGGTAGGTGGTTAGATTATGAAAACAGCCCAAATGATAATCATGTGTTAAATTTTGTTCTTCAACATCAAGTTGTTGTTGATAACCCTAGTCCTGATTGTCCTCCATTGAGGTTCAAAATAGGTGATCACGAGTTACAGTTTGGTCGTTATGAGTTCTGTTTAGTTACTGGATTTAGATTTGGCAGTTTAAAAACCGAAGATAAAAAAGTTAGCCCCTTCTGTAAGCGTGTATTCCCTCAGAAAAAAATAATCATATCAAAAGCAAAGAGCTATATGCTGTGATTCTCAATGAGAAGATTTGGGAAAAATTAGATGATTTAGACGCTGTTAGGGTATGCTTATTGTTTGTGGAAGAGGTTGTATTTATGGTAATATATGAATATAAAGTATTTGATAAAACTATACCTAACATGAGTATAAATTAAATATAAATTAAGTTATTGAAATACACGTTACCTTGGCAAATAGGCTGGAATAATCTGATCTTTTAAATAATGCCTTCCTAGACCATCGTATACCTCTGGGTATAACTCCGGTATCTTTATTCCACCATTCGTTGCTCCTCTCAAACGACTCCAGAATCCAAACCTTCGATTAAGTCAAATGATTAATTAAAAATAACCTTCATAACAGTTACCATCATTATATGAATATAATGAACATAACACTTACCTTGAATGCCCAAACAAAACCAGAGATTGTATACGTAGGAACATAGTGGCGCGATTTATGCAATCCTTCAAGGTGTTCATCCTTATGCTTAGATACTACGTTCATAATTTCAGCGTACAAATGCATCCAAATATGCTCTCCCTATGGAAAGGCATTCCATGATTCTAAACAATCAACCAGCCTCATAAGGGGGTCGTCAATTTCTTTAACCAACAACTGACCCATAAATACAACCTCTAAACACAATAATAGGCTGAGTCTAACAGCGTCTAAGTCAATTAGTTTGTTAAAGTACTCTTCATTCTCAATTACCCCAAACAGATCTAAACTTGTAATTGGAACGCCAACCTTATTTGGGAACACCCTGTTTCTAAATTCCATTTCACCCGAATCATACAAAGAAAAATTTACTGCGCGAAACCTAAAACCAGTGATAAGAGAAAACTCCCGCCGGCCAAAATGTAGCCCGCGCCCATTGACATAATACGTTAACGGCGTATCATAGCGAGAATCATCTACACGACATTGTTTTTTTAGCATATAATCAATCAAGTGTGGTTCTTGATCAAAATAAATAAGATCTAACCAACTGCCGAAACAAGTTTTCCTAAACAACTTCCTTCTTTTGTCATCCAGTTTGTCTTTGATCAACCTCAAGTAGTTCAATTTGCTTCTTATAATAACTTTGGCCTCGTATTCCTAAAAGAAATTAAACAACTCATCAATGTTTGCTAACATAAACGACATATCGTGATAATCAGATAATTATTCTAGTGTTTGGCAAACTAATATGAAACAAACTATTAATTGAAAGCTCATACACAAACTGCTGTCAAAATAAAGGAATTGTGACATATTTCATTTTCAACAAACTCTATTAAGTGTGCACCGTTTTCCAAACAGTGAAAGTTTGAGTCAACAATAGAATCAAATGAGGTAACAAGTGGGGGTGCATTCTCAGGCCATGGGTCAAATGTATTCGTGCTCGAACAGACACACGTATTTTACTCATATATATTTAATATTATATTATTTATTTGCAGATTAGTAAAAATGTGACTCGTTTTAAATGAAGACTTTGTGCTATTGCACTTCTTACACATCCTTCAACGCATCCTTTGCAATCAAGCTCAAGTTATAAAAATCACTTTAAAAAAAACTCAAAACGATGATAAGAATGGAGAGGAGCAAATATGCATGAATCTTTTATAAAAAAAAACTCAATTTTTATGATTATGACTTAGAAGTGTCAATCTTAATGATCCTAAGTGGGCCATATAATGGGGGGTATTAGGCCTATTATATTGATTGGGACTATATAGCTCTAAATTCTAAGTAGTCGTCTACTCATCCTTCTTTGCGCTTGCTAAAAATTGGGCTCGTTCTCATAATGTTCACCATGAAAGACTATACCTTGTACTTTAAGTTTGTAAATTTTGCATGAAACAAGTATAAGATACAAAATATGTTTATAATACATATACTATGTAAGCAGGGGCCTCTAGTTGTCGCACGAGGTCTACATTTAAATTATGTAAAATGTATGAGTCATATAATTATGTCACAGTTTGCTTCTTATATAAGAACTCATAAATGTTTGCTAACATAAACGACATATCGTGATAATCAGATAATTATTCTAGTAATTAACGTTTGCTTTTTAGTAATTAACGTTTTGTAATTTGGTAATTTGGTGATTTTGAAGCTATGCAAATGGAGAAAAGCACTTTTGAGACATTGATATCCAAACACAAGCTTTGATATCCAAACATAAGCAGATAACTCGGCTGCAAACGCAACCCCAAACACCACCTAAAACCCAACTAAAGTGCAATATCACGACCAAAGTGCAACATATAATATTTTAAAACAATCAATCATGAAAAAAAGTTATGAGATTAAAAGTTATGAGATTAAAAGTTATGAGAAAAGCACTTTTCAGACATTGATATCCAAACACCAGCTTTGATATCCAAACATAAGCAGATAACTCGGCTGCAAACGCAACCCCAAACACCACCTAAAACCCAACTAAAGTGCAATATCACGACCAAAGTGCAACATATAATATTTCAAAACAATCAATCATGAAAAAAAGTTATGAGATTAAAAGAATAAGATTGAAGGATAATTTACCTTAGCCAACATCAAGGAGGACATGATTGAATTATGTAAGATGCCTAATCCACCGCAATAACACCGAATTCCTAATCCACCATCAACACCAAAGCTCACTGGGTTTACTCGAAAACTATAGTTTGAAAAATGAAAAACTGTTAACAGTTTAATCGAAACTATTTTTTTTTGAAAAATGATAGATTGAAGAATAATTTACCTTAGCCAACATCAACAGGGGTTTGTGTGTGTGTTTTTGTTGGGCCTTTGTTTTTTGGGTTTCAAATATTTAACAGTTTAATGGGCTATGTTCTTTTTTTGTTTTCAAATAAAAGTTTGATTTACTCTAAAAAAAGTTGCATAAATAAAACTTTTAAAAACAATTAAATTTTATATTAAATTATATTATTTATCTTTTGTACAAAATTTAATTTTTAATTATATTAAAAATTTAAATATTTATTTTAATATTAAATATTTTTTAAAAGTTTTTAAAAAAAATTAATTTTTTAAAAACTTTAATTTAAAAAAAATTAATTTATAAATTATATTCAATGTAATTTTATAAAAAAATTATTTAAATTTTTTATTTTTATTAAATATTAAAAAAATTTAATTTATAGCTTTTATTCAAAAAGATTTTAAAAAATATTATTTAAGTTTTTTAGTTTTTAAAAAATATTAATTAAATTTTTTATTTTTTTATATTTTTAAATTATTAATTAAAAGTTGCATAAAAATTTAAATAAAAGTTGCATAAGTAAAGACTTACACCTTACCTACCTTTACATATTCACATAGTACTTTATATTATTTTTTAATATATACAAGTCGCATAAAAAGACTTTATAGATTTTATCAAAAAGTAAGTTAGTCATATGTCACTTCATTGTCTACATAAAGGTACAAGTTGCATAAAATTAAAATATAAAATAAGTAATTTAAAAGAATTTGTTAAAAATTACTTTTTATTAAAATACTATTTTTTAATACAAGTCGCATAAAATACAAAGTAAGTTGCATAAGAGACAAGTTCTTACACATATGTACTTTTTATGACACATTCTGACATGTGTCATAAAGTTAAAAGTACACTTTCTGTATTTTAATCCAAGTCGCATAGGTTGCATAGGTTGCATAGGTTGCATAGGACATTTAGAGAAAATCTCATTTGGTGGGTGCAAAAAGGGAAACATGGTAACACCATGGGGCATTTCAAGAATTAACCCTTTTGAAAATATGCTCGAGATATTATCTGTTTCAATGACTGCAACTCGTAACATATAATATAAAGATAGCAAGATGGTCTGGTTATGGGTCGAACAGGTCGGGTTGACGTGCAAACACTTTTATTACTACTAAAGAAAAATGTTACAATTACAAAAATTAAAAAGGCAATTAAACAATATTCTGATCCTAGACCCGCTTCTTTTTAGATAAATGTTTTCTAATTTGACCCGTTTAAGATGAAATCAAACCAAATCGAACCTTTTATAATTAAATAGGTTTAAATATTCGCCATCCAACATAACACATAATTGAACTAAAGCTTCTCATGAGTATTATCAAGGTGGTGTTGAGATGATAAGGAGGGATTTGCTGACGGGTCATTGGAGGCCATACCTTGAACGAGCGACTAGTTTGAAACCTAGCTATGATGGTGGAGTTAATGGTGGTCAGGTATATTCCCTGTTTTGTAATCATCTTTTATGGCAACTATTAAATAGATCCATAATAAGCGGTGTCGGATCCAGGTTTCACAATATGTGTGGCACGAACGAATATTTCTTTCCCTCATGTTTTAAGCCTTGTACACGTTCATCAGACGACCACTTCTTCACGTCATCATCATTTGCACGTTAGGTTTAGTTATGAGACGGTCTGATGTGCATCAACACCATGTCATATGCGTCGATAAGAAAATGCACTTGTTTCAGATAATAAGAATCTGGTCAATATAAATAAGCTATAGAAACTTCACTACATTCGCCCGTGTTCAAGACGGGTTCAAATCTAGTTAAGAATAGGACTACTATTCTTTTTAATCTTGTACAGTTCATCCTTTAGTGTGCTCAACACAAAGAGGAACGCAAGCTTCCGCACTTATACAACTTATGCTAGACGTACATATATTATCTCAACTTAGAATTGAAATTGCAGGACAAGGAAAATGTCCTGATGTGAAACTAAAAGGCAAATACAACTGCGTTTGTTGAACCTACCTTGGAACTATATCTGATACTATAACATTATTCACTGAAAATTGTCCTGCTCTTGAGTTAGGTAGTTTAGACCTTTCTGAACCACCGCTGAATGTTGAGCTACTGTGCTCGTGAGTGTCTGTAACTCCAGGATCAATGAACCTACCCATGAAAAATGCAGGCTCTGATGGTACAGGAAGCGTGAGAGATAAGCTGCTAAGCATAAGGACAAGGGATGACATGGTTGGAATATTACCGACATTGTCTTGAACGCATAATAACCCGATGTGTATACTTCTAACTATGTCAGGCAATGAACTGGATGCTGTATTCAAACATGGATCAATGATATCTATTACTGTCCCATTCCGCCAACCTTTCCATGCCTAAAAGATATTTTCATTTTTCTTAGAATCGAATACAATTACGTACTACACTCACAAACCAGTTCTCATTGTAGAATGGAGTCACGTAAAATACAATGATTGACTTGGTGGACACTTACATAGCTAAGAAGGTATTGAGTGCTCTCTTCAAACCGAAAACGTTGGTTCTTTTGACATGTTACTAATTCCTGCACCAACACTCCGAAACTAAAGACATCTGATTTTACTGAGAACCCTGCATTGCATATGTAAAAACTTGTAAATCAAAACCAGAATCAACAACACAGCAATATAAGTGAACCCAGTCAATCTCCCCTTGGCTCACTTTTAGAGTATATATCAATGAAAGGCTTAGATAGCCACAATCTTTACAATCAGAAAGAAATAACAACAAAAACTTTGATCAAACAAGATCAAGATCGCTCGAACCAATCTCACACTTTTTACACACACATAAACTGAAAAACTGAATCATTGAAATTAGGTGGAATGGAATATATAGCTCCTATCTCCAGTCTTGCACTTTAGTCCTTAACTTTGATCTTTTGTCCATGTAGCCCCTTCATGTTTGGAGAAGTTACATTTTGACCCTTGCAGCTTAAGTAAAGCTTATATTTAACACTCCCCCATAAGCTTTACACCTGAAACACATTAAACAAACCAAGCTTTGCACAGAACTTTTTATTGTGGATCCCTATGATCGTTAGACTCAATGGTTATGAATCATTATATCTAGGTTGATCATCGTTCATATGATAACATAGCGGAAAAGAACAATGATCATGAACAAGGTGTTTAGGCACAAAAGACACGAATTAAAACAAATGGATTGCTAATTATATTAATAATCAACAATCACTAGGTGTGTGTACATTGAATCCCACACCTAGTCGACACACACTTTAGGTTTACATTGTGAATGAATAATTATATGAATAAAACCTAAGACTCTCGTTCCTTTTATAGTGGAAGGAATAGAATCTACAAGAGATAATATCAAATAAACATCTAAATCTTCTATTTCTATAGATATATACTGAATATATTATTTATAATATATCCAATATATTCCCTAAATAGAATTCTCCATCAGCGTGTAAACATCTGTCAGCGTCTCAACACTTTCCGTCAGCGTCTCAACTAGCCGTGTCAGCGGCTTTGACAAACGTCTTGATGTTTTCTTCGTTTTGAGTTTCTGCCACATCAACTCATATAATTTTAGACCCAACAATCTTCCCCTAGTTGATGTCGGCAAAACTCTTTGTATATCTCTTGTAAGTTGTACATGATCTTCAAATTGCTTCCCCTCAAGTGTAGCATGCGTATCTTCCCCTTTTTGTCACATCAACAAGGAAGTAAACAATGTATGCAATCTTTGAAGATTCTCCAAATGTAGCTCTATGTAATGATCCTGAAGAAAAATAAATAAAGTAGTCTTGATGCAGAAGTAGAATACCACAAACCTATGTTCCATGTCTTGTACTATCTATGTGATGAAGAACTCATACTCATGGTACAAAGTATAAGTAGACCTTGATCCGTTTGTCAAAAATCCTCATCCTATGTGAGACACTGAGCACGATAATGTAACTCCTTCAAGTGATAGCAATTGACTTGCTAGATATGACAAGTCTTCATCACCAACCATGTAAGCACGAACAAGTTACCTTTAAACCAATGCTATCCAACCATGATTTAAAGATATGATGAAACATAAACTCGCAAAAATCTTCTTCAATCATCACTCTTACCATAAGAATTCTTCCCCTTAAGCTAACACTTCTTCATTAGGGCTCAGATCGAAGATCGCTCCGGTGAGATTCAAGACACATGTGCCAAGAATCTACAGTCCAAAAATCACGAAGATCCAACGGTTAACGAAGGAGAGATCGTGTTTTGAACATGGCTGTCCACAGAAAACTGCATACACTCAGCTGCTGACTTTGACGCTTAATAACTTTTGCCTGGGGATAAAACTCGACAATCCCTCCGGTGGATGTTTAGATCTATGTATGTAGAACACACATATAAAATTTCGTGACGATCCAACGGTTCAATCAAAAGTTATGACCTTCTGAATACTGCTGCGCACACAAAAACGTCCATAAAAATCCATACGAATTTTTCTTTTCTTCACCATACACGAACACCTCGTCGGACCTAGATATCAAGAGCCTTAGGCTCTGATACCAATTGTGGATCCCTATGATCGTTAGACTCAATGGTTATGAACCATTATATCTAGGTTGATCATCGTTCATATGATAACATAGCGGAAAAGAACAATGATCATGAACAAGGTGTTTAGGCACAAAAGACACGAATTAAAACAAATGGATTGCTAATTATATTAATAATCAACAATCACTAGGTGTGTGTACATTGAATCCCACACCTAGTCGACACACACTTTAGGTTTACATTGTGAATGAATAATTATATGAATAAAACCTAAGACTCTTGTTCCTTTTATAGTGGAAGGAACATAATCTACAAGAGATAATATCAAATAAACATCTAAATATTCTATTTCTATAGATATATACTGAATATATTATTTATAATATATCCAATATATTCCCTAAATAGAATTCTCCATCAGCGTGTAAACATCTGTCAGCGTCTCAACACTTTCCGTCAGCGTCTCAACTAGCCGTGTCAGCGGCTTTGACAAACGTCTTGATGTTTTCTTCGTTTTGAGTTTCTGCCACATCAACTCATATAATTTTAGACCCAACATTTATGTTCTGTGATTAGTAATCTTTTAGTAAAAACATCAGCTGTATTATCTTCAGACTTAACCTTAACAGGTTTAATAAAATGATATTTTTTCCCTTAAAAAATATATGTCAATTTCAAAATGTTTGCTCCTTTCATGATGTACAGGATTGTTAGATATCTGAATAGCTGAACTATTGTCACAATGCATATCTATAGGCAAGAAAGCCTCCTTGTTCAGATCAGTAAGAATTTTGGCAATCCACATAGCCTCACAACAAACACTACACATGGCTCTATATTCAGCTTCAGTAGAAGATCTTGACACCACATTTTGTTTTTTACTTTTCCATGAAACTAAATTAGTTCCCAAGTAAACACAAAATCCAGTTAAAGATCTTCTAGTAACTTTGCACTTAGCCCAGTCAGAATCAACAAACACAGACAAATTCTGACTATCACACTTTTTGAATGTAATGCCTAGACCAGGTTCATTTTTCAAGTATCTTAACACTCTAAAGGCCAGTCTCAGATGAGACTTCATAGGTTTGTGCATAACCTGACTGAGACAATGAACAACATAAGATAAATCTGGTCTTGTCATAGTAAGGTAGATTAACTTGCCTACCAACTTTTGATACACATAAATTTCTTTCAATGTCTCGTCATCACCAAATTTTGCATTAAGTTTTTTATCTGAAGGATTAACCTCAATAGGTGTGCTACAAGGTTTGCAACCTAGCATTCCAAACTCAGTTAATAATTCAGTGCAATATTTCCTTTGTGTAAGACAAATGCCATTTTCTATATCAACCACTTCAATTCCTAGAAAATATTTCAGCTTTCCTAAATCCTTAATAAGAAATTTAGAGCTTAAAAATTTCTTGAAATTATTGACTTCATCTAAATCATTTCCAGTAACAATAATGTCATCAACATAGACTAAAAGAACAAGCATCTTCCCATTATGGTTTTTAACAAACAAAGAGAAATCATTTTTACTTTGAACAAACCCATGTTCAAGTAAAACTGAAACCAACTTTTCATTCCATTTTCTAGGGGCTTGTTTTAGTCCATATAAAGATTTAACAAGTTTGCATACTTTGTTACTGTTTTCATCACTATACCCTTCTGGCATTTTCATATACACATCCTCTTCAAGATCACCATATAGAAATGCATTATTAACATCAAGTTGAAATATAGACCAGTTATTACAAACAGCTAGACTTAACACACATCTGACAGTAACAATTTTAACCACAGGTGAAAAAGTTTCTTCATAGTCTATGCCTTTTCTTTGGTTAAAACCTTTAGCTACAAGTCTAGGTTTAAGTCTTTCAACTTTACCATCAGATTTGTATTTAACCTTTCAAACCCATTTACAATCTATAGCTTTTCTCCCTTCAGGTAAATCTACAATTACCCAAGTATTGTTTCTATATAATGCTTCCATTTCAAGATTCATAGCATCAACCCATCTACTATCAAGAATGGCTTCATTATATGAAGTAGGTTCATGAATTTTGTTAAGACTAGTAGAAAATTTTTTTATCATAACTCAAATTAGTATAACCAACAACCTTGTTAATATTATACTTAACATCTTTATTCAACACAAAATCTTTATATTTATTATTAGGAAAATTACCCTTCCTACTTGTCCTCCTAACAGTATGTTCAGCTGCTGGTTCTGGTGACCAACCAAAAATATTACCAAAAGACTCTAGTCCTTCACCCTCAGAATCATATGATTCATCATCTAAAGCACTCTGTGTACCCTCAGAACAACTAGGTTCTGTTGCACACTCACTTCCTTCATTGACCCTCCTACTAGAAGAATTTTCATTAGAAGCAAAAGTACTATCTGAGTTAGATTTCATATCTGTTCCTTCAGTATGTACAATATTTTTGTTTCTAACTAGATCTTCTACAGTGTTGTCATTAGGACTAAGAGTATCTTTTATAGGTGTAACATTTACACTATCACTTACACTAACTCCCCCTTCATCATAGGGTTCATTAGGACTTTGACTGTCAAAAAAGTTTAAATCATTTACTCCAGATTCACTAAACACAAAATCTTTAGTCAAAGACTCATTTTAAAATGGAAAAACAGTCTCATAAAACTTTACATCTATTGAAAATTGAAATCTCTTTTTATCCAGATTAAACACTTTATAACCTTTCTTGTCAAAAGCATAACCAACCAAAACACATTTATCAGATCTGGAGTCAAACTTATCATTTTCATTTAAAATATTAACAAAACACAAACAGCCAAACACCCTTAAATGGAGGAACTTAGGTATTAGATTATACACAAGCTCATAAGGACTCCTACCAGATAACACAGAAGATGGTAACCTGTTAATCAAATAAGTAGCAGTTAGAATAGATTCAGTCCACATGTTCAAAGGTAATCCCCCCTGAAACATGAGGGCTCTAGCAGTATTAAGTAAATGTCTATGTTTTCTCTCAGCTATTCCATTCTGTTGAGGTGTATAAGCACATGTAGTTTGATGAAAAATTCCTTTTTCTTTAACAAAATTTTCAAACCTTTTATATACAAACTTAGTTCCATTATCACTTCTAAAAATCTTAACACATTTATCAAACTGATTTCTAATTAACTCAGTAAACTCTTTCACATTATCAAAAACTTCAGATTTATTTTTCATCAAAAACATCCATACAGCCCTTGAGAAATTATCAACAATAGTAAGAAAGTATCTAAAACCATCTTTACTAACAACCTTGTAAGGACCCCACACATCCAAATGAACAAGCTCACCAACTTTGTTACTTTTATTCTCACTTAAACTAAATGACTCTCTTATTTGTTTAGCTTTATGACAAACTTCACAAGGACCAGAACTAACACTTTTAATCCCATCAAGTTTATCTTTTAAAACCACAAGAACTTGATCACCAGGATGACCAAGTCTATTATGCCATAATGAATTAGATACATTACAACTTTTAACTTTGCTATTATACAAATTCTTACCTTCATCAAGATAATAAAGACCATCTTTTTGACTACCAGTCCCCATCAGGGACTTTTGTGTTGAATCCTGAATTAAACACTTAGAATCATCAAAAGTAACCAAGACATAATTCTCTTTTGACAACTTATGCACAGATGACAGACTCACATTGTAACCTGGAACTACCAACACATCTTTAGCAATCAAATTATCATTTATTTTATAACTTCCAAGTTTTTTAACATGTTCAACAGTCCCATTAGGATGTGCTACAGTTATGTTTAGCTGTGACACATCTAAAATATCAAACAAATGTTTTTCAGAAAATGTAATATGTTGACTAGCTCCAGAGTCCACAATCCAACCAATATATGTACTATATGTACTAATATTGGTATTAAAATTAAAAAATCTACAAGAAAAGAAACTAATCTTGCAATTATTGATTTTAAAAATACCTGCAACACTAGCAGAAGCCTTGCTAGCATTACCTGTACCACTTAACAAAGACATTAATCTCTAATACTGATCTTGAGTAAGAGTATGAGAACTGCTCTTACTCTGGTCATCTTTTTTCACATCAGACCCTTGAAAATTATTAACATTATTCCTTTTAAAACCAGCAGGATATCCAATTAACTCAAAACACCTTTCAATAGTATGTCCAGTCATATTACAATTTTTGCAAACAAGACTATTATTTCTGACATTTCTTCTAGCATTGGTATTACTAGAAGTATTCCAGTTGTTGTTAGTACTATTACCATTGTTAGCCCCACCAGAATTATTACTATTATTATTATTTCTATTAGCACTCCATCCATTGTTGTTTCTATTATTACCAAACCTAGCAGCAAAAGCTGCAGGACCAAACTTACTAGATTTACTAGACCTTTGTGACTCATCTCTAGATAAAGTAGCAAAAGCAGACTTCACATCAGGAATAGGATCTGATGTTAAAATCTGACTTCTAACCACACTAAAGTCATCATCAAGACCCATCAGGAACTGCATCAACCTAAGAAGTTGATTATGATCCTTAAGGTCTTCAGATCCATCACAAGTACAATCAGGCAAATCAACTAAAGCATCAAACTGTCTCCACAAAGAATTGCATTCATGATAATATTCAGACAAAGTCATACCAGACTGAGTTAATGTATAGATTTTATGATGAAGATTGTATATCACAGATCCATCTTGTTTATTACAAGTTTCTTCTAACTCATCCCAAACATCTTGTGCATATTTTGAAAAAATTTGCCCTTTATACAAGTCTGGTGAAACACAACCAAGCAACCAAGAAAGAACCACAACATTACACCTATCTCATTGATCCCTAGCAGGACCATCATTAGTATCTTGAACACATTTTCCATTTATAAAACCCAATTTATTTCTAGTTTGTAAAGCAAGCTGAACAGCTGCAGCCCAGACCTTATAATTCTCAGTTCCTTCAAGTTTGAAGGTAATTAACTGAGATCCAATGTCTTATGGATGCAAATAAAGTGGATCATATAAATCAAATTTAACAGCCTCATTCTTAACACCATTACCCTTAGGTCCATCACCCTTGGGTCCATCACCCTTGGGTGATTCAGAACCAGACATACTAAAAGAAACAAGAAGCTAAACAACACAAACAACAAGAACACACAATCAAGCCAAAAAAGTAGTTCTCAGGCTTCCAAAACCACTCACAAGGTGGTAGGTCAAGAGCAGAGACCTGATTGTGGTCTAGAAAACAAACAAAAACAGAAAAAACAAGAAAACAACCAAACTCCTTGTATCTCCTCTACAAGTAACAGTTAACTACCACAATAAATCTCAATCAATCAACACCAGTAGCTACCTAATTCCATCGACACCTAAAAGCCCCTCTAAACAAAATTAAAAACCTAAAACTAGAAGAAAGTGAGAGAGGTGTTACGTAGCACGCGCAACAAACCAAACAAGAACTCTGGATTAAGACAATCCGGAGAACCCAATCAATCAACAACACAATAGATCAAGATGATCTATCTATAACCGCAGCGGAAACACAAAAAACCTGCACGTTAGACAAAACAATTACAAAAAAATAACAACTACTTACCAAGATTGAAAAACCCTAATTTCTAATTTTTAGGGTTTTTCAATACAATTTACAAAAAACTCAAATTAAGCCCAAGATACACTCCCACAAGTCACCAATTAGATCAGAATCAATTATTACTAAAAAACCCCAAATTGATTTGAAACCCTAATTTTTTAAAACATTAATTAACCTTCCAAGAAGATCAAATTAATCAATTAAAACGTTGATTTATAAAGAATAGATCACGATCTAAACATATAGACCAAAACCCCAAATTTATAAAACCCTAACTTTTTTTAAAAAGATTTATAACCACGATTCAGAGCAACCTGGCTCTGATACCATGTAAAAACTTGTAAATCAAAGCCAGAATCAACAACACAGCAATGTAAGTGAACCCAGCCAACCTCCCCTTGGCTCACTTTTAGAGTATATATCAATGAAAGGCTTAGATAGCCACAATCTTTACAATCAGAAAGAAATAACAACAAAAACTTTGATCAAACAAGATCAAGATCGCTCGAACCAATCTCATACTTTTTACACACACATAAACTGAAAAACTGAATCATTGAAATTAGGTGGAATGGAATATATAGCTCCTATCTTCAGTCTTGCACTTTAGTCCTTAACTTTGATCTTTTGTCCATGTAGCCCCTTCATGTTTGGAGAAGTTACATTTTGACCCTTGCAGCTTAAGTAAAGCTTATATTTAACAGCATATTCTGGTGCCATATAGCCACTGCCAGAGAAAACAGAATAACAAAATTTTCAGCATTTGCACAATATAGTCGAATAAAACAGTTTAACCAAAGTTTTCCAACGATTCGACTTGTGTCCCCTTGAGTTTACTCAGGTTGAAACAATCTTGGCATGCCAAAGTCTGCAATTTTGGGGTTCATTTCAGCATCTAACAAAACGTTACTAGCTTTCATATCACGGTGAATTATCTTTAGACAGGAGTCTTCATGTAGGTATACGAGTCCCTTTCCAATGCCTTTGATGATCTTGTACCGTATACTCAAATCAAGAAGTTTACTTTTCGTTGGATCTACATCCACCATAACAAAAATAGTTATCAATGTGAATATTTATTCGAAACTTATCGTTTTCTACCAGCCAACATTTTGAAATTTTATGTGGCTAGTTCTTTTCAACTCGATCTTATGAAACTAGAAAGAAAAAATATATATGCAAGACAAAAAACTATGGACTTACCAAAAATATATTTATCGAGACTTTGATTTGGGAGGTACTCGTAAATGAGAAGTCTTTCGCTTCCTTCCAAGCTAAAACCAAGCAGCCTAAAAAAATTACGATGTTGAAGCTTCGCAACAAGCAAGATCTCATTCTTAAATTCTATGTCACCTTGACTAGAATCCCTTGCCAGCCTCTTTACTGCTATCACACGTCCATCAACAAGTGTACCCTAAATAACATATGAAAATAAAATAAAGTATCAACAAGATTATCTGACGCTGAATCATTCTCACACATAATTAGAAATACCGGCCACCAACTTGTCAATACCTTGTAAACTGCTCTAAATCCACCATGTCCGAGATTATTGTCTTCGGAGAAGTCATTTGTTGCAGCTCTGGTTGTACTAAAGTTGTATTTCCATCCATCGATTCAGCAAGAGGATACATAGTTGTAGAGAGAAAGAAATTAACTGAGATTTGTTTCGCTACAATTTTTTTAACCGCGACTAAGTATGTCACAATAGATATACACAACAAATGTATCTCGCATGTCATAAACAGAACCTTATGTCTTTGTAAAAATGAAGATGAATTATGTTGCGAAAACTTACTCTCACTATGATCCAACGGCGGAAAATTTTTCTGATTCATCTTCTTCTTCCTCTTCAAAAGGATACATGTGGAAGCTATTATAACGGCACTTAGTGTCACAACAACTATTACTATTATTATTGGTCTTATCGTGTTAGACTTTTTACCTGCAAATAGATTAAAGTGTTGCAATAGTCGTGTTTGCGTAGTACTTGTAACTTTGATAAACAATAATACATTATGTACCTTGCGGTGGTGGTGGTGGTGATGAAACAGACGGATTTGGTGGTGGTGATGACGTTGGCGGAGTGGCCAGAGTACTCCCATTAAAAAACCACCGAATATCATAACTATATCTACACATAGGCAGGCGTGTTGTCCCTCCAATTCTCCCACTGTAAGAAGCAGCATAGACATTGCTTAATATTCCACACAATCATTGCACTACGTCTCCAATAAGTCTGGAGTACACTGCACAAGCCCAAATATCGTTAACAAGTCCGGCCCTGGCGTGTAACCACTGGCATACTTCAGTAGGGAATCGCAACCTGATGCTGCAGCTCTTAGCTGGTTCATCAACGGTCCTAGAGCCCCATTAAACCAATCTGGATCATTTTCTGTTTTAGTGTTAAAAAAAAACACAACACCTTCTCGTTCAGTTTTACCCAATAGACTAACTGTAGGGTTTAATCTCTACAACCCTGGTTAACCTAGATGCGGAATACTTGATCGAAGAACACACACCACAACAGAATCGACAGAAAAGAAAAGCGACGCCCAAGGTAAATCCCTAATCGAATCTGATTAGTATATTGAAAGAATGACGTGTTTGGTTCGTTCCCCCTCACCTCCTTTTATAGAGATGAGGGGGAACCGACTATTACAAGTCCTAAGGGCCGGGTTGGGCTTAGACATTGCCAACCGTCCTTTATTCATAGCTATTAGGAAACTAGGTTACTCGACTCTTAATTCCTTAGACACAACTTAGGCGAATATAATGACTAAACATAACAATTTCCACCTGAGACATATATTAGCCTATCCCAACACTCAGCAATTCCAAGCAATGTTGTAACTTGCGTCCAGGTACCACCTTCGTCAAGGCATCCGCAGCATTGTGTTCAGTACCCACCTTCAGAACTTCGACCGTCTTAGCTTCCAATGCTTCTCTGATAAAGTGATAACGCACATTGATGTGCTTTGTCATTTCATGAAAAACATGATTCCGCGATAAGTGAATCGCGCCCTGATTATCACAGTTAACCGCGACAGTGTTGAGCTTCACGCCGAACTCTTCCAAGAGTCCCCTTAGCCAAATAGCTTCCTGCACGCCTCCGTAAATGCCATATACTCTGCCTTTATAGTTGAAAGAGCCACCACGTGTTGTAGCGTTGCTTTCCAGCTCACAACACATCCCTGTAGTAAAAATGTGTAACCAATGAGAGACCTACCTTTATCTGGATCCTTAGCGTAGTCTGAATCAACAAAACCTGTTACGTCCACATGGTTGTCACGATATGTCCCATACACCGAACCCACATTTACAGTGCCCTGAAAATATTTCATAATCCACTTCACTGCTTCCCAATGGAGTTTACCCAGATTCGCCAAATATCTGCTAACTACACTTACTGCTGGCCTCGTGCACACCATCAAGTACATCAAGCTCCCAACCGCATTTGAATATGGCACCCTTCTCATTCTTTCAACATCACAATCCCTAACCAGGCAATCTTTCAACGACAACTTGAATTGCCCATCCAATGGTATCTGAACCGACTCCCCATTGTCCATTCTAAACCTGTTTAAAACTTTAGAAACGTACCCGGATTGTGACACCCTCAGAATCTTGTGACTCCGATCCCTGACGATCTCCATACCAAGAACCTTCTTTGCTTCCCCGAGCTCTTTCATGTCAAACTCCCTTTTAAGCAAAGACTTGGTAGCCGCGATCTCAGCCTTGCTTTTACAAGCAATCAGCATATCATCTACATATAACAATAGATAGATATACTCCCCTGGTGCATAACTCCTTTAATATACGCAGTTGTCGTAACTGCTACACTTAAACCCGTTGCTCAGCATATACTCATCGAACCTCTTGTACCATTGCCTAGGTGACTGCTTCAAACCATAAAGAGATTTCTTTAACAAACATACCTTGTTACCTTGTTCAAATCCCGGTGGCTGCCTCATGTAGATCACTTCTTCAAGATTTCCATGTAAAAACGTCGTCTTTACATCAAGCTACTCCAGCTCATAATCTTTACACGCAGTCAATGCAAGTATAACCCGAATAGATGTGTGTCGAACTACCGACGAAAATACTTCATTGTAATCAATACCTGCCCTTTGTGTGAATCCACGAGCCACCAACCTTACCTTGTACCTAGGCTTTTGAACACCTTCAATCCCTTCCTTTATTTTGAACAACCATTGGCAACTCACCAGCTTTTGCTCAACTGGATGATCTAGTAACACCCAGGTCTTGTTCTTCCTTAGAGAATCCATCTCTTATTTCATAGAAGCTTTCCACTTAGAACTGTCTTCACAAGCAACTGCTTCCTGGTATGTCAATGGTTCATGAGTATCTTCTTCCTCTGTTGCAGCAAACGTGTAAGCAACCATATCTCATCCTGAAACCTTGCCGATTTTGTTCTTGTCCTTGGCTCTCTATCCCGAACCAATTGATAATCTGTGAGATCCGGTGGATGATCAATATCTTGAACCCCTACATCTTCATCATAGCCATCTTTCTGATCTGTCTGGTCTTCCTGGTCTGACTGATCTTCCTGACCTGTTTGATCTTCCTGACGTGGATGGTCTTCCTCAGGCCTATGATTATTTAACCTCTGCAGTTCCACCTCAACCTGTAATTCCTCAATAGACATATCTTTACCTGCACCAGAATCCTTCAACGTGTCGTTGTACATGACACTTTCATTGAAGACCACGTTCCTGCTTGTGACTATTTTAGGTGATTCATTATCAAACCTATATAGTTTGTACCCCTTCACACCTTCAGGATACCCCAAAAGAACGCATTTTACCGCTCTCGGCTCGAGCTTACCTTGTTTAACGTGTGAATACGCGACACATCCTAAAACCTTCCATAGGTGTGAATACGCGACACATCCTATAATCACTAGGATGTCCCGAACACATCTCCATAGGTGTCTTCTTCTCAATCGATGTCGATGGTGACCTATTTATAAGATACGCGGCCGTACATGTCACTTCCGCCCAGAAGGTCTTGGGCAATCCAAACTATATTAATAAACAGCATACCTTGTCTATGAGAGTTCTGTTCATCCGTTTTGCTATCCCATTCTGCTGCGGCATCCTGGCAACTGTCAAATGTCTAGCAATCCCACTCTTAGTGCATATCTTATTAAACTCCCGGTTACAGAACTCAAGACCATTGTCCGTCCTAAGCTTCTTAACCGTCCTCCCAGTCAGATTCTCTACTAACTGCTTCCACTCTTTGAACTTCCCAAATGCTTTGTGTTTGAACCTGAGAACATAAACCCATACCCTCCTGGAATAATCATCAACTATAGATAAGAAATACCTCTTACCTCCTAATGATTCCACCTGAGACGGACCCCTTAAGTCTGAATGAACATAGTCTATCACTCCCTGAGTAGTGTGCCTTCCTACACCGAAACAGACTCGATGTGACTTTCCTAGAACACAATTCTCACAAAAATCAAGCTTACCTAGACTCTTCTTGCCAAACAAACCCTGCTTTTCCAGCACGTGTAGTCCCGCCTCACTGATATGTCCCAGTCTTTTATACCAAACCTGCACAAGACTGTCTTTTTCTTCAATACGAGAATTAAGCTCACCATCCAATGCATGGCCATCCAAAGGGTACGTATTTCTCCCTTCGGGTTCCAGATATAATAACCCTAGAACCATTAATCACCTTGACTTTGCCTGACTGCAATTTTACAGTATAACCCTCTTTTTCAACAGTTCCCAGCGATATCAAGTTTCTTTTCAATTCAGGAATGTACCTGACATTGTGTAACACAAAACTTGACCCATCTTTCAGTTGTACCTTTACCTTGCCAATACCCCTAATCTTGCACTCCCTGTTGTCACCCAACAGTATGATGCCCTCATCGCATTCCATAAAATCAAAAAATACGTCTAACCTGGGTGACATGTGATATGAACCTCCTGAATCCATGATCCAATCTTACAGTCTTTCTGCACACATCACCATCATCACCTCAGAATCGTCGTAAATCGAACAACTGGAGCTTGGTTGATCATCTTTCTTGACGTAACCTTTTGACTTCTTGTGATTATTCTTCGGACAGTCTCTTCTCAAGTGCTCCTCAGATTGGCAAATAAAGCATTTGAGTCTTCCACCTCGAGACTTCGATCTTGACTTTCCCCTTAACTGATGCGAATTTCTGCGATCAGTTCTTCCCCTCATGTATAGCCCTTCACCATCATCCCCCTTCGCCTTAGACCTTTCTTTGATTTCCTTTGAATTTAGTGTGGCCATCACGTCCTCCAAAGTCAAAGCTTCTCGTCCATAAAGCAAGGTATCCACAAGTGTTCGTATGATGCTGGTAAAGAAGTGAGTAACAATAAAGCAAGATCTTCATCCTCGAATTTTACCTCAATATTTGCTAAATCAAGAACAATTTTGTTGAACTCATCTATATGCTCGAAAATCTTTCGTCCTGTCGGCATGTAGAATGTATACAACTTTTTCTTCAGGTACAACTTGTTGGCCAATGACTTTGTTATGTACAAAGACTAGAGCTTTGACCAAACCCCCGCTGCAGTCGTCTCCCCGGTAACCTCTCTCAAGACCTTGTTACCTAAACACAAATCATGGGACTGTGAGCTTTCTTGTCAAGCTTAGATTTCTCTTCAGCTTCCATATTCGCGGGTAAGACCTCCAGAGCTGCTTCACATCCGTTTTGTATTAATAAAGCACGCATCTTGATTCTCCATAACCCGAAATCACCAGTTGCATCGAATTTCTCGATGTCAAACTTGGCTCCCGTCATTCTTATCCTTTGTTGATTTGCTAAACCTTGTGATAAACCCTCACAATCACAAACTAACAAAGCCCCTTCATTAAGTCGCTCAACCTTGTGATATGTTTAACCTCACAATCACGAATTACGAAGTCCCCTTGTGTAAGAAAACCCTAAAAAGTATTATCCTTTTTGTTTATATAAAATAAAACAAAAAATAAAAAGAATCAGGTTGAAACAAAATACTTGGCCCAAAAACCTAGGCCCAATTCAAACCGCGATTATCAAAACTCTTTGTAGTATGTTGACTTTTATATACAAAAAAAAGATCAAAGTCTTGTTCTTCTCTCTGTGTCTTCTCCCTGACAACAGAAACAAGAATAACAATGGCAGATCGATCCTCCAAATCGAAAACCTACCAAACCCTTTTATGTCGACGACATGCTGCTCCTCCGTTAATGTTCTATAACCTGAACACCAACTCCTCCTTCGTTGATCGACCCTAGCAACCAGTCCTCGTTGACCAAGCTCTGATACCACTTGTAGGGTTTAATCCCTATAACCCTGGTTAACCTAGATGCGGAATACTCGATCGAAGAACACACAACAGAATCAACAGAAAAGAAAAGCGACGCCCACAAGGTAAATCCCTAATCGATCTGATTAGTATATTGAAAGAATGATGTGTTTGGATCGTTCCTCCTCACCTCCTTTTATAGAGATGAGGGGGAACCGACTATTACAAGTCCTAAGGGTCGGGTTGGGCTTAGACATTGCCAACCGACCTTTATTCATAGCTATTAGGAAACTAAGCTACTCGACTCTTAATTCCTTAGACACGACTTAGGCGAATATAATTACTATACATAACACTAACATTAGAGTACCGCAACCAACATCGACCATAGTGTCTAATTACTCCCTTTTGGTTGGGGGAGCTGTGGTAACTTGATGATGGAGTCATTTATACAACCCCTACACACATCTGGATCGAGGTTACCTTGACATAGTGCGACTGAGTAGACTCTTTCACTACTGCTGCTTTCACTAGCTGAGAAATATCCAATTACACACATGTAGCTTGGATCTACACACCACAAATCCAAGCAAACACATATGCAATGGATGTACACAACAAATCCAAGTATTTACAAATAGCTTGGATGAACACAACTAGTCCAAGTATTTTATAAATACAAATGGATTAACAAAAATAAAAAGGCTAAGATGATGAACATGACTAATTCATGGATTCATCTTTATCACAACACTAGTGAGTGAGTGATCTTCTCATTGGACAAGGTAAAGGAGGGGATCAAGAGGATAATCATATGTAAACATCCTTAACACTTTAAGTGATCATTTACTAATGATTATGCTATAGAAAAGAGAAAGGGGGCTGAAAAAAACGTCCAAGAGGCTTGTTGGAAAATGAGATTTGATCCACTATTTATAGAAGACAAAGTCCAACGGCTAGCTGGGCACGGATCCTTATCTAGCCGGCGGTACCTTATCGATAAGGAACCTCCTAGCTATTTAAGGTACCGCCCAGTAGAGTTCGCTCCCTTTTTTGTCTTTTAGTGGGGTAGGAATATCTGAGGTTTTTTAAACCTTCAAAGGATATTCTTATGGCATATGGAATATGCCATTTTCAAATCTTCATTTTCCATTTTAATAAAACATTTTCTTAAAAAGAAAGTTCATTAAAAAATCTTTTGTCATATTAACAAAAGTGAGTTTTAAGGATAATCACTTTGATGATCAGTAAGTATGATTAAGAAAAGTTAGTGATATGATTATTACCTTGATGATAGTGTTAGTTAAATAATTTGTTTTGTGTTTTTCATTGAATGTGTTGTATACTTTGTTGTGATCAAAACTAAGAAAGATTAGTTAACACTAATAATGTTTTTAGGCATCACTTGCATTAACAAGACAAACAAAGTAGATAGTCATACACACAATATGAGTATCTAAAGCAAAGGATATGGAAAATAAACCACAAAGCATAAGCTAGTCTAATAGTGACAATTTTCCAAGATTGCTTAAAAAATGACTCTAAAACAACTAAAGTTTTATTGACTCCAATGGAGTGTAGCCCTTTAGTTGGAAAAATAAGACGACGAGGCATCATTCGAAGTTTTGTCCACGGGAACGAAAACTTTGAGAGGAGTTCGAGTGAGGAGGAATTCAAGAAAATTTAACTTCTCATACACATGTGCAAGTTCAATTTGTTGAAATCGACAACAAGCACACGAGGATCCATGATGCAACACAAATTCGGTTGATGGGGAAAGGCCATCACACCTAGGGTTTGGTGGTGGTGAGGAGAGTGGGTAGGTAATGTTTTCACAATGCCTTGTGAGGTTTGGGAAGGTTTAAAGATCATTGTGTTGAGGGGTGTCAAAGGGTTTTGGTGGTGGGGGGAGATTATCTTTTTCTCCGGTGACTGGGTTAATTGAATAGGTCTCATTCCAATACTTGATTGGAGAGAAGGTGGGGTTCTTGGGTGGTTTGGATGAAGAGGGTTCATTTTTCTTGATCCAAATAGGTTTAACCGAGATTTTCGGTTTCTTTGAAAGCTTTGATGAGGAAGCTTTGGGTGAGGAGGTTTGTGACAAAGAAATGTCAAGGTTATGAAAGGGAGAGTTAGGCATTGTTGAGGTGTGAGAATGAAATCTCAAGGTTGGGGTATAAGAAGAAAGAATACAAGGCAAAGGTTTGAAAAACAAATGTCAAGTGTCAAGAAATGTTTAGCCAAATTGAGTAAACATGGAATCTTGACTGGGAATAGGGTGATGAAGAAAGACCAAAAACGAGCCATAAAATGGCTTTCTGTGCGCGGTACCTTATAGGGACCCGCGGTTCCTTATCACTTAAGGAACCGCGCGTTCTTTAAGGAAGCGCGTGCAATGGACTTGAAATCTAGATTTTCCAGGGTTGTGAGAAAAACTAAGACTTTTTCAAAAAATTTGCAAATCTTGAAATTTTACCTCTATTAGCACTAAATTTTGCTAGGGTTGCATAAAAGCAACACATTCACCAAGAATGTCTTGACAAAGGGTGACAAAATTTTGGATAACATTTTGAACCAATTTTAGTCAAGTATTTAGAGGTTGTGATAGATTTAGGTTCAATTTTAATTTGGAATTAAAGTTGATTAATGTCCACATAGAGATAGAAGCATATAATGCCAAGTCCATAATTCATTCTCATAAGACACTCATGAAAGAGATACATAAAGGAAATAAAGAAAAACAACTAACTAAACTAAAGATAGCTTAAAAAATAAACTAGGTCTTGATAAGTAATCTTCCTTGGCTAGGTTTAATAAAAAACTTATTAGGGAAAATCATCATTTATCTCCTAGGAGGATGATTGGCAAAGAGACTCAACAAAAAGCTTTGCAACTCTATGTGAGCCCCAATCATCTCCATTCTTAGGATATCAAGGAGATAGAAGTTGTTGAGGCAACAAGGGCAATTAGTGCCGTTGTGCATGAAATAACCATAAAAACTAGGATCACCCAAGTTTGGAGTATTTGAGTGAGGTGAAGGTGGAGGAGGTGTGTTCTCCAAGGGTGATGTGGGTGAGTGTGGAGGCAAGCTCTCCAAGGGTGAAAAGGGTGAGTTAGGTGGGGTAAATGGTGAAGTCCCCATGGTATCATCAAAGTCATTCACAATGGGAATGCTTTGGATGGCTTGTGGTTGAGTGGTCACATCCAAGGGATTACTTGGAGTGAAGGGTGAGGAAAGCTCATTCATCCTAGATTTGAATGAAGAGGAGGTAGAACCATGAGAATGGTTGGTTCCATGGGTTGATGAAGTCTTGCATGGAGCAAGAGGTGGCGAGTTTGATGAAGAAATGAGAATTGGGACAACCTCATTCTTGGGAGTGTGAAAGGGTGAGGAGTTGGATTTAGCCATTTTAATCTTAATCTTAAGATTTTTCTTTGTGGTGGAGGTTTTGGAAGAGTTTGAGCTTCTTGTAGAAACCATGGTTGAAATGAAGGGTTTAAGGTTTAAGGAAGAATGGTTTGATGTGTGAAGAACATGGCTAACAAGGTGGGTTTAAAAGGGTGAAGGGATGATCCAAACTAGTAATGGGTTAAAAACATTTTATGTGAACAATGAATTTAGCTAACCTAGTTTAGGAAATGTGCAGGTTTTTTGCAAAGAATCAAGCAAGGTTTACACAGATTAAGGAAAATAGTGTAAAGCAAAGATTCTGTCATACACAGTAGCCGGCGGTTCCTTATCTAAGGGCGGCGGTTCCTTATCAACAAGGTACCGTGGGTTGATAAGGAACCGCGACCAGTGGTGTTCAAAAATGGTATATCCTCAAATTTTGGTTAGCCCGGATTTTTACCAAAGGATTTTCAAGCCAAAGTTAACTATTGACCAAAATCTAGAAAGCTAACTAACACATAGGATGCGTAAAGCTATGCAAAACATAATCACAATGGCACAGATAATCATTAGGATAATACACAAATAATCCACACATTTAGAATTTAGTTAATACACATCCAAGATAATAAAAAAAATGTTCAACATTACATGTTTACCAACATGTATTCTTTGAAATACTTCAAAGTCTTCACCTTCTCTTCTTGCCCAATCCCTTGATCATATTCCCCAAATACTTGAATCCCTTCCTTGACTCAACCCGATGTTCTTGCAATTCACCTCTAGTCCTAAGATTTTCACGGTAGAGATGCTCCATGTTGAGATCTTCCGGTACTTCACTAGAGGAGTAATGAGGTGGGGGAGCTAAGTCTTCAAGTCGATCCACGAATGAGTTTGAGGATGGGTGGGAATTACTCGAAGAGTTGAAGTGAGAACTAGAACCTATGCCATCACCATCACTTGTTGGCATATAGGTGTCCTCATCATTCGTCTCTTGATGATCAGATTTTCGCGAACCTCGATCACTTCTTGGCTTTCTTGCATATACCTCTTGAATAGGCAACATAACCCGATGAACCAGGTGAAAGCGAGAAAGATCGAGGTGGGGAAAGTCATGAGCAACCCTTTTGAAAAGGAGAGTAAGAAGCATAGCATAGGGAAGGTTTGTTTTGGGCTTTGAAAGGGCATAATTTATTCGTCGAGCAATATAGAATGCGAAATTGTACTTGGTGGATGTAAAGATGCAACTCAACATATGCACCATACAAGCCGGGATATGATCTCGGTTTCCACCAAGACAAAAGACATTCTCCCTAAGGATATTTTCCTATTGGACCATAAAATACTTAAGGTCGCTAGAGAGCACTTCATATCGATTCACATTTCGCACATTTGAATGAAGGCTTCTCACAACGTTTCCATCACGCTCTTTCGAAATGATGTCAAGGATAAACTCCAGATCAATTTCGGTGTGGTCATTTGGAGGTTTATCGTAGGATTCCAAGAGAGCATCAAGTCTCCATTTATCCGTAAAACGACAAGTGCCTTCATATGGCACACCAAGAATTTCACCGAAGTTTTCGAGGGAGTATTGAATCATTTGATCGTTCAACAAGAATCGAATGAAGATTTCTCCATTGTATTCAAGCATGGAGTAAGTGCTAAAGAATTCTAGAAGAAACAAGGGGTAAATATCTTCTTCTATGTTGAGCAAGTAATCAAACCCCAAAAGCTCAAACATAGATTGGATATAGTCATAACCCATTATTCCCTCGTCAGTGACTCTACCCTAATGGAAACAACGAGTAGAGAGGGATGGAAAGGAGTTTCGAAGTTGAGTGGAAGCATATGTTTGGGAAAGTTTTGGCATGTATTGTCTAGTGAATTGATGATCCTTTTGATATTGAGAAGGCATGATTAGTACCTAATATAAACATAAGACAATATTTTTCCAATCACTCATCAAACTCAAAACTCAAAAATATGAGAACGTGTTATATCAATTTCTTGACAAACAAAGGATTGAATCCATAACATTCTCATGTTCACAATGTGTCTATTCCATTATTAACCAAGAACATATGACCTATGTTGGATCAACAATGGACTAGAACATTAGTTTTTCAAAACAAAGTTTTTAGGTAAGCATTAACAATGCAACTACCTATTTGTTCATGGGTTCATCTCAATTCCATCTTTTAACCAAACTCATTTAGCCAAAAATTAGATTTGTTCTATAAGTGGGTTTTAGTGAAATCTTAATGAATATGAACCTAAGGAATCATAGTAAAATAACCATGTCAACCAATATTCCTATTAAGGTTCAAATTCAATTTCAATTTAAAAAATCCCCAATTATGAAAGGATGAACCCTAGAACAAAATAGATGAAATTGAAAGAAAGTACTTACAATTAATTGATGTTTGATGAAGGATGAGTGAAACCCACAACTTGGAATCAATTAGTTTGAGTGATTGAAGGTTTTTGAAGCTTCAACAATGGTGGAAAAGATGAAACGTGCCGGCTGTGTGTTTTTGGGAGAGAGAGGGTTTGGTTTGAAAAAGGTTATTTTATTAAAACTGGCGCTCTGACAAACTTTACTGCCCGTGGTACCTTATCGATAAGGAACCACGGGTTTGAGCCGCCAGAGATAAAGAACCGCCTGCAGAGGCTGGTTTTTATCAATGAAACACGCCAAAAAATTTAAAACTAAATTTTCTAAAATACTTAAAAATATATCTTAAACCTTTCAGAATATCATTTGGATCATCATAACACTAAGCAATATGCCTTAATGAAGGATTACGAGTTGAATCGAGATCGAAAAGAACCGAAACGGACAAACGACTACTCGTAGCAAAAAGGCAAAGTGGAGAGAAGTTAAGTGAAGTGAATCAAGACTAAGATCAATGCTCAAGTGATTAACGACAATCTTCAAATCATGGAGACGAAGAGCTTGTGTCATATGTAGTGGTTTAAGACGTGCCTTTCCGACGAAACGTTAAACGACTTTGGTAATGAATAAACACAAAGCAATTATTCATGTATAGACTAAGATCACTTTCAATAATAGTCTTAGTCTAGACCAAAATATGAGCAAGGTATTAATTCACTTTCTCTCCCACAAAGGGCCTACTAACCGTATGGGTGCAAACCATGGAAATCATGCTTGATACTTTAAGCTACTACTAACTCACTCTACATCACCATAGTGAGTCAAGTATCCAAGCAATGAAGGTTTGAGAGGATAAAAGAAAATAATCACAAACCACAAACAAATGTCAAGGCAATGATGCTGAGAACAAGCACATAGTCAAGTAATGATCAAAAGAATGATCAAAGGGCGTGTGGAAGAACGAAAGCGTACCTTGGCTACAAAGAGCAATCCATCAAGGAATCAATGCAATGCCCAACAATGACTATGATGAGTACTAAGTCTTCAAGGACTAGTATCATTCCCAATCATCTTAGTATCATCATTCAAGGATGTTGAAGATCAATGAAGATGAGTCTTCTACAAGTGCAAGTAACTCAATCCACAACCAATTAAGTGATTGATCTTCATGAGTACCTACACAAAGCAAGATGCAAACTAGTAGATACATTTCAAGAGTAGATCTAAAGTGCATAAAGACTACTAATCTAAGAGGGATGCAATATTATCAATTAAAAGACCTATTTTCCAAAAAAATAGTTTTGACCAAAGAGAAACTTTAGTACAACTTGACCTTCTAATTGGAGGAGACAATGGATCGATCCAAGTTTTAAAGTACAATATACTTCAAAGATCTTGAGTGACCATCGCTCTGATACCAATTGTAGAAACTAGAAGGGGGGGTTGAATAGTTTCTCTTCAATTAGTCACCTAATTTAAATTACTTTGAATTAAGTGTGTATCAAAACTATCTTTTACTTAAAGCTAAGTTGCATAATGATTAGGTTCAATTCAAATGCATTAGCAATGGTAATAGGCAAGTATAATGATAATTAAATAAGTAAAGAGTAAGAAAAGAGACAACCTAGTAACAAGACACCAAGATTTATAGTGGTTCGACGATGAGGCTCTATCCTCGTTTCTACTCCACTCCTCGAGTACACCTACTCGAGATTTCCACTATATCCACAAGCTCCCTTCTTGGCGGAGAAAGCCTTACATCGTCGCTTACATTATTTTCCAACACTAAGCTAAATGTCGAGACCTAATCATTAGCTAGGACCAATCTATACAACATTGCATACTTCACAATTTTGTTGGAAATACGTTTTTCCAAGGAAAGTCTCGGTCACATCATTATTAGCATAGATCACGAGCTATAGACTATTTAGGACATTGTAACTTGGAGTGACCTCCCTTTGGGGGATATTGTTGGAAATACGTTTTTACGTATTTAGAAAGGATCGGTCACTCCAATGATATTGGGCTCGTGATCCAATATAGCCCATATAGCCTACATGTAGGGTGGGCTATATAAACCCCCCCTCCTAGCATGTTAGGAGGGGTTGAAGACTTACATTTCACATAATCAATCTTTCTTCTTTTTTCTCTCCTTTCTCTCTCTTCTTTCTCTCTCTAAGTTCCTCCATCTCCATCCATCTCAATAAGTAAATCATACAATGCCAAATCCTTAGAAACTACGATCCTACAAATTTAACGACACAAGACTAGATGTCGAGTTCTAACCTCAAGGTAGAACCAATCTTCATGACGTTGCCTACTTTACCATTTAATGACACAAGGCTAGATGTCGAGTTCTAATCCAAAGCTAGAACAAATCTTCACGACTCTTCACTTTGAAGCTAAGTGAGAACTTCACACAACACAACTACTAGTCACTTTCAAGTTTAGTGAGAACTCACAAAACACAACCACATCACTTTATATTTTAGTGAGAACTACTACACAAATCTATTACAACTTAACTAGACATATCCAATTACACACATGTAGCTTGGATCTACACACCACAAATCCAAGCAAACACATATGCAATGGATGTACACAACAAATCCAAGTATTTACAAATAGCTTGGATGAACACAACTAGTCCAAGTATTTCATAAATACAAATGGATTAACAAAAATAAAAAGGCTAACATGATGAACATGACTAATTCATGGATTCATCTTTATCACAACACTAGTGAGTGCGTGATCTTCTCATTGGACAAGGTAAAGGAGGGGATCAAGAGGATAATCATATGTAAACATCGTTAACACTTTAAGTCATCATTTACTAATGATTATGCTATAGAAAAGAGAAAGGGGCTGAGAAAAATGTCCAAGAGGCTTGTTGGAAAATGAGATTTGATCCACTATTTATAGAAGACAAAGTCCAACAGCTAGCTGGGCGCGGATCCTTATCTAGCCGGCGGTACCTTATCGATAAGAAACCGCCTAGCTATTTAAGGTACCGCCCAATAGAGTCCGCTCCCTTTTTGTCTTTTAGTGGGGTAGGAATATATGAGGTTTTTTAAACCTTCAAAGGATATTCTTATGGCATATGGAATATGCCATTTTCAAATTTTCATTTTCCATTTTAATAAAACATTTTCTTAAAAAGAAAGTGTTGTATAGTTTGTTGTGATCAAAACTAAGAAAGATTAGTTAACACTAATAATGTTTTTAGGCATCACTTGAATTAACAGGTTTATTAAATATGTGTGAGGGTAAACACTTTATAGTTACACGAGTTTTGTTAAAGAGTGACTATTGTTTATCCTTTTGTCACATGAATATACAATATATGTGAAATTTACTATGTTATTAGTGTATTTTGTGTGACTATATGCATCCAATGGTCACTTGAATTGTATGTTTGTGTGACCTTTTATGATATGTAGTCACACAAATCATGTTAATGGTAGTGAGTTAGTCACATACTATTAACCAAAGAGTGACAAATAGCAGTAATAAGTGTGACTGTATGCTTTATAAATTCAAACAAATTGTATTTTGTGTGACTATATGCATCCAATAGTCACATGAAGTGTATGTTTATGTGACATTTTATGATATGTAGTCACACAAATCATGTTAATGGTAGTGATTTTGTCACATATAATTACTAAAGAGTGACCAGAAGTAGTAATAAATGTGACTGTATGCTTTGTAAAGTCAAGTAAATTGTATTTTGTGTGACTATATGCATCTAATAGTCACAAAAATTGTGTGTTGGTGTGACATTTTGTGATATTTAGTCACACAAATCATGTTAAGGGTTGTGATTTTGTCATATACAAGTAACCAAAGAGTGACCAAAAATAGTAATAAGTGTGACTGTATGATTTGTAAAGTCAAGTAAATTGTATTTTATGTGACTATATGCATCCAACATCAAATGAATTGTATCTTGGTGTGACGTTTTGTGATATTTAATCACACAACAAATTAAACAAAAAGTGACCAAAAGTGCTAATAAGGAAGTGCGGGGAATTGAACCCCGTGCCTCTCACATGTAATGCGAGCGCTCTACCATATGAGCTACACTCCCATTTGTAATGAGTATAGTTAACTATGTACGAGACAAAAGAAAGACTTGCAAAGCTTGCAAGCTTACCGATTCTAGCTTCCTAAGCCGCTTTGGAGATCTAGCCTAACAACATCTGTCTGAACTTAAGTTCCCGAAGATTATCAAAAATTATAGAACAGACGAACAAAGTCACAGTTGTATTAGTGCAAAAAGCTACAAAATTCATATGTTTTATCAAATTTGATACAAACAAACCTCCTAGTAACATGAGACTACTGCAATGGCAGGTATACTACAGCTGATGTAAGGCCTGATATCATAGATAATTTTGTGATTTAGCTCAACGTATTGAAGTCTCACTGATTGAAAATTATTTTGCTCGTGAAGAAGGAAACATATAATAGGAGTGGCATCATTGTTTGTTGACAAAAGAACCTGCATAAAGGCATTATAGCATAAGATATATTGCTTGAAGTCTCACTGCTATGTATAGGATGAGACAGCGTGAATTAGGTTAACAAATATTTGGAATATAATCCAAGATGAAACAAACACGTGCTATATGATAAAACCTTTACAGTTATGCTGGAATCAATACAAGGTATAACTCCATGATATACACTTTATGTACAACATTTTTTGTTAAAGGAAAACTTTCTGACGAGTGATACCTGTAGGACGTGTGGAAGGCCAAAATTGAAGGCGTGGGAGGAAAACTGTTGGGAATAAATTATAGCCAATCTACTTGAGCGCTGACAAGAGTAAAACAAGCGTTGACAGGAGTAAAACAAACGCTGACAGCTCAAGCGTTGACAAGACAAAGTCAAGCATTGATACATTGAAGACAAGCACTGATAGGAAGATATACTCTACGCGTTTATTGTATTCTAGATTACTTCTAGTAAAGATAGGAACAACAATGTATTTTCCATATTTATCTTTACCTAGAATAGTTGATACGTAGTATTGTACAAGGCTTCTTATGTCTATAAAAGAAGACCTTTAGGTTAATGTTCGATATAAGTTTTTCATACATAAACTACTTTCATTGTAAGCAAGTTTGATATCATTAATCAAAGTGAAAGTTTGTTTGTATCATTGTGTTCTTGTTTAAGTGTTAATTCCGCATAACACTTATATTGTAATATACATACACAAAGGTTTCTCTAAGTGTATTACTTGATCTAATCTCGTATACATAAAGCTAAATCGATCTAAGTTTGGGATCAACAAGTGGTATCAGAGCTTGTTGAGGAACTTTTGATCTTAAAGAACACAAGAACCCTAAAAATCACCAAAACCCTAATTTTCTCAAAAACCCTAACAACATCATGTCAAATCCAGAACTAACCTCCTCCTCCTCACCTTTACCAAACATCAAGATTCCCATGCTTGATGCAAGCAACTTTGAATTATGGAAATTCAACTTTGAACAATACCTGGGGATCTATGACTACACACTCTGGGAGATTATTGAATATGGAAACACATTCGATAAGGCTCAAAAGATTGCTAATGCTATTGCTGGAAGAGCATCTGTTGCTGGATGTTCTGAAGCAGATAAGAAACAAAAGCCTGATGATGGTAGAGCTGTGGCTGCTGAAGACATAGCAAAGAAAAGGGTTGACATGAAAACCCTAAATATTCTGAAACTCTCTTTGGGACAAGAGAACCAGCATAAATATAGAGGTTATGAATCTGCTAAGGACCTTTGGGCAGCTCTTGAAGTTGCATATGGTGGCAATGAAGATACTAAGGAAGAGAAGAAGAAGCAACTCATGCATGATTATGCTGTCTTCAAGGCTCAACCTAATGAAAAGCTTAGTAGTGTAAGAAGCAGATTGCTTGATATTACAAGCAAATTGTCCTTCATGGGGACACAACTTGGTGATGTTGATATTAATGCCACTTTTCTTAAAAGTCTTGGTGAGGCGTGGAAAATTGAGACAAGATCTATTCTTGCCAATAATACTCACAAAAGTTCCACGTTTGATGATACCTACAAAAAAACTGAGGCTGTTGGAAGATGAAACTCTTTTGGAGCATGGAAGCAAGTCCACTAACAGTAACATGGCCTTCTTTTCTCATAGTGAAGGTCAATTCAATCAGAAGGACTCCTACATGCATCCAGTTACTGGATCATCATGTGTCAGCGTTGGAACATGTCTTGTCAACGTCTCCTTTTCAGACGCTAACACATTCAAAAGTGACTCACCAAGAGTTCAACCTGTTGGTTTGGATCTGGATACTGTATGTGCTTATATTGCTTCTTTGCCCAATGGTTCAGTGATTACCTATGAGGACCTTGAGCAGATAAGTGATGAGCACTTGGAAGAGATGGACATTAAGTGGAACATGGCTCTTGCTAGTATAAGAGCAAACAGGTGGAACAGAAGGTTTAAGAAGAAGATGACCTTCAATGCAAAGTACACAGCTGGATTTGATAAATCCAAAGTTGAATGTTACAACTGTCATCGTATGGGGCACTTCATGAGGGAATGCAGATCTCCTAGAAGATCTGATGCTGGTAAACCCTCAAGTCAAATTGTTAAAGCTCAGGATCCTAAGGCCATGGTTGCAGTTCAAGGAATTGATGGAATGGGATGGGATTGGAGCTATTTGGCTAAAGATGTAGAAGAGGATAAAGCCTTGGTTGTTGAAATTGAAGAAGAAGAGCATGTTGAATATGCTCTCATGGCACACTCCTCCTCTTCATCTAATAATGAGGTATACGATGATGCTTTTTGTAGTAAAGGTTGTAGGTTAAATACTGAGAAACTTAACAAAGAGGTGTTAAGATTATTAGATGATATGAGTACTGAAAGATGCAAACTGCCTAATTACCAACTAGCTCTCACTCAAACTGAGAAGACAGTTTCTGAATACAAGAAAATGGAATTTGACTTAAAAGATAAAATAAATATCTTAAAACATGACTTAAATGCTAGTATGGATATTAGAAACATCATGGAAAGGGTTAATGGTGAGTTACAGGCTAAGTTAGATGAAGCCATTAAAAACAAAGATAACGTTGGCCTTAAAATCCAGAGATTTGATAAGGCCACACAAACCCTAGGAGAATGTGTGAGTAAACAAAGGGATCCTAAGGACATGACTGGGATTGGGATGAAAGACTACTCTGTGGTTCCACCACCAGCTGGTGACTTCTATGGTGTCCAAAAAAAGGACCTATCTTGGACTGGTTTGCCAGAACTCCAAGAGGAGGAATTCATTCCTCCACCAAGAGTTTTCACCCCAGTTGAAGAGTATCAACAAAAGTTGACTGACCTGAATGAATGGAAGAAAGCTAACCCTACATTATTTGTTAAGGATGGCTTGCTATGTGAAAGTCCTAATGAGTCAACTCCCATTAAGGTTACAAACCCAATCACTGGTAAAGCTGTTGACCTTGGCTGTTGACCTTGGCTCAAACACTGTTAGAAAACCTAGCATTAAGTATGCAGAGATGCATAGGAATACTAGGTCACCTAAAAGCCAAGTTAGCAATGATGGAACAGGCTTCTTCTCTTCTAGACCTAGGGTTGTGTCTAGAAAAGCCTGTTACACTTGTGGTAGCTTTTCACATTTAGCATATAAGTGTGTCAACGCTCCCAAAGTCAGCACTGACAGGAACAAATTCAGCACTGACAGGAACAAAGTCAACGTTGTTAGAAAGTCAAACGTTGTCAGACCCAAACCTTGTGTGCAGCAAAGTCCACAAGTCGTTAGACCTGCCCCATTCTTCACTAGAGGGTCTAACACCCATGGACAAAGACCATTTCAAAAGACAAACACTTGGTCTAATAGGCAATGGGTTTCTGTAGCAAACCCTAGGTTTAACGCTGACAAGGGTAATTTCAGCATTGACAAGACCAATTCCAACGCTGACAGAAACGTGACCAGACCTAAATATTTGCAACCACAGGGTAAGGGGTCTAAAGCTTCTTCAAGCTTGACATGGAGACCAAAGAAAGATCAAAACCCTAATGATAATGGGATTTCAATGACCTGCAACAGATTTAATTACATTTCAAAGGTCATTACAAAACCTATTGGGGTTAACTGGGTATTTCATCCTAAGAAGGATGAAAATGGGGTTGTTGTGAGAACTAAGTCTGTTCTTATTGAACAACCAGATGAATCCAAGTCTTCCAAGGCTTGGGTTCCTAAAGAAAACTAACTTGTTTTCTTTATGTGCAGGGCATTCAAAAACAGGTCAATGATTATGGATATTGGGATAGTGGATGCTCAAGGCACATGACAGGGAAGGAAGATTATCTGACTAACTTCACTCCCATTAAGGATGGTGATAAGGTTTACTTTGGAGGAGGATATGGTACTATCACAGGCAAAGGAACACTTCTCACCAAGAACTTGCGTTTTGAGAACGTATTTTTGCTAAAGGAACTTGATTACAATCTTTTTAGTGTATCACAAGTTTGTGATAACAAAAATAAAGTTCTGTTTACTGATACTGAATGTTTGGTGTTAAGCAAGGATTATAAGATCCCTGATGAGAAATATATTGAATATAGAACACCTAGGCATAAAGACATATACAATGTGAATCTGAATGGGATTAGAATGAATAACAATATGTCTTGTTTTTATGCTAAAGCTTTAGTAGATGAGAGTAATTTATGGCACAGGAGACTAGGGCACATAAATTTTAAGAATATAAACAGGCTTGTGAGACTTGGCTTGGTTGATGGTTTGCCTGAGAAGGCATTCCACAATGACCACTCTTGTGTTGCATGTCTCAAAGGCAAGCAGCACAAGGTCTCATTCAAGTCCAAACAGGTGCACTCTAGTACTAGACCTCTTCATTTACTTCATATGGACCTTTTTGGTCCAACCAATATAGAAAGCTTGAATGGTAAGTCCTATTGCTTTGTCATCACAGATGACTTTTCTAGGTTTACTTGGACTTTCTTTTTAGCTATGAAGAGTGACACAGCTGACACTTTAATTGATTTTATCACTCAGATTGAGAAGAAAACTGGTAATGAAGTTAAAATACTTAGGAGTGATAATGGTGGTGAATTTAGGAATAAAAAGTTAGATGATTTCTGTGCTAGGAAAGGAATTACTAGGCAATTCAGTGTTGCCAGAACCCCACAGCAAAATGGGGTTGCTGAAAGGAAAAATAGAACCCTAATTGAAGCAGCCATAACCATGTTGGCTGATGCTCATTTTTCTATAGCCTTTTGGGCTGAGGCTGTTAATACAGCTTGTTATGTTCAAAATAGAGCATTGGTTAACAAAATTCAGAACAAAACACCTTATGAGTTACTTTGGGGTAGAAAACCTAATATTGGTTTTCTCAGACCTTTTGGTTGTCATGTAGTAGTTTTAGATACTAGTGATGCCTTAGGTAAATTTAATGCAAAAGGTGATGAAGGCTACTTCATGGGGTATTCAGTGCAGAGCAAGGGATATAGGGTTTATCTTAAAGAGGAAAAACGTATTCTTGAAAGAGTACATGTTAGGTTTTTAGAGAATAAACCAAGTGATCCTGAAAGTGGTCCAAATTGGTTGTTTGACTTGGAACCTTTATCTAGAACTTTAAATTATATGCCTGTCACTAATCCAGACATTGTGAAGGTAACTTCAAATGTTGTGGAAGAACAAGTTGTTGATGTTTCAGGTACACGGGTTCATGAAAAGGTTGGATCACAAGCAGAAAAGTCATATCCTATACAAGAATATGTTACAATCCCCATATGGATAGATGCTTTTGCTGCTGCTGCTGGTGCTGGTAAAGATAATGGTGGTCCCCAAGTACCACCAGATAACAACATGCATGGTTCTTCAGGCGCTGACAAAGGCAAATCTAGCGCTGACAAGACCAATTCAGACGTTGATGGCTCAGACGTTGACAACAATAGTTCAAGCGTTGTTAGCTCACATGCTGACAAACAAGGTTCAGGCGTTGACAACACTTCTGCACATCTTTTCTCTTCCACTTTTGAACAGGGTGGACCTTCCAATTTATATGAAGAGGTACATCCTCATGTTGATGAAAGAGAGTCTGATGAAGAAGATATTGGCAACTTGGAGAATGAGATTGAAGACACCAGACTGTTTGAAGGAGGAGTTCTCACTTCTACCATGAAGAATCACCCCACTTCTCAAATCATTGGTGATATTATGACTCCTGTTCAGAGTAGAAGATCTCATCAAGGTCTTGGTGGGTTTATTGCCAATATTCACAAGAAGATTGATACCCCTCTTGTGCAAGCATGCTTGTTTGCCTGTTTTATGTCACAACAGGAACCCAAGAAGATATTTGATGCTCTCAAAGAACCAAGTTGGGTGGAAGCAATGCAGGATGAGCTTCACCAATTTGCAATTCAGGATGTTTGGGAACTGGTTGATTGTCCCAGATATGTCAGACCTATAGGGACAAGATGGGTTCTAAGAAACAAGAGAGATGAAAGAGGTATTGTGGTCAGAAACAAGGCAAGATTATTAGCTCAGGGATATACACAAGAGGAGGGGATAGACTATGAGGAGGTCTTTGCACCAGTTGCAAGGATTGAAGCTATTAGGATCTTTTTAGCCTATGCATCATGCATGGGTTTCATTGTCTATCAAATGGATGTCAAGAGTGCCTTCCTCTATGGAACAATTTTTGAGGAGGTATATGTGATGCAACCTCCTGGTTTTGAGGATCCAGAGAATCTAGACAAGGTGTATAGATTCAAGAAGGCTATGTATGGGCTTCATCAAGCCCCTAGAGCATGGTATGGTACTTTGTCTACATTTAGTGGACAATGGATTCAAGAGGGGCACCATAGATCAGACACTATTCACAAAGAAGAAAGGTAAGGATGTGTTGCTTGTTCGGGTCTATGTTGATGACATCATTTTTGGGTCTACTGATCCAAAGATGAGTGAGGATTTCTCTAAGCTTATGATAGACAAATTCAAGATGAGTGCTATGGGGGAGATGAATTTCTTTCTTGGTTTACAAGTTCAGCAGAAAGAAGATGGTATCTTCATCTCCCAGGATAAGTATGTGGCAGAGATCTTGAAGAAGTTTGGTTTTTCTCCACATGAAAAGAGGGCTACTACTCCTATGGATAGAGAACACCCTTAGGGAAAGATTGGAGATGGGAAAGATGTTGATGTCAGGCACTATAGATCCATGATTGGATCATTGATGTATCTTACAGCCTCCAGACCTGACATCATGTTTGCTGTGTGTGCTTGTGCACGCCATCAAGTGACTCCCAAAGAATGTCACCTTTATGCTGTGAAGAGGATCTTTAGGTACCTAAGATGCTATCCTAGTCTTGGTTTGTGGTACCCAAAGGATTCACCATTGGAGCTGATTGCATATTCAGACAGTGACTATGGAGGTGATAAGTTTGATAGAAAATCCACAACTGGTGGATGTCAGCAATATATTTGTCTAATGTTGACAAAGCTTCCCTCAACGCTGTTATGTGTTATCGGGGCGTTGTCAGCAACAATGTTAGTTTTGTGGTTTTTAATCTAAATGTGCAGGTGGTGTTAGCAGTATACCATTGGATACAGAGTTGCTTATGGATCTATGGAGAAGCATTTGGGCATGTTTTTGTTTATGGATGATGGTTGGAATTTTTAATTCCTATCTTGACATAAATTTTTTTATGTTCATGCATATTTTTAGCAACTTATGTATCATAGTTTAAGGGGAGATTTTAGGAACCTTTAGGATGTTTAGGTATCCATATGATACTCTTATCACAATTCTAGATTGTGTACACAGGTGAGTATGAGTTAGTTTTACTAAATCATGAGGCATTGTAGCATGCAAAGTTGATATACTATGCATGCTGCCAAGACATTTTTGGGCTAGAATTGGTTGTGGTCTGTTGGGAGACTTGGAAATGATTTTGTCATGGGATTTCCCTGGGAGTAACAAGGGATTTTATAAGGTAACTTGGTTGTTAAGAGTTTTGGTTAGCAAGGGACACTAGAGGACTGTTATGTATATCTTGCATAAGCAAGTGTGCATAACTGGACAGTGCTTGCCGCCCTATAATAATTATCAACTTTTTGGTTATCTTCTCTAGGATAAATTACTTTGTTAAGGTCATTTTTCATTTTTAAACATTTTTATTTTTGGACGCTGACAAGTATTTTTCCAAGCGTTGTTGTGACAAATTTAGACGTTGACATGGCTATGGCAAACGTTGACAAGAATATAGCCGTTGGGCGTTGATAGGTTATTTTTGACCGTTGACACTCAATGGGACCTACCCAGTTATTACTTTTTGACATATTTTTAGGCCGTAATTTTGGGAGCAGATAACTTTCATTTAATGCATGAGATAACATTATTCTTTTTCAGTATTTTCATGATTACATTTTGAAAATACTTGCCTATTTTTGGGCCAATCACATGCATTTTCTTCTCCTATAAATTTGGCTCCTATTTTTAAACAGGGTACCTATTATTCTTGTCTAACACAATTTTCTCTTATCAACTTCATCTTTCTCAATCATTCTAACAGCTTTCAATAATGGCACCAAAGTTTAAACCATCAGATCTGGAATTGGGGTTCAGAAGTCAACACAACATGATCGCGTATCTTGAAGCTGATGATGCTCTGTTTCCCCAATACACACAAATGGTGGCGTATTTGAACGCATCTCCTTTTAGGTATGCTCTTTCTCATGCACCATGATACATTGTTTTTGTATGGGTTCATGATTAATCTCTCGGAATCTCCTCGAATTGATTACAGCTCTAAGTGGAATGATTTGTTCTTGGTGACAAAAAGTGGATTTGGTTTTCTATTCTATTAAAAAGATGAATGCATGAAGTAAATAAAGATTTAAACAAAAACAATTACTTGAATAAAACCTTAAATTAAATTAAACAGTGAAACAAACTTACTGAAAATATGCTCTATTCGGAATATACTACCATGCAGAATGATCAAGCCTTATGCGGAATAGATTCCTACTCGGAATGTTGCGATTACTCGGAATAGTAACCTATTCGGAATCTCAGGGCTATACGGAATAAATGAACATTCAGAATAAAGGAAGGAGAAAACAGCAATTCGGAATATCCCACTATTCCGAATAAGGACAGAAGGACAAAGGCAATTCGGAATATATAGAATATTCCGAATAAAGGTAAGTAAAAGGTGCTACTCGGAATATAGAAATATTCCGAATAAGTGAAAAAGAAAGAGACTATGCAGAATAATGAGAAAGTTCCGAATAAAGGAGAAATCAAGCAGTCTATCCGGAATAATGAAAATGTTCCGAATAAGGGACAAATTAAGATAACTACTCGGAATAACTGGAATGGAGAACAGTAAACAACAAGAACAGGGGAACGCGACCTTTTTTAATCAAATCGAACCAAATGAACAAATACGTTTTAACCAAACTACCCCATAATCATCTATTAACCATAAGGATCAAATCCCAATCATAAAAACACAAATTCAACAACTTTTTAAGATCAAAACTCAACTAAATAAGCACTTAAGAACTTTGAATAAAAAGAAGATGAAGAACAAGATGAATGAAATGATTAAAGGAAAACTTGTATTGATGATTAAGATTCAGTAAAACAAAAGGAAAGGATCAAACTTACAAGATTAAAGAAGAAATCATAGAGATGAAAACCACTCTTTAAGGGAGATGGTTTCCTACAAACTAGGAGAAATGTAACTGAAACTAAAACTAGATGCCAAAAAATTGTGAAGGATTTCCTTTTATAGGCTAAGTGGTTGGTTGGTGAGTGGGCTTTCTCCCTTTCTTCTTGTCTTATCGATTTTTTAGAAAAGTTGACGTTTTCGATTATGATTCGGGATTTTTCGACGATTAAATTCAACTCGTCTTTTAATTTCTTCGTTTAATAGACTTGAGTTTCTTCGACATATGTAAATCTTCCGTCTTTGGTCCTTTTCTTCGATAAATCTTCAAATAGGCCCATTGACTTCAAATCTTTTGCATCTCTTGGACAATAGACTTCGTCTTGAGTCTTTTTCTTCGAATAAACCCGTGCAATCCCATGTTTTCTTCAATGTTCATCCGGTTGACACTGAAAACACATCAAACACAAAAACCACGCATAATTCCAAACAAATGATATTAAACACGCGTTTTGGTCTTATTTTAGTAAGAAATAAGTGGTAAAAGGATGGGTGTTTTCACACCTATCAAATCCCCTACACTTAACCATTGCCATGCCCTCATGCAATGCTTAGTGATAAAGAAAATTTACATTTTTCTCGTAATCAATCAACCTTGGCCTTATTAACATTCTACTAAACAAAAATTTGAAGTACTAAGAGAAATCAAAACTTTAAAGTAGACGAAAGGATGGAAATAACTTGCAAAGAGATCAAAGACTTACATTAGGGCTTTGGTGCTGCGAAGATTTATCACCCTCAAGTTTCACGTTCCCCAAACTAAGCTTAAAAATGAGATCATTGTTATTATAAGTTAGCATACCAAACACTTACACACATGGCCTAGTTAAATGCTTAAACTCCCTTATTCCTAGGTGTATCTCTTATATTTTATTTTTGTCTTAGAATGATCATGAAGATGCATTTTTGGACTTCTTTCGATAGTTTATTTAGGCTGAAACCAAAGTAGGACGATTTGATCAATAGTTAGCTAAAGGACAAAATCTCTTAAAACTGCTTCTCGGGATATTAAAAAGTTCATATCTTGGCATAACTCGGTTCACGATTTGAGACCTTTCTCGGGCCGATATTTGGCATGTACTTCATACTTCATATCTTGAGAGACGTGCTTGATATAATGGTCTTCTCATCGTTAATAGAGTTTCTTCACTTGGAGACTTTTGAGGGGTACTCCAACTTTGTTGACCACGACTTCATGATTATTTCTTCAATCTCTAATTGGGATTTTGAGATACAACGATCCGCCTCCTTTTCAGACTTGGATCTATTTATCCGCATACCTTGTTAGGGTCTTTTCGGATAGACTTCTCCATGATCTTTATGGGAGTTGATTGCTTTTCGTCGTGAGTCTTGATCCTTCATATTGATTTTGGGAATAATTCTTTTCACATCACCTTGGATCTTTAGCAATAAGATTGAATCCTCATGCCTTGTTAGGGCCTTTTCGGACACGCCAATCTTCGCGCCCCGCTTCATAAGTTATGCCTTGGCTATGAACTCTTATCATTACCGAGCAACTTTTAAACGATCTTGGGCTAGAAGCTAAGTAACTTTTCAAATCGTACGACCTTACTTATTGCAGATAAATTATTAGCAAGTGATGGGAGAATAGGCAGATAATTACACCAAGTGAGCTTGTGCAAGAATACCGACTTATAATTGACTCTATCATTTCTCGTCCTCCACAATTTAAAATCTCAAGTAATGAGACTCGTGGATGCTTAACCTAATAAACCAATTAAGATCTACATGGTTAAGGATACTAGCTAGAATAAACTCGGATAAGTCTATTCGGGTTGAGTCAAACTAATCGCAACGGGCCTAATATGTCAAAGATTTCAAAACTAGCTACACCACTCATTAATATTTTTGACTTTATTGCGGGATATATACATATGAAAGCAACGATAAAAATTTAAAAATTACGACTAAATGGCCAAAGTTAATTTAAAATTTGAAAAATGTCGAAAAAGATGATTTTCTGGTTAAATGAAGGCATTTTTTCATGGAAAAGTCCACTTAAAACTTCGATAGAAGTCCCCCTACACTTAAGATAAACATTGTCCTCAATGTTTAAGCATGTGGGAAAAGTATCCCCTACACTTATGACATTGTGCACGTTGGTTAACTCAAGTTAAGGAAGAGACGACTAACGTGATCAATTTCAAATGTGAGTATGAAGAAAATTGAATCACGATAGTTGAGAGATAGAACCGGATTTCGGATAACACGGGAGCACGGTTCTTCAAAGGTTCCAAAAGTGCATTCATCCCTGTAATCACATCACCACACAAATACAAACACCTATGTAGGTCCCCCTACACTTAGGAGGTTAAAACATAAAAGAATAGATACTCGGGCTGCCTCCCGAGGAGCGCTTGTTTTTGATAACCGAGTCATGAGCCTGACTCGACCCAAAATTAGTTCATGGGGAACGTGGTGAGGGATGGAATCATCTCCTGAGAGATGTCCTCACCAACGTACAACTTCACTCATTGGCCATTCACCTTAAAATTTGGTCCATTAGGTTGAGCGAGCTCGAGAGTACCATATGGAAAAATTTGGGCAATGGTGAATGGGCCGGACCAACGAGATTTCAGATTGCCCAAAAAGATTTTCAACCGAGAGTTAAAGAGTAAAACTTTGTCTCCAACTTGGAACTCTCGGTTCTTAATCTTAGAGTCGTGAATGAGCTTAGTATTTTCCTTATAGATCAAAGAATTTTCATAAGCATCATTACGGAGTTTATTCAGCTCATTGAGTTGGATCTTGCGTAGGTCACCGGCTTTGTTGATATCAAAATTAGCCCACTTCAAGGCCCAATAAGCCTTGTGCTCCAACTCAATGGGGAGGTGGCACGCTTTCCCGTACACAATACGATATGGTGTACAACCAATCGGAGTCTTGTAAGCAGTACGGAAAGCCCACAAAGCATCATCAAGTTTATCAGCCCATGAGGCACGATGCTCTCACACGGTTCTTTCAAGAATTCACTTTAATCCTCGGTTGGATATTTCAGCCTGGCCATTAGTTTGTGGGTGGTAAGCGGTGGAAAGACGATGATTTACACCGTACTTAGCCATGACTCTAGCAAATTGGTCATTGCAAAAATGAGTCCCGCGATCACTAATAATGGCACGAGGCACACTGAATCTAGCGAACAACGATTTCAAAAAGTTACAAACCACCCTTGCGTCATTAGTAGGTAAAGCTTTGGCTTCAACCCACTTGGAGACGTAGTCAACGGCTACAAGGATGTATTTGTTTCCTTTAGAAGAAGGGAATGGCCCCATAAAGTCGATACCCCAAACATCAAAGATTTCACATTCTTGTATGAAATTTTGAGGCATCTCATCTTTATGTATGATCTTGCCTTGTTTTTGGCAAGCATCACATCGTTTAACCATCTCGTGAGCATCACGGTAGATGGTGGGCCAATAAAATCCCGAGTCAAACACTTTTTTAGCGGTGTAGTTGGGACCAAAGTGACCACCGGTGGGTCCTTTGTGGCAAGCGTCAAGGATTTCCAAAGCTGCCGGTCCATCAACACATCGGCGAATAATCAAATCAGCACATTGTTTGAATAGATATGGGTCATCCCAAAAGTAAGTCTTAATGTCTTTGAAGAACTTTTTGTTTTGCTGGGATGTTAGCCCGTCAATGAGAATTCCACCCGCTAAATAGTTTGCAATGTCGGCAAACCACGGGGTTTCATCAGCATTCGAGTTGATAGACATTAAGGTCTCCAGGGGAAAAGAGTCATTGATCTCTTTGTTCCGATGATCCCCCTGGTAAGGATCCTCAAGTCTACTGAGATGATCCGCGGCTAGGTTTTCAGCTCCTTTTTATCGCGAATTTCGATTTTAAATTCTTGGAGTAGCAAAACCCAGCGAAGAAGTCTTGGTTTAGAATCTTGTTTAGTCAACAAGTACTTCAACGCAGAATGATCGGTGTAAACGATTGTGGTGGAAAGGACAAGATAGGGGTGGAATTTTTCAAAGGCATAGACAACAGCTAAAAGCACTTTTTCGGTTTTCGTGGAATGCAATTGAGCCCCCGTCATTGTCTTGCTAGCGTAATGGATCGGTTGGAAGTGTTTATTCACTCTTTGGCCCAAAACCGCACCAATAGCAAAGTTACTAGCATCGCACATCAACTCGAAAGGCAGCTCCCAATTAGGGGTAACCAAGACGGGTGCCTTAGTTTGCTTATCCTTAAGCGAGTTGAAGGCTTCAAGGCACTCGTTGGAAAAGATAAAAGGAGTATCTTTTTCCAAGAGGTGGGTCATCGGGCGAGCGATTTGAGAAAAATCTTTGATGAATCGACGGTAGAAGCCCGCATGACCCAGAAAACTTCTCACACCCTTCACGGTTGAAGGTGGAGGCAACTTAGCGATAACATCGACTTTAGCACGGTCTACTTCGAGACCGGCTTTGGAGATCTTGTGTCCTAGCATGATGCCCTCTTTTACCATGAAATGGCATTTTTCCCAATTCAGAACAAGGTGAGTGTCTTCGCACCGCTTAAGCATACGTTCCAAATTGGCAAGGCAAGAAGAGAAGGAATCCTCGAAGACCGAGAAATCATCCATGAAGACTTCCATGGTTTGTTCAACCATGTCATGGAAGATAGCTAACATGCACCTTTGGAAAGTCCCGGGGGCATTGCATAAGCCAAAAGGCATTCTTTTGTAAGCAAATGTGCCATAGGGACAAGTGAATGTTGTCTTCTCTTGATCTTGGGGATCGATGGGTATTTGGAAATAACCCGAGAAACCATCAAGAAAGCAGTAATATTCATTACCCGCTAAACGTTCAAGCATTTGGTCCATAAAAGGTAGAGGGAAGTGATCCTTTCTCGTGGCATCATTGAGTTTGCGGTAGTCTATACAAACTCTCCACCCAGTAACGAGACGGGTAGGAATCAACTCGTTGTTTGCATTGGGCACAACGGTGATGCCGCCTTTCTTAGGCACACAATGGACTGGACTAACCCATGGTGAATCCGAAATAGGGTAAATCATACCCGCATCAAGAAGTTTGATAACCTCTGTTTTGATGACTTCATGGATTTTTGGATTCACCCTTCGTTGGCTTTGAATTGTGGGCTTAAAGTCGTCCTCCATGAGAATTTTGTGTGTGCAGAAGTGAGGATCAATTCCGCGGATGTCAGAAATTTTCCAAGCAATTGCCTTCTTATGATCTTTAAGCACGGCGATGAGGCGAGATTTCTCTTCTTCTTTCAAGTCCTTAGCAATGATGACAGGCTACTTCTTCTTTTCTTCAAGGAACACATACTCGAGATGGGGCGGCAACTCCTTAAGTTCTAAATCCGGAGGATTGTCGATGGGAGGCGTTTTCAAAGTCGGAGCATCGATAGCAATAACCGTGGGAGATGGTGGAGAAATATTGTCTTCGTTGAGAAGGTTTTCAAAGAAATGCATGTCTTCATCCCCATTGGTGGGAGAATCATCATTAGCTAAGTTCACATCTCCCATGGTGGCTTCAAGATCGTTCCAAAACAAATCACTTTCTCCAAATAGAGACAGTGATGAATCAATAGAGGAAACGGTTTCAACATTGGGAAGAGAGGTAGGAATATTTTTACAAGCATCAATAAAGTGTTCTTCACAAGCCTCATCCAGAACGTCAATACAATTAACACTCTCGTATGAATAAGGTTGTTTAGACAACTTTCCCATGTTGAAGACGATTTTATCGTCACCCACTCTCATGATAAGCTCACCGGCTTCAACATCGATGAGAGTGCGACCGGTCCTCAGGAATGGACGACCCACGATCAAGGGAACACGAGGGTCCATCTCGTAGTCGACGAAGACGAAATCGGCAGGAAAAGTGAATTTGTCGACTCCTACAAAGACGTCTTCGGCTATCCCCACTAGATAAGCAACCATACGGTTAGCTAATTCCAAAGTCATTTTGGTGGGGACTAGCTCAAGGAGAGATAATTGCTTCCAAACGCTTAGAGGCATTAGATTATTACTGGCACCTAGATCGGCTAGGGCCATGCAATTCTCTACTCCCGTGAAATTGCAAGGGATTAAGAAACGGCCCGGATCACCAAGCTTGGTTGGTAATTTCCTTAAGAGCACTGCAGAGCAATTCTCATTAAGTTGGGTGTTGGCAATATCAAGAAGCTTTTCCTTGTCACTCAGAAGATCTTTAAACATTTTTGCGTACTTAGGCATGTGAGCGAGAGCCTCAGCGAAGTAGATGTTGAAATTCAATTGTTTGAACATTTTAAGAAAGTTCGAAACTTGAATATCATCCTTGCTTTTGAGCTTCTCTTTCCTCAACCTAGATGGATAAGGTATATTGGAAGAAGAGGAAGGCTTTGGGATCGAAGGATCACTCACATCCTTGGGTGGAGGAGGGGTAGAAGTAAGAGGTGGAGAAATTGGGGAAGGAGAAGGATGAGGAATAGGAGCAGGTGACTCGTTCTCCTTAGTCACAACCACCGGTGGAGGTATAGGAAGCTCGGGTGCCTTGGTACCTTTGCCACTGCGAGTGGTGATTGCTTTCATCTCCCCTCTTGGATTCGCAACGGTGTTACTCGGAAGAGTACCCGAAGAAGAGGGTTGATTACCTTGGAAGAAACTAGCCATCATATTCTTTAAGTCATTCGTTTAACTATCCAAAGTGTTTCTCATATCAGCTCTCAGATCGTTCCCTTGTTTCACCAGGTCTGCTTTCAAGTTGAGCACTTCCCGCTGAAGATTTCCCACGATCACATCGTTAGTCCTCATGTAGGTTTCCACTTCTTGGTGTAAAGCGGTGGGTTGGTTGGGAGGAGCATTGTATGCGGGTGGTTGATAAGCAGGTTGCTGGTAAACTTGGTTGTTTCGTTGAGGTGGTTGTGGTTGTTTGTGAGGTGGTATGTATGGTGTACGAGGTTGTTGTTGTTGTTGGGGAGGGCGATTGAGGTGTTGTTGTTGGTTTGGGTTGTTTGGAGGAAAACCGGGTGGTGAGAGATAGTTGTTAGAGCGGTAGCTAAGCAAGTTACGGTCACCTTGAGGTCGAGCTTGATAAGCGGGTTGAGGATAGGTGCCATAAGCTGCATTCACATTCTCAGAAGGGTAGTCTTGGGTGGCAGTACAAGTGGTGTAAGAGTGAGGACCCCCGCATATCTCGCATGGTTGGCTAACGGCATTGACTTGAGCGTCTTTAGCGTTTCTAGCGTTGATGCTGTTGGTGTTGCTGGCGGTTTGGGTAGCAAGCGATTCAAGAAGCGTAGTGATTTTGTCAAGTCGCTTGTCGCTGTCACTAGTACTAGCACTAGCGACATTGGTCCGAACACTCTTGGTTTGCACACGAGACTTATTCTCAATGATATCCCAAGCAGCATTGGAAGTCTTAGCCAAAAGATTACCCCCCCGAGGCACTGTTTAGTGAATCTTGGTCATTCATGTTTAAACCATTATAAAAAGTATTAATTTGATGCACTTTGGTAAAACCATGTTGTGGGCATTTTCTTAAAAGGTCTTTGAAACGGTCCCAAGATTCACTGAACGACTCATCGTACTTTTGTTCAAAATTTATGATTTCATTCCGCAAAGCGGTAGTACGAGAGGGTGGGAAAAAGTAGTTGATAAACTTGGTCTCCAAATCCGTGCACGAAAGAATACTCTGTGGCGGTTCCGTAGCAAGCCAATGTCGGGCTTGTCCCTCTAAAGAAAAGGGAAAAAGTTGTAAACGGATTACCTCTTGTGGAACACCATTGAATTTGACCGTATTCGTGAGTTGTAGGAATCTCTTGATGTGCTCATGTGGATCATCAATGGTACGCCCCAAGAATGGTTGAGCAGAGACCATCTGGATATAGCCGGATTTGAGCTCAAAGTTGTTGGCTGCAATCGCGGGTATAACAATTGGATCAGTGTTGCCATCTACATGGGCTTGCAGCAGTTCAATCATCGGGCGATTATCTGGTAGAGGCTCATTGTTGTTGTTGTTATTATTGTTGATGAAAGGTGGATTGTTATTGTTATTGTTTTGAGGTGGGTTATTGTTGTTTTTTTGTACACCGGCCATGTCTAAGTCTTCGAGAGGCTCGGGCTCTTGATAAGACGTTGATCGTGTACGCATGCACTTGCAAAAGAACTAACAAGGCAAAAACAAAGCAAAAATATTTTTGGTTTTTTATGTTTTTTAATTTTTAGGATTTTTGAAAATTTTATATTTTTTAGGATTTTTGAAAATTATTATGAAAAAATAACGTTCACGGGGAACGGATCCCAAAATCCAAGTTTTCACAAAAAACTGTTGATCTTAACGAGAAGAGCCGGCAGCGGCACCATTTGATACATTGTTTTTGGATGGGTTCATGATTAATCTCTCGGAATCTCCTCGAATTGATTACAGCTCTAAGTGGAATGATTTGTTCTTGGTGACAAAAAGTGGATTTGGTTTTCTATTCTATTAAAAAGATGAATGCATGAAGTAAATAAAGATTTAAACAAAAACAATTACTTGAATAAAACCTTAAGTTAAATTAAACAGTGAAACAAACTTACTGAAAATATGCTCTACTCGGAATATACTACCATGCGGAATAATCAAGCCTTATGCGGAATAGATTCCTACTCGGAATGTTGCGATTACTCGGAATAGTAACCTATTCGGAATCTCGGGGCTATACGGAATAAATGAACATTCAGAATAAAGGAAGGAGAAAACAGCTATTCGGAATATCTCACTATTCCGAATAAGGACAGAAGGACAAAGGCAATTTGGAATATATAAAATATTCCGAATAAAGGAAAGTAAAAGGTGCTACTCGGAATATAGAAATATTCCGAATAAGGGAAAAAGAAAGAGACTATGCGGAATAATGAGAAAGTTCCGAATAAAGGAGAAATCAAGCAGTCTATCCGGAATAATGAAAATGTTCCGAATAAGGGACAAATTAAGATGAATACTCGGAATAACTGGAATGGAGAACAGTAAACAGCAAGAACAGGGGAACGCGACCTTTTTTAATCAAATCGAACCAAATGAACAAATACGTTTTAACCAAACTACCCCATAATCATCTATTAACCATAAGGATCAAATCCCAATCATAAAAACATAAATTCAACAACTTTTTAAGATCAAAACTCAACTAAATAAGCACTTAAGAACTTTGAATAAAAAGAAGATGAAGAACAAGATGAATGAAAAGATTAAAGGAAAAATTGTATTGATGATTAAGATTCAGTAAAACAAAAGGAAAGGATCAAACTTACAAGATTAAAGAAGAAATCAAAGAGATGAAAACCACTCCTTAAGGGAGATGGTTTCCTACAAACTAGGAGAAATGTAACTGAAACTAAAACTAGATGCCAAAAAATTGTGAAGGATTTCCTTTTATAGGCTAAGTGGTTGGTTGGTGAGTGGGCTTTCTCCCTTTCTTCTTGTCTTCTCGATTTTTCAGAAAAGTTGACGTTTTCGATTCTGATTCGGGATTTGTCGACGATTAAATTCAACTCGTCTTTTAATTTCTTCGTTTAATAGACTTGAGTTTCTTCGACATATGTAAATCTTCCGTCTTTGGTCCTTTTCTTCGATAAATCTTCAAATAGGCCCATTGACTTCAAATCTTTTGCATCTCTTGGACAATAGACTTCGTCTTGAGTCTTTTTCTTCGAATAAACCCGTGCAATCCTATGTTTTCTTCAATGTTCATCCGGTTGACACTGAAAACACATCAAACACAAAAACCACGCATAATTCCAAACAAATGATATTAAACACGCGTTTTGGTCTTGTTTTAGTAAGAAATAAGTGGTAAAAGGATGGGTGTTTTCACACCTATCACACCACTCATTCCTGTCACACATATTAAACAGTTTTGGAAAAATGTTAGTTCCTCAATAGTTAATAGAGTGACTACATTATCTTCTATTGTTCATGGGAGAACATGGGTGGTTACTGAAGCTTTGGTACGCCAAGCTTTGCATCTTGATGATGCTGATGGTATAACCACCCTTCCCATTAGTGAAATAGAACAAGGACTAAGGGCTTTGGGTTATCCTTTTCCTGATGAAGGAACTTTAAATAAATATCATAAATAGGAGTTTCCCCCAGCCTGGAAGTACCTAATACATGTCCTCCTACAATGTTTGAGTCCCAAGTGCACTGCACACAATGAGATCAATAGATCTATTGCAAGTGCTATTGTGTGTATTGCTACTGGGCAAAAATTTAATTATTCCAAAATGATTTTTGAGGGCATGTGTAAAAATAAAGGGAACAAAATGACTTTAGCTTATCCCAGATTTTTACAAATGGTTTTTGATGTCCAAGGATACTGCACAAGGGATCATGATGATTTTTATGAGATCCCTGTGCAAAAGAAAGAAATTTTTATGAAGATGAACTTACCCCCACATCGTGACCTACCCCTAACCCCAGCTATGATTGCTGTCATTGAGGCAGCTCAACCTCAACCTGACCCCCAACCCCAAATTGACCCAATACTTGAACCATTACCTTCACCACAACATATGCAAATTGACCAAGAACCCTTCGACGCTGACACGTTAAATGTTGGCGTTGATGTGCCTATTTCAAACGTTGACACACAACCTTCACAGACCCAAACACCCCTTCATCAACCCACATTCACCCAATCCACATCTTCTTCTCCCCCAACACAATATAGGTTACAAAAACGCCAAAGGACTACTGGAGTGTTCTCCTCTAGTGGTCCTAGCCATGTAGCAGAGAGAACCACCACCACAAGTGTGGTTGGTGCTATGGATGAGGCTGGGACTATTGGTTCTGGCTTAGAAGCTGGCCAAGGCAGTCCCACCATAATTAAGACCTCATCCATGCCCAATGAATCTGACTTGGGAGGTCAAATACCCATTTTAGAAGAGGGCAGATTGGAACCAATGACTTTGATGGAATTGACGGCAGTTTGCATGATCTTGCAAAAGCAAAATGCAGACTTGGTACAAGTTGTCAGCACACAAGGCCTTGAACTCAAGCAATTGAGGGAGAGGATTGTTATTTTGGAAACAGTTGAGTCCGGGAGAAGGCAGAAAAGGGTCCTTGTATCTGAGGAGGATTCTTACAAAGGGGAGGAAGCTGCTACTGAGCCTGTTAATTTGAGTGATAAAGGCTCACATGAAGCTGCTACAGAACCTTTTGTTGAGAGTGGAAAAGATTCATTTGATGAAGAATCTTTGGGCGTAGCTGAAGCCCTTACTGGTTTGAAGAAACAAGCAGGTTTTGATATGTCTCTAGTTGCTCCTACCAACTTAAATTTGTCATTTACAGCCATGTTGGAGGAAATTGCAAGAGGCGCTGAGACAGGTACATTGGGCGTTGACAAGACAGATTTGAACGCTGACATGAGTATTTTGGGCGCTGACAAAGCAAAAGTGAGCGTTGACAGACCTGCACATGAGGGTGATGTATTCCAGTCATCATCCATCATCAAGGAGGTTTCTTCACAGGTATCACCATCTACCTTACCAACAATTGATCCATTAGATAAGGGTAAGGGTATTATGGTAAAAGAGGTTGTTCAAAAGAATGCAGCACAGATTGAGTTTGATAGAAAGTTGGCTGCACAAATTGTGGAACAAGAAAAGAAAAAGGTGGGTGAATCACCTTTTGTTGTCACTTCAGAAGAGCAAGAAGAAAGTGATGGATCTAGTTCAGACTCAAGTGTTATGATCATAGAACAACCAGAGAGACTTGAGTATGGTGATGAGCTGGCCAAGGAGAAATTGAGAGAGTTGAAATTGCAGGTTGATTTTGATATGCCAGAGGTGGTTCAAATGTATCATGCATGGGAAGATAGATGTATGGAGAATCCACACTTGACCATTTCAGATCAGATATGGGGTTTGAAGATTCTTCTCAGAGTACAAAAGGATTGCAAGGTCATTTTGAAACACAAAGTAAGCAATGTTCTCTCAAATTTAAGAAGGGATAGAAAGGAGTTGTACTTCATGCTACTCAGGTGTCATGGAACAGGGTGGACTTACAAGAAATTGGATGGGTTGACATTTGATGAGTTGGAATGTAGAGCTTATCCCATTTGGGTTAGAGTGCAGGAAGCAAACACTCTAAGACTTCTTTCTGATGAAAGAAAAGAAGAACTTGCAGAGGAAATGGAGCTCAAGAAGGCAATGTTTGTTCCCAGACCAGTGAAAAAGGGAGTTCCTCTTGAGTTTCCCAAATATATGGATCCATTACATCCAAATGAAGCTGTCATAAGAAAGAGCCTCAAGCTCTCACCATTAGAAGCTTCAGATTTGGTACAAGTGTTACCACTTGATTCCAGAAACTCAATTGTAAGCTAGGAAGAAGATGAATGTGGGTTTTGGAAGATTGGCAGGTATGGAAAAGAGGTTCACACTTTTACCACCCTTATATCTTTGTTTGCAAGTTTTGACAGAGAAGACTTGGTAGACCTATGGAGGTTATTAGAGGCCAAGTATGAGACTGAAGCACCAACTTCAGTTAATGGAATAAAACTATGGTCCACATTCAAGAGAATGTGTGGACCAAAAGATGAGGATCCTGCTATTTGGAAGGATCTTGAAGATGATCTTAGTGGTCTTCAATGGAGATTGTATTCAGCTGCTGGTGTTTATTATTTGAGTTCTACAAAGTTTGCTGAGTATCTACTTGTGGATGGTCAGTATTTCATGTCCAAGGACATCTTGGAGAAGATGAAGAACACTCAGCTAGAAATTGATTATTCAAGTGATGTGGCAAAAGACTTGATCAGATTTATTTATTACCAATATGAGAAGGTTTCTAAGATTCCTCCTAGTTCTTAATGTTTATTCAGAAACTTGATCACTGGAGTAGATATCAAGTTTAGGGGAGGATTGTTGGGAATAAATTATAGCAAATCTACTTGAGCGCTGACAAGAGTAAAACAAGCATGACAGGAGTAAAACAAACGCTGACAGCTCAAGCGTTGACAAGACAAAGTTAAGCGTTGATAAATTGAAGACAAGCACTGATAGGAAGATATACTCTACGCGTTTATTGTATTCTAGATTACTTCTAGTAAAGATAGGAACAACAATGTATTTTCTATATTTATCTTTACCTAGAATAGTTGATACGTAGATTATTGTACAAGGCTTCTTATGTCTATAAAAGAAGACCTTTAGGTTAATGTTCGATATAAGTTTTTCATACATAAACTACTTTCATTGTAAGCAAGTTTGATATCATTAATCAAAGTGAAAGTTTGTTTATATCATTGTGTTCTTGTTTAAGTGTTAATTCCGCTTAACACTTATATTGTCATATACATACACAAAGGTTTCTCTAAGTGTATTACTTGATCTAATCTCGTATACATAAAGCTAAATCGATCTATGTTTGGGATCAACAAAAACTTCATCCAAATATCAATTGTACGGCGCACTTTGCATGTTGTTACAAAATTTAATTACAATATGCGTGGTATTCATGATGGGAACTATTGACTTTTCTCCTTATTACTTGGCTACGTTTTGGAGAGCTTATATAACAACCATTGTGTCCAGGCCATCCATATGTACTATCACCATTTCACCATAATATTGGTTACTTTGAGGAAAAACTATCAAGGATTCCTTAATCCTTGAAGTGAATTAAGGAAGGGTTGTTATTATTTACAAGGTGAACTATACCAAGTTCATGCTTGTGGTATTGTTACAGTAAAGGAGTGCTAGTGAGAGTTTGATTGCTTATGTAATTTGGGAATCAAAACTTGGCATTTGGAACAATATATTGATCATAATCTTTTGGTATAATTCTCATCTTATAACTTGTTATAAATTTCGAATTCCAACCTATTAAGATGTATATTATTATTGTGATTATGGATTAGTAACTTGTGTATTTGGTTGAGGCATGTATAGAACATGATTTGATTTATTTAGCTTCGTAGGGTCGAAGTGCGCCGCACAACTAGGTTTTTACGCCACACTTTCTCCCTGATTTGTGATTATAAGCTTGGTTGAGATGTTCTTGTTGCTCGATACTATTGTATTTGATACTTGTTATGTATTTGGTTCACTTTTGATTATAAAATGTTCGAAAGTGCTTATATGATTGATTGGTTTTCATGTCATCTAGTAAATGAATCTTGATATTTGCCTTGTAGAAATAGGCGAATAAAATGCATATCAACAACTCTTTTATGATTTTGTTTAATTCTTTGCCATGGGTTCGAAAGAGTGTGGCTCAACGAGCACTTGAATTATCTAAACCAACATAAACCGATCCTAATGCATTTGATATAGCACGATCTATAGGTCGAAAGGATTTCTTGATATATTGACTAGTTGATGCTTGTGTGACTAGTCATCCACTTGTATTCATGCATTGTTTATGTTCTTGTAATACATCTTTGCCACATCATTTCTATGTTCTTAGCCCTAACCAAACGCCCTTTTAATCATTTGATAAGTATAATCTTTAAAACTTGTGACACTCTAGAGATAATTGTTTTTTCATGTTAACAACAATCCGGTGGAACGATCTGGTCTTACCATTACTATATTGAAAAACGAAAGGGTATACTTTTCCCGTATGTTAGTAATATAAATCGGCTGAAACTAGTTATAAATTTAAAGCTATCTTGCTACGCAGCAAATGCTTTGAAGACGAGACATATGAGAGAAGAAAGAGTCCAACAAGCAAGATTACAAACGCTTAAATCCGACTTTGAGATGTTGCAAATGAAGGAAGATGGGTCAATCGATACTGTAGAAAAAATAACAACACTGGCAAACAAAGCTGTTGGTTTAGGGAACACACTTGAGGATTCGACCTTAGTTCGAAAACTCTTAAATGTTGTAAATGATAAATTCCTTCAAATCGTTACATCCATCAAAAAATACTCGAATTTAGATAAAATGACTCTAGAAGAAGCAATAGGTCGAATCAAGACCTACGAAGAAAGAATTAAGCAAACAGAAGAGAAACACGAAACAATCAATATAGACTAATGTTTTCTCAACATGAAGATTAAGACCAACAATTCAGACGTGGTCGTTGAAGATTTAACCAATCTCGAGAACAAGGTAAGAACAATTACAAAATGCAAGAACGAGTGTCTTTTGAAGAAGATACAAGAGACAAATCTCAAGTCACATGTTATCGATGTCACAAACTTTGACACTATGCTTATGAATGTCTAAACAAACGCAAGAATCAAGTCAGAGAGCACTCAAATTTTATTGACGAAGACTTAGAGCCAACTTTGCTTATGATGGCTCTAACTGAAAAGAAATGATACAACCATAAATTGCAGAGAGTGTAGAAATCGCAAGGAGTGCAAAAATCGCAAGGAGTGCAGAAACCGCAGGGAGTGCAGAAACCGCAGGGAGTGCAGAAATCGCAAGGAGTGCAGAAACCACAGGGAGTGCAGAAACCGTAGGGAGTGCAGAAACTGTAGAGAGTGCAGAAAACACAGGGAGTGTAGAAAATTACAAAATTCAATCAATAATACAGTGAGTGTTAAAGGAAGCCAGAACGAAAACTAAATGGAGTTATGTGAGACGACTACAAAAGACTTAAAGATCTACGTAACATCCTTTGTGATTAGAGGGAAGAATATTGGGACGAACCAGCCCAATGGGCTAATCCCAAATATGATGGACAAAGGAGCAGTTATTTTTGACAGTTACATATGGGGGTTATTTGGCAGTTACAACACCAATACCAACCGGCACAATGGTTCACAAAACATGTGTAATGTTTCAACGCGCTGCTTCATTTTGTATATATAAATATGATTTGTATAGAAAAGTTAGATGACAGAATGTAAAACTCAAAATTAATACAAAGATATTATTTTTTCAATCCCAACATCAAGAACATATTTTATTCCAACAAAAATGTCCATTTCCTACACACATAGGAATTCGAATCATCTGGGAACTTTTCATCATTAAAATTCCACTCCAACTTTCTTAAAATATAGAGGTCACTAGGTCTTTACCCGTCCGATGGATGGTTTTCTTAATAACTGTTCAAAATTGCAAATTTGTGTTATTTTAGATTCAATTAACACTAATTATAGTATAATGCACACGCTTAGCAACACGTAGTATTAAATAAGTGATATAAGAGTAACATGGTTGTATGTTTGAGTAACACAAAACACAAAGTAACTAAATCTAACCATAGTTATTATATTGTTGTACAAAGTTCATGTCGGTATAAAGAGCTAATAGAAAATATGTTGGCCGTAAAAGAGTATATAGAAATCCTTCAAAAATATCCTTTGAATTATAATCATTTACTGGAACTCTATAACAAACGCTGAGTTTGGGCCCAATCTAGAATCTAATTTGAATAAAGCCAGGATCAGGCCAGCCAACAGTGCTCCTGCACGAGTGCATGTCCTAACTTTTAATCAGTTCAAGCATAAAGAAAAAATAAATGCTCCTTGGATATTAAAATTTGACTTTTAATGGTCAAATAAGATGAACTGTTTATGTTTGTACTTAGAAGATGATCTACATACCACAGAGGCTTCGATTGTCTTTGTCTCTGCAAATTAATGAAATTTCAAAGGAATTTTCTAATTACCTTGTTCATTATGATCAAAGGTTCATATCTATGTCTCTGAGCCATAACCTTTACATTATAAACAAAGAAACGGTAATAGCGTCTCACTAACATACGTGTAACTTCCATAAAAAAAACATTTTCATCAAAACTTGATTCTTGTATGTTGTCCCATATTATTATGATAATTAATGATAGAAAATAGATGAAAAGAGATGGATTCCTAGAGAGAGAAAGTAGTGAGAGAAAGTAGAGAGAAGGAGATGATTAACTTGGTGAATTATATTAGAGAAGATTAGAGTTTACAAATGATCATCCACCCTTCCTAACATGCTAGGAAGGGCCTTATATAACCAGGCTTACATGTAACCATAATGGGCTATATTGTTTGGACTGGGCTTGTCTTTTGGGCTTTAAGTAGCTTAAATCCAAGCCCGTGAACCACGACTATTTAACTAACTATTACAACGTTCTAATAGATATTACAATAGAAACCTATGACCGAACATTCTTGTTTGACTCAATATTTTGAGGCTAACAATCTCCCCCAATGTGAGGTCATTCCTCTTTGATATTTGGATTCCAATGGAGATTTATGAATTTCGTCATAAATGAGTCTTGAACATGTAACAGTAGTTTTGTTCCTTCATGTTGTGATCTTTGAGCCTTTGTCATTGTCTTTCGACTTAGTCTTTTATCCTGAGATCTTCAAATCATTCTTGACTTGTCTTTTCCATCTTGCGATCTTGTGTCTTTATCCACATGCTCACACCATTAATTGTTAAATAAGTCTTTGGGCATGAATATGTGGTTTTGAATCTTTGACTTTGCTGAGTACACCGTGACGCCACCTTCTTGAGACAAAACATGGACACGGACTGAATGGCTTTGACATTCGTCCTAAATCGGTAGTGTTTTACCTCCGGTCGGTGAAGACCGTTATACGATATTAAATACCGTACCTGTGATTAGGTAGATTCAATTAAGAATCTCCTTGACAGGGTTTCGCGACTGTACTAGCCGTTCTCTTTACTCGACCGTTTCAAAGCAAGACTGAGAACATAAAGAGTGAATCAATTCGATAAATATCCGCTTGACTAAAGTCGTCAATTCAAATTCCTGGAACAAGTTTGATTCCTTAAGAATCTTACCATTGTTGCTTTCCAGTTGACACAAGTTTGATTCATAAGAATCTCACAAGTCACCTACCGTAGCGCTGTTTGATGTTGACGCTAGAAGCATTTCCATTCGTCACTGTGAATATTAATGAATATCACTCTGAATGTTCAGGCAAGACCATAAAGATATTGCGTAGAAACCTGAAACGAGTTTGAATCAATTCAGAATCAAACCACTGTTGCTTTTCAGTTTTACATATGTTCAATTCATAAAGAATCTTACACATGACCTACCGCAGTGCTGTTTGATGTTAACAATGGAAGGATTTCCACTCATCATTGTGAATACTTAGTAGTATCACTCTGAGTGTTCTAGCAATATCACAAGGATATAGCGTAGGACTCTCTTGATCTTCATCCGTGTGTCCTAACGAGATTTGATAGATCTCTTGGCTCTAGACTCGATTTGTGCACCTTTAGTAGTCGGAGGCTGGAGCAGATGCCACCTATTCAATATCAACTATCTCGGAGTGAGAAAGTCAATAGAAGTCGTGTTGATCTCCGTGACAATAAAACAAACTTCTTTTGAGAGAAGCCTGAGTAGCTAGGAAAGGGTTGTGCTTCACATCATTGGGTCTATGATGAGTTGTCTTCATGATGAGTTGACCCAGTTTCTGCCTAAGTTGTATGGAGGGCTTCTTTCTTTAGACCCTTTATCCTTAGATTTATTTTTCATTCTTCAACCCCTTCAATGCTTACCAAGACATCATTAATAGCACCTTGTTGTGATTGTTCCAGTGCTATCATCAGTACTTAGTCGGCATTCAGCTACGTTCACATTCTACTCCATCTTTCCTAAGGACTTCTAATAATCTATTGGATTATCCCTGGGAAGATCCCTCCAGTTCTGGTTGGATCATAGGACTTAAACCTAACCACCCTTTTGACACCAATAACATCGTGAATTAAAGATGTTGTGGGTATCTGATCGTAACCATGAGTGCTTGAGTCTTTAGATCACATTTTAATCATATTTTCTCCCCATATCTCTAATATATAAAATCGTTTGATATTAGAGATACCAAATTTGATTAAAATATATTTTGGAAAATAGTCTTGAAAATCTTCGGGAGAAAGATGTGTCAATCATTGCATGAAGTTAAAATTCCCCCCCTCAAAAATTGATCCAATGGAATTGTCATTACGAGGATATGATCCACATTAAAATTTTGAGGATAGGAGTTGTTGAACACACAATTTTTGAAAGATTTTGAATATTATTGAGAAATTCTTGAAAAATTGTGTTCAACGCTTTTTGAAAAATCAATTCTTTTTATCGAAGAGGTTTTTCTAAAGCATAAACTTGAGTTCATAGACTTTGAATGTCTTGACGAATCCACTCAAGTGTAAGAAGATTTAACATCTTTGCTAAGGGTAAGAGCACAAAATCGTAGACTCCCCCGTGAATATAGTTCCGGGTTGCAATCTGACAGTGATTACAAGCCATTGTGTTGAGCTCAAAACGTTGAATGTTTTGTGACAAGCTCAACCCAAGATAGATTGCTCTACCCGTTGTTGGAAATATTGTCTAAAATAGACAATTTCCTTTAGAAAAGATAGAAATGACATGTTTTGAAAAATATTTACAACTTTCATTCGAGCTTTATGTACACACCCGTGTCGTTATTGAGCGACATTTCTAGGTACGTCCATATTATCGATACTAAAAGACATGTCGAGAAGAATATTTTTGGATTATCAAAGATTTTTAGTTTTGTATTTTGCTTTTTCATTAATATTTACAAGTAGATGTTTGACTGATGAATCAAGCAGGCTTCTTTGCCAGAACATCCAGTTCTACTGGAGTCGAACATCTCATACCAATTTACCTAACTAGATACGCAAACCTCTCTTTCGAAAGAGCTTTTGTAAACAAGTCAGCTAATTGGTAATCAGTTCCAACAAAGTATAATTCAACAATACCCTTTTCAACTTGTTCCTTAATGAAGTGATATCTGACATCAATGTGCTTCGTGCGGGAATGCTGTACCGGATTGCAGGTGATGGCTATGGCAGACTTTGAGTCACAGTACATAGGTACTTTATCAAAGTGGAAACCATAATACGTGAGTTGTGTTCTCATCCAAAGAACTTGAGCACAACAAGCAAATAGAGGCACATACTCCGCTTCGGCTGATGAAAGTGACGTGCAATCCTGCTTCTTAGAAGACCATCCCACAAGCTTATCTTAACCTAGAAATTGTGCACCACCAGAAGTACTTTTACGTGTATCAAGACACCCTGCATGATCAGAATCTGAATAGGCCGTTAGAAAGAAACTGGTTTCCCTCGAATACCAGAGTCCCATGTGAATGGTATTCTTAAGGTACCGAAAGATTCGTTTAAACTCCTTGAGGTGCTTTTCAGTGGGTCGTGCTTGATATCGTGCACAATAGCATGTAGCATGATGAATATCAGGTCTGCTTGTTGTCAAGTACATGAGGGACCCGATCATGGAACGATATCTCGTTTTATCTATGGGTAATCCCTCCAAATCAGCATCTAGGGATGTGGTTGATAATGGTGTCCCAACAGGGTCACATGATGTCATACCATGCTTTTTGATTATCTCTTGACAATACTTAGCTTGGTTAATGAAGATACCACTTGGGGATTGATGAACTTGAATTCCTAGAAAGAATTTTAGTTCGCCCATCATAGACATTTCAAATCTGTTGTGCATTACTTTTTCAAACCATTTTGAAAGTTTTGGGTTTGTAGACCCGAAAATAATGTCATCAACATAAATCTGCACAAGAAAAATGTCATCCCCATTTTTATAAGTGAACAAAGTTAAATCAATGGAACCTTTTGAGAAACCTTTGGAGACCAGAAATTTCGAGAGCTCGTCGTACCACGCTCTTGGAGCTTGCTTGAGTCCATAAAGTGCTTTGTGGAGACGATACACCTTGTCAGGATAATGAGGATTGACGAATCCTTCCGGTTGCGTGACATAGACTTCTTCCTTCAAAGGACCGTTAAGAAACGTCGTCTTTACGTCCATTTGATAAACGATGAATCCCTTATGTGCAACATAAGCAAGGAAAATCCTGATTGCTTCCATTCGAGCTACTGGTGCAAGTGATTCTTCAAAATCAATACCCTCTTTCTGTCCATACCCTTTAGCCACTAGCCTAGATTTATTCTTGATGATCGTGTTCTCTTCATCCATCTTGTTTTTCCAGATCCATCGAAGATTTAATGGTATTACATCGAATGGTCTGTCAACAAGTTCCCAGACTTTAAGTCTTTCAAATTGTTGAAGTTCATCCGTCATCGATTCAATCCAAGCATGATCAGCCATGGCTTCTTTGATGTTTTTCGGTTCAGCTGAACTCACGGCGAGTGCGAACATACAAACATCGCCATCGGTGTGAAGCTGTCGTCTTGTACGAACGGGCTGTGAAGGGTTTCCAATGACATGAACCAAAGGATGATCTCGGGTCCAATGATGTGTTGAATGATGTCGTTGGTAGAACGTATGCATATTTGACGGATCAACATGGCGAGTAGAAGACTCTCCAGTTTCGTGTACCGGTGTACCGAATGGGTTGATAAAGTCGTCTTCGTCAGATAATGCATTGTCTGCTTGGTTTGTGTTCTCTGGAGCAATGACAGTAGTTGTGGATGTTGTAGGATCGATTGTTGAAGTGATATTCTGAGGAGATAAATCTGCAGCAACCGGTGTTGAAGTAGATGAAGTTGTATCCTTTTGTTGACGATGATCGGTATCATCATTCTTATCATGAGTGACAGTGGAAGACTTCGATACAACTTGTTTCTCCCCCGTGAAATATTCATCATACATTGGTCCATATAACATTTCCAACTCTTCAATTGTCGTGTTGACTGTCATATCATCTCTAGGAACATTTTCTGGGACCAGCGTTGAACTTGACGGTTCATTGATGTGGTCTTGAGTTCCGAGTTCCGTTCGGTTGTGAACGGAAGTCGTTTGTCGTTGTGGATCGGGACTTAAACTGTTTTGTTCAAGTACCATTTCTTGTAATTCATCAAATCGGATGTGAATAGTCTCGACAATAAATTTTGTTCACTTGTTGTATACTCTATATCCCTTACACTAAGTTGCATATCCTACAAGAATACATGCATCACCTTTCTCTTTCATCTTATCCAAATTTTCACCATCTCGAATAATGTAACAAGTACATCAAAAAACATGAAGGTGTTTGAGTGAAGGTTTTCGATCATGAATTATGTGATATGGTGTCTTTTCGTGTCTAGGAATAATTAAGGATCGGTTTTGTGTGTAGCATGCGGTTGACACGGCTTCGGCCCAAAAGTATAGTGGAAGTTTTGAAGCGGATAATAATGTTCGAGCAGCCTCAGCTAAAGTACGGTTTCGTCTTTCAACAACACTGTTTTGTTCGGGTGTTCGAGCAATAGATGTTTCATGTTCAATTGCCTCGGCTTCAAAATAGTTTCTTAGTTTTGAATTCAAAAATTATGTACCTCTATCAGTATGAACCACTTTGACTTGAGCTTGAAGACCACGTTGTATCAGTTTAAGAAAGCTGATGAGAACTTCGGGTGTTTCATCCTTAGACCTCAAGAAGTGAGTCTATGTGTACCTTGAGTAATCATCGACAACTTTCTCCAAAGCTAGCTTGACCCTTAGACATCGACGGAGGTGCTAGCATTCTTACGGTTTGAATAGAATCATGCGTTTTATAAACAACTTTCTTCAAAAATTCGACTTGTTCTTCTAGTTTCATTACTTTTTTGGTTTCTTTATCATATCTACTTTTGAAGTCTTGTTTTAACGCATCTGCCTCTTGTTTCTTAACCTAAAGAATTTTAGCAGAATCGGTAGTGGTCATAGAGAGCTTTTGTTCATGTTCATTAACTTTGGTATTGGCAAGGTACGTTTTTTGATGTTCATCCATTAAGAAAACATTATATTGACGCTTCTCTTTTGCTAATAACTCAAGATTTGTATTATATTTGTTTTCAAAATCATCCTTTTGACTTTTTAACGCACTACCCTTGTACCCCTCAAGCTCTTTAGTTTTCTAAAGGAGCTCATCTCTATAGTTTTCCGTCATCTCACTCGATTTAATAAGAGCAGCTTTGCATTCTTCAAAATTTTGAGTGAGCGTAGCGTTTGCCTTCTTTAATTGCTTTTGACTCTTTTTATTTTCAGTGACATCTTTTTGTAAAGTGGCAATTAAATTAGCAAGCGCAATACGTTCCTCTTCATCATACTCATTTGCATGTTGATCATCCTTAGACTCATTATTGCACATGTCTGATGAATCGGGTGTGGTATTGCTATCAATCGTTTCTATCATACACGTGTCATTAATGACATTGGGTAGATCACTATGCTCATGAATATCACCAAACACATTATATTCATCAGTAGTGTGTACCTTATCGATTGGCTCAGTGTCAAAGATAGGGCCATTGTCATCTTCAGTGACTTTGAGAACTTCTTCAACCTTTGCCATGTACGAGTAATGTGCATCGAGTTCTTGATCAGAATCTTCATCATCAGTGTCATCAAGCATTGCTCCTTCCTCAGCTGACAATTTAACCCCTGCTTCCATCTTCTTGCATAGCAGCATCTTTTCCTTGTGATAGCTGGAGTTTCTAACCCTTTTCGGCTTCCTGCATTCCTTATATGCCGATAACCTTGGCAATTAAAACATTGAATCCTACTTTGCTGAACCACTTGACTTCCAACAGTTTCCCTATTCCCAGTAGCAGCAGCAATCCTCTGAGTATCATACTTGGCAGTTTGTCGATCATACCTTGCAGAACCCTCAACATGTGTTGGATTATGTCGATCATACCTAGAAGAACTTTCACCACGTCGACGTGTGTCATACCTTGGAGGACTCTCAACATATTGGTTCTTTGTGTTAGATGATGTTCGAAGATTGTTGTTGGTGGGTTTGTAGATTTTCTTGTAAGTCTTCATTATGAAAGCAATTTGTTGTTTCATCTCTCGATTCTTTTGAGCTTGGTCTTCATCACTATCTTCTTCAGATGATGACTCAGATGGTGGTGATGGTTCTCTTGGCACTTTACCTCGAGATCTTGTGGATGATGAAGACTTAGATGATGTGGAAGAGCGTGGTGAAGATGATGTAGTGGAATATGACTTAGGAGCACAAGAGTGATGACCTTGAACATGTTGAGTTGTAGTCACGAAAGCAAGTGGATTAGCCATCTTTGCAACACGTCAGCTCGAATCTCATTTGCTTCATTCTAAATTGCTTCAAGATATCAAAGAGTCGATGATATGAGACCTCGTCTAACTTTTCTGGTTGTTTCACTAAAGTGACGAACCGTGTCCACTCGGGTTGAAGTTGTTGAAGAAATTGAACATTGACTTGCATGGTGGAGACTTGCAGATTATTTCTTGTCATGTCATTCATCATTTTATAAAACCTGGAGTAGTAAGAGTCAATTGATTCTCCATCCCTTGAAGTAAACTTGCCAAAGTTCCAAAACAAGTTTGTTTTGACATCTTGTTTGTTGAGTGATTCTCCTTGTTGCAAGCGTTCAATAGCAGTCCACATTTCATGTGATGTAGGGCATGCATCAACCGTGGAGTAAATATCATCTCCAATCCCACTTAACACCATATAGATGGCTTCCTTCTCCGCATCATGCCAAGCATAATTTTCAGGTGTAAGATCAGCTCTTGTTTCATCACGTTCACTTGCGGGTATTGGATCAGTAGTATATGTGGCTGGTCTTGGAGGAATTGAGATTTTCTTGAATACATATGGTCCATGAGTAATACATTTCCTCAAGGCATCACCATTGGGTCTTGTATCAAGATATCGTATGAAACGTGATTGCCATTGAGCATACCGACCAGACACAAGCATTGGTGGTCTCTCTTTATTACCCACCACCATGATATTGTTGTTTGTGACACGATAATCTTGAGTAGAATCCATATCTAGAGACTTGAAATCGATGAAGTGAAAATGGATCTTAAGTAGATGTGTTGTGATTTTTGTTGGCGATGAAAAATGTTAAAATCCCCTAAAAATTGTCTTCACAAGAAACCAAAAATTTGAAGGCAAAAAATCACAAGAGTTTGTTAAAAATTTTCACTTTTGTAAAAATCTTCAATTTTCAGAATATTGAATAATTTCGGAATAACTGACATTTTCAGAGAATTTGGGTTATTTCGGAATAACGGATGTTTTCAGAGAAATGGAGCTTCTTCGGAATAATTGAAGTTTTCAGAGAAATGGTCTTTCTTCGGAATAATGGATGTTTTCAGAAAAATGGAGCTTCTTCGGAATAATTGAAGTTTTCAGAGAAACGAACTCTCTTCGGAATAATGATGTTTTCAGAGAAACGAACTCTCTTCGGAATAATTATGTTTTCAGAGAAACGAACTCTCTTCGGAATAATTCATGTTTTCAAAGAAACGAACTCTCTTCGGAATAGTGATGTTTTCAGAGAAACGAACTCTTTCCGGAATAATGAATTATTTCAGAGAAATTTTCGGATAAACCACTTTTTCAGAGAAACAGGCCTTCTTTGGAATAAGTCACTTTTTCAGATAAATCACTTTTTCGGATAAAGTGAAGATTTCAGAAAAATAGGAATCTTCGGAATAAGTAGTATTCTTCGGAATATGTGATATTTTCAGAGAAATATCTTCGGAATAATATACTTTTTCAGAGAAATTGAAAATTTCAGAGAAACGTACCTTCTTCGGAATAAACGATTCTTCGGAAAAGATGCTTTTTTGGAATAAAGTAAATTCAGAGAAAAGACTTTCTTCGGAATAGTAAAACCCTTATCCGAAAATCCTTTTTTTGGAATAATTAACCCTTATCTGAAATCTTATTTCGGAATGATCTTGAAGCAATAACGTGTTGATCCCAAACTTAGATCGATTAAGCTTTGTGTATACGAGATTAGATCAAGTACTACACGTAGAGAAACCTTTGCTTATGAATAAAGTAACAAAGTGTTATGCGGAATTAACACTTGATCTAAAACACAAAGATGTTAAACAAACTTTCACTTGTATTAGAATGATCGTGCTTGATTACAATGAAAGAGGTTTAACTTGCAAATACTTATGAAAAATAATATTGAACATTAACCTAAAAGACCTTCTTTTATAGATTAAGAAGTCTTGTACAATAAGCTACGAATCAACTATTCTAGGTAAAGATAATAATAGAAAATACAATGTCGAGCTTATCTTTACTAGAAGTATTCTAGAATATAATAAACGTGTAGCTCACATCTTCCATCAGTGCGTGTCTTCAATCTGTCAACGCTTGACTTTAACTTGTCAACGCTTATGCTATCAGCGCTCACTTTGCTCTTGTCAACGCTTGAGTTGTTCTTGTCAGCGTTCAAGTGATCTGGCCTTAATTTATTCCCAACAATCCTCCCCTAAACTTGATATCCACTCTTATGATCAAGTTTCTGAATAAACATTAAGAACTTGGAGGAGTCTGACAAACCTTATCATATTGGTAATAAATAAATCTGATCAAATTCTTTGCCACGTCACTTGTATAATCTATCTCCAACTGGGTGTCCTTCATCTTTTCCAAAACAGCCTTGGATATGAAATACTGAGCATCTACAAGTAAATACTCAGCAAACTTTGTAGAACTCAAATGGTATACACCAGCAGCTGAATATAACCTCCATTGAAGACCACTGAGGTCATCTTCAAGATCCTTCCATATTTCAGGATCTTCTTCTTTTGTCCCACATATTCTTTTGAATGTGGTCCAAAGTTTTATTCCACTGACTGAAGTTGGTGCTTCAGCCTCATACTTGGTCTCTAGCAACCTCCAAAGGTCCACCAAGTCTTCTCTATCACAACTTGCAAATAAAGATATGAGAGTGGTAAAAGTGTGTACCTCCTTGCCAAATCTTCCAATTTTCCAGAATCCACATTCATCTTCATCATAACTCACAATTGGATTCCTGGAATCTAGTGGTAACACATGCACCATATCTGAAGCTTCTAATGGGGAGAGCTTGAGGCTCTTTCTAATAACTGCTTCACTTGGATATAGTTGATTCATATCTTTTGGAAACTCAAGTACAAATCCCTTCTTTACTGGTCTGGGAACTATCATAGCTTTCTTGATTTCCATCTCTTCTGCAAGTTGCTCCTTTCTTTCATCTGAAAGAAGTCTGAAAGTGTTTTCTTCCTGCACTTTCACCCAAATAGGATAAGCCCTATGTTCCAACTCATCAAATGTCAAAGCCTTCAGCTTCTGATGTGTCCATCCAACTCCATGATATTTGAGCAACATAAAGTAGAGCTTCCTTCTATCCCTTTTCAACTCAGAGAGAATGTTGCTTGCCTTGTGCTTCAAAATCACCTTACAATCCTTCTGAACTCTAAGAAGAATTTCCAAACCCCATATCTGATCTGAAATGGTCAAGTCTGGATTATCCATACAGCTTTCTTCCCAAGAATTATACATCTGAACCACCTCTGGCATATCAAAATCAATCTGCAACTTCAAATCTCTCAGCTTTTCCCTAGCAAGCTCATCACCATACTCAAGTCTTTCTGGTTCAACAATCATCACACTTGAATCTGAGCTAGCTCCATCACTTTCTTCTTCAGAAGTCACAACAAATGGTGACTTTTCCTTTTCACCTTGTTCCATCATATGCTCAGCCAATCTTCTATCAAATTCAACCTGAGCTGCATTCTTTGGAACAATTTCTTCTACCAACTTACCCTTACCCTTATCTGTTGGTGCAATTGTTGGTAGGGTAGATGATAATACCTGAGTAGGAACATCTTTGATGATAGATGATGACTGGAATACATCACCTCCATATGCAGATCTGTCAACGCCCAAATTTCCTCTATCAGCGCCCAAAATACTTCTATCAGCGTCCAAACTTGTCTTGTCAACGCTCAAATATTTTCCCTCAGCGCCTTGTGTAACCTCTCTCAACATATCTGTAAATGATAAATTTAAATTGGTTGGAGAGATCAAGAACGTATCAAAACCTTTTTGTTCCTTCAAAGTAGTAAGAGCTTCAGCAACATCCAATGATTGACCATCTTGACTGCTCTTATCACTCAGATTTCTTTGATCTTCCTCCCCTTTGGAAGACTCCTCCATACCTCCCTTTGCATGAGCACTCTCCAAAACAACAATCCTCTCCCTCAATTCCTTGAGTTCAAGGCCTTGGTTACTGACAATTTTTACCAAGTCTGCATTCTGCTTTTGCAAGCTAATGCAGACAGCCGTCAATTCCAAAAGAGTCATTGGTTCCAGTCTGCCCTCTTCTGAAATGGGGATTTGACCTCCCAAGTCAGGTTCATTGGGCATGGATGAGGACTTAATTATGGTGGGACTGCCTTGGCCAGCTGCTAAGCCAGAACCAATAGTCCCAGCCTCATCCAGGTCACCAGCCACACTTGTGGTGGTGGTTCTCTCTGCTTCATGGCTAGGACCACCAGAGGAGAACACTCCAGCAGTCCTTTGGCGTTTAAACAACCTATATTCAGGTGGTGTGGAAGATGGTGTGGAAGAAGGTGTAGATGTGGGTTGGTTAAGGGGTGTTTGGGATTGTGATGGTTGGGTGTCAGTGTTGGAAATAGGCACATCAACGCCCACATTAAATGTGTCAGCGTCAAAGGGATTTTGGTCTATTTGCATTTGGTCAGGTGAGGGCAAAGGTTCAGGGATAGGTTCAAGTTGTGGGTGAGGGTCAATATGAGTTTGGGGATCTGGTTGGGGTTGTGCTGCTGCAATAACAGCAAGCATGGCTGGGGTTAAAGGTAAGTCTCTATGAGGTGGTGAATTCATCTTGGTAAAAATAGCTTTCTTTTGTTCAGGGATTTTATAAAAATCATTGTGATCCCTTGAACAATATCTTTGAGCATCAAAAATCATTTGCAGAAAACGGGGATAAGCTAAAGTCATTTTTGTCCCCTTGTTTTTACACATTCCTTCAAAAATCATTTTAGACCAGTTATATTTTTGCCCTGTTGCAATACACACAATAGCAGTTGCAATGGATCTATTGATCTCATTGTGTGCAGTACATTTGGGACTCAAACATTGAAGGAGAATGTGAATGAGGTACTTCCAGGCTGGGGGAAATTCCTGCTTATGGTACTTATTAAGAGTACCTTCATCAGGAATAGGGTATCCCAAAGCCCTAAGCCCTTGTTCTATTTCAGATATGGGAAGAATGGTTATACCATCAGCATCATTAAGATGCAAGGCCTGGCGTACCAAGGCCTCAGTAACCACCCAAGATCTCCCATGAACAATAGAAGTTAATGTGGTCACTCCATTAACTGTTGAGGAACTAACAGTGTTCCAAAACTGTTTAATGTGTGTGACTGGAATGAGTGGTGCATGAGAAAGAGCATACCTTAATGGGGATGCATTCAAATACTCCACCATTTGTGTGTATTGAGGGAACAAAGTATTATCAGCAACAAGATAAGCAATCATGTTGTGTTGAGACTTGAACCCCAAATCCAATTCTGCTGAGTTAAATCTTGGTGCCATTGATGAAAGCTGTTAATTTGAAGTATAAAAGATGAAGGTTGATAAGAGAAAAGTGTTAGACAAGAATTATAGATACCCTGTTTAAAAATAGGAGCCAAATTTATAGGAGTGGATGAATGCATGTGATTGGCCCAAAAATAGGCAAAGATTTTCAAAAACTAATCATGAAAATATTGAAAAAGTTATAAGTTATCTCATGCATTTAATGAAAGTAACAACTCCTAAAATTACGGCTTGAAAATATGTCAAAAAGTAACAACTGGGTAGGTCCCATTGATTGTCAACGGTCAAATATAACCCATCAACGCCCAACGGCTATAATCTTGTCAACGTTCGCCTAAAGCCATGTCAGCGTCCAATTTGGTCACAACAACGCTTGGAAAAATCTTGTCAGCGTCCAAAAATAAAATTGTTTTAAAAAGTGAAAAATGACCTTAACAAGTAATTTATCCTAGAGAAGATAACCAAAAGCTGATAATTATCATAGGGCGGCAAGCACTGTCCAGTTATGCACACTTGCATAAGCAAGATAGACATAACAGTCCTCTAGTGTCCCTTGCTAACCAAAATTCTTAACAACCAAGTTACCTTATAAAATCCTTGTTACTCCCAGGTAAAACCCATATCAAAATGATTCCCAAGTCTCCCAACAGACCACAACCAATTCTAGGCCAAAAATGTCTTGGCAGCATGCAAAGTTGATATACTATGCATGCTACAGTGCCTCATGGTTTAGTAAAACTAACCCATACTCACCTGTGGACACAATCTAGAATTGTGATGAGAGTATTGTAAGAATACCCAAGAGTCCTAAAGGTTCCTTAAACCTCCCCTCAAACTATAATACATGAGTTCTCAAAATATATATGAACATTAAAAATTTATGTCAAGATAGGAATAGAAATATTCCAACCATCATCCATAAACAAAAACATGTCCAAATAGCTCTTCAAAGATCCATAAGCAACTCTGTATCCAATGGCATAAAGCTACCATCACCTACACATTTAGATGAAAACCACAAAACTAACATTTGTTGCTGACAGCGCCCCGACAACACGTGTCAGCGTTGAAGGAACTCTTGTCAGCGTTAGACAATAATATCTCTAACAACGGCAAAATAACACTTGACAGCGTTACATTTACCTTTGTCAGTGTTAGAAAAATAAAGTGGAAAAATCTAAATCATCACAAAGACCAATAACAATGCATTATCCTGTACATACTTTTACAAAAAGGTTCCAAAACACATATTAAGTGAGATTAACCATTCCAATATTTGTTACCAAATATTGAAATCTTCCAGCATCAAAAGGTTTAGTTAATAAATCAGCCACATTATCTTCTGTGGCTACCCTATCTGGTTGTATTAAACCTTTCTCAAAGCAATCTCTTATAAAATGATGTCTAATTTCTATGTGTTTAGTTTTAGAATGATGTACAGGATTTTTAATAATGCATAAAGTACTGTTATTGTCTACAAAAATCTTGGTATGCATAAAATTATACCCATAATCCAACAGCTGGTTCTGAATCCATAAGACTTGTCCACAACAAGCAGCTGCAGCCACATATTCTGCTTCAGTTGTAGAGTTTGCCACCACTGTTTGTTTCTTGCATTGCCAAGATATTAATCTGCTCCCAAGGAATTGACATCCACCAGTTGTGGATTTCCTATCAAACTTGTCACCACCATAGTCACTGTCTGAATATGCAATAAGATCCAATGGAGAATCTTTTGGGTACCATAATCCAAGATCTGGATAACACCTTAGGTACCTAAAAATTCTTTTCACAGCAAAAAGGTGACATTCTTTGGGAGTCACTTGATGGCGTGCACATGCACACACAGCAAACATGATGTCAGGTCTTGAGGCTGTAAGATACATCAATGAACCAATCATTGATCTATAGTGCCTAACATCCATATCCTTTCCAGCTCCAATCTTTCCCCAAGGGTGTTCCCTATCCATAGGAGTGGAAGCATCCTTTTCATGTGGAGAAAAACCATATTTCTTCAAGATTTCAGCTACATACTTGTCTTGGGAGATGAAGATACCATCTTCTTTCTGCTGAACTTGTAACCCTAGAAAGAAGTTCATCTCACCCATTGCACTCATCTTGAATTTATCTGTCATGAGCTTGGAAAAGTCCTCACTCATTTTTGGATCAGTAGACCCAAAAATGATGTCATCAACATAGACCTGCACAAGCAACACATGTTTTCCTTTCTTCTTTGTAAATAGTGTCTGATCTATGGTGCCCCTCTTGAATCCATTGTCCACCAGATATGTAGACAAGGTACCATACCATGCTCTAGGGGCTTGATGAAGTCCATACATAGCTTTCTTCACTCTATAAACCTTGTCTGGATTCTCAGGATCTTCAAAACCAGGAGGTTGCATGACATATACTTCCTCAACAATTGTCCCATAGAGGAAAGCACTCTTCACATCCATTTGATAAACAGTGAAGTTCATGCAAGAGGCATAAGCTAAGAAAATTCTGATAGCTTCAATTCTTGCAACTGGTGCAAAAACTTCTTCATAATCTATACCTTCCTCTTGTGTATATCCCTGAGCTACCAAACGTGCCTTGTTTCTGACCACAATGCCCCTTTCATCTTTCTTGTTCCTTAGAACCCATCTTGTCCCAATTGGTCTCACATATCTAGGACAATCAACCAGCTCCCAAACATCTTGTATAGCAAATTGGTGAAGCTCATCCTGCATAGCTTCCACCCAACTAGGTTCTTTGAGAGCATCAAAAATCTTCTTGGGTTCTTCCTGTGACAGAAAACAGGCAAACAAACATGCTTGTACAAGAGGGGTATCAACCTTCTTGTGTATATTGGCAATAAATCCACCAAGACTTTGATGGGATCTTCTTGTCTAAACTGGAGCCATAACATCACCAATGATCTGAGATGAGGGGTGATCCTTTGCTGTGGAAGTGAGAACTCCTCCTTCAAAAAGTCTGGTGTCCTCAACTTCACGCTCCATGTTGCCAATATCTTCTTCATCAGACTCTGTTTGATCAACATGAATCTCTTCATGGACATTGGAAGGTCCACCTTGTTCAAAATGGGAAGAGAAAAGCTGTGTAAAGGTGTCACCAAAGTCTGATCCTTGTTTGTCAGCGCTTGGGCTAACAACGCTTGAAATGTTGTTGTCAGCGTCTAAGCCATCAGCGTCTGAATTGGTCTTGTCAGCGCTTGATTTCCCTTTGTCAGCGCCTGAAGAACCATGCATGTTTGTATTTGGTGGTATTTGAAAACCACCACCATCTTTTCTAGCAGCAGCAGCAGCAGCATAATACTCATCTGTCCATATAGGAAGTGTAACATATTCTGGTGTGGGAGATGACTCAACTGCTGGTGGTCCATCCTCCTTAGCAACCTGTATACCTGAAACATTACCAATTCTCTTTTCCAAAACACTTGAAGTTACCTTCACAATGTCTGGATCAGTAACAGGCATATAATTTAAAGCTCTAGATAAAGGTTCTAAGTCAAACAACCAATTTGGACCACTTTCAGGATCACTGGGTTTACTCTCTAAAAACCTAACATGTACTTTTTCAAGTATACGTTTTTCCTTTTTAATATAAACCCTATATCCTTTGCTCTGCACTGAATAACCCATGAAGTAGCCTTCATCACCTTTTGAATCAAATTTACCTAGGGCCTCACTAGTTTCTAAAACAACTACATGACATCCAAAAGGCTTGAGAAAGCCAATATTTGGCTTCCTTCCCCAAAGTAATTCATAAGGTGTCTTATTATGTATTTTGTTGACCAATGCCCTATTTTGAACATAACAAGCTGTGTTAACAGCTTCAGCCCAAAAGGCTATAGGAAAGTGGGCATCAGCCAACATGGTTCTGGCTGCTTCAATAAGGGTTCTATTCTTCCTTTCAGCAACCCCATTTTGCTGTGGGGTTCTAGCTATGCTAAACTGCCTAGTAATCCCTTTCTTGGCACAAAAATCATCTAACAACTGATTTCTAAACTCACCCCCATTGTCACTTCTAATAATTTTGACCTCATTACCATTCTTCTTTTCAATCTGGGTAATGAAATTAATCAGACTTTGGGCAGTTTCACTTTTCTTGGCTAAAAAGAAAGTCCATGTAAACCTGGAAAAATCATCAGTGATAACAAAACAATATGATTTACCCTTCAAACTTTCTATATTAGTTGGACCAAAGAGGTCCATATGCAATAAGTGAAGTGGTTTAGAACTAGAGTGCACCTGTTTAGACCTGAATGAGACCTTGTGCTGCTTGCCCTTAAGACATGCAACACAAGTGTGGTCATTGTGGAAAGCCTTTTCAGGCAAACCATCAACTAAACCAAGCCTCACAACTCTATTGATATTCTTAAAGTTTATGTGCCCTAATCTCCTGTGCCAAAGATTACTTTCATCTACTGAGGCTTTAGCATAAAGACATGACATCATTTTATTATTTACCTTAATTCCATTAAGATTCACATTATATATGTCTTTATGCCTTGGTGTTCTAAAATCTATGTATTTTTCCTCAGGGAGCTTATAATCTTTGCTTAACACCAAGCACTCAGTATCTGTGAAAAGAACCTTATTTTTGTTATCACACACTTGTGATACACTAAACAAATTATAATCCAGTTCTTTTACCAAGAAGACATTCTCAAACCGTAGATTGTTGGTGACAAGGGTTCCTTTTCCAGTGATGGTGCCGTAGCCCCCTCCAAAGTATACCTTATCACCATCCTGAATAGGAGTGAAGTTTGTCAGATAGTCTTCCTTTCCTGTCATGTGCCTTGAGCATCCACTATCCCAGTATCCATAATCATTGATCTTCTTCTGAATGCCCTGCACATAAAGAAAACACATTAGTTTTCTTTGGGAACCCAAGCCTTGGAAGACTTGGATTCATTTGGTTGTTCAACAAGAACAGACTTGGTTCTCATAACAACCCCATTTTCATCCCTGTTTGAATGAAATTCCCAGTTAACCCCAACTGGTGTTGACAATGCCTTTGAAATATAATGAAACCTGTTGCATGTCATAGAAATACCAGTAGAATTAGGGTTTTGGTCTTGTTTTGGTCTCCATGTTAAGCTAGTAGAAGCTTTAGACCTATTTCCCTGTGGCTGCAAATACCTAGGTTTGGTAGTGTGTCTGTCAGCGCTGAAATTGCTCTTGTCAGCGCCCCGATTGCCTTTATCAGCGTTGAACCTAGGGTTTGCTACAGGAACCCATTGCCTATTGGACCAAGTGTTTGACTTTTGAAAAGGTCTTAGGCCTTGTGTGTTAGACCCTCTAGAAAAGAATGGGGCTGGTCTAACAACTTGTGAACTTTTGTTCACAAAGGTATTGGGTCTGACAGTGTTTGACCTATGTTGACTTTTGTCAGCGCTGAACTAGTTCCTATCAGCGTTGACATTGGAAGCGTTGACACATTTGTATGCCAAATGTGAGAAGCTACCACATGTGTAACAAGCTTTTCTAGACATAGTCTTAGGTCTAGAAGCAAAGAAGCCTGTTCCTTGGTTACTAACTTGGCTTTTTGGTAACCTAGTATTCCTATACATCTCTGCATACTTAACACTAGGTTTTCTAACAGTTTGTGGGCCAAGGTCAACAGCTTTGCCAGTGGTAGGGTGTGTGATCTTAATAGGTTTAGGATCATTGGACTCCACAATTGGTATCATGATTGGTGTGGGCTCATTTGGACTTTCACACAACAACCCTCCCTTAACAAACAAGGTGTGGTTAGCTTTCTTCCACTCATCTAGGTCAGTCAGTTTTTGTTTGTATTCCTCAACTGGGGAAGTCACTCTAGGTGGAGGAATGAATTCCTTCTCTTGAAGTTCTGGCAAGCCAGTCCAAGATAAGTCCTTTGATTGGACACCATAGAAATCCCCAGCTAGTGGTGGAACACCAGTATAATTATTCATCCCAATCCCACTCATATCCTTAGAGTCTCTTTGTTTACTAACACACTCTCCTAGGGATTGTGTGGCCTTATCAAATCTCTGGATTTTAAGACTCACATTATCTTTATTTTTGTTAGCCTCCTCTAACTGAGCTATCAAATCAAGATTAACCCTATTTACTATATCTTGAACATCTTTACTCTGATGTAACTCATGTTTTAAGATATTTATTTGATCCTTTAAATCAAACTCCATTTTCTTATACTCAGCTACTGTCTTTTCTGTTTGGGTAAGAGCAATTTGATAATTAGATACTTTGCATCTTTCAGTACTTGCCTCATCTAATAATTTTACTATCTCTTGATTTAGTTTTTCAGTATTTAAACGACAACCCTTAGAACAGAAAGCATCATCATATACCTCATTATCTGATGAAGAGGAGGAGTGTGCCATGAGAGCATATTCAACATGCTCTTCTTTAACTTCAGCAACCAAAGCTCTGTCCTCTTCCTCATCCTTAGCCATCCAGCTCCAGTCCCATCCCCCAACACCATCAATTTGTTGAACAGCAACCATGGCCTTGGGATCTTGGCTCTTAACCATTTGGCTTGAAGGCTTACCAGCATCAGATCTTCTTGGAGATCTACATTCCCTCATAAAGTGCCCCATCCTATGACAGTTGTAGCACTCAACCTTGGACTTGTCAAATCCAGCAACATCCTTAGCATTAAAGGTCATCTTCTTCTTGAACCTTTTATTGAACCTGTTTGCTCTTAAACTTACAAGAGCCATAGTCCACTTGATGTCCATCTCTTCCAATTGTTCATCACTTATCTACTCAAGATCTTCATATGTAATCCTTGAATCACTGGGCAAAGAAGCAATGAATGCACACACAGTATCTAGATCTAAACCAGCAGGTTTAATTCTATCAGCGCCAAAGTTGTGTGTGTCAGCGCTTGAGTATAAAGCGTTGACAGGGTATGATCCAGCGCTGACAGACTGAGATCCAGCGCTGACACATTGAGATCCAGTGGCTGGATGTCCATAGAAGTTCATGGAATCAAATTGGCCTTCACTTTGTGAGAAGAAGGCCATGTTACTGCTGGAAGATTTATTATCACTATCCAATTGCCATTCATTCTCCAACAGTCTTAGTTTGTTGAAGATGTCATCAAACCTGGAGGTCTTGTGGGTGTTGTTGACAAGAATGGATCTTGTCTCAATCTTCTATACATCACCAAGGCTTTTGAGAAAAGTAGCATTCAATTCAGGGTCATCAATCTGTGTTCCCATGAAGGAAAGTTGACTTGTGATGTCAAGAAGTCTACTTCTCACACTGCTGAGATTCTCATTGGGTTGAGCTTTAAAGACTGCATACTCATGCAAGAGTTGCTTCTTCTTTTCTTCTTTTGTGTCAGCATTGCCACCATGTGCTACTTCAAGAGCTTCCCAAAGCTCTTTTGCAGACTCAAAGCGTTTGTACTTGTGCTGATTCTCATGACCTAGGGCGTGTTTCATGATATTCAAGATTTTCATGTCCACCCTCTTTTTGGCTATATCTTCAACAGATACAGCTCTTCCATCTCCAGGCTTTTCCTTCTTATCAGCTTCAGGACAATTAGGAACAGCTGTCCTTGTGGCAATAGCAGCAGCAATCTTTTGTGCTTTGTCGAATGTGTTCCCATATTCAACAATCTCCCAAAGAGTGTAGTCATGAATAGATATATATTGCTCAAAATTGGACTTCCAAAGCTCGAAGTTCCTGGCATCAAACATAGGAATTTTGATACTAGGATTTGTGGAGTTGTTTTGTAGCAAAGCAGCAGGTTGATCTGTGCCAGACATAATGTTTTTAGGGTTTTGAGAGTTTTAGGGTTTTTAGGGTTTTTAGGGTTTTTAGGGTTTTTGGTGTTTTAGGGTTCTTGCGTTACTTAAAGATCAAAAGTTTCTCAACAAGCTCTGATACCACTTGTTGATCCCAAACTTAGATCGATTAAGCTTTGTGTATACGAGATTAGATCAAGTACTACACGTAGAGAAACCTTTGCTTATGAATAAAGTAACAAAGTGTTATGCGGAATTAACACTTGATCTAAAACACAAAGATGTTAAACAAACTTTCACTTGTATTAGAATGATCGTGCTTGATTACAATGAAAGAGGTTTAACTTGCAAATACTTATGAAAACTAATATTGAACATTAACCTAAAAGACCTTCTTTTATAGATTAAGAAGTCTTGTACAATAAGCTACGAATCAACTATTCTAGGTAAAGATAATAATAGAAAATACAATGTCGAGCTTATCTTTACTAGAAGTATTCTAGAATATAATAAACGTGTAGCTCACATCTTCCATCAGTGCTTGTCTTCAATCTGTCAACGCTTGACTTTAACTTGTCAACGCTTATGCTATCAGCGCTCACTTTGCTCTTGTCAACGCTTGAGTTGTTCTTGTCAGCGTTCAAGTGATCTGGCCTTAATTTATTCCCAACATAACGAACCGTAACTCAAAAATGAATCCAAACACCTCAAAATCTTGCGATTTTTACCACAAAAACCAAACCAAATCCCTACCAAATCGATATAAATGAGTTATATCAAGATTTATAGCCCGAAATACTAAAAAGAAATTTAATTCGGGATGATTTAGATGGGAAAATCAATCGAATCAAACTAAAACCAAACAACCAAACACAATCTACCCCGTGGCGATTGATACCAAATGTTGTCCCATATTATTATGATAATTAATGATAGAAAATAGATGAAAAGAGATGGATTCCTAGAGAGAGAAAGTAGTGAGAGAAAGTAGAGAGAAGGAGATGATTAACTTGGTGAATTATATTAGAGAAGATTAGAGTTCACAAATGATCATCCACCCTTCCTAACATGCTAGGAAGGGCCTTATATGTAACCATAATGGGCTATTTTGTTTGGACCGGGCTTGTCTTTTTGGCTTTAAGTAGCTTAAATCCAAGCCCGTGAACCACGACTATTTAACTAACTATTACAATGTTCTAATAAATATTACAATAGAAACCTATGACCGAACATTCTTGTTTGACTCAATATTTTGAGGCTAACATTGTCGATAAAAATGCATAATTTCTATGTGTGATAACTACATTTCTTGCATAAAATATAAAAAGGCTAGATTTTCTATTATTATTAACTTTTATGTGCAAAAATATGTGTTTCTTGATACTGGTCAACCTCAACCTCAGGCATTAGGGCTTCCCAACTTCATGCCACATACATGTGACGCTATCTAATCCCCTAATTACTATAACTACTGATGTACGTGACAACCTGATGTTCAATGATTGACCAATAAAGTTACTAATGATAACTAAACATAAAGTAACATAAACTATATTAAATCGACAAAACATTTTGCACTGCTACTGCTCCCAAACTTCAATTGTAGGGATCCCTAACTTACAGTGAGAAAAAAACATACTTATAAGTTACAACTGAAAGCAAGTCTTGACAAATGTCTCACGTGTACATGCTTCTTTTTGGATTTTGAGAAACCATAATCTTTATCCTCACTATTATTTTATGGACTATAGCTAACATTATTTCTAGAACTCAACTTTGATGTTGCTGGAAGTTCAGTTGAAAGCATACCAGACTCATATGCACCGCGACATAAACTTTTTTCTTTCCTCTTATCAAAAGAAAGTGGCCAAAAGCAGTTTGTATACACAAAACATCTTGAGTTGCATTCCTCACAGCGACTATAGCGTCATGAGCAATTGTTTATTACTTCCTGCGTTCAAGGTAATCATAAATCATTTAAGTAAAAATTATGAACCTGATACCTTTCATATAAAAATTTCTAAAGACATTCTTGTGTCTGAGGAAGAGATTATCTAATGACCAACCCTTTCCACTGCGATAAATTCCTTCCTATTAACCAACTCTTGTGGCATCATTTTGTCATTTGATTTAGATAAAAAAAAGTATACCATCACATTTTCTCATCATTACCTAATCTTATCAACTTCATCAATATCACGTTTTCCTAGTGGAGGGGTTGTAGTAACATCCTTTTGTTCAAATTTTAGCACATCTTCAGCCATAGAGGATTCTGCATTCTCATTGTATTAAGGGAAAGTATCATATTCAAACTCAGTACTATAGTTTTAAGTTTATTTTTTATTCTTTATAGCAAAATACTGTAGTTTTTATTGAATTGGATAATGCACGCCAGATAACAATTAAGTCAACTAAGTTTTTATTCAATAATCATTACAGCCATACTCCTTTAATCAACCAAGATTAATTTAGTCAACCAAGATTAACATAGTCAAAAAAATTTATAGTCAACACCGACTTCCAACCATAATAAGTTTATAATCCTCAAGTCGTCTCAAGTTGACTATGACATTTTTTGGGATTACTTTAGTTTCCGACTCATCATTTTCCTTGCTTGATTTAACCTTGCCTCGACAAACAAAGACTTATTGTTTTCCTCCTAAAGTAATCTTGAGTACAGTAGTTCATTAACAGAAAAGAAATCAATGGAAATTTAACCACATAAAAACACTCTAGATATTTTTTATCAATATACCCCATAACTTACAAACGTGTCAAACACTATATATATTACAACACCTTGTTGTTGTAGACTAATGCATGTGACATAACTGTTAGTTATGAAAAAATGAGTGTCAAGTAATGCCATCTGAGTTGCAAAAATAGGTATGTGTTTTAACTGGAAATAAACTCAACATCAGGCTAGGTAAACTCGTAAATACCTTTTTATCTTTCCAAGTTTTCACTATTAATCTTAACTTCTGGTTAATAAAAGAAACACACACAAAAAAATTATGTTTTATAGTTAGACATGGCAATATTGACCCATTAACCTGTGAATGGGTCAACTTAGGTTATGTTTCATCTCTAATAGGCCCAACATGGAAAAATAGGTTCAACATAAATCAAAATTAGTAGATTTACAATATATAATAGTATTACCCTAAAACATGGTAGAAATTTATAATTGTAATGTAAGAGATACCTCATTGCTTAGTTTGTTAAACAATGTGGCACGAATCAGCCCACGCCCATACATAGTCCTCTTACACAATATTTTCGTTTGACAACTATTGTGACTTTATATTCAGAACAAACGTGTGCAATAGCTCTGAAGTGCATTTTAGCCTCTATTGAAAGAAAATTACAAATGCTATATTCAATGAAAAAGTTAAGTCCGCACTCTTCTCGTACTTCACATCAAGAAGGTTCCTACTTTTTTCTTTGAATCACGTTTTAGCGTTTTCTTAATTCAAAAGAGTGCCAAAATAAGAGGGAAGATGTGACAACAACCCACCCGTTCTGACCCGTTAGGTCATGTTTCAGCGTTTAAAGTCGGTGTAGCAAGTATTCATTGGTTTTTAATTCAAAATAATGCCAAAATGAGAGGGAAGATGTGATATACACTCACCTCTTAGGAAGGTAGTTCGCCAAGATATATTGTAAAGGACCTAAAGGAATTCTCACGAGCCGCAGTCATTACACTCTTTCCAGCTTGTATCCTGCCTAGTTTAGGTTATAGTTATCATATTATTACAACTTTTAAACAACAAAATTATATTCAAGCACTACCTACTAAAAATACCCCTACAAAACTGTTTTGATTATCGTATTCAGTTATTATGCATTATTACATAATTATGCTCATACGCTGTTATTAAATTATATAGTTTAAAAGTGAAAATTTAATATAAATGAACTAATGCTTTAGATATCTGTGAAATTACTGTTTGTCAACATAACAAAATCAACCTGACATAAACTGAAAGTCCCTAATCAATGCAAGAAACCCTAATCTTAACTTAATCAACACAAGGTATTACTTTTCAAATGTAATCTTATTATTGTATAATAAAGAATTACATGTGTTATGGATAACACAGTTTGATGACAATGTGTTGTGCACACTTTGAACAACAATAAACCCTAACTTATGAATACAGTCATAGCTGTTTGATTCACTAAGTTATATGCACTAATTATCTTGATATCTCAAAGTGTTAAACATTAATGCATGGATACACATCCTATTTATAGTGTTACGAGTTTGACTTAAACAGTACTTGATGTCGACTACACAAGCTTTTACAAGTTCCCACATCAGTCACATGATGTCCTTCTATTCTTGGTAGTCTTCCATTATGCTTTAAGGAACAGTTGTCAAAAACAGTTTCCTTATTCTTCATAGTCTCGAACACACAAATGGCATGTCCAAAGTGTGCTGAGAGTTATCAGGGTATTGCCACCCATGTTAACTCTCAACCCCTCAGAGTCCCTGATACATCTTGGCTGTTATCCATCACAGCCAATGAGTATGTCTTCAGGTAATCTTCGACTTCCCTGACAATGTCTCTGACATGGACTCCTCTGAGGTTGCTCACAGAGACTTGGATCTCTGTGAGTCTTGCGAAACTTGCCTGCCTCCTAGGCACAGGCAAGGGACTATCTAACAGCCTAATTATGTTTAAATCAATGATCAGGGAATCTAACAAGTTTAGATTCCCAACATAAACTAAACTAAACTTATGATCCACGGATGAAATTCAGTTAGAGTTTAAATCATACATTAAGGTTTGGTCAAGTTACCAAACAAAAATGGCAACACATATCAGTTTCCTAAATTAAAGTCATAGTTTACAACTCACAACAATAAACATTACAATCAAACAAAATTATGAGTAAAATAAAAACAAAAAAGGGATATATATTAATTACCATTTTACCATTCTTCAGTATCGGCTAATTGACGGATTACACATCACTAGTTAAACTCCCAATTTACCATCTGATGTCTGTGTTTTTTAAAGATGAACAGATGAAGTGTGATTTAAAAACGGTTTTGACGTGGTTGAAAATGCCAAATTCAGTTTTAGCCAAAAAATTCACTCATGTACGAACTGTTGTGATTAAAACTGTCAATTTCAGTTTTATGATATTGGGAGAATAAATGAATTAGGGAGGATTGAACACTAACTGGGGGAGAAATTTTTGGAGAATGAAACACGTCAGATTTATGTGTACGTGTTATGTTTAATATTGTGTACGTCAGATTTATCACGTTTTCCTTGTGGAGGGGTTGTAGTAACATCCTTTTGTTATAATTTTAGCACATCTTCAGCCATAGAGGATTTCACATTCTCATTGTATTATGGGAAAGTATCATATTCAAACTCAATACTATAGTTTTAAGTTTATTTTTTATTCTTTATAGCAAAATACTGTAGTTTTTATTGAATTGAATAATACACGCCAGATAACAATTAAGTCAACTAAGTTTTTATTGAATAATCATTACAGCCATACTCATTTAGTCAAACAAGATTAATTTAGTCAACCAAGATTATATAGTCAAAAAAATTTGTAGTCAACACCGACTTCCAACCATAATAAGTTTATAATCCTCAAGTCGTCTCAAGTTGACTATGACATTTTTTGGGATTACTTTAGTTTCCGACTCATCATTTTCCTTGCTTGATTTAACCTTGCCTCGACAAACAAAGACTTAATGTTTTCCTCCTAAAGTAATCTTGAGTACAGTAGTTCATTAACAAAAAAGAAATCAATGTAAATTTAACCACATAAAAACACTCTAGATATTTTTTATCAATATACCCCATAACTTACAAACGTGTCAAACACTATATATATTACAACACCTTGTTGTTGTAGACTAATGCATGTGACATAACTGTTAGTTATGAAAAAATGAGTGTCAAGTAATGCCATCTGAGTTGCAAAAATAGGTATGTGTTTTAACTGGAAATAAACTCAACATCAGGCTAGGTAAACTCGTAAATACCTTTTTATCTTTCCAAGTTTTCACTATTAATCTTAACTTCTGGTTAATAAAAGAAACACACACAAAAAAATTATGTTTTATAGTTAGACATGGCAATATTGACCCATTAACCTGTGAATGGGTCAACTTAGGTTATGTTTCATCTCTAATAGGCCCAACATGGAAAAATAGGTTCAGCATAAATCAAAATTAGTAGATTTACAATATATAATAGTATTCCCTTAAAACGTGGTAGAAATTTATAATTGTAATGAAAGATATACCTCATTGCTTAGTTTGTTAAACAATGTGGCACGAATCAGCCCACGCCCATACATAGTGCTCTTACACAATATTTTCGTTTGACAACTATTGTGACTTCATTCAGAACAAACTTGTGCAATAGCTCTGAAGTGCATTTTAGCCTCTATTGAAAGAAAATTATAGACGCTATATTCAATGAAAAAGTCAAGTCCACATTCTTCTCGTACTTCACATCAAGAAGGTTCCTACTTTTTTCTTTGAATAACGTTTTAGCGTTTTTTTAATTCAAAAGAGTGCCAAAATGTTAGCCTCAAAATATTGAGCCAAACAAGAATGCTCGGCCATTTGTTTATTATGTATCGTATTTTAGAACGATGTAATAGGTAGTATATTAGTCGTGTTATACGGGCTTAACTTTAGGCTAAAGTTCATTAATAAGTAACTAAAGCCTAAAAGGAAAGCCCGACCCAAACCATATAGTCCATAAAGAAGCCCGCATGTGGGTGGACTATATATACTACCCTCCTAGCATGTTAGGAGGGTTGGTGATTCATTTTTTTCTTAATCTAATATTTCACAAGTTCACACACTTCTCTCTCTTTTCTCTCTCTAGTTTCTCTCTCTAAAATTCATCTCATTTCTACCTTTCTTTCTTCATTAATCGTATAGAATCATCAAATAGAAGGGACAACAATTGGTATCAATCGCCATGGGGTAGTTTTTGTGATTCGTTGTTGATTTACTACTTAATTCGTGTGATTTTACCATAAAATCTACTTGGATTCAAGTTTTTTCTTATGTTTTTCGTGCTCTAAATCTTCCTCCTTTAATCTCTACATCTTTCATACGTGTGGTAAGATTTAGGTAACTTTGGTTTGATTGAAACACGAAATCCAAGGTAAAAATCACTACTTTCTTGTTGTTCTAAGTCTCGGCTTAATTTTTGGGGTACGATCTGATTTTGTGATTGCATAAACCCTGGGGGTTTCTACTTGCGATCCATAGTCACGATCTATTACTACGATTGTTAGAAATACGTTTTTAACGTATATTAGAAGTATCGGTCACTCCACAATATTATTTATGTTGTAATAGCTCGTAGTTAATGTTGCTTATTAAGTTAAGTAAGAAACCGACCCATGGGCTTGTCATGGGTCGGCCCAAGCCCAAATAGTGGCCTTGGATATAAATACCCCTTTCCATGGTTGTTGATATTCCACTTATTCATTTGAATAAAATACACATAGTTTCTCTCTCACTTTCTCTCACTAGTTTCTCTCTCTAGGAATCTTCAACCCACTTCATAGATTCATAGTTTATCAATATTCTACATTTGGTATCAAGAGCTATGGGGTGATTTAAGGTAATGATTTGTGTTGTTATTTAGTTTTTGATTGTATTAGTGTTCTTTAAGAAGATCCATCTTGATTCTTGGAGTTTTTGGTGATTTTGTGATTGGGATTAGTAGATAAGTATTAGTTTTTACTTATTTTAGTAGAAATCACAAAACTTTTTGGGTTATTTGGTAAAAATCTGGGTTTTTTCTTCATTTTTTTGATCGACTGAACACTCGTACAAGTTTCTGTTTCCCAGACAAAGTTATGAACCAAAAAGTTCCGGATCAAAAAGTTCCGGATCAACAAAAGTTCCGGATCAAAAAGTTCCGAACCAAAAGTTCCGGATCAAGGAAAGTTCCGGATCAAAAAGTTCCGAACCAAAAGTTCCGGATCAAGGAAAGTTCCGGATCAAAGGAAAGTTCCGGATCAAGGTAAAGTTCCGGATCAAAGGAAAGTTCCGGATCAAGGTAAAGTTCCGGATCAAGGGAAAGTTCCGGATCAAGGAAAGTTCCGGATCAAGGGAAAGTTCCGGATCAAGGGAAAGTTCCGGACCAAAGGAAAGTTCCGGATCAAATCTTCCGAACCAAAAGTTCCGGATCAAGGAGTTCCGAGCCAAAATCTTCCGAATCAACACTTCCGAATCAACAAAAGTTCCGAATCAAGGGATATTTTACTTGTTTTTTCGACGATTTTTTAGAGGATTTAATCTTGGTTTCTTACAACAAAAACTTAACACAACTCACAATCTTTACTTCACTGCTCGATCAACCGATAATCTTTGTCTCTTTGAAGTGAACAAAATGAATCCGAATTCATTAATGCCTCAAATGACATCACTTACGGACATTTCCGTCATTACGGGAACGGATAATCGCCCTCCAATGCTCATTAAAGAAGTCTTTGAAGCATGGCAAGGCCGTATGATGTCATACCTTAAGGGAAAACCGATATATGGGAGGCTTATGGTTAAGTCAATTCTAAATGGTCCACTTAACTATGGTACCATCGTGGTTAACAATGTGACTCGACCAAGAGAGTTTGAAGAACTTACACCAGCTCAACAACTTGTTGCCGATGCAGACGAAAAGGCTCTTCAAACCATTCTCCAAGCTCTTCCACATGACATCTATCAAATGGTAAGTCAGTATACGGTTGCAAAGGATTTATGGGAACGTCTAAAGGTGTTGCTACAAGGTACGTCTCTTACCAAACAGGAAAGGGAATGTCAGTTGTATGATCTGTTTGATAGATTCACGTACATCCCAGGGGAAACGCTTCACGACTATTACTTCAGATTCACTACTCTCATGAATGATCTGAATGTATACAATCTTGTGATTGCTCCATTCCAGGTTAACACCAAGTTTTTGAATACTTTACCTCAAGCTGAATGGGGTGAGTATATTACCGATGTTAAGTTAACCAGGGATTTGCATAATTGCAATTTGGATCAACTCTATGCTTTTCTTCAGCAGCATGAGAAACATATGATCATGCACCGTTCGCCTCGAGGTATGTACCCTGATTCTTTAGCTTTGATGGCGAATCAACCAAGCTTGTCACATAACAACACTCCTTATATCTTGGGACACCAAGCCTATCATCCATCACCTTACATGACACCAAGCTTCCCCCAATATTCGATTCTACCGCAACCACCCACCTCACATCAACAACAATATCGGTTTAATGTACCTTCATCACACTATGCTTCACAACCTCACCCAGCAAGCATTGCACCTTATGCTCAGTCTTCTTATTCTTCTTATCAAGAGAATGCAGCATATCCATCAAGCTACTCTGACCACATGAGTGTTCCTTCTAGTGCTTATGCAGCTCAACAAGACCAAGCAATGTATTGTGATAATGAGGAAGTCCCCATTCCTGAATTCAAACAAGGAACTGATCCAGTTGAAGTGTTAGCCACTATGTCTGCTTACCTCACAAGGACTTTAAGCAAACGAGGATTTAGAGGACCAGCTCCTACTAACAATCAGTTGAGGAATTCATCCAATTCTCGCCAACAAGCTACTATTGAGAATGGCAGGGTAATGGTTCAACCTATTCAACCTTATCAGGGGAGACCTACTACATCAACCACCAATGCACGCACGGTCAATCCTGCTCTAATGGTCAACACTCCTCCACGGGCTAATTCCACAGGCAAGTTGAGAATGATTACATGCTACAACTGTAAGGAAGAAGGTCACATGTCCAGGGATTGCAAAAAACCCAAGAGGAGAAGGGATGGTCAATGGTTTGCAGAGAAGATTTATCTGGTAAACGCTCAGGCACAAGGAAGGGAACTTGATGAAGAGGAGCTTGCATTTCTTGCTGATCCAGGGATTGCTGAACAAGACGTTGTCACCACACAGAATGCAGCATACCAAGCAGATGATCTTGATTCGTATGATTCAGACTGTGATGAACTTCAATCTGCACAGGCAGCTCTTATGGCAACTATCTCCAGCTTAGGGCCAGAAAAAATATCTGAGGTACTTACTAATACCACTGATAATACCACTGATACTAGTATTCAACCACATCAAGTTGTGCAAGAGAGTGTTGATTCGAATGAGTCTTTGGTGGTGAGTCGTTCAAATGAGGAGACAATCAATGATAGTAATATCAATGTGAGTCCCCAGACTTTGAGTGAAACACAACCGGGAGTCATTTCGCATACGCATACTCCTGCTCAACAAGATTTGGTCATGGTTCCTGCTACATTACTTAGCCAAATGAATGCTGCACTCTTAGAAACCCTAGCTAAGAATAAGAATTTCTCTGATGAGCTTGCTTTGAGCAACGAGAAAGTTCAAACTTTGGAATTATTTCCTTCGTCCACTGTTTTAACAAATCCCGAATATGATCATTTTCGAAACAAACAAATGGGTCATTTGCAAGAAACTGAAACCTTAAGAGCAGATCTTTCTAACGAACTTAGAGAAAAAGAGTTAGTGGTCACTAATTTTCAAAAACTTCAAACGGATTTTGAGTTACTCGAGTCTAAAAAGAATGAAATGGAAATTAATGCAGCTAATAAGATTAGAAGTCTAGATTATTTGCTTTTAAGACAATACGCTGCCTCTCAACTAGTACACTTATTTGATGCATCGTTTAGAGAATTTAACTTATCACGTCAAAAAGGCCTTCCCCCTAACCCATGGTATGCAAAGCAAGCTTTTATCCATAGTCCAAGACTTTATAATGCAACCCAATTAGGATTGGTCTTAGACCCGATTGTTATTTTCGAGGATCGCACAAATAAGGATCTAGTTGATGAGAATCGGTCATACAACTTTGCAAAATATCCCGATTGTGATTATTTTAAAATGAATCAGGAGCTTGCAAAAACGGATTTTAGAATTCGCTTCCATATGGATAAAGATCTCATCACAGCACCAACCTACATGTTAAATGAAGAAAACCCTAGTACACTTCCTACACTTGTAAAAATGGAAGGACCTAAGGAAATTCCAAAGGATCTTCCACCTGTTAGCACTGTATGGTTAAACTTGCAAGAGATTAATCAATACTTTGCTAGTTTTGACAAGGTCATTTTGGAATGTACGACTTTAAACGGCCTAAACGCCGGAGAATGGGCTTTCGAACACATGAACGAGGTGTTTAAGACTGAGATCAATCCGTTTGTCGAAAGTCTAAAAGGAAGTTTTGCATCTCTTAAGGAAAATCTTGAGTTTGAAATTGGAGAAGTTCAAAAAGTGTTTTATGAAATGGACACCGCTTATGAACTACAACTAATTGAAAAGGAAAAGATTTTATCCGAATATGACCGATTCTTGTCCCAAGTAATTTCGTGTGATGTGCTTACTATTGTGAATGTTAATTATTCGAATGAGCTTACATCCGCTATGATTAAATGTGATGATGTGAATATTTGTGATGATGTGTGTGATCTTTCTGTAAATGTTGCTGATACTGTAAATGAGGTAGATAATCATTCTTGTCACGAATCTAACGCTGAATTTTTAAAGCTACAAGATTCTTACAATTTACTTTCAAAACGCTTTAATCAACTTGAACAACATTGTATATCTTTAGAATTAAAACAACAAACTCAAAATGAGGATCTTTTGATAACAAATGGTTGTGAAAACGGTGTTGAGACGAGTGACAAGATGATTGCAATAGTTAAGGCATTAGAGGAAGAGATTATGAGATTAAAGAGAGATGTGTCATCAAATGAAACACTAAAATTGGAACTAGAGGCTGCAGAGTCTAAAAACCAGGACTTAGAAATTAGACTTTCGTCTATTCTAGGGGAGATGGATCGGGCAAGACAGGGACTATCCGCTCTTTATGGTTCAATAGAAGAACGCTTAGCTTTTAATGCAGCACAGCAACAATCTTATGTTGAACAACTAAACCAAAAGTGTGAGGAAATCTCTGACTTAAACATCCAGCTCATTGACAAAAACATGGTTTTGGCCGAGTTAAAGGAGACACTTCTTCTCACCCGACAAGAAGCTGTTAATAACTTAGCTACCAACTCTGCACCGTCCTCTAGTGCTCCAACAACCAAGTCAGTAGTGCTTTATAAGAACCCGCTTCATAAGAAAAACCCGGTTACCTACGATGATTATATGAGGAATGCAATTAAGCATGTAGATCTTGTTAGGGATATTTTAGACGATCTTTATGCCTTAGATCCCTAAAGTAGCTACTATTATTCAGCTCATGAATACATTAAGCGAGTTCAATATTGCTTAGCATATTTGCAATACATAGGTAAACCAGGTTCTGCACTACTCACTAATCGACCCATTGCTGTAACTCCATTCAATAAGACTCCAGGAGCAAAACCGTCATTGGCACCATCAAGTACGGCACCTTTAAAATCTGTTGCTAATGTTCCCACTTTGCCTTCTACAGGATTAAAAGAGTCTACTAAGGCTAAAGGATCGCCACTCAAGAAAGATAAGATCAAGCCCTCCACTAGTAGTACCAAAAAGAAGAAAGTAGAAGCTCACAATAGGAATGTTATGTCAGATTTAAATAAAAAGAATCATGTTGCTAAGACTAAAAGCTCTGCGCCTGTGCAGAAGCTTAAATCATTTATGAATTCTAATTTGAATTGTTGGAATTGTAATGAGTGCATGTTTTCCCAACGTCATGATTTGTGTCTTATTGATCATGTGAATGAAATGAATGCCATTAGGAATAATCTTGAATGAAAGCCCACTGGGAGAACTCGTACCCAAGTTGGCTGGCAATGGCGTCCCACTGGTAGGACCTTTACATTAGATGGAAAAATGTGCCCTTTAACTAGGAATGCATCCATTGAGGTTAGGTCTCAGCGTCCTTTAGTTAGGAACACTAGCACTACAGTATGGAAACAGCACCCTTTAATTAGGTCAGCCCCCACTATAGTGCCTATCATTGAAGAAATACCTCAGGATTTAAGCCAACTAGAATCTACACCACCAACTAGGAAGAAGGCTAGGAAATCTAAGAAACTTAAAGTTAGCAAATCTAAGATTATTAAATCTGTACCTACTAATAACAAGGAACATTCAGATTCCGATACCTCTACATTGTCCTCGTCTGGTGATATTTTCAGGTAGTCCAAATCATCCTCTGGTATTTGGACTCTGGTTGTTCAAAGCATATGACCGGAGATCGCTTGATGCTCCGAAATTTCGTCAGCAAGTTTCTTGGAACGGTTAAATTCAGTAATGATCATATTGCAAAGATAATGGGGTATGGTGAATATCAGATTGGAAACGTTACGATTTCAAGGGTATACTATGTAGAAGGTCTTGGTCATAATTTATTTTCAGTAGGACAGTTTTGTGATTCCAACCTAGAGGTTGCTTTTCGACAACATACTTGTTTCATCCGCAACTTGGAAGGAAAAGACTTGTTGAAGGGTTCTCGTGGTGCAAATCTTTATACGTTGTCCCTACAAGACATGATGGCCGCCTCTCCAGTATGTATTCTCTCTAAAGCATCTAAGACCAAGTCTTGGTTATGGCATCGCAGATTATCTCATCTCAACTTTGATGCTATTAATCATCTGGCTAAAAACAAATTAGTTTGTGGTCTTCCAAAGATCAAATTTCACAAGGACCATTTATGTTCCGCGTGTTCAAGGGGGAAAAGTACCAAGAAATCATACAAGCCCAAAGCTGAAGACACCAATCAAGAAAAACTTCATCTTTTGCATATGGATCTTTGTGGGCCAATGAGAACTGAAAGTGTGAGCGGTAAGAAATTCATTCTTGTTATTGTGGATGATTTCTCCAGGTTTACATGGGTAAGATTTTTACGTATAAAGGATGAAGCACCGAAGGCTATCATCACGTTTCTGAAATTCATTCAGGTACGTTTAAATACTACTGTCCGCCGTATTCGTACAGACAATGGAACAGAGTTCGTCAACCAGACTCTTCGTGATTACTATGAAGAAGTTGGTATCTCACATGAAACATCCGCTGCACGTACTCCACAACAAAACGGTGTCGTTGAAAGACGGAATCGTACGCTTATGGAAGCTGCTAGGACGATGCTGATTTATGCGAACGCTCCATTGTTCTTATGGGCAGAAGCTATATCTACTGCATGTTTCACCCAAAACCGTTCTATCATTCGGAAACGCCATGGAAAAACACCTTACGAGCTTCTACATGATTGTAAACCCGATGTTTCATTCTTTCATGTGTTTGGTGCTCTTTGTTATCCAAACATTAATAGTGAGAACTTGGGCAAACTTCAACCGAAAGCTGATATAGGTATTTTCATTGGTTACTCACCCTCCAAGAAAGCATACCGAATTTACAACCATCTTGGTAAGATTGTAGAAACTATGGACGCAGATTTCCATGAGCTAACAGCGATGGCTTCTGAGCAACGCAGCTCTGAACCCGCGCTTCATAAGATGGGAACCGGTGCTATTAGTTCCGGATTAGTTCCCAATAATCCTACTTCTACATCATTTTTACCACCTACAAGGCCTGAGTGGGATAAACTGTTTCAACCGTTGTTTGATGAATTCTTTGATCCCCCAAATGATGAAGTTCCAGCACCTGTAGTGATAGCTCCAATCCCTGAAGTTGTTGCTCAAGAAAATGAAGCTTTATCTAATGCATCTTCAATTAACATTGAACCGGATGCACCTTTACCAAGTGATTCTCAAACTACACCTGAATCGTCACCCTTAATTGTGCCTAATGATTTTGAAGAGGATTCTATTGATCACAATTTGGAATATGCTCACCTACAAGAGCTTCCTTTCTTTGGTGTACCGATACCTGAAAACCCTTCAGCCGCGTCTACCTCAGAAGAAGCTCCTTCAATTGTTCACTCCAGACCACCACGGATTGAAAATCATAGCACCAAATGGACAAAAGATCACCCAATTAGGAATGTCATTGGAGATCTAGATCGACCAGTCTCTACACGCCATCAATTACAAGAGAGTGCACTCTATTGCTACTTTGATGCATTTCTCTCCGAAGTTGAACCTAGAAATTGGCAACAGGCTATGACTCAATCATCTTGGATTGAAGCCATGCAGGAGGAACTAAATGATTTCCAAAGACTTGAAGTATGGGAATTAGTTCCTCTCCCTGACAAGGTTAACATCCTTACTTTGTTGTGGGTTTATAAGGTTAAACTCGATGAGATGGGTGCAGTCTTGAAGAATAAGGCTAGATTGGTTGCTAGAGGATATAAACAAGCCTTGGGTATCGACTTTGAAGAATCTTTTGCTACTGTTGCAAGATTGGAGGCTATTAGACTATTCCTTGCGTATGCTGCTCATATGAACATGATCGTCTATCAAATGGATGTGAAGACGGCATTTTTGAATGGTGAACTAAGGGAAGAAGTCTATGTTAGTCAGCCGGATGGGTTCGTTAGCACGGAGTTTCCTAATCATGTGTACAAGCTTAAGAAGGCTCTATATGGGTTGAAACAAGCTCCACGCGCGTGGTATGATCTCCTTTCAACATATCTCATCTCGGAAGGCTTCTCCAAAGGCAAAGTGGACCCCACTCTATTCACTCTCAAGGAGGACAACGACATGATACTGGTACAAATTTATGTTGATGATATAATATTTACTGCCTCTAACATAGAATTGTCAAAACGCTTTGAGAAGATAATGTCCACACGCTTTCAGATGTCAATGATGGGAAAAATTTCATTTTTCTTAGGATTACAAATTTCTCATAATCCCAGAGGCATCTTTATTAATCAATCCAAATATGCTCTAGAATCTTTAAAGAAATATAACTTTGAAAATTGTGACCCCGTGGACACTCCAATGGTGGAGAAATCCAAGTTAGATGAAGATAGGAATGGGACTATTGTCGATCCAAAACTTTACCGTGGGATGATCGGCACCCTTCTGTATCTGACTACTAGCAGGCCTGATTTGCAATTTGCCGTATGCATGTGTGCCCGGTATCAGGCTCGGCCTACCGAAAAGCACCTACATGTTGTTAAAAGGATCTTTCGGTATCTAAAAGGAACACTTCATCGTGGTCTATGGTATCCGAAAGATTCCTCTATTGCTTTAATATCATACGCAGATGCCGATCATGCTGGGTGTCAAGACAGGAGGCGTAGCACTTCTGGATCTGTGCAACTCCTTGGAGACAGATTGATCAGTTGGTCTTCAAAAAGGCAGAAAAGCGCTGCAATTTCTAGCACGGAGGCTGAATACATCGCCATGTCCGGTTGTTGTGCTCAAGTCCTTTGGATGAGATCACAATTAACTGACTACGGTTTGGGTTTCAACAAAATCCCGATGTATTGTGACAACAAGAGCGCCATTGCCCTTTGCTGCAACTATGTTCAACACTCCCGGGACAAGCACATAGACATTCGCTACCATTTCATTAAAGAGCAGGTGGAGAACGGAGTGATCGAGCTGTATTTTGTCACCACTGAGTATCAGCTGGCAGATATGTTCACCAAAGCCTTAGATCGAGGACGAATCGAGTTTTTGATCGACAAGCTTGGCATGAAATCATTCACTCCAGCGACTCTCAAAGAATTGGCAGAAGAATCAGCTGAATAGTGGTGGTAAACTATTCAGACGTATCCTTTGTTCGTGATCATGTATATTATCGTAAATATATAAACCACAAAAAGAAAAATACAAAAATATAAAACCAAGAAAAACCATAAAAAATATAAAACCTACAAAAACCATAAAAATTATAAAATCAAGAAAAACCAAAAATATTTTTCGTTTTTTTTAAATCGGGCATGTCTTTTAGTACGGTAATATTTACGGCCTTAGAAATGTCGATCAATATTGACACGGTGCCATAAATAGAGTCCGTATAAAAGTTGTACATTTTTAAAACATGCCCATTATGGCTTGTAGTTATTTCAGACTGCAACCCGGTTTTCATATTAAAGTCACGTATTTCCTTGGAAAACGTTGGCTCACAACGGGAATTAATTTTCTCGGGCATGATTTACAAGCCAAATCATGCAAAGGGATCAAGTTTACTTTACAACTTGGTCTAACACGAGTTAGTGTACGTCTCAGTGCATTAATTTGTCAAAATAAGAGAAATCTTATTGCCACCACGAATCAATCTTTTCAAGACATTAATTGGAAATGTTTTCATCAATATTTGACTCTTTAAACAATGACTACAGCTCTTTAAATAGAAAACGGGTCATCGTTTAAGGGGGAGAAAATATTAAATCATTTTCGTCATCAAAACGATTTTCAAAAGTGTTTGTGGAAATTTAATTGGCTAAATGGTTTATGAGTGATCTTGCTTTAGAATACGACTTGTGCTCGCTCAATGTGATAGGAATTGCTTTAAGATCTTGGAGATTTGCTGTGATGCTTAAGTTGTGTGAAGGTTAAGTTGGCTAAGTTTAACGTTGGTTAGGGAGACGAGAAAAGAAATATGAAAAGATAAGGAATAAAAAGGGAAAAGGAAAGAAAAGTATAGGGTTAAAAATGACTAAGGGAGAAAGTTCTAAAAATTTTGACCTAAGTCAAACCAAACCCCCCCCCCCCCCCCCCCCGTTTTTTCATATTCACTGTTTATGTTTTATCTTCTCTCCGCCATTAACACACACATACACACACTCAAGCTTTCTCAAAAACGTGGTTTAATCATTTCAATCCGTTTCATTCGATCTAAAAGGTACATACCCAAGTGTTATCTTGTCCAAATTCGTTACTAATCAACTTAATTAATCATTTTAATCAGATTTAATCCAATTAGGGTTTGTGTTAAATTAAGAGTTAATTGATTAGGGGTTTTTGCTGGGTTTTGGATCGGATTAGGATTAGATCACTATGGTTGCCTTAGAATGCATTAAAACTCACAAACGCGACTAGATTAATCATTAATAGGGTGCGTTAAGTACTTCCGGATGAACAAGGATTATGAACTTCTGAATGAAGGAAGTTCCGGATGAACTTCCGAATGAAGGAAGTTCCGGATGAACTTCCGAATGAAGGAAGTTCCGAATGAACTTCCGAATGAAGGAAGTTCCGAATGAACTTCCGAATGAAGGAAGTTCCGAATGAACTTCCAAATGAAGAAGTTCCGAGTGAACTTCCGAATGAAGAAGTTCCGAATGAACTTCCGAATGAAGAAGTTCCGAATGAACTTCCGAATGAAGAAGTTCCGAGTGAACTTCCGAATAAAGAAGTTCCGAATGAACTTCCGAATGAAGAAGTTCCGAATGAACTTCCGAATGAAGAAGTTCCGAGTGAACTTCCGAATGAAGAAGTTCCGAATGAACTTCTGAATGAAGAAGTTTCGAGTAAACTTCCGAATGAAGAAGTTCCGCGTGAACTTCCGAATGAAGAAGTTCCGAATGAACTTCTGAATGAAGAAGTTCCGGATGAACTTCCGAATGAAGAAGTTCCGGACGAACTTCCGAATGAAGAGTTCCGAATGAAGGACTTCCAAATGAAGAGTTCCGAATGAAGGACTTCCGAATGAAGAGTTCCGAATGAAGGAGTTCCAAATGAAGAGTTCCGAATGAAGAGTTCCGAATGAAGAGTTGTTGGATTGATAGTTGTTTGCCTGTTATAAGTACTTGTTGAAATGTATTATGCTTAGAAGTCACAATGATATATATCTATATATTTTTTTGTGCATCAACCTTTTATGTCTTATCTTAAGCAGACACGATGACTAATCCAACAGTACAAGCACTCCAAGATGCTAGAGCAGCCGAAATTGCCGAAGCAAGAGCCCTCAAGTTCATACCAAACAATTACCGGCTGAAGCAAGTCTCAAAATCCACTCACCATGGATTCAAAGTAGCCATAGCAATCCTTGATCACTCTCACTTCAAGAATGCATTAAGGAGTACTGCCTCGGTGCCATATGATTACATGTATGAGTTCTGGGCTACCAAGGAAAGTACTTCAAACAAGATCACCTTCACTCTCGACAACAAGCAGCAGACACTCACAGTTTCAGACTTCCGCAAGATATTTGGCATTCAGGATACACCCAAAGGTATGTCATTTTCCAGGGATCCTACTAAAGACGAACTCATGGAGATGTTCGATGCTCTTGGATGTCCTGACATACGAGTTGTGTCTGAGTTTACCATCGCTAAAGTAGGTCAACCTTGGAGAGCAATCTTGGGTATTCTCAGTAGATGTCTTACACCTAAAACCAGTGGGCATGATGCTTTGCGTAGTCCAATTATGAACATCTTCCATGGAATGTACACAGGCTCAAATGCGGATTATGCATTATTGTTGTGGGAAGAATTTAACTTTCAACTCTTCCAAAACAAGAAGCTGAAGACTAATTTCTTTCCTTACCCTCGGTTTATCAAGCTTATCATTAATTATTTTATGAAGAATGATGTTACTATTGATAAGCGTGCAGCAAGTCGTCATCACACTAAAGAGGCTGATCACACTGTGGATCTAAGGCATGAAGGACCATCTGGTGCTGTTATTCCTGGTCCTATTCCCGATTATCTTCTGACGGATAAAATTAAAGCTTCTGCTGATTACAAACTACTGCTACTAGAAATCAAGAAGCTAAAAGCAAGCCTTCGGACAGGAGAAGACTCGTCTACTACGGTCAAGAGTAAAGGTAAACGCAAGCAACCAGCTGCTTTATCTGAACCCGAAACCAAGAAGAAGAAGACTGAGGCTAAGAAGGGAAAGGGTACGGCTGATGAGTTAGTTCTCCGCGACGAAGAAGATGTTGATGATCCTACTCTTGACAAGGCTGAGAGAAAATTAATGAAGATAGCTATTGAAAGGAGTAGGAGAGATACGGGCGGTAGTGGTTCGGGTGCACAGATGAATATTGAAGAAGAGTACCAGGAGCCAGATGATATTGATGAGTTTGGATCACCTGAACGGTATTCTACTTCGAAGGAGACATCCATCCCTGTTTCAGCAAGTGTTGAAAAGGAGTCTGGTGCTCCTACAATCATGGTACCTACTCAGCCTTTAGTAACTCAACCTCCACCAATACAGCCCTTACCAACCCGACCGGTACCAACACCATTCCTTCCACCTCCAATAACTCCCATCCTCAGTACTGTGGTCACAACCGAGCCTCTTCAACCAACCCAGAGTAGCTCTGCATCGTCTTCAATGGCTGCATTTGTAATGGCAAAAATGTTGGATAAACATACGGATAATCAAAGAAAAGAGATGGATGATCTTCGCCAAGAGCTACTTAGACGAGTTCAAAGTGAAGAAGCATCTAAGAAAGCCCAAGAATAGATACTTGCTAAGTTCGCTGCAGAGATGGAGTTGACACGTAAAGCTCATGAAGAAGAACTAGCTCAGGTTAAGCAGGCTGAAGCTGATAAGTATGTTGCACGAATCACGAGACTTCAAGCCATGAGGGATAAATACAAGGAGCAGAAAGAAACACTTGAAGCTTCTGTTGAAAAGAGAGTGAAAGAATCCGTTGAGTCCATTATGCCAAAACTGCGTGATGAGTTGAAGACACTCGCGGCTGATAACTTGATGATCAAGTCATCCAATCCTTCTGAATCCGCCTACAAAATTACCTATGATTTAACGGATTTTGAATTAAAGAATATCCTCAAAGCTCGTATGAGGGAACTTGGATCTTTTGATAAATCTAAGATTCAACGGATACTCTACAAATCACTGAATGAAGCAATTATGGAGGATGATCGGTTGTTCAAAATGTTTGGAAGTGTGGTACCTTACCACATTCTGCCTGAGGAAGAAAGGGAAGAAAGTGAACAAGAAGAGGGTGACGGGGAAGAAGAATGTGAAGAAGAAGAAGAAGAAGAAACGGATGATGATGGTGACGATGATAGTGATGATGATGAGGATGATGATGATGATGGTGATGATGGTGGTGATGGTAATGAGGAGAGTGCTAAGGGAAGGAACGAGGATAGCGATGAGGATGATGATGGTAAACAGCCTGAAACAGGGGATAAGGTTGCCATCACAAAGAAACCTTCTAAGTCTGGAACCAAGTCTAAGAAAGATGCTGCAGAAAAGGAAAAATCCACTTCAACAGAATCAAGACAATCCAAGTGGCGCCATGATGTGAATGCTACTACGGCGTCATCGATTCCCGGTACATCTATTGATGTGTCTATACCTATTACCACTAACCCTGTTAGTTCGTTTGTTGCTTCTGTGATTGCAGAATCAGTAACTGAACCTGAAGCTGCACAACACTCGCCTGTTCATGACACCGCCGAGATGCCTGAATCAGAACCAGCACGTGTTCATGTCTCTACTCCTCTACAACAAGAACCACAATCTACTGTTCCTGAGTCAAGCACACGGGACTGGGCAGACACATTGGAGATTGACGAGACTGCACCGCCACAAGCTTGGATCACGGCAGCGGCTCAATATGATCCAATCACAGACGCTGACAGAGATGTTCTATATCTCTGTATCCGTAGTCCGATAGACTTGTGTGCATTTCTGGCTCATGAGTATAAGACTTGGGTCACTCCGTCTTTGGTGAAGAGAGCGCTAAAGGATAAGAGAATTCGCGCCAAAACCAGGTTAACCCGAATGGAGTACGAGTATTATGCTGACGAGGTCCTGAAAGCTCTTAACACCGTTCAAAGGCCAGGCCTCCATGAATCAGAAAGAGCTCCACCTCCACTTGATCCTTATCAAGATAATCAAATCGCTCTCGATTTCTTTGTCACCTATGATCTTGAGTATCTCCTCAAGGGTTCATCAAAGTACGCAACCTCCCTGACCTTGCTGAAAGCTGCCAACTGGGGGATAATACCCTGGATCGAGGAAAAGGTAAACCGACTCTGGGTCCCAAAGGTAACTCGTAATTATGATATGTATGCTGTTATAGGTGCATCTCATTGGGACGAACGAGTCCGAAGGGCGTACAGAGGTTGCTGCTTAGCCAATTCAGGAAGCAACGTTAGATCCGATATTCGCATCTCCAGCATTTTGGGACTGAAAACTGAAGCCAAGAATGGCTATTATCATGTGACGGAGATTCGTCTAAAAAGGGAGGATGACAGAGAATACAAATCCAGCAGGGAGATTTTTCTATCATTTTGAGGATATCGAAGACATGTTGCTTATGATGACCCGAGATCAACTCACCCATATTGCTCGTGAAGACATCATTGCCTTGAATACAGCACTTCGTATGTTCACACGAAGCGTTGTTATCAAGAAACGAGTTGAAGATCTTCAATTGGGAGTCGAAAGCTACCAAAGGAAGCTTAACCTCACCCGTCCAATGAACCAAGTTCTACCTCAACATGTCGCTAGATGTCCCTATACCGGCATTACTGTTCCGAATTACGGGATTTTCTACTTGAATAGCCGTGGGATAATGAAGTTTATGAGGGTGGGTGAGCTTTATAAGTACAGTGATGGGACTCTCATATACGTCAGAGGAAAGTTGGATCATCTCAATTCGGGTGGGTCTTTACCATAGATGACTGAGGATTGGCATCAGGGTTATCGGCAAATGGCGAAGTATGTGATCAAGATGATTGATCAAAAGCTCCGTGAACGTAGATTGATGAGGAGCTTAGAAAGATTCGTTGGTGGAAGACCATATGGAGTGCACCACAAGTTACTGCAACGATCCATCTAATGGTTCGTACATTTCAGGTCTACTCTATATTGGTTTTTAATTGTGAATATGTAAATTTTTGAATATTGTGCTTCTACGACTTGATGTAGTGTTAACGTACGATAATTTTTCAAGAATTTCTCACGAGATTCTAAATCTTTCAAAATATATCATACTAAAGCACTACAACTATCCCTTATTAATTTAAGGGGGAGCATTAACATGTTCTATGGCCAAACATCGATTTCATTTTTACCCAAAGACCGGTTAATCCATTCAATATCCCAAATATTAATGGTTAACATTTTGGATAAGGGGAGAAAATGGGATTAAAGAGACTTTAATGATACTTGGCTAAAAGATGAAAAAGACTTAACGATTATCCAACTTAATATGTGTAAAGCACGTGTTAAGGGGGAGCGTTTTTGATGAACAAAACACCTAAGGTACAAAACTTTTGATTTCAATATCACAAGTACCTTAAGTGATTTTCAAGGATTTTTCATGGTGGCTATTCTTTCCCAAAAAACGCTTAATTCACGACGAATGTGGTGACAAAAGGGTGGTAGGAATAGGTTTAGTCCAATGATTCATCAGAGCCGATGGAATCTTCCCAAGGACAATTCCCTAGATAGAATTAGAAGTCCTAGGAAAGTTGGAGAAAGATTGTGAACGTAGCTGAATGCCGACCAAGTACTTAAGCTAGCATTGGAACAATCACAACAAGGTGCTAGTTATGACGTATTGGTAAGCATTGAAGGGGTTGAAGAATGAAAAAGAATTGTAAAGATAAAGGGTGTAAAGAAAGAAGCCCTCCTTACAACTTTAGGCAGAAACCGGGTCAATACATATGCTATTGAGATCATTTTTGTTAATGATTCTCGATATTGAAGAAAGACATCATGGACCCAGTGATGCAATGCGCAACCCTTCCCAGCTAACTCAAATATCTCTCAAAAGGTGTTTGTTTTAATCACACGGAGATCAACACGTTATCTATTGGTTTATTCACTCCGAATAGACTGATATTAAAAAGGTGGCACTCCTCTCCAGCCATCGCTCACTAAATCAAAACGCACTATCGAGTCTAGAGCCACGAGATCATCAAAAGTCTCATTAGGACACTTTCCATTTATTCCTTGCTTTCTCACACACTGTGAAAAGTAAGAGATTTTTTTATGAGTCCTACGCAGTATTCTTGTAATATTGCCAGAACATCTGAGTAATACGCAAGTATTACAATGAAGATGGAAATCCTGCTTGAGCCAACATCAAACAAGCTCATGGTAGGTTACACGTGCGGTTCTTTAAGAACTAATCTTGTGAAAAACTGGAAAGAAACAGTAGTTTAATTCTTAATTGAACTTAAACTCGTTCCAGGCCTCTACGCATTATCATATGATCTTGCCAGAACACTCAGAGTGACTCTTTATTGATCACAGTGACGAGTGGAAATCCTTCTAGTGTTAACATCAAACAGCACTTGGTAGGTGACGTGCAAGATTCTTTATGAATTAAGCTCGTGATAACTGGAAAGCAACGATGGTGAAAATCTTAATTGAAATTCACTTGTTCCAGGTTTCATGAATTGACGGCTTCAATCATAAGGATTTTTAATCCAAATGATTCACTCTTTATGTTCGCAGTCAGCTTTGGACGGTCGAATAAAGAGAACGGGTTTACCCGCGAAATCCTGTCAGGAAGTTACTTAATTGAAACTATCCGTCACGGGTACGATATCTAATATCGTCCAACGGTCTTCACCGATCGGAGGTAAAATGCTACCGAATTAGAATAAAATGTCAAAGCCATTTTATTCGTGTCGTTGCTGTGTACCTGTTAAAGACGGTGGCGTTGCTGTGTACCTGTTGAAGACGGTGGCGTTGCTGTGTACCAGTTGAAGACGGTGGCATTGCGGTGTACCTGCTGAAGTCGTTCCCACATGCTTATGTTTTTCTGCATCAAAGTTCAGCAGAATTTAAGAAAGTGCAAAATGAAGTCTTCCGCTGTACCAAACTCTGAAGCTTTCGAGAATTCAACAAAAAGACATAAGTGTGTGGAACATGGAGTCACGAGGAGGCAAGATTCACAAGAAGGCAAAGATCGCACGTGATTGGTCAAAAGAACAATGCTCTCAAGCCAAAGCCTAAAAGATCAAATCAACATATTCACAACAAAAAGAAAGAAGAAAAGACTACGAGCTAAAGAACGAAGACTTAGTATAGTATGCTAGGTTTAGAACTTTGTAAACGTGGAGTGACCTCCCTTAGGGGGAGATTGTTAGAAATACGTTTTTAATGTATATTAGAAGTATCGGTCACTCCACAATATTATTTATGTTGTAATAGCTCGTAGTTAATGTTGCTTATTAAGTTAAGTAAGAAACCGACCCATGGGCTTGTCATGGGTCGGCCCAAGCCCAAATAGTGGCCTTGGATATAAATACCCCTTTCCACCATGGAAAGGGGTTGGTTGTTGATATTCCACTTATTCATTTGAATAAAATACACATAGTTTCTCTCTCACTTTCTCTCACTAGTTTCTCTCTCTAGGAATTTTCAACCCACTTCATAGATTCATAGTTTATCAATATTCTACAACGATCACTCACTACGATCCGTGAGTACGATCACTCAGTACGATCGGAGAGTACGATCAAGTGATTACGATCCAAGAGTACGATCCCTTGTTACGATCCAAGAGTACGATCCCTTGTTACGATCCAAGACTGCGATCCAACTGTGATCAAAGAGTACGATAGGTGAGTACGATCCGACTGCGATCTAAGAGTACGATCCAACTGCGATCAAAGAGTACGATCAGAGTGCGATCAGACTACGATCTAGGAGTACGATCATAGTGCGATCAGAGTGCGATCAGAGTGCGATGGGTCTCATTGCGATGGACATCTAAATTTTGTTCGAGTATTTTTTATATTTAGCCACTAAAATAAAGAGTTAAAATTTTTAGGTCAAGTAAAATCAAATTTTTTCCATACTAGTTTTAGGCTATTTCTAGCTCGATTTCAAAATTTGGTGATTACAAATTTTTTAGGTCTACCGTTTTGTCAGACTGAGGAATTTATTGTCGGACTGAGAAAAAATCGCAATTTTCGGAATTTCAACAACCAATCAATCACAACACAACTACTTAAGATCCACATTCGATTCATCATTCAGAGAATATTGGGTCTATTGAGATGGATTCTACTGCCGAATATCGTGTGACGAACAACAACATAATGGTGGCAGGTAACAAAGAAAGACCACCAATGCTTGTGTCGGGTCGATATGATCAATGGAAATCCCGTTTTATACGTTACCTTGACACAAAACCTAACGGTGATGCTTTAAGGCAATGCATTTTGGATGGACCCTATAAACTCTCAAGGATTCAAGTTCCTGCAGTACCAGCCACAGACACAAGTGACGCACAACCCGCATATGAACGTGATGAAAAGAGGACCGACCTCACCCTAGAGAACCGTGCGTGGTTTGATGCAGAGAAGGAAGCAATCTACTTAATTCTCAGTGGCATTGGAGATGAAATTTACTCTACGGTTGACGCATATCCTACTGCTCAAGAAATGTGGACGGCCATTGAAAGATTGCAACAAGGTGAATCACTTAACAAACAAGATGTGAAAACTAAGATGTTTTGGAACTTTGGCAAGTTTACATCAAAGGATGGGGAATCAATTGATTCTTATTACTCCCGATTCTACAAGATGATGAATGATATGACCCGAAACAACTTGCAAGTTTCCACCATGCAAGTCAATGTCCAATTTCTACAGCAACTTCAACCAGAGTGGACACGGTTTGTCACCTTGGTGAAACAACAACAAAAGTTAGACGAAGTTTCATATCACAAGCTCTTTGACATCTTGAAAAAATTTCAAAATGAGGCAAATGAACTTCGAGCTGAACGAGTTGCAAAGATTTCCAATCCACTTGCTTTGGTGTCTACCACTCAACATTACCCAAATTATCACCCCCGTACTTCAAAGACCTACTCTACTCAATCATCATCACCACGATCATCCATTGTCTCCAAGTCACATGTTCCAACATGATCCCGAGGCAAAGAAGTTGCAAGAGCACCATCACCCACACCTGAGCAATCATCCGAAGAAGACAGTGATGAAGAAATAGCTCAAAAGGATAGGGAATTCAAGTAACAAATGGCTTTCGTTATGAAGCAATATAAGAAAATCTACAAACCCACCAACAACAACCTTCGAACATCTTCAAACTCGAGGAACACCCATGCACAGAGTCCTCCAAGGTATGACACACGAAGACGTGCTGAGAGTCCTCCAAAGTATGATCGACAACCTAAGTATGATAATCAGAGGGTGGCTACTGTTGTTGGAAATAGGGAAACTGTTGGTACTCAAGTTGTGCAACAAAGTGGGATTCAGTCTTATAACTGCAGAGGTTTTGGGCATTTGGCTAAGGAATGCAGGCAGCCAAAGAGGGTTAAAGATTATGGTTATCATAAGGAAAAGATGTTGTTGTGCAAGAAAATGGAAGCTGGAATCAAGTTATCAGCTGAGGAAGGAGAAATGCTTGACGACACAGATGATGAACTCTCCGACCAAGAACTCGAGGCACATTATTCATACATGGCAAAGATTCATGAGGTCCTTAACGTCACTGAAGATGACAATGGTCCTATCTTTGATATCGAGCCAATTGATAAGGTACGAGATGATGCTGAATATAATGTGTTTGGTGATACACATGAGCATAGTGATCTTCCAACAACAATTACTGACACGTGTATGATGGAAACGGTTGATAGCAATACCACACCCGATTCATCAAACATGTGCAATAATGAGTTTGAGGATGATCAACATGCAAATGAGTATGATGACGAGGAGCGTGTCGCGCTTGCTAATTTAATTGATAGTTTACAAAAAGATGTCAATGATAATAGAAAGAATCAAAAGCAATTAAAGAAGGCAAACGCAGCGCTCACTCAAAACTTTGAAGAATGCAAAGCCGCTCTTATAAAATCTAGTGAGACTATTGATAGTTATAGGGCTGAGCTTCTTCAAAAGACCAACGAGCTTGAGGGGTACAAAAGTCGTGTCATCAACGTTAAAAAGGACGATTTTGAAAATAAATACAATGAAGCTCTTGCTTTATTAACTAAAGAAAAACGTCAATTTAATGTTTTATTAAGTGATGAACGTCAAAAAACGTACCTTGCCACAACAAAAGTTAATGAACTTGAAAAGAGGCTTTCTATGAACACCACCGATTCTGCTAAAATTCTTGACGAGAAGAAACAAGAGGTTGAAACATTAAAACAAGATTTCAAAAATAGACAAAGCAAAGATACTGAAAAAGTAAAGGATCTCGAAGAACAAGTCGATTTTTTGAAAAAAGTTGTTTATAATGCACATGACTCTATTCAAACCGTAAGAATGATAGCACCTCGGTCATTTTTCAAGGGTCAACCTAGCTTTGCCACCCCCAAGTACCTCGAACAAGCTCAAGCTTCAAACCCCCATTTATATCTTGACGAGTCCGAATGGACCGATCATGATTGCCCTGTAGCTAACCTCGATAGTGAAGAGACGTCCCTTTGGAATGAGGAGAGTAGATCACCGGTCAATAAAGATTTTGTGAAACCATATAACTATGCTTATGAAAACAGTCTTTATGGTCTTTTCACTCCACAAAAACAGAAGTCTCGTGAGGAATTCTTTTGAGAATGCAAACAAAAAAGAATTCAATGGAAAAAAGCTTTTGCCACTAAGAGGAAAACTAATGTTTTTAAATATATTAACTATTTGCCTCTAGATGCTTCTAAAATCAAAAGTAGAAAAATACTTGATTTTCTTAAACACCACGTTAATAATGTTCAATCAATTGTTGAAAGCGATTGGGAGAAACGTCAAAAGGATAAGTGGAAAACCGAGATTTCTCACGACGTAACTGTGCTTGTGAAAGAACTTTTAATACAAAATACGAAGATAATAAAAGAACATGTTCTTGAGTTTGAAAATTTAATTCAGTCTGAAATGTTTGATGATTTGAAATATGTTGAGTCTCTTGAAAAAGAAATTGATGACCTTCAAAATGACAAATTAGAATTTTCAAACGAATATGATCTACTCTTAGAAGAATGTCTCTCCAAAGATATTTTGTGTGTTACTCTTCAATCTTGTGCTGATATCGATGAATATTCTGATGTTGCATGCAAATATCTTGATAAAATCAAAGAGTGTGAGCGTCTTGAACTTGAGCTTTCGAAACATAAAGAAAATGTTGATAAAAAGGCTCTTGAGTTACTTCAACACAAAACTGATTTCCTTCAAAAACATTGTCATTCTCTTGAACTTGCTTTGCAAAAAGACGTTGGTAGTTTTCCACATGATAATAAATTGCAAGAAAAACTTCCCCAAACGTTTTGAGAAATGAACGAACAGAATTTGGAAATTAAAGGGTTGAAAGCTCAGCTACAAGATAGGGACAGAGCGATAGCAGAGTTGCAGAAACTCGTTGCTAAGATGGGTGGGAAGATTGTGGAACCTAGTGTTAAGAAACCTGTTTTAAGATAACCCAATGCTCAAAAAGTGACTAGACCCTCTGTCTTGGGAAAACCATCTGTTTTCTCTAATTCTGCATTTGCAAAACCTGCGTTTGCCCCCAAGACGGATGGGAAGGATAGGTTACCACAAAACACTCCCAAAACACATATTCAATCACAAAGCATTAAGAACACAAATGTGGTTAAACCAGGGATGTATAGATTGGCCACTAAACCCACATAAAACAAAGAAAGTCAATCACCTCAGACTTCTAGAAACACTAATAGACGTGTGTCTTTTACTACAGGAGTAGTCCCCACTGCTAGTGTTAGCTGGTCCCAGCTTAAGAGCACTCGCATGAATGAAAAGGTCTGGCAAAACAAAAGTCAAGGGAAGATGAAGGAAGTAGAAGACCACCCTAGGATTTTCAATGTTTCTAAGAATAAAACGTCTGTAATCGCGTGTAATGACGATTTGAATGATTCGACTTTGAATGCTATGAAAGTTAAGTTTGTTTGTGTGAAATGTGGAAAGTGTGCTAATGCTAATCATGTTATGTGTGTTTCGAATAATGTCAAAGGCGTAGAAACTAGAACTAAGAAGCAAACTGTGATGCCTATTAGTGCTAGAAAACCCAAACGCAAAGTGAACCATTCTGGTGCAACCCCCCTAAGAAAAGTATTGCATCAGACTCCACCACTAAGAACCCTAGAAGCAGAATTAGGGAATTATATGAGTCTGCTAGCAAGCCTTGGAAATGGTGGTTTGCTAATCAATGTCCTCCAGGATATAAATGGATGCCTAAGGTTAGGAAAGAAAATGTGACTACGAGCGTTAGTGTGCCTCTAAGTGATGAAACTAGGGAAACTAATGAAACGGAAATCACAACTAACATGGAATCCAATTTAGCAAATGCTCCATCGTGTTCTAATTCTTCTGCAGGTGATCAAAATAATTCTCTTCATACTGGACTCCGGATGCACGAAGCACATGACGTGGAATCTCAAGCTTCTAATTAACTTCGTGGAGAAGTTCCTGGGTACGGTCCGATTTGGAAATTATCAATTTGCACCGATCCTAGGATATGGAGACTTGGTTCAGGGGAATATCACTATCAAAAGGGTTTACTACGTCGAAGGGCTCAATCACAATCTTTTCTCGGTTGGTCAATTCTGTGATGCGGATTTGGAGGTTGCTTTTAGAAAGAAGACATGTTTTGTTCGAGATTATGATGGGAATGACTTACTTACCAGAACACGGGGTACTGATCTCTACACTATTTCACTACAAGACTCCACATCTTCAACTCCAATCTGTTTCATGGCTAAAGCTTCAACGACTCAAGCTTGGTTATGGCATCAACGTTTATCTCATCTTAACTTCGATACCATCAACTTGCTTTCCAAGAAAGATATTGTACGAGGCCTTCCTAACTTGAAATTCATCAAAGATCATCTTTGTTCTTCTTGTGAGCTTTGTAAAGCTAAACGGAGTAGTTTCAAGACAAAGACTACACCAAGCTCTAAAGGATGGTTAGATCTTCTTCATATAGATTTGTGTGGTCCCATGCGTGTTCAAAGTATCAATGGGAAGAAATACGTTATGGTAATTGTCGATGACTACTCAAGGTACACATGGACTCACTTCTTGAGGTCCAATGATGAAACACCCGATGTTCTCATTAGCTTCCTTAAAGTGATACAACGTGGTCTTCAAGCTCAAGTTAAAGTGGTTCGTACTGACAGAGGTACTGAGTTTTTGAATTCAAAACTGAGAAACTTTTTTGAAGCTGAAGGAATTGAACATGAAACATCTATTGCTCGAACACCCGAACAAAACGGCGTTGTTGAAAGACGAAACCGTACTTTAGTTGAGGCTGCTCGAACATTATTATCCGCTTCAAAACTTCCACTATGCTTTTGGGCCGAAGCCGTGTCAACCGCATGCTACACACAAAACCGCTCCTTAATTATCCCAAGACACGAAAAGACACCATATCACATAATTAATGATCGCAAACCTTCACTCAAACACCTTCATGTTTTTGGATGTATGTGTTACATTATTCGAGATGTGAAAATCTGGACAAGATGAAAGAGAAAGGTGATGCATGCATTTTAGTGGGATATGCAACTCATTCTAAGGGATACAGAGTGTACAACAAGAGAACAAAATTGATAGTCGAGACTATTTATATTTGATTTGATGAATTGCAAGAAATGGCACTTGAACAAAACAGTTTAAGTCCCGATCCACAACGACAAACGACTTCCGTTCACAACCGCACGGAACTCGGAACTCAAGACCACAACAATGAACCGTCAAGTTCAAAGCTGGTTCCTGAACATGTTCCTAGAGCAGATATGACAGTGGACACGACACTTGAAGAGTTGGAAATGTTATATGGACCAATGTATGATGAATATTTCACGGGGGAAAAACAAGTTGCATCGAAGTCTTCCGATGTCACTCATGATAAGAATGATGATACCTATCATCATCAACAAAAGGATACAACTTCATCTACTTCAACACGAGTTGTTGCAGATTTACCTCCTCAGAATATCACTTCAACAATCGATCCTACAACATCCCCAACTACTGTCATTGCTCCAGAGAACACAAATCAAGCAGACGGTGCATTATCTAACGATGACGATTTTCACAACCCATTCGGTACACCGGTACACGAAACTGGAGAGTCTTCTACTCGCCATGTTGATCCATCAAATATGCATACGTTCTATCAACGACATCCTTCAATACATCATTGGACCCGAGATCATCCTTTGGTTCATGTAATTGGAAACCCTTCACATCATGTTCGTACAAGACGACAACTAGCAACCGATGGCGATGTTTGTATGTTCGCACTCGCCGTGAGTACAGCTGAACCGAAAAACATCAAAGAAGCCATGGCTGATCATGCTTGGATTGAATCGATGATGGATGAACTTCAATAATTTGAAAGACTTAAAGTCTGGGAACTTGTTGACAGACCATACGATGTGACTCCTTTAAATCTTCGTTGGATCTGGAAAAACAAGATGGATGAAGAAAATACGATCATCAAGAACAAAGCTAGGCTAGTGGCTAAGGGGTATGGCCAGAAAGAGGGAATTGATTTTGATGAATCATTTGCACCAGTTGCTCGCATGGAAGCGGTCAGGATTTTCCTTGCTTATGTTGCACATAAGGGATTCATTGTCTATCAAATGGACGTAAAGACGACGTTTCTTAACGGTCCTTTGAAGGAAGAAGTCTATGTCACGCAGCCGGAAGGATTTGTCAATCCTTATTATCCTGACAAGGTGTATCGTCTCCACAAGGCACTATATGGACTCAAGCAAGCTCCAAGGGCGTGGTACGACGAGCTCTCGAAATTTCTGGTATCCAAAGGTTTCTCAAAAGGTTCCATTGATCTAACTTTGTTCACTTATAAATATGGGGATGACATTTTGCTTGTGCAAATTTATGTTGATGACATTATTTTCGGGTCTACAAACCCAAAACTTTCAAAATGGTTTGAAAAAGTAATACACAGCAAATTTGAAATGTCAATGATGGGCGAACTAAAATTCTTTCTAGGAATTCAAGTTCACCAATCCCCAAGTGGTATCTTTATAAACCAAGCTAAGTATTGTCAAGAGATAATCAAAAAGCATGGTATGACTTCATGTGACCCCGTTGGGACACCATTATCAACCACATCGCTAGATGCTGACTTGGAGGGATTACCCATAGATCAAACGAGATATCGTTCCATGATCGGGTCCCTCATGTACTTGACAGCAAGCAGACCTGATATTTCACATGCTACGTGTTATTGTGCACGTTATTAAGCACGACCCACTGAAAAGCACCTCAAGGAGGTTAAACGGATCTTTCGGTACCTCAAGAATACCATTCATTTGGGACTCTGGTATCCGAGGGAAACCGGTTTCTTTCTAACGGCCTATTCAGATTCTGATCATGCAGGGTGTCTTGATACACGAAAAAGTACTTCTGTTGGTGCAAAATTTCTAGGTCAGGATAAGCTTGTGGGATGGTCTTCCAAGAAGCAGGATTGCACGTCACTTTCATCAGCCGAAGCGGAGTATGTGTCTCTATCTGCGTGTTGTGCTCAAGTTCTTTGGATGAGAACATAACTCACGGATTATGGCTTTAACTTTGATAAAGTACCTATGTACTGTGACTCAAAGTCGGCCATAGCCATCTCCTGCAATCTGGTACAGCATTCCCGTACGAAGCACATCGATGTCAGATAACACTTCATAAAGGAACAAGTTGAAAGAGGTATCGTTGAATTATACTTTGTTGGAACGGATTACCAATTAGCCGACTTGTTTACGAAATCTCTGTCGAAAGATAGGTTTGAGTACCTTGTTAGGCAAATTGGTATGAGATGTTTGACTCCAGCAGACGTGGAGATTCTGGCAAAGGTGCCTGCTTGATTTATCTATCAAACATCAACTTGTAAATATCTTTGAAAAAGCAAAATACAAAAATATAAAACACATAAAAGCAAAACACAAAATTAAAAATCTTTCAAAATCCAAAAATATTCTTCTCGACATGTCTTTCAGTATGGATAATATGGACGTGCCTAGAAATGTCGCTCAATAACGACACGGGTGTGTACATAAAGCTCGAATGAAAGTTGTAAATATTTTTCAAAACATGTCATTTCTTCTTTTAATAAAGGAAATTGTCTATTTTGGACAATATTTCCAAACAACGGGTAGAGCAATCTATCACGGGTTGAGCTTGTCACAAAACATTCAACATTTTGAGCTCAACACAATGGCTTGTAATAACTTTCAGATTGCAACCCGGATTGCTATTCACGGGGGAGTGTACGATTTATTACCCTTACCCTCAGCAAAAGAAGAGAAATCTTCTTACACTTGAGTGGATTCGTCAAGACATTCAAAGTCTATGAACTCAAGTTTATGCTTTAGAAAAACCTTTCGACAAAAAGAATAGATTTTTCAAAAAGCGTTGAACACAATTTTTTCAAGAATTTTTCAATGATATTCAAAATCTTTCAAAAATTGTGTGTTCAACAACTCCCATCCTCAAAAAGCGAAATGTGGATCATATCCTCACAATGACAATTCAATTGGATCAATTTTTGAGGGGGAGAATTTTAACTTCATTCAAAAGATTAACACATCTTTCTCCCGGAGATTTCAAGACTATTTTTCAAAATATATTTTAATCAAATTTGGTATCTCTAATATCAAAAGATTTTATATATTAGAGATAGGGGAGAAAATGTGATTAAAATGTGATCTAATATAAGACTCAAGCACTTTAACTCTTACCTACATGTGCGAAACACTTTCGATTATCGATGCACGTGTGAAGGGGGAGCATTTCTAAAAAACGACAAAACTAGCAAGGTGTTAAATGTTTTTCAAACACTTTGTTAGAATTTAAAGTGGTTTTCATGGTTACGATCAGATACCCACAACATCTTTAATTCATGACGTTATTGGTGTCAAAAGGGTGGTTAGGTTTAAGTCCTATGATCCAACCAGAACCGGAGGGATCTTCCCAGGGACAATCCAATAGATTATTAGAAGTCCTTAGGAAAGATGGAGTAGAATGTGAACGTAGCAGAATGCCGACTAAGTACTGATGCTAGCACTGGAACAATCACAACAAGGTGCTAGTAATGATGTCTTGGTAAGCATTGAAGGGGTTGAAGAATTAAAAAGAAATGTAAGGATAAAGGGTCTAAAGAAAGAAACCCTCCATACAACTTAGGCAGAAACCGGGTCAACTCATCATGAAGACAAACTCATCATGGACCCAGTGATGTATGCACAACCCTTTCCTAGCTACTCAAGCTTCTCTCAAAAGAAGTTTGTTTTATTGTCACGGAGAACAACATGACTTGTAAGGCATCAAAAACCCACCATGGTTCGGGTGGTCGGGGATGATCAAAGAACACGTATGCCATTGTTGTTCTTAGTGAGAGAAAGTTAGAGAGAGGTGAAGGAATGTTATGTGTTTTATTCCAAGTGAAATGAAAACAAGAAAAATAAACAAACTTCCACACCCCCATGGAGAGTCATGGGGGTATTTATAGGCCTAACATGTCTAAACTATACATGCTTTACACATTAAGTCCCTGCGTGTAGCAAAGTATGTAAATCTAGTCCAACTCACGTGAAAGGCGCCAGCTTACCAAAAAGTAAGTCTAACCATCTCCCTCCAAGATGGTGACTCACGTGAGTTGGTTACAATGATTCCTACAAGCAAAAATAAAGAAAAATGATAAGCTTGAATTCCAGCATTCCTTGAGACAGTCTTCAGCGACCTTCATCTTCTTGAATACTCAAGCTCTATTTCTTCAGCTTTGTAGAATCTAGTTGAGTTTTACTCCCTCCCAACTAGAAGGCCTTTCATAAAACAGGCAGTAAAGACTGCTCCCTCCCAAACAGATCATACAGAGTAAATCTGTGGGAGGTGATAACGTCATCAACATTTTCTCACAAATTTAAGCAATCCTAGTCTTTATTCTATGATAGGTTACCAGAAGTACACACTCTATCCCGAACATGAAGTCAACCTGTAGCACCAGAGTCAATTAAGTCCCGGAAATGCACATTTCTCCAGACAGGACAGTGATGATAAAAAGTTGCCACATCAAAGTCAATTAAGTCCCGAATGTATTCAACTTATCCCTCTATGTAGAAACGGTAACACCAAAGTCAAGTGACCCCGCATGTACACATTTCTCCCTCCAGGATGATACCTAATAAGGGAATCATCCTTCATGTGTGTACGTGGTATGCCAACTGGAACCGCTTACTTAGTAACTATTACTATGTGAGAAGATGTCAACAATATCTCTCTAAACAAAATTCTCTCAAGATCACCCCGAACTGAATCCCCTTACCAATTCTGTTGGCTATTGATAGTGACCACTGATGAAGATAACCCGATAATCCAAACTTGAAACTGAAGTAGAATTCCCCAAACTTGATCTTAAGCTTGCACTATAGTAGAATGAAGAGCGATGCAGAGAAGTCTTAAACGTACCCCATACCAAAGGGCGGTATTAAAAAGGTACAACCTCTCTAAAGTACCCTATACCAAAACAGGCGGTATATGAAAAGATACTACATCTTTTGAAGAAATCCACAACTGCAAGTGCGTGTGACACTAAGAACCGCAACGAAGCTCCCAAAAAATGATAGTTATCCATGTCGTCGTCCATCCTCCCCTTGACAATGGAAACTAGATACTTCAAGTCTTATTCATAACCGTATTTGCTCGAGCAAGTTATCTTATAAAGTCGAAAGTACTCCTTTAAAGATAAAATAAGAACGCCTCTGAAAAATCTCACTTCAACCTCAAATAAGTAGCATTGAATCATCTTCGTAATCACATAAACCGTAATAGCCGATAGGAATTTAGGTGAATTTTTGATAAGGATCGTTTTAGTGTAATGTATCGTGTTGTTGTGTTTGTTGTTCGTGAAGAAGTGTAATGGTCGAAAACGGATACCCGGCCTGAATGTCACTGTTTAAACGGCCTGCCAAAATAATAAAATCTTGTCCCATAAGCCTTTAACTCGACAATAATTTTATCACTTGGTTCTTTCGAAAATACCCGGCTCAATCCAATAACCCCGTAACTCAAAACCGACAAGATTAATTTTGCATTATTCGGATATATGGACGGTCATCCCGAAATAAAAGGCAAAAATAATCGGCCCACTATATACCTTCGATTAATTAGTGATCGGCCGGATTAACAAATGTTTAGATAACTTATTTAACTAATGGCCTCATATAGCACTCATTTAGCCCATAAGTCAAATAAGCCAATAATCTAATAAAAACATTTGTAACCCTCGGTCCAAGTAGATAAGCAAATCCAAGTAATAGCCCGAGCTTGACCCAACAATTTGCATGACAGATAATAAGGCCCAATAATCTTGAAGCTATACTCGGTCCACCATCAACATATGCCAACATACATGAAAAATCACTTCAATATAACAAAAATAAGTGATTCATTTTGTGTACGAGGCCCATCAGGATATGCTACAAAAAAACTATTTTATAGCCAGATTGGGTGACTACTTATATTCTTTAAGAGATACAGAACCCCATGTAGTCACAATATGTCCCACGTGCCATCTCACGATTCACATACCAACAAATCTAAAATGTTTTGGAACATCCCACCATATTTCTAGGTGGCCACGTGGAAAGATATTAACCCAAGTTACACCACCTTGTTATATCCGCCTCCATTATTTCTAGGTGGCCACGTGTTTACTTTGTTATAACCGCCCCCATCTGCTCACGTGTGTAGGTCCAGCTGTAGAGACTAATAAATATGCCTAAATTATCTCCCAGCATTACCTAAACACACTAAACTCCCATCTATAATCTCGTAACCTCCGTCCCCCATTAACAATACACAGACTCGCACACAATTTTCTCAAAAAACATGGAAACAATTTGATCTCAGTTTATTGTTTCTTACTTACCATCTCAAATCCACCAACTGCTCCCATCTCCCATCAAACGCGAATCATCTTGTACCCATCTAATCGATTCAAACAGTCACCCCATTAAGATTCATCATATACCAGCACAGTTAAGATCAATGAAGGTGATATGTTAAAACGTATCATTTTGATGTTGTATGATGATGGCTGCACGAAAAGTGGATGATACGAGTAAGTTTGATTGCACTGTGAAATTAACTGATCGATGATGATATGTTTTCGTGTGAATGATCTTAATGGTCAAGGAAATAATTGTAACACACGAAAAAATCTGAGATCTGAATAGATTTAATAGTTAAGATACGAGATGGGATGGTATAGAGTTAAGAAACAAAGTCCAAATCTTTTTTTTTTTTTTTTTTTTTTTTTTTTTTTTTTTTGAAGTTGGTATCTTAACTGTTAAAAAAATGGGTTAGGATTGATTGGATATGGGGTATTAAGTCTCGACAATGTTTCAAAAGTGCACACTCCATCGCAATGTATTTCTTCATCCATCGCAATATACTAGTTTGTGTCTTTCATCGCAATGGGTCAACACAAAGAACCATCGCAATAAACACGAACCCATCGCAATAGTACATGAACCCATTGCAATGTTGGAAGAATTTGGGCAGCATGACGACATGACTACCATTGCGATGGATCAAGCCATCCATCGCAATGAGGACGGCCCTACCCATCGGAATGTGAAAAAAAGAAGAACCCATCGGAATAAATCCGGAAAAGAAGCCATCGCAATATGTTTCCCACAAACCCCATCGCAATGATAAAATACACTCAAGTTCTCATCGCAAAAATCCAAGCATCTCATCGCAATGTGTGAAAGATTTCCATCGCAAATCGGTTTTGAAACCCTAAAAAATTGGATCTTGGACCATTTTTGTCCTTTCTCCCAGAAAACCAGATCTGACAAGTTTTCAGGGACAAAAACTGTGATGATAAAGGACAAAAACAAAAAAATGAAAACAAGAACCTATTTTTACATTAACAAAGACGATGTGGATCAGTGATGATGATAAGGACACACAATAGGTATTTCGAGACATGATATATTGGTACGAGGATAGAAAATGGATAATAATGAAACACAAATTGATATTTCAAGTTATGAAATGGAAAAAAATACCAATCGTGAATCATGAATCTGAAAAACCGAATGAATCTGTTAACACGACACGAACATCAAACACAAATCACACGAATACAAGACACCCCCGGTTAGCTCTGATACCAATTGTAAGGCATCAAAAACCCACCATGGTTCGGGTGGTCGGGGATGATCAAAGAACATGTATGCCATTGTTGTTCTTAGTGAGAGAAAGTTAGAGAGAGGTGAAGGAATGTTATGTGTTTTATTCCAAGTGAAATGAAAACAAGAAAAATAAACAAACTTCCACACCCCCATGGAGAGTCATGGGAGTATTTATAGGCCTAACATGTCTAAACTATACATGCTTTACACATTAAGTCCCTGCGTGTAGCAAAGTATGTAAATCTAGTCCAACTCACGTGAAAGGCGCCAGCTTACCAAAAAGTAAGTCTAACATGACTACTATTGACTTTCTCACTTCGAGATAGTTGATATTGAATAGGTGGCATCTGCTCCAGCCTCCGACCACTAAAAGTGCACAAATCGAGTCTAGAGCCAAGAGATCAATCAAATCTCGTTAGGACACACGGATGAAGATCAAGAGAGTCCTACGCTATATCCTTGTGATATTTCTAGAACACTCAGAGTGATACTACCTAGTATTCACAATGATGAGTGGAAAGCCTTCTAGTGTTAACATCAAACAGCACTGCGGTAGGTCATATGTAAGATTCTTCATGAATTGAACATATGTAAAACTGAAAAGTAACAGTGGTTTGATTCTGAATTGATTCAAACTCGTTTCAGGTTTCTACGCAATATCTTTATGGTCTTGCCAGAACATTCAGAGTGATATTTATTAATATTCATAGTGACGAATGGAAATCCTTCTAGCGTCAACATCAAACAGCGCTACGGTAGGTGACTTGCGAGATTCTTTATGGATCAAGCTTGTGTCAACTGGAAAGCAACAATGGTAAGATTCTTTAAGAATCAAACTTGTTCCAGGAATTCGAATTGACGACTTTAATCAAGAGGATATCTATCCAATTGATTCACTCTTTATGTTCGCAGTCTTGCTTTGAGACGGTCGAGTAAAGAGAACGGCTAGTACAACCGCGAAACCCTGTCAAGGAGATTCTTAATTGAATCTACCTAATCACAGGTACGGTATTTAATATCGTATAACGGTCTTCACCGACCGGAGGTAAAACGCTACCGATTTAGGACGAATGTCAAAGCCATTCAGTCCGTGTCTATGTTTTGTCTCGAGAAGGTGGCGTCACGGTGTACACAGCAAAGTCAATGATTCAGAAACCACATACTCATGCCTAAAGACATATTCAACAAATAATAGTGTGAGCATGTGGATGAAGACACAAGATCACAAGATGGCAAAGACAAGTCAAGGATGATTTGAAGATCTCAAGCTTAAAGACAAAGTCGAAAGACAACGACAAAGGCTCAAAGATCACAGCATGAAGGAACAAGACTACGATTACATGTTCAAGACTCATTTATGGCGAGATTAGTAATCTCTACAAATGTCCTAAATGACCAAGGTTTATGACCTCTCATTGGGGGAGATTGTTAGCCTCAAAATATTGAGCCAAACAAGAATGCTCGGTCATATGTTTATTATGTATCGTATTTTAGAACGATGTAATAGGTAGTATATTAGTCGTGTTATACAGGCTTAACTTTAGGCTAAAGTTCATTAATAAGTAACTAAAGCCCAAAAGGAAAGCCCGGCCCAAACCATATAGTCCATAAAGAAGCCTGCATGTGGGTGGACTATATATACTGCCCTCCTAGCATGTTAGGAGGGTTTGTGATTCATTTTTTTCTTAATCTAATATTTCACAAGTTCACACACTTCTCTCTCTTTTCTCTCTCTAGTTTCTCTCTCTAAAATTCATCTCATTTCTACCTTTCTTTCTTCATTAATCATATAGAATCATCAAATAGAAGGGACAACACAAAATAAGAGGGAAGATGTGACAACAACCCACCCGTTCTGACCCGGTAGGCCATGTTTTAGCGTTTAAACTCGGTGTATCAAGTATTCATTGGTTTTTAATTCAAAAGAATGCCAAAATGAGAGGGAAGATGTGATATACACTCACCTCTTAGGAAGGTAGTTCGCTAAGATACATTGTAAAGGACCTAAAGGAATTCCCACGAGCCGCAGTCATTACACTCTTTCCAGCTTGTAACCTGCCTAATTTAGGTTATAGTTATCATATTATTACAACTTTCAAACAACAAAATTATATCCAAGCACTACCTACTAAAAACACCCCTACAAAACTGATTATCGTATTTAGTTATTATGCATTATTACATAATTGTGTTCATACGTTGTTATTAAATTACAAAGTTTAAAAGTGAAAATTTAATATAAATGAACTAATGCTTTAGATATTTGTGAAATTACTTTTTTTCAACATAACAAAATCAACCTGACATAAACTAAACTAAACTTATGATCCACGGATGAAATTCAGTTAGAGTTTAAATCGTACATTAAGGTTTGGTCAAGTTACCAAACAAAAATGGCAAACACATATCAGTTTCCTAAAACTCACAACAATAAACATTACAATCAAACAAAATTATGAGTAAAATAAAAACGAAAAGGGGATATATATTAATTACCATTTTACCATTCTTCAGTATCGGCTAATTGACGAATTACACATCACTAATTAAACTCCCAATTTACCATCTTATGTCTATGTTTTTTTAAAGATGAACAGATGAAGTGTGATTTAAAAACGGTTTTGACGTGGTTGAAAATGCCAAATTCAGTTTTAGCCAAAAGAAATTCATTCATGTACGAAGTGTTGTGATTAAAACTGTCAATTTCAGTTTTAAGATATTGGGAGAATAAATGAATTAGGGAGGATTGAAAACTAACTGGGGGAGAAATTTTTGGAGAATGAAACACGTCAGATTTATGTGTACGTGTTATGTTTATTATTGTGTGCGTCAGATTTATCACGTTTTCCTTGTGGAGGGGTTGTAGTAACATCCTTTTGTTCAAATTTTACCACATCTTCAGCCATAGAGGACTCCACATTCTCATTGTATTAAGGGAAAGTATCATATTCAAACTCAATTCTATAGTTTTAAGTTTATTTTTTATTCTTTATAGCAAAATACTGTAGTTTTTATTGAATTGAATAATACACGCCCGATAACAATTAAGTCAACTAAGTTTTTACTGAATAATCATTACAGCCATACTCATTTAGTCAACCAAGATTAATTTAGTCAACCAAGATTAATAGTCAAAAAATTTTGTAGTCAACACCGACTTCCAACCATAATAAGTTTATAATCCTCAAGTCGTCTCAAGTTGACTGTGACATTTTTTTGGGATTACTTTAGTTTCCGACTCATCATTTTCCTTGCTTGATTTAACCTTGCCTCACCAAACAAAGACTTAATGTTTTCCTCCTAAAGTAATCTTGACTACAGTAGTTCATTAATAGAAAAGAAATCAATGGAAATTTAACCACATAAAAACACTCTAGATTTTTTTTATCAATATACCCCATAACTTACAAACGTGTCAAACACTATATATATTACAACACCTTGTAGTTGTAGACTAATGCATGTGACATAACTGTTAGTTATGAAAAAATGAGTGTCAAGTAATGCCATCTGAGTTGCAAAAATAGGTATGTGTTTTAACTGGAAATAAACTCAACATCAGGCTAGATAAACTCGTAAATATCTTTTTATCTTTCCAAGTTTTCACTATTAATCTTAACTTCTGGTTAATAAAAGAAACACACACAAGAAATATATGTTTTATAGTTAGACATGTCAATATTGACCCATTAACCTATGAATGGGTCAACTTAGGTTATGTTTCATCTCTAATAGGCCCAACATGGAAAAATAGGTTCAGCATAAATCAAAATTAGTAGATTTACAATATATAATAGTATTCCCTTAAAACGTGGTAGAACTTTATAATTGTAATGTAAGATATACCTCATTGCTTAGTTTGTTAAACAATGTGGCACGAATCAGCCCACGCCCATACATAGTGCTCTTACACAATATTTTCGTTTGACAACTATTGTGACTTTATTCAGAACAAACTTGTGCAATAGCTCTGAAGTGCATTTTAGCCTCTATTGAAAGAAAATTATAGACGCTATATTCAATGAAAAAGTCAAGTCCACATTCTTCTCGTACTTCACATCAAGAAGGTTCCTACTTTTTTCTTTGAATAACGTTTTAGCGTTTTTTAATTCAAAAGAGTGCCAAAATAAGAGGGAAGATGTGACAACAACCCACCCGTTCTGATCCGGTAGGTCATGTTTTAGCGATTAAACTCGGTGTATCAAGTATTCATTGGTTTTTAATTCAAAAGAAGGCCAAAATGAGAGGGAAGATGTGATATACACTCACCTCTTAGGAAGGTAGTTCGCCAAGATACATTGTAAAGGACCTAAAGGAATTCCCACGAGCCGCAGTCATTACACTCTTTCCAGCTTGTAACCTGCCTAATTTAGGTTATAGTTATCATATTATTACAATTTTTAAACAACAAAATTATATCCAAGCACTACCTACTAAAAACACCCCTACAAAACTGATTATCGTATTTAGTTACTATGCATTATTACATAATTATGTTCATACGTTGTTATTAAATTATAAAGTTTAAAAGTGAAAATTTAATATAAATGAACTAATGCTTTAGATATTTGTGAAATTACTTTTTGTCAACATAACAAAATCAACCTGACATAAACTAAACTAAACTTATGATCCACGGATGAAATTCAGTTAGAGTTTAAATCGTACATTAAGGTTTGGTCAAGTTACCAAACAAAAATGGCAAACACATATCAGTTTCCTAAAACTCACAACAATAAACATTACAATCAAACAAAATTATGAGTAAAATAAAAACGAAAAGGGGATATATATTAATTACCATTTTACCATTCTTCAGTATCGGCTAATTGACGAATTACACATCACTAATTAAACTCCTAATTTACCATCTGATGTCTGTGTTTTTTTAAAGATGAACAGATGAAGTGTGATTTAAAAACGGTTTTGACGTGGTTGAAAATGCCAAATTCAGTTTTAGCCAAAAGAAATTCATTCATGTACGAAGTGTTGTGATTAAAACTGTCAATTTCAGTTTTAAGATATTGGGAGAATAAAGGAATTAGGGAGGATTGAAAACTAACTGGGGGAGAAAATTTTGGAGAATGAAACACGTCAGATTTATGTGTACGTGTTATGTTTATTATTGTGTACGTCAGATTTATCACGTTTTCCTTGTGGAGGGGTTGTAGTAACATCCTTTTGTTCAAATTTTAGCACATCTTCAGCCATAGAGGACTCCACATTCTCATTGTATTAAGGGAAAGTATCATATTCAAACTCAATTCTATAGTTTTAAGTTTATTTTTTATTCTTTATAGCAAAATACTGTAGTTTTTATTGAATTGAATAATACACGCCCGATAACAATTAAGTCAACTAAGTTTTTACTGAATAATCATTACAGCCATACTCATTTAGTCAACCAAGATTAATTTAGTCGACCAAGATTAATAGTCAAAATATTTTGTAGTCAACACCGACTTCCAACCATAATAAGTTTATAATCCTCAAGTCGTCTCAAGTTGACTGTGACATTTTTTTGGGATTACTTTAGTTTCCGACTCATCATTTTCCTTGCTTGATTTAACCTTGCCTCCAAACAAAGACTTAATGTTTTCCTCCTAAAGTAATCTTGAGTACAGTAGTTCATTAATAGAAAAGAAATCAATGGAAATTTAACCACATAAAAACACTCTAGATTTTTTTATCAATATACCCCATAACTTACAAACGTGTCAAACACTATATATATTACAACACCTTGTTGTTGTAGACTAATGCATGTGACATAACTGTTAGTTATGAAAAAATGAGTGTCAAGTAATGCCATCTGAGTTGCAAAAATAGGTATGTGTTTTAACTGGAAATAAACTCAACATCAGGCTAGGTAAACTCGTAAATACCTTTTTATCTTTCCAAGTTTTCACTATTAATCTTAACTTCTGGTTAAAAGAAACGCACACAAGAAATATATGTTTTATAGTTAGACATGGCAATATTGACCCATTAACCTGTGAATGGGTCAACTTAGGTTATGTTTCATCTCTAATAGGCCCAACATGGAAAAATAGGTTCAGCATAAATCAAAATTAGTAGATTTACAATATATAATAGTATTCCCTTAAAACGTGGTAGAAATTTATAATTGTAATGTAAGATATACCTCATTGCTTAGTTTGTTAAACAATGTGGCACGAATCAGCCCATGCCCATACATAGTGCTCTTACACAATATTTTCGTTTGACAACTATTGTGACTTTATTCAGAACAAACTTGTGCAATAGCTCTGAAGTGCATTTTAGCCTCTATTGAAAGAAAATTACAGACGCTATATTCAATGAAAAAGTCAAGTCCACATTCTTCTCGTACTTCACATCAAGAAGGTTCCTACTTTTTTCTTTGAATAACGTTTTAGCGTTTTTTTAATTCAAAAGAGTGCCAAAATAAGAGGGAAGATGTGACAACAACCCACCCTTTCTGACCCGTTAGGCCATGTTTTAGCGTTTAAACTCGGTGTAGCAAGTATTCATTGGTTTTTAATTCAAAAGAATGCCAAAATGAGAGGGAAGATGTGATATACACTCACTTCTTAGGAAGGTAGTTCGCCAAGATAGATTGTAAAGGACCTAAAGGAATTCCCACGAGCCGCAGTCATTACACTCTTTCCAGCTTGTAACCTGCCTAATTTAGGTTATAGTTATCATATTATTACAACTTTTAAACAAGAAAATTATATCCAATCACTACCTACTAAAAACACCCCTACAAAACTGATTATCGTATTCAGTTATTATGCATTATTACATAATTATGTTCATACGTTGTTATTAAATTATAAAGTTTAAAAGTGACAATCTATTTTAACTAATAAAATGAAATAATTTACAAGCCTTTTAAGCTTGGGACATTAAAAACGTTTCCTAAATTAGACTAAATGTACATGAACATAATGCATGAAAATTAAATGATCATTAAAAACGTTTCCAAGATTAAAAGTTTTTTTAGAAAGTTTCAAAAGTTATTAAACAAAGAAAAAATTACGGTTTGAAAAGTTTATAAAAAACATTTAACTAAGCTTTAGTAAATTTATAAATAAAAATTCTAAACATTAGGTGTGCAGATTTTGTAAAAAAATTATTAAGGGTCTAAAAAATGAAAAAAAAAATAATATGGATCGTTACATTTCTTAAAAAAAACACAGTTTATTAAATCATTAGTTTTTTAAATTATTTTTACAAGATAATGTAAAAAGTTTTAAAACCAAATAAATAGTTTGCGAATAAGAACTATTATTGTAAAAATAACCTAAATATACAAGCCTCTAAAGCTAAAGCATTAAAAACGCCATAAAAACATTTCCTAATTTAGGCTGTTTTTGGCATAACCTGGATGGGCTTAAGCCCAAAAGTAATAAGCAGAAACAATTCGGATTACAAGGATTTTGCAAGGAAATTGTTTTAAAAAATCCGTTATAAATTTCCTCTATTTTTGTAAACTAATAAATAATTTTATTATCTTCATCAATATTAACACAAAACGCTCCACTCCAAAATTAAAACACTATTCAAATTGTCATTGAAATCTTCCATATAAACCAACCTTTTACATTATCAAATCTGCACAATTCTATGAAAAATAATGTTCGGCGCTTAGTTCAAACCCTCTCTTTCTTAATCTCTATTCTGTAAAAATTCATGTGATGCGATATATCAATGTTCCAAGCACTTTATAGTGATATCGTCGAGCGAATTGATGCAGGATATATAAAATATCGATGATATAAAAAAAATCAACCAGTGATATCGTCGATTCACTAAAACTTATAAACCAGGTCTACTCAAAGCCTTCAACAAATAGGTAGTTGTTTTAGTTAATTTTGTACCATTATTAACTAAATGTGTTTAATTCTCGCGGTTAAAGAATTTGGGGTTTTGTTCCTCTAAAAATGTTTTCAATTAAGGGGTTCATCATGTGATGCATCAACGTCTTTACTTACATCATATGAATACAAGTGTATACAATTATGATCAGATTATAATGATTTTGAATAAACTATCGATGGGTTGTATCATGTATTTTTAGGTCTGGGATTGTTTTTCATTTTAGCCTATTTGGATATGTTGTTTTTGTTTCATATTTTATTATGATTTCTTTCCTAAGAAGTGTTTGATGATATGCGTGACTAAACAGTTTTTCAATGATAATTGTAGGCATGGAAGAAATAGTAAAATGCCCGATTAAATGGCGGTTTTTGTATCACACGTCGTTCAAGCATCTCTACTTTCTACAGTTGACTAGGTTTTGGTACCAGACGTGATGCAAAAGGCCAACCTCATTTGTTAGTATTTAACAACAGTAATTAACTGAGTCTTAACCATGACTTTTGTTATACATCTAATGTTTCCTTTTCATATTCCATGTAGGCTGATATAATTTCCGTTAACGATTAAAAGAAAGCAGTATATGCTAAGATTGAAGAGAAAGTTTGGATGCTCACGTTCTTTTGTAAAGTCCCATTCTTCTTGGCTTAATTATCATCTTATTGGAAATTTGGTAAGCTCATTTCTTATGATCTTATTCACTTGAGCTTATTGCTTATCTAATTTAACAAATCTCAAGTAACATTCAAAATGAGCTAATGAGCTTCTCAAACTTGACATAGTTTCATAACTAATAAGCCCATCATATAAATATAAAAACATTTAATGGAAAAAAAATGTGTCAAAAAATGAAGTCATCAAACTGTTTGATCTCTTTTTATTATTGAAGTTTGTATCAGCTTATCTGAAAGCAAATTCAGGCGAACTTTGCTCCAAAGTTGTGAACTTATAACGTGCCTATCAAAATCTTCGGCTGGAAATCAAAAAAGTATTTAAGCGCTAAAATATGTCATAGTAGACAGCTAATGATTCGCAGTTTGCTTTTTATAGGGTTCACATAGCGCGCGAGCAACTTTCAAATTGGATATGAGATGAGACAATCTTTTTTATCTTCTAGAACGATTTGATCTGATCATCGTAAATGAAAAAAGGTACGGAAAGGGTCACGGGTACCTTAAATTTCTCCTTATGTATTTTAAGATGTAAAGACTTATTTGTTTAATGTTCAATGTGCTTATGAAATTCTGTCATTTTTATCTAACATATAAAGTATATAAACTATTCTTGAACTCTCTAATGTGGTACAATCAATTTTTTTATTCCTCTTTAAGGTATCATTTCAGGAGCTATTCTGAAATGGGTCACTTTTTGTACGGGTCACAACAGACATTCACTAATAGGATTGGCCTGCAAATTTCGTATTCATCTTCTCTTTTTCAAACATAATGTGTAAAAACGTCAGATCTTGGTGAGGATTATAAAAACTAACTTTTTTTATAATATAGTTTTCTTTGCTGATAATATAAATTGTATTGTTTTGTAATCATCTGAAGCATGCTACTGTCTTACATGCACCATAATATATTTACAACTATCAGGTTAGTCACGTTAAATAAAGTTGGCCGAGATTCTACTTTGCGGGTATTAGTTAGTTTTATTTTATGAAGCATAGTTTTTGTCTTACAAATAAGTTATGCATGGTTAAAAACAATCAGTATGATATTTGAATTGGTTTTAGGCTAGAAATGTGATTAAGAGGTATTGACATACATCTTATTATTTACCATTAGTTGTTTAACATTGTGGTACGATATAACTCAAGGTAAGCATTAAGTACGACTACATTTTGTAAGAAGACCTTATGTAAGTATGTGTGACAGAGAACTTGGAACTGGGATATATACAAGCCATCTCAAGATGATTTGAATAATTGAGTAGGCTTCATTTCTGGGTTTAGCTTTCATTAGACAGGTGAACAGTTAGTGAGGGATTATTTAAGGCGAAAAGTTTGTTGTTTGCCATTTAGGTTTCAAGTTGGTTCTGATATTATAAATCTAAGCCTTACGAACTTGATGCTGCATTTTTAAGTGATTACGTCTTTATCATTATAATAGTCTATATTTGCTTTATGTCAAACAACATATTGGCCTCTACAAACAAGATGCTTATAACAGTCCCTTTCAATAGTACTACGTTATCGAGTATTCATTAAATCTGACTTTGTTAAGGAAACGGGTCAAACAATTCAGAAGTCATTAAGCATCCTTAATTGTATTTTTTATATGTATCATTCGATTATAAAAATACATATAGTACTTCTTTATCGAGTATTCACTAAATCTGACTTTATTAAGGAAACGGGTCAAACAATTCAGAAGTCATTAAGCATCCTGAATTGTATTTTTTATATGTATCATTTGATTCTAATAGTACATATAGCTTCATAAATCATGCCTTTGATTGTTTTACTCATGTTTGTTTTCTTAACTATATTTCAGCTCGCAGTTCTACCTTTGATTGTTTATTATCAACACATGATTTACTTGCACTAAATACGACAGGCCGAACATAGGTCTTTTAGAAGATGACAGACGTTACATTTCTTGAGCAAAGAGAACTACATAGGATTTACTTGCACAAGATCTTGGGCTGTAACAGTTCGAGGCACCCAAAAGCCAAAACTGAGAGTTTCTTTAGGTCCAGATTTTAGTAGTCAATAACAGTAGCAATTATAATATTAATAACCAGGACAACAAACCTGGCTGTATACTATCGTCGTTGCTTGACTATTTTCCTCATTAATCATATATGAATAATAACAAACTAAAACATATGAAGAAGATAATCAACTTCATGAATAATAACGAACTATAATCTATGAAGAAGATAATACTAACATATCAGATAGACCATTGTAAAAAATTTCTATGTAATACTTTGATGCTCCTTTGAACATTAGTCGTTGTTTTATAACCAACACCTCATGAGATCAAGAGGTACCTCTTTGAGACATTTTCCAGAAATGTCGTATCTTAGAATCTCAGAATTTGATAATCCACTCATATACGAAGGTTGAAACAAGAACAAGTGGTGTTATACGAAGGTTGAAACAAGAACAAGTGGTGTTTATTTTATGGAAAACACTTGATGCGAGAGCTTGAAGAAAGGGTGACATTGTACTACCGAGTATTATTTATTAGTTACTTATTATTCACTTTAAAGAAATATTGGAAACTATTTGAGTTCTTGGTCTAGGGATGAGCACGGTACCGGTTCCTTCCCGAATTAGTGGTATCGAATATTTTCCGAGCATTAATTAGTGGTACCGGTACCATACTGAACGGGATTATCGTATTTAGTTACTATGCATTATTACATAATTATGTTCATACGTTGTTATTAAATTATAAAGTTTAAAAGTGAAAATTTAATATAAATGAACTAATGCTTTAGATATTTGTGAAATTACTTTTTGTCAACATAACAAAATCAACCTAACATAAACTAAACTAAACTTATGATCCACGGATGAAATTCAGTTAGAGTTTAAACCGTACATTAAGGTTTGGTCAAGTTACCAAACAAAAATGGCAAACACATATCAGTTTCCTAAAACTCACAACAATAAACATTACAATCAAACAAAATTATGAGTAAAATAAAAACGAAAAGGGGATATATATTAATTACCATTTTACCATTCTTCAGTATCGGCTAATTGACGAATTACACATCACTAATTAAACTCCTAATTTACCATCTGATGTCTGTGTTTTTTTAAAGATGAACAGATGAAGTGTGATTTAAAAACGGTTTTGACGTGGTTGAAAATGCCAAATTCAGTTTTAGCCAAAAGAAATTCATTCATGTACGAAGTGTTGTGATTAAACTGTCAATTTCAGTTTTAAGATATTGGGAGAATAAATGAATTAGGGAGGATTGAAAACTAACTAGGGGAGAAATTTTTGGAGAATGAAACACGTCAGATTTATGTGTACGTGTTATGTTTATTATTGTGTACGTCAGATTTATCACGTTTTCCTTGTGGAGGGGTTGTAGTAACATCCTTTTGTTTAAATTTTAGCACATCTTCAGCCATAGAGGACTCCACATTCTCATTGTATTAAGGGAAAGTGTCATATTCAAACTCAATTCTATAGTTTTAAGTTTATTTTTTATTCTTTATAGCAAAATACTGTAGTTTTTATTGAATTGAATAATACACGCCCGATAACAATTAAGTCAACTAAGTTTTTACTGAATAATCATTACAGCCATACTCATTTAGTCAACCAAGATTAATTTAGTCGACCAAGATTAATAGTCAAAATATTTTGTAGTCAACACCGACTTCCAACCATAATAAGTTTATAATCCTCAAGTCGTCTCAAGTTGACTGTGACATTTTTTTGGGATTACTTTAGTTTCCGACTCATCATTTTCCTTGCTTGATTTAACCTTGCCTCACCAAACAAAGACTTAATGTTTTCCTCCTAAAGTAATCTTGAGTACAGTAGTTCATTAATAGAAAAGAAATCAATGGAAATTTAACCACATAAAAACACTCTAGATTTTTTTATCAATATACCCCATAACTTACAAACGTGTCAAACACTATATATATTACAACACCTTGTTGTTGTAGACTAATGCATGTGACATAGCTGTTAGTTATGAAAAAATGAGTGTCAAGTAATGCCATCTGAGTTGCAAAAATAGGTATGTGTTTTAACTGGAAATAAACTCAACATCAGGCTAGGTAAACTCGTAAATACCTTTTTATCTTTCCAAGTTTTCACTATTAATCTTAACTTCTGGTTAAAAGAAACGCACACAAGAAATATATGTTTTATAGTTAGACATGGCAATATTGACCCATTAACCTGTGAATGGGTCAACTTAGGTTATGTTTCATCTCTAATAGGCCCAAAATGGAAAAATAGGTTCAGCATAAATCAAAATTAGTAGATTTACAATATATAATAGTATTCCCTTAAAACGTGGTAGAAATTTATAATTGTAATGTAAGATATACCTCATTGCTTAGTTTGTTAAACAATGTGACACGAATCAGCCCATGCCCATACATAGTGCTCTTACACAATATTTTCGTTTGACAACTATTGTGACTTTATTCAGAACAAACTTGTGCAATAGCTCTGAAGTGCATTTTAGCCTCTATTGAAAGAAAATTACAGACGCTATATTCAATGAAAAAGTCAAGTCCACATTCTTCTCGTACTTCACATCAAGAAGGTTCCTACTTTTTTCTTTGAATAACGTTTTAGCGTTTTTTTAATTCAAAAGAGTGCCAAAATAAGAGGGAAGATGTGACAACAACCCACCCTTTCTGACCCGTTAGGCCATGTTTTAGCGTTTAAACTCGGTGTAGCAAGTATTCATTAGTTTTTAATTCAAAAGAATGCCAAAATGAGAGGGAAGATGTGATATACACTCACTTCTTAGGAAGGTAGTTCGCCAAGATAGATTGTAAAGGACCTAAAGGAATTCCCACGAGCCGCAGTCATTACACTCTTTCCAGCTTGTAACCTGCCTAATTTAGGTTATAGTTATCATATTATTACAACTTTTAAACAAGAAAATTATATCCAAGCACTACCTACTAAAAACACCCCTACAAAACTGATTATCGTATTCAGTTATTATGCATTATTACATAATTATGTTCATACGCTGTTATTAAATTATAAAGTTTAAAAGTGAAAATCTATTTTAACTAATAAAATGAAATAATTTACAAGCCTTTTAAGCTTGGGACATTAAAAACGTTTCCTAAATTAGACTAAATGTACATGAACATAATGCATGAAAATTGAATGATCATTAAAAACGTTTCCAAGATTAAAAGTTTTTTTAGAAAGTTTCAAAAGTTATTAAACAAAGAAAAAATTACGATTTGAAAAGTTTATAAAAAACATTTAACTAAGCTTTAGTAAATTTATAAATAAAAATTCTAAACATTAGGTGTGCAGATTTTGTAAAAAAATTATTAAGGGTCTAAAAAATGAAAAAAAAAATTAATATGGATCGTTACATTTCTTAAAAAAAACACAGTTTATTAAATCATTAGTTTTTTAAATTATTTTTACAAGATAATGTAAAAAGTTTTAAAACCAAATAAATAGTTTGCGAATAAGAACTATTATTGTAAAAATAACCTAAATATACAAGCCTCTAAAGCTAAAGCATTAAAAACGCCATAAAAACATTTCCTAATTTAGGCTGTTTTGGCATAACCTGGATGGGCTTAAGCCCAAAAGTAATAAGAAGAAACAATTCGGATTACAAGGATTTTGCAAGGAAATTGTTTTAAAAAATCCGTTATAAATTTCCTCTATTTTTGTAAACTAATAAATACTTTTATTATCTTCATCAATATTAACACAAAACGCTCCACTCCAAAATTAAAACACTATTCAAATTGTCATTGAAATCTTCCATATAAACCAACCTTTTACATTATCAAATCTGCACAATTCTATGAAAAATAATGTTCGGTGCTTAGTTCAAACCCTCTCTTTCTTAATCTCTATTCTGTAAAAATTCATGTGATGCGATATATCAATGTTCCAAGCACTTTATAGTGATATCGTCGAGCGAATTGATGCAGGATATATAAAATATCGATGATATAAAAAAAATCAACTAGTGATATCGTCGATTCACTAAAACTTATAAACCAGGTCTACTCAAAGCCTTCAACAAATAGGTAGTTGTTTTAGTTAATTTTGTACCATTATTAACTAAATGTGTTTAATTCTCGCGGTTAAAGAATTTGGGGTTTTGTTCCTATAAAAATGTTTTCAATTAAGGGGTTCATCATGTGATGCATCAATGTCTTTACTTACATCATATGAATACAAGTGTATACAATTATGATCAAATTATAATGATTTTGAATACACTATCGATGGGTTGTATCATGTATTTTTAGGTCTGGGATTGTTTTTCATTTTAGCCTATTTGGATATGTTGTTTTTGTTTCATATTTTATTATGATTTCTTTCCTAAGAAGTGTTTGATGATATGCGTGACTAAACAGTTTTTCAATGATAATTGTAGGCATGGAAGAAATAGTAAAATGTCCGATTAAATGGCGGTTTTTGTATCACACGTCGTTCAAGCATCTCTACTTTCTACAGTTGACTAGGTTTTGGTACCAGACGTGATGCAAAAGGCCAACCTCATTTGTTAGTATTTAACAACAGTAATTAACTGAGTCTTAACCATGACTTTTGTTATACATCTAATGTTTCCTTTTCATATTCCATGTAGGCTGATATAATTTCCGTTAACAATTAAAAGAAAGCAGTATATGCTAAGATTGAAGAGAAAGTTTGGATGCTCACGTTCTTTTGTAAAGTCCCATTCTTCTTGGCTTAATTATCATCTTATTGGAAATTTGGTAAGCTCATTTCTTATGAGCTTGTTCACTTGAGCTTATTGCTTATCTAATTTAACAAATCTCAAGTAACATTCAAAATGAGCTAATGAGCTTCTCAAACTTGACATAGTTTCATAACTAATAAGCCCATCATATAAATATAAAAACATTTAATAAAAAAAAATGTGTCAAAAATGAAGCCATCAAACTGTTTGATCTCTTTTTATTATTGAAGTTTGTATCGGCTTATCTGAAAGCAAATTCAGGCGAACTTTGCTCCAAATTTGTGAACTTATAACGTGCCTTCATCTGTTCTAATTATCAAAATCTTCGGCTGGAAATCAAAAAAGTATTTAAGCGCTAAAATATGTCATAGTAGACAGCTAATGATTCGCAGTTTGCTTTTTATAGGGTTCACATAGCGCGCGAGCAACTTTCAAATTGGATATGAGATGAGACAATCTTTTTTATCTTCTAGAACGATTTGATCTGATCATCGTAAATGAAAAAAGGTACGGAAAGGGTCACGGGTACCTTAAATTTCTCCTTATGTATTTTAAGATGTAAAGACTTATTTGTTTAATGTTCAATGTGCTTATGAAATTCTGTCATTTTTATCTAACATATAAAGTATATAAACTATTCTTGAACTCTCTAATGTGGTACAATCAATTTTTTTATTCCTCTTTAAGGTATCATTTCAGGAGCTATTCTGAAATGGGTCACTTTTTGTACGGGTCACAACAGACATTCACAAATAGGATTGGCCTGCAAATTTCGTATTCATCTTCTCTTTTTCAAACATAATGTGTAAAAACGTCAGATCTTGGTGAGGATTATAAAAACTAACTTTTTTTATAATATAGTTTTCTTTGCTGATAATATAAATTGTATTGTTTTGTAATCATCTGAAGCATGCTACTGTCTTACATGCACCATAATATTCTTACAACTATCAGGTTAGTCACGTTAAATAAAGTTGGCCGAGATTCTACTTTGCGGGTATTAGTTAGTTTTATTTTATGAAGCATAGTTTTTGTCTTACAAATAAGTTATGCATGGTTAAAAACAATCATTATGACATTTGAATTGGTTTTAGGCTAGAAATGTGATTAAGAGGTATTGACATACATCTTATTATTTACCATTAGTTATTTAACATTGTGGTACGATATAACTCAAGGTAAGCATTAGGTACGACTACATTTTGTAAGAAGACCTTATGTAAGTATGTGTGACAGAGAACTTGGAACTGGGATATATACAAGCCATCTCAAGATGATTTGAATAATTGAGTAGGCTTCATTTCTGGGTTTAGCTTTCATTAGACAGGTGTGTGGAAACCTTGGTTTCCGGATCTTTGAAGCTACTAGGAATGATCATTGTTCATATGATTATACAATCAAAGCGGAATTAGAACAACAACCATTAACAAGGTGTTTAGGCACAATAACATGAATTAAAACAAATGGATTGCTCATTATATTAATAACAAACAACCACTAGACGTGTATACATTGAATCCCACGTCTAGTCGACACACACTTTAGGTTTACATTGTGAATGAATTATATGAATAAAACCTATGACCCTTGGTTCCTTTTATATTGTAAGGATTAGGGTTTACAAGAGATCAAATCAAATAAGCAACTAAATATTCTATTTCTATAGATATATACTGAATATATTATTTAGAATATATCCAATATATTCTGTAAATAGAATTCTCCATCAAATCCATCAGCGTTGACTTTTGTTGACTGCGTTTGACTTTTGTTGACTTCTGTCAACGCCTACATTGCTCTTGTCAACGTCTATATTACTCTTGTCAACGCTTGAGTAAATGTCCTTCGATTTTGAGTTTCTGCCACATCAACTTTTTGACCCAACAATCTTCCTCTAGTTGATGGTGGCAAAACTCTATGTGTATCTCTTGTAAGTTGTACATGATCTTCAAGTTGCTTCCCCTCAAGTGTAGCATGTATTTCTTCCCCTTTTTGTCACATCAACAAGGAAGTAAACAATGTATGCAATCTTTGAAGATTCTCCAAATGTAGGCTCTGTGTAATGATCTTGAAGAAAAATAAATAAAGTATTCTTGATGTAGAAGTAGAATAACCCAACCTTGTGTTCCATGTCTTGTACTATCCATGTGACTAAGAACTTATACTCATGGAGCTAAGTATAAGTAGACCTCGATCTCTTGTCAATATTCTCATCCTTTGTGAGACACTGAGCACGATAATGTAACTCCTTCAAGTGTTATGACAAGTCTTCGTCACCAACCATGTAAAGCACGAACAAGTTACCTTTAAAGTCAGTGGCTGGAAGTGCATGACTTTAAGATATGATAGAACACAAACTCGCGAAAATCTTCTTCAATTATCAAACTTACCATAAGAATTCTTCCCCTTAAGCTAACACCTCTTCATGACGATTTTAATGGAATCACATCTTCATACCATATGTAAAAGTACTAGACCGGATAACTCTTTCGCAAGGCTATCTCGATTACATAGTTTAAATATCCATCAAATTCCCATAAAAAGTTGCTAACTCGCTTTAAGACCATTAATTCCTTTGAAAAATATCCGAGCCATAAATATCATCATGATATTCTAAATTAAAACGGAGATTCCATGTACCTTTGTGTGTATAATCCTCCTTTTTGTGTGCTCAAAACGTACCAATTTTCCAAACAGCAGCAATTCCTGTGTTGTCCAATATCTCTAACAGTTGTATTGTACGCATCGGACAATACCTATCAGCGTTGGAATTCATATATCTCGGACAACACGTAACAACGCCTATTTCTGTCAGCGTCGATTTATTTCTTGTCAGCGTCAAAACAATACTTATCAGCGTCTCAACCGGTCAGTGCCTTAATCGAACACTGACACTTCTGTGGCTACCACTCTCTTGACAATGCAATTTTCTCGTCTTTTTCCATTATCTTTATTAATCCCGATAATAAAGTAACTCCAATATCCTTGCAATGTCAAAAATATGTATATCCAGATCCACGTAATTCTTCCATGAGAATAGCATCCATATCTCCAATAAAACAGGAAGAATAACCATAAAACGTGTCATAAATAACTAACAGCCATATCTTGTTTATAATACAGATGATGTATTATTTTCATCCAAGATTTACGCAACATCAATCTTGGCAGGAACTTTTAATATTTGACCAAGTCTTGATAAATCAGCCATATCTTCTCATGTCAATACCAAAAATAGTTCCATGAAAATATCATTAACTGCTATTATATGTTTTCCTTTCTAGCTGCTACTACCACACGTCTCTTTTGATCATCATAAATTCAAACTCAACGTGAATATATACCTTTTGGGAGCCATGCACGTGAACACAAAGCTGGATCTAAAGTCACTCGCTTTTACTCTCTGATCGTGTGAATGTATTGTTCTCCACCAATCATAAAGCCATCATCATGTGAACACAACATTCTAAACCAATCAGAAAATTTCATCGTGTTTGAAGCACCGTGTGAAGAAACCTTAAATAATTCCAATCATGAAGCACCGTGTGAACACAAATTAAAAACCAATGAACACGTTCTTTTTCCCTTATTAGGTCATGTGAACACAAACCTTAAATAACCATGTGAACACAAGGTAATCTACCGTGTGAACACAAAGATTATATTCGAACCTCCCTTTTTTTTTTATTCTATGTTCACACGAGATAAATCGAATCATCTTTGGACTTTATCAATTGCTGCACGCTGACCACAACTGTCTGAAAAGTGAGCATCACATGAATGCTAATACTTGGACCACAAGTTGTCCAAATCAATACAGTAGACACGAATCACCATCATCAATTTATAAAATCTAGGGTTTATAATTTATGCATCGAAACCCTAATTAGGGTTTGTAAATAAACCTAGATCGATTTTTCCATCATAACAGCCACAACTCCATAATCTTTCTACTTTTTATGGTAATCTAGGGTTTGAAGAAACCCTAGTTCATGATTTCATGTGAAAAGCAAAAACGTTAATACCTTAAAACAGTGAACTTCGACCTTGAATAACTTCTTCATTAGGGCTCAGATCGAAAATTCCTTCGGTGAGACTCTAGACACAAGTGCCAAGAATCTACAGTTCAAAAATCACGAAGATCCAACAGTTAACGAAGGAGAGATCGTGTTTTGAACATGGCTGTCCACAGAAAAACTGCATATACCCTGTTGCTGACTTTGACGCTTAATAACTTTTGCCTGGGGATAAAACTCGACAATCCCTCCGGTGGATGTTTAGATCTGTGTATGTAGAACACACATATAAAATTTCGTGACGATCCAACGGTTCAATCAAAAGTTATGACCTTATGAATACTGCTGCGCACACAAAATCGCCCAGAAAAACCCTAGACGGATTTTTCTTTTCTTCTCGAAACACGAACACCTTGTTGGTCCTAGCATCACGAGCCACGAGGCTCTGATACCAATTGTGGAAACCTTGGTTTCCGTATCTTTGAAGCTACTAGGAATGATCATTGTTCATATGATTATACAATCAAAGCGGAATTAGAACAACAACCATTAACAAGGTGTTTAGGCACAATAACATGAATTAAAACAAATGGATTGCTCATTATATTAATAACAAACAACCACTAGACGTGTATACATTGAATCCCACGTCTAGTCGACACACACTTTAGGTTTACATTGTGAATGAATTATATGAATAAAACCTATGACCCTTGGTTCCTTTTATATTGTAAGGATTAGGGTTTACAAGAGATCAAATCAAATAAACAACTAAATATTCTATTTCTATAGATATATACTGAATATATTATTTAGAATATATCCAATATATTCTATAAACAGAATTCTCCATCAAATCCATCAGCGTTGACTTTTGTTGACTGCGTTTGACTTTTGTTGACTTCTGTCAACGCCTACATTGCTCTTGTCAACGTCTATATTACTCTTGTCAACGCTTGAGTAAATGTCCTTCGATTTTGAGTTTCTGCCACATCAACTTTTTGACCCAACAAGGTGAAGAGTTAGTGAGGGATTATTTAAGGCGAAAAGTTTGTTGTTTGCCATTTAGGTTTCAAGTTGGTTCTGATATTATAAATCTAAGCCTTACGAACTTGATGCTGCATTTTTAAGTGATTACGTCTTTATCATTATAATAGTCTATATTTGCTTTATGTCAAACAACATATTGGCCTCTACAAACAAGATGCTTATAACAGTCCCTTTCAATAGTACTACGTTATCGAGTATTCACTAAATCTGACTTTATTAAGGAAACGGGTCAAACAATTCAGAAGTCATTAAGCATCCTTAATTGTATTTTTTATATGTATCATTCGATTATAAAAATACATATAGTACTTCTTTATCGAGTATTCACTAAATCTGACTTTATTAAGGAAACGGGTCAAACAATTCAGAAGTCATTAAGCATCCTGAATTGTATTTTTTATATGTATCATTTGATTCTAATAGTACATATAGCTTCATAAATCATGCCTTTGATTGTTTTACTCATGTTTGTTTTCTTAACTATATTTCAGCTCGCAGTTCTACCTTTGATTGTTTATTATCAACACATGATTTACTTGCACTAAATACGACAGGTCGAACATAGGTCTTTTAGAAGACGACAGACGTTACATTTCTTGAGCAAAGAGAACTACATAGGATTTACTTGCACAAGATCTTGGCCTGTAACAGTTCGAGGCACCCAAAAGCCAAAACTGAGAGTTTCTTTAGGTCCAGCTTTTAGTAGTCAATAACAGTAGCAATTATAATATTAATAACCAGGACAACAAACCTGGCTGTATACTATCGCCGTTGCTTGACTATTTTCCTCATTAATCATATATGAATAATAACAAACTAAAACATATGAAGAAGATAATCAACTTCATGAATAATAACGAACTATAATCTATGAAGAAAATAATACTAACATATCAGATAGACCATTGTAAAAAATTTCTATGTAATACTTTGATGCTCCTTTGAACATTAGTCGTTGTTTTATAACCAACACCTCATGAGATCAAGAGGTACCTCTTTGAGACATTTTCCAGAAATGTCGTATCTCAGAATCTCAGAATTTGATAATCCACTCATATACGAAGGTTGAAACAAGAACAAGTGGTGTTATACGAAGGTTGAAACAAGAACAAGTGGTGTTTATTTTATGGAAAACACTTGATGCGAGAGCTTGAAGAAAGGGTGACATTGTACTACCGAGTATTATTTATAAGTTACTTATTATTCACTTTAAAGAAATATTGGAAACTATTTGAGTTCTTGGTATAGGGATGAGCACGGTACCGGTTCCTTCCCGAATTAGTGGTATCGAATATTTTCCGAGCATTAATTAGTGGTACCGGTACCATACTGAACGGGATTCGGGTATCGGTACCGGGACGGGTATCGGTACCGGTACTGGGAAATCATACGATTTTCCCGTTTTTTAGGGAATTTCTCGATTTAGTACCGGTCTCGTCCCGAATTAGTGGTCCCGAATTTTTTTTCACCTTATTTTGTAGTCCCGGTACCGTCTGAACGAGATTCGGGTACCGGGGGTCAGTACGATTCCGAGACGGTTCCGATTCAATTTCAAGATTCGGGTCGAAATACTCATCCCTAGACTTAGTCTATAAAACAGGTCATGTGTCCGTTCCATACGCGATAACAACAAACAAGTGACTGTCTATGTATCATCAAAATGTTTCCATTTAGGAACATTTGTGAGTTGTATATAGTAAGTATTTATACAAATATTTCTGAAAGACATCATAATTTCTTAGAGTAATGACGTGTTTTTATGTCACTTTTTATTGTGATATTGAAAAAATTGTTTTTATGTCACTTCTTAGAGTAATAACAAGTGACTGTATGACCTGTTTGTTTAATGATGTTTGTGTGATATTGAAAAAATTGTTTGTAATTATTTTATGAAACATCTACCATGACAAAATTGTTTAAAACTTCGATTTCTATTATACAAGCTTCTGATTACAACTTTATAAATGATAAAAATAACGCATATGAACGTAATGATCAGTTTCAAATGTGGTTTACAAAGAAATGTTACATGGTATGTGAAGAAGTTTATGATGGTATGTAATATATATTATTTTTAAATGCTTTTTTAAATATTTTATAATTAGATCTGAATTATTGTTCACGCTTTTCTTTTGATCACTTTTACGTTTAACTTTTAGGTGTTCACGGAATGGACATTAGAATGGACACCGGTTGCTCACTTTATTGGGTCTCACATACGTTATGGTTGAAGACAAAAATGCATGAAAAGCTATTTTTTAAGAATATTACAAAGTTAAACGCTTATCGAATACTTCATGTTCTTAATATTATTGTTTTCATCTATTAACAGAACCCGCCTAATTTATTTTAATATAAACATCTGTTTATTATTTTTTATAAAAATCACACATTAAGCTAAACCCGACGTTAGACGGGTCTTTAAGCTAGTTTAATATAAATGAACTAATGCTTTAGATATCTGTGAAATTACTTTTTGTCAACATAACAAAATCAACCTGACATAAACTAAACTAAACTTATGATCCATGGATGAAATTCAGTTAGAGTTTAAATCATACATTAAGGTTTGGTCAAGTTACCAAACAAAAATGACAAACACATATCAGTTTCCTAAATTAAAATCATAATTTACAACTCACAACAATAAACATCACAATCAAACAAAATAATGAGTAAAATAAAAATAAAAAGGGGATATATATTAATTACCATTTTACCATTCTTTAGTATCGGCTAATTGACGAATTACACATCACTAATTAAACTCTCAATTTACCATCTAGTGTCTGTGTTTTTTAAAGATGAACAGATGAAGTGTGATTTAAAAACGGTTTTGACGTGGTTGAAAATGCCAAATTCAGTTTTAGCCAAAAAAAATTCACTCATGTACGAAGTGTTGTGATTAAAACTGTCAATTTCAGTTTTAAGATATTGGGAGAATAAATGAATTAGGGAGGATTGAAAACTAACTGGGGGAGAAATTTTTGGAGAATGAAACACGTTAGATTTATGTGTACGTGTTATGTTTATTATTGTGACACGGATTCAGTTATTATCTTGATTTAATTAGTAGATAGATATGTCAAATCTTACCGTGTATGGTCTCTTTAACTCTAAGGAGGCCTATACTGACTTATCAAGTGATAGCTTTCGACTGGGTGACTCGGTTATAGCCGACTGAATCATACACGAACCATTTGAACACACGAGTAGGTGGCATGTTCACAAAGGAGGTACCTATTATAATACCCTGTGACTATAACTTTCTTGACCGTGTACAATAATCTGATAGATCTTCTAGCATATTCTTCCTTCTACATACGATTATGATAGATATGTAAAACAACTTTAAAAATTATAATTTACATATTAGGAGAAAGCTGCGTCGCTAGTCCTTTTGTATAGTAAAACCAAGTCTATTAAATACAACGTTTGTGGATTTAGGAGTCAAAATATTACTATTCATAACACGTTGTATTCTCGTAATTAGCTCCACCGTCTCAGGTGCAAGGAAACCAAATGTATCAAACGCGAAAGGAATAAACACCTGTTGATTTTCAACACATGTTTTCTCGTGTTTAGTCACTTTGCACGAGGCGGCTTTTATAGCAGTCTGACCCGCTGTAAAATCTCGACTGCCTAGCCCCACGAGAGGAGAAACCCCTGTCAAATCAGCGCACGCATGTTTACCTCCAACCTATCCAAAAATCAAAACATCAGTGGGTCTCAGTGTGGATCTTACATCTGACGGGTTGGTCAAGAAATTCACAGGTGCCTCTTTCTTGGCGAAGAAATTGATTATGATACATGAGAAATTGATTGACGATGTGAACAGAGACAAACAATGAATCACACACTTGTCATATGTTTTGAACATAGAAAAAAGAAATTAAACACACTAGATAAGATAATTCAACGTTTTCCTCACACGTACATGTCATATTTTTGAACATAGAAAAGTAAATTAAATTATGTGGAAATTTGATGATATATTTCTGAAACTTTCCTATAACACACAAACAAATTACGTAAATTTTGTGGAAACCATTTGCCACGTATATATGTAAGCTCATACGAGAATAACATTTTTTTAGCATCACAACGAACGATGCTAATGCTAATGCCCACTGGAAAATTTCTTTTGTGGTTCTTTCTTGTTCTCATGTACTTGACACAACCCTTTCCACCCTCCCCAACAACAACAATGGTTTCGGTTTTTTCAACGTCTCACCTGATGAAAGCAGCAGTACTGAAAGAGTCTACGCAGTCGCTCTATGTCAAGGTGATGTCGAGCCAGATGTGTGTAGGGGTTGTATCAATGACTCCATCATCAAGTTACCACAACTTTGCCCCAACCAAAAGGAAGCAGTTGGATACTATGGTCGATGTTTGTTGCGATACTCTAATGTTACTCTAATGGGTAAAACTGAACGAAAAGAAGAAGATGTTGTGTATTTATTAAACACTAACTATGCAAGCGATCGAGATCAGTTCAATAGGGCTCTAGGAACGTTGATGAACCAGCTAATAGCTGCGGCATCAGGTGGCAATTCCCTAATGAAGTATGCCAGTGGGAACACGCCAGGGCCGGGTTTGATAACGATATATGGGCTTGTGCAATGTACTCCAGACTTGACGGAGACTCAGTGCAATGATTGTGTGGAATTTATAAGAGATCTCTATGCTGCTTATTATAGTGGGTTAATTGGAGGGACAGCTTTTCTACCCATGTGTAGATATAGTTATGATATTCAGCGGTTTTACAATGGGAGTACACTGGACACTCCGCCAACATCATCACCACCACCAAATCCGCCTGTTTCATCACCATCACTACCGCAAGGTGTGTAATATATTATACTTTAAATTTTTGTGCAAAGCAAATATAAATCAGTGATCAAGTAGTCTCCGCGCACTAACCACCGATGCAAACTTTTCAGTTTATATATCCGATCCCACTTGACCTCAGGCTACTAGAACATTTTTTGAAAACGATGTCTTAAAATTTACCATCACTTTGATGGTACCGTTATTATAGGTTTATTACCATAAGAAGTAATTTTAAAAGATGGAGATATCAAATAGTAATTCGACTATGATCACTACTAAAACTTTAGAGACTATACATAGTCTCTATATATCACGAAGTAGTCCCTAAAGATTTTGGTCAAACATGAGGGTGAGGAAAGTAGTATTTTTGTCGTTTTGTGGAGTTTTAGACACTACATCCCATCCGTAGTCTCTAAAAAAAAGCCGTCCCTAAAAGCTGTTTTTCTTGTAGTGTTTTCCATTTATTGAATTACTGTTTATCAAAGTTACGAGAAGTACAACTTAAACACGACTATTGCATTGCTATTATCTATTGCAGGTAAAAAGTCCAACATGACAAGATCAATAATAATAGTTATTGTGATACTCGGTGCCGTTATAATGATAGCTTCCACATGTATCTTCTTAATATTTAGAAAGAAGAAGAAGATGAATCAGCAAAACTTGCCTCCGTTGGATCATACAGCTGAGAGTAAGGTTTAGCATCTTAATTTGCATACCAGAATACAACGTGTTATAAACAGTAATATTTTGACACCTACATCCACAAACGTTATATTTAATAGATCTGGTTTACTATACAAAGTTAATCTTCATATTGATTACAAGGACATTATTAAGGATCCGTGACATATATTGATACCGTTAGAGTTATCATTTATTGGATCTTTCTAGTATTAGGCCTTGCAAACATGTGAGATACATTTGTTGTGTAGATATTATGAGATACTTAATTGCCGTTAAAAATAACTGTAGTGAAACGACTCTTGATTAAATTCTTTCTATCTATGACTATGTGTCATCTAGCTGAATCCATGGATGATATTGGAAACATTGAATCGTTGAAATACAACTTTAGTACAACGAGGGCTGCAACAAATGACTTCTCTGAAGACAATAAGCTCGGACATGGTGGATTTGGAGCTGTTTACAAGGTATTGACAAATTGGCCGCTATTTCTACTTATGTGCGAGAATGATCGAGCATAGGATTTTCTTGTTGAAACTTTTTTTTATCATAAGGGTACACTTGATGACGGTCGTGAGGTAGCAGTAAAGAGGCTGGCAAGGGATTCTAGCCAAGGTGACATAGAATTTAAGAATGAGGTCTTGCTTGTTGCGAAGCTTCAACATCGTAATTTGGTTAGGCTGCTTGGTTTTAGCTTGGAAGGAAGCGAAAGACTTCTCATCACCCAAATCAAAGTCTCGATAAATATATTTTTGGTAAGTCCATAGTTTTTTTGTCTTGCATGTATACTTTTTCGTTATTGACATTGATACCTATTTTTTCAATGGTGGTTGTAGATCCAATTAAACGTACACTTCTTGATTGGAGTAGGCGGTACAAGATCATCAAAGGCATTGGAAAGGGACTATTATACCTTCATGAAGACTCCCGTCTAAAGATAATTCACCGTGATATGAAAGCTAGTAACGTTTTGTTAGATGCTGAAATGAACCCCAAAATTGCAGACTTTGGCATGGCAAGATTGTTTCAACCTGAGGAAACTCAAGGGGACACAAGTCGAATCGTTGGAACCTAGTGAGTATCCATATATATTTCCTTTAGAAAATGAGGACTTTGGTTAAACTGTTTTATTGACTATATAGTGCAAATGCTGAAAATTTTGGTTATTCTATTTTCTTTTGCAGTGGCTATATGGCACCAGAATATGCCATGCATGGCCTGTTCTCAGTAAAATCAGACGTCTTTAGTTTCGGAGTGTTGGTGTTAGAAATAGTAACGGGTCAAAAGAACCAACGTTTTCGGATTGGAGAGAGCAATGAATACCTTCTTAGCTATGTAAGTGTCCACCAAGTCAATCATTTTAGTTTACGTGACTGTATATTCTACAATAAGAACTGGTTTGTGAATGTAGTACGTAACTGTATTCGATCTTAAAAAACATGAAAATATCTTTTAGGCATGGAAAGGTTGGCGGAATGGGACAGTAATGGATATCATTGATCCAACTTTGAAGACAGGATCCAGTTCATTGCCTGACATAGTAAGAAGTATACACATCGGGTTATTATGTGTTCAAGACAATGTCAGTATTAGGCCAACCATGTCATCGGTTGTCCTTATGCTTAGCAGCTCATCCCTTACACTTCCGGTACCATCAGAGCCTGCATTTTTCATAGATAGTAACATTGATCATGGGGTACCAGATATTTACGAGTACAGTTCCTCGACATTCAGCGGTCATTCAGAAAATTCTAAACTACCAAAATCAAGCCATTTTTCAGTGAACGATGTTTCAGTATCAGATATAGTTCCAAGGTAGGTTCAACAGATCCGGACAATTTTGGTGTCCATCAACCAAAAGGTCGCAAGTTCAAGTTTAAGCTGAGACAGTATGTACGTGTATCTATATTTACCATATTCATATTATTTGAAACAAATGTATTTTCTTATCGATACCCATATATCTCTATAATTTTATCTTGTGATTTATATTTCGTACATATTGTTTATATTTCGTTTATTTGTATAGATTGTTCATATATATTTTTCAACTGTATAAACACAAAGCATGGCACCTAAGCTACGTACTCCGCTGATCTGGACATCTGATGTGCATCAACGCCATGGCATATGCGTTGATAAGAAAATGCACTTGTTTCAGATAACAAGAATCTGGTAAATATAAATAAGCTATAGAAACTTCACTACATTCGCCCGTGTTCAAGAAGGATTCAAATCTAGTTAAGAATAGGACTACTATTCTTTTTAATCTTGTACAGTTCAGCCTTTAGTGTGCTAAACACAAATAGGAACGCAAGCTTCCGCACTTATACAACTTATGATAGACGTACATATATTGTCTCAACTTAGACTTGAAATTGCAGGACAACGAAAATGTCCTGATGTGAAACTAAAGGGAAAATACAACTGCGTTTGTTGAACCTACCTTGGAACTATATCTGATACTGTAACATCATTCACTGAAAATTGTCCTGGTCTTGAGTTAGGTAGTTTAGACTTTTCTGAACCACCGCTGAATGTCGAGCTACTGTGCTCGTAAATATCTGGAACTCCACGATCAATGAAACTACTCATGCAAAATGCAGGCTCTGATGGTACAGGAAGCGTGAGAGATAAGCTACTAAGCATAAGGGAGACCGATGACATGGTTGGCCTATTACATACTGACATTGTCTTGAACGCATAATAACCCGATGTGTATACTTCTAACTATCTCAGGCAATGAACCAGATCCTGTCTTCAAAGTTGGATCAATGATATCCATTACTGTCCCATTCCGCCAACCTTTCCATGCCTAAAAGATATTTTCATGTTTTTTAAGATCGAATACAGTTACGTACTACATTCACAAACCAGTTCTCATTGTAGAATATAGTCACGTAAAATAAAATGATTGATTTGGTGGACACTTACATAGCTAAGAAGGTATTGAGTGCTCTCTCCAATCCGAAAGCGTTGGTTCTTTTGACCTGTTACTATTTCCAGCAACAACACTCCGAAACTAAACACATCTGATTTTACTGAGAACAGACCCTGCATGGCATATTCTGGTGCCATGTAGCCACTGCAAGAGAAAATAGAATAACAAAATTTCCAGCATTTGCACATTATAGTCGAATAAAAACAGTTTAACCAAAGTTCTTATTCTCTGAAGGAAAAATGGATGCTTACTAGGTTCCAACAATTCGACTTGTGTCCCCTTGAGTTTCATCAGGTTGAACAGTCTTGCCATGCCAAAGTCGGCAATTTTGGGGTTCATTTCAGCATCTAACAAAACGTTACTAGCTTTCATATCACGGTGAATTATCTTTAGACGGGAGTCTTCATGTAGGTATACTAGTCCCTTTCCAATGCCTTTGATGATCTTGTACCGTGTACTCCAGTCAAGAAGTGTACGTTTAGTTGGATCTACAACCACCATAAGAAATTAATTATCACTGTCAATATTGTTTTCTACCAGCCAACGTTTTAAGATTTTATGTGGCTAGTTCTTTTCCACTCGATCTTATGAAACTAGAACGAAAAAATATATATGCAAAAACTATGGACTTACCAAAAATATATTTATCGAGACTTTGATTTGGGTGGTACTCGTAAATGAGAAGTCTTTCGCTTCCTTCCAAGCTAAAACCAAGCAGCCTAACCAAATTACGATGTTGAAGCTTCGCAACAAGCATGATCTCATTCTTAAATTCTATGTCACCTTGACTAGAATCCCTTGCCAGCCTCTTTACTGCTATCACACGTCCGTCAACAAGTGTACCCTAAATACCATATCATAAAAAAAATAAAGTATCAACAAGATTATCCGACGCTGAATCATTCTCACACATAATTAGAAATACCGGCCGCCAACTTGTCAATACCTTGTAAACTGCTCCAAATCCACCATGTCCGAGCTTATTGTCTTCAGAGAAGTCATTTGTTGCAGCTCTGATTGTACTAAAGTTGTATTTTAATGATTCAATGTTTCCAATGTCATCCATGGATTCAGCTAGAGGATACATTAGAGAGAAAGAATTTAACAGCCGTTTTCACTACGGTTAATATTCCCTAATACTAGAAAGATCCCATATACGATAAATCTTTTGCTATCGAGTTGTGAACACTTACTCGCAGTATGATTCAACACTGGCAAGTATTGTTTCTTCTTCTTCTTTCTTAATATTAAGAAGATACATGTGGAAGCTATCGTAATGACGGCACCAAGTGTGACAATTACTATTACTATTATTATTGATCTTGTCATGTTAGACTTTTTACCTGCAATAGATAAAAGTGTTGCTATAGTCTTGTTTGAGTTGTAATCGACATAACTTTGATAAATAGTAATTCGGAAATGCAAAACTTTGTTGGGTAATCTTGATGGGTCAATGGAGCGGGTCAATGTAGTCGCGGGTGGATACTTGAATGCTCCATCTGGTACATGAATAAAGAAGTGGGTTGAACTAGTTGCATGGGTATGACCGAGTACTATGGAAGACCAAGTATTTCTCCATACGCTTTAGTTGGCTCCTGTTTAGTAGGAGTAGTGTGGTGCATGTCTCTTTAGGTAGTATTTTGTATAAATAGAATACTAGTAACACACTAGTAGTTGAATCAGTTTTCCCTTAATAATATACAGAAGCATTGAAAACCCTGTTTATTGTTTTGATTGGTGTTCGTGTGGTGCTAGTCCGGGTTTAAGAGGGGCTGATTCCATCATTTGGTATATCAGAGCTTAGGGCTCGGGAAGATCCAAGGGAGCCTCCGCCGGCGGGTGTGTCGGTCGGTCGGCGGAGGGCGGGTGTGAAAGAAGTGTTTGGGACAGCAGGTGGTGTTCGGATTGCGTTGCAGCGTTAGATGGAAACAGAAAGGTGTTAAGGATTGACCGTTGTATCGGAGAAGTGCCGGTTGAGACGACGGGGGTGATCGATTGTAAACATCGGTGTTCCATGCTGTTATTAGTGATCAAAAGAAGAAGGTTCAGGCTGTTCGGATATTAGTTGCGGGTTTACGCAACTGGTGACAACGGCAGGTTGACAACGCGTGCCTTGATCGGCTTGTTTCGTGATAAGAGGAGATCGACGTATATGCGTGAAAAGCGGGCAGTATGAAGGATCCGGTATAAGCGGGTGGCTTTGGATTCGGTTCGCTTAGCAATTGAAAGAAAACGTTATAAGCAGGTGGCTTTGTTTTCTGCGTCGGTGGAGAGCCTCTTGGAACAGGTCTGATCAAGAAAGGGTTATAGCTTCGTGTTTGTTCGTCTTGAGATACTAACCGGGGTTGCGGGATAAACGGGCGTGTAGAGTCGTGAAAAAGGCAGGTGGCTTTTGACTACGTTCGTTTTGCAGATGACGAAAGACGGTAAAGGCGGGTGGCCTTGTCTTCTTGAACGGTAGAAAAGTATCTCGGAACAAGCTTAACTGAACATGTTTAGAGGTGTGATGTTATGATCACAGGTTTAAGGAGATACCATTCTTGGTCTGCTTTGTGTGATTAACCAAAGATGCCGAAAATACGAGCAAGAGGAAACCAAAGCGGGTGGCTTTGAGTTTGACTCGTGTTGCGGTTATTAGAAGACGGTAGAGGTGATAGACACCTTGTTTTCTTCAATGGTGGAAGAATCGCACGGAATAGCATTGATCGAAAAAGGTATAGTTAACGGAGAACCAACACGGTGTGACATTATGGCGTTGGTAGTTCGAACCGAGATGACTTTGGGCGTGGCCGGGGAAGAGGTCGTGGGTCCATGATGGGTCGAGATGGTAGGGAACGTATCTAACGGGATGCCAGGTACATGTTACGAGTGTTGTGAAAAGAGTTTGAGCTAGTGATTGTGGACGTGACTGAGTTGAAGGTCGGTGTCCGGGAAGGGTCAAGAATCAAGATGGTTCGAAAGGAAGGAAAAGAAGGCTGTCGTGAATGGACGGGTGGATAACCGATTAAGGGGGTGATTGTTGGGTTTAATCGGTTATAAGTCTAGGTTCACGTATGAAAGGTGCATGGCTAAAGTTACATTAATAAGTTTATGTTTCTAGTTAACAGTTTGAACGAGTAAAAGAGTGTGACCGAATCTTATGCATGAGAATTAGCACGTTGTGGAAGAAGTGGTCATGGGTTTGCTGTTCTTTAGGAACATTAGTTTTTCATGGTTATTCTTGTAAGGGCTATAAATAGCTTATGGTTTACTAGGTAAAGCAGAGAATATTGCAGTAAACTTTTATTCAAGTTTTGTACTTTGTTTCTCATTCTCAGTTTTTGAGTTTTGATATCCATCATTTGGTATCAGAGCGTGGTTCGATCAAAGGGCAGGAGGTTTGAGAGTCGGCTCAAGAGAAGGGTGCAGCCCTTCGCTGCAAGGCAGAAGCAGAAAGACGGTCTGGTTGCAACCCATGTAATCAGGTAGAAAAAGAAAGAAAGCAAGAGCAAGAAAGAGGAAAGTGGCAGCAAGAAAGAAAGAATGTTGTCACGTCTGCAGCAAGGCAGCAAGCCAGCAAGCCAGCCAGCAATCTAGCAAGCCAGCCAGCAATCTAGCAAGCCAGCAAGCAAGACAGAAAGAAAGAAAGAAAGAAAGAAAGAAAGAAAGAAAGAAAGACAAAAAGAAAGAAAGTCGGGTGTCGTAGAAAGTTCGATGCCGTAGAGAAAGAAGAAACTAAAGTCAGGTGCCTTGAGAAAGAGAAAGAAAGTCAGGTGCCGTGACTTGAATAAGAAAGTGTGAGACCGAGAAAGAAAGAAAGACCGAAGTTTCAACAGTTGAAGACCGAAAGATACTGTTGATACCGTGAAGGCCAAAGACCGAAGACCGAATACTGTTGAATCATAAGACCGAAGATTCACATAAAGACTGAACAAAGAAAGACAAGAAAGTAAACTGATCAAGATCAGCAAGAAAGGAAGAAAAGGCGTCTCAAGAAGAAAGAAAAATGAAAGAGGATGGTGTTGCTTCGCAAGAAATAAAGAAGGCCTCGAAAGAAAGATGGAGACCGATGGTATTGCAAGAAAAAAAGGAAAGTAGCAAGCGATAAAAAAAAGATCAGACATTATGGTTTGAATAGCAAGTTAGAAAGAGATTTGATGTTAGCAAGAAAGAGAATCGGATCAAGCAAGCACGTAGCAAGTTTAACGGATCGAGATAATCAAGATTACGGGGTGAATGTTGGGTAATCTTGATGGGTCAATGGAGCGGGTCAATGTAGTCGCGGGTGGATACTTGAATGCTCCATCTGGTACATGAATAAAGAAGTGGGTTGAACTAGTTGCATGGGTATGACCGAGTACTATGGAAGACCAAGTATTTCTCCATACGCTTTAGTTGGCTCCTGTTTAGTAGGAGTAGTGTGGTGCATGTCTCTTTAGGTAGTATTTTGTATAAATAGAATACTAGTAACACACTAGTAGTTGAATCAGTTTTCCCTTAATAATATACAGAAGCATTGAAAACCCTGTTTATTGTTTTGATTGGTGTTCGTGTGGTGCTAGTCCGGGTTTAAGAGGGGCTGATTCCATCAAACTTCATGAAAGCATAAGTAGCGATAGTCGAATTACTATTTGATATCTCGATCTCTTTTTAAGGTAACTAATTAACTTATAATTCTTAAATCCTGAATGTAAGTAACAGTGCCATCAAAGTGATGGTGAATTTTCAGACATGGTTTCTAAAAATGTTCTGGTATGGGATTTGATTATGATAGATAAAGGTTTGCATTGGTAGTTAGTGGTGACTTGACATTACAAGTCAACTAATCTCAGGGTGACCATCTTTTTTAATAGTCTAAAGTCATCGCAGGTGAACCTCTGTGACTACCTCCAAATATATATATACCTAGTGAGGTTTGGACCTTTGACCTCCTATTTAAAAGTCAAAGATCTTTCCACTGGGCATGGTTACTTAATATTTGTTTGGACTGCTCAAAAACTTGAATTATAAGAAATTACGTACCTTCTGGCGATGGTAGTGGTGGCGGTGATGATGAAACACGTGGATTTGGTGGTAGTGGTGGTGATGAAACACGTGGATTTGGTGGTGGTGGTGGTGGTGGTGATGAAACACGTGGATTTGGTGGTGGTGGTGGTGGTGAAAAAATGGGTGAATTTGGTGGTGGTGGTGGTGGTGGTCGTCGTGATGGTGGTGATGAAAAAATATGTGAATTTGGTGGTGGTGGTGGTGGTCGTGATGGTGGTGATGAAAAAACATGTGAATTTGGTGGTGGTGGTGGTGATAAGAGAAGAGTTGGTATTGGTGGTGGTTCTGGTAAAGAAAGCAGTTGGTATCGGCGGTCGTGGTATTGGTGATGAAAAAAAGATGGATTTGGTGTTGGTGGTGATAAAAAAACAGTTGGTATTGTATATATTGGTGGTCGTGATGGCGGTGGTGGTGATGGTAACTCGGGTTGAGCTAAGACGATGATGATATTGGTTAAGTACATGAAAATAAGAAAGAACCGCAAAACAAATTTTCCAGTGAGCATTAACATTAACATGTTTCGTTCAAATGTTAAAAAAGTGTCATTCTCGTATGAGAGATTACATGCACATGCATGCAGCCATGCACCATATACTTGGCTCCAAATCAATAGTAATTCGTGTGATTTTTGGTTAGTTACAACTTCACCAGCTTAATTGTATACAGAACGGAAATGGACCCATTGATAACGCGAGCCGATGGGTGTGGTAATGTTCTCGTGCCACCATCTGGCGTTTTTTTAAGACCATTTGGTGTGGTGGTAATGGTCAAATGGCGTTTTCGAAAATACGTTAAGCCATGGCCAGAGGGGTCTCACATGGGAAAAAGACACATTTTTATTAGTTTGTATATATAAATACATATATGTAACATTAAACATATATAAGTTATATAAATCAATTTTAAATAAAACTTCTCTTTATTTAACGCACGAAAAAACTTTTTTTATTTTTATTACCTAAGAGCAAAAAAACAACAAAACGATCATGTCATGGCTTTAAGTATCTTATCCTCTTATTCACCAGATTGTATAGAGTAAGGAAATGGACCCAATGATATACAAGTGAGTGGCCATTTATTTATTTTTATGTTTTAAAGGAAAGTTTGATGTCTTCTTCTTTATAATGTAAGGAAAACTCTGAATTATCTTATCTCGTGTGTTTAATTTATTTGTCTACTACGTTCAAAATCATGGCATGTGTGATTCTTTATTTCTCTCTACATATTGTGAATCTGTTTTTCATGTATCATAATCGCACTAACGACGGCGGGTACTTATAATCATCTTTGAGGCTAACAAATATTAATCTCTTATCCATTAAACTTGTATTATTAAAATTGTAAAAAAATTGAAAAAAAAACCTTTAAATTTTTAAAAAATTATCAGTTAATAAAAATATAGCAAAATGAATATTAAATTAAAGAGCATAAAAGTTTAAAAAATATGATGAAATTACATTATAAAAATAACAAATTAATAAAAAGATTTTTCAATTTAAAAGAAAAAATGTTATTTAAGTAGGTTGTTACAAAAGTTTGTTACAAAATGTTGTTAGAAAAAGTTATAGTATATAATGTTGAAAATATCAACAACTTGCTTTATTTAGTAAGAAAAAAAAAGCTGAATTTTCAGCTATAATATTTTAAAAAAGTCTCAAATGATTTATATAATAGTATAGATATAGATGACTAGAAAAAATAAATGCATCTATATATATTTATTAGAAGGATATCTAAACTTTTGACCAATCAAACACGATCAGACCAAAACCTTATTTGTTTTTTTTTGGCGAGTCAAACGCAGTCTGATCAAGAAACTCTGAAAGTAGTGATCATGTCTTAATCCCTCTTAACCCCATAAAACACTTTCAACCCATCCAAATACTGGATGTTTTAAGTGAAAGACACTATAAAACGAGAATCAAACCTTACCCGATGTTATCAAGATTTTAGTTGTAATTTTTGTGTGATTGGATATTAAAGAAGATAGAAAACTATTAAGTTTTGAACTTTTGATAGCCATAAATCAGAAAATAGATGTTGGCTGCATATGTGATGGGCTATTTTTATATTATCATTTTGGGCTGAATTTTGGCATAATGATTTGGACTATATTTTGTGTAGGCTGAACTTTCGGGTTTGAGTTGATTTAGCTACCAAAGCTATTCGTGAATCCAAGTGTTAGCTGCGACTCATTCGTTGATACTGTGAATCAACATCGTATTGCTATTTTTTAATACTAGTTTTAATACCCGTGTACGCACGGATTTTTTTTCTGATTTTGTTTACGATATGTTTTTTTAAGAAAAATGAATAATAAATATACCAATAGTATTTTTTTTCACCTCATACATTAGTTTGAATATCCACTTAACTTTAAAGCTTGATTTGCCATTTCCTTGAATGTTAGACAACCTTGCACATATATCCACATGACATGCTAAACATGACTTCCCACTTTTATTTTTTTAAGAATAAAAAAATTTATTATCCAATTGTGACTATATATTACAGAAAGAAATATTTAATTCTAATACAAGCTTAAATCAAGTAAAAAAAAATTGTAAAACTTCGTACATTTATGTGAGCAATCTCAAGTACTTCAGTCATTACACGATATCGCAATTTCAAAACTGTTATCATCAATGAGCATTTTAAATGTAACTTATACATCACCTGCAAGCTCTTAAACACCTTTAAGCCATTGCTTCTACTCCAAATTCTATGTCTTTGGCTGCATGATTTTGGTTCCACCCTATTTAACCACTCGATACATAAACCACAAAAGAAATAAGATATGATATAACAGATCTTACACGATGTATTAGAATGAAAAGTTGACTAATCAATTCATAAAATGATTGATGATCTTGTGAACTGTTAATATGTTATAACAAATATATCTTAACCAAGTATGTAACAATAAGGAGTACTCTTTCACATATTGTATTGCAGAATTAAGTATGTCTCAATGAGGATTATTTTTGACAATCACATATTCTTGGAGTTAAGAAAGTACTCCATCGTTTAAATAAAGCCAAGGTGGAAACACTAAATATGACAAAACTTGGGGATCACTATTAGGACTGTTATCGTGTCTTGTCGGGTCGGGTTTCGCTTTCTAAGAGCTCACCGCAACCCGACCCAATAAGGAACGGGTTACCGGGTTCGGGTGATATTCAGGTCGGGTGGTTCGAGTTATACTACAAATGAGAATTTTTATAAACAACTGATGTCTTCCATTATATCTAACTAAATACAATGCACTTGTTGCATATTGCTTTGCAACTGAGCAAGTAAATAACATAATCAAAAACTACTACTATTATATTACTTAAACAAAAAGGTTGTTTTTTGGGTTGACCTGATAACCCGATAAAAAAACTAATTAACTCTTAACCCGACCCGATAACAATATCGAGTTACGGGTTCGGGTCAAAACAACCCGACAATATTTTTCAACCCGATTTCACTCGAACCGATTAGCTTTATCAGGATCGGGTTCGGATCAACCCGGCCCTACTAACACCCCTAACCGCTAGTTATAGATATACACTAAAAAAAAGCACCAAAATCCACTAATCGATCATGATTAGTAGTATTATCATACTTTAGAGACGAAACAAAAAACCTTGATATTAAAAGCTTTAAGTTTCACACTGTCAAGAGCATCATACAAAAGGTATCCATATGTTATTAGTAAAAGAGTTATCGAAATAACATATTAGTAATATTTTACCTCGTTTGTAGTTTGGTTAAATCGTTTCACATGCTGATAAGGTGTATCAAAGAATATGTATCTCATATTCCAATACTCTTCTAATAAAGCAACATGCTATTTACGCTTTTTACAGACAACGACGGGGGTTGGCTCATTTAATACTTTAAAACTCCCAACTTTGCAGATCTACCAAGGTGACCTGCATTCAACTCATTAGCACAACTATGCATATTTAACAGATGGAGCGTGAAAGATGCAAAAGTACACATTCCATTCCTTACATTAGTTTGACAATACCATGGTGTGAAGCCTTTCGTTGAGGGGTAACACATTTGATAGTTTGAAATTATCTAAATTTATCATACGTGTGTCATCATGAGCACACAGTTTTCAAATATCTCAGCGTTGAGAGCATCTTCAGTATGTTTACAGGTTATGAAAATGTGACCCACCAGTTAACTGCTACTACTAACGAAGTCAAAAAATCCGTCTTGATAAAGTTTGATAAGTAAAATGGATATTGAAGATAATTTTAATACCCTTTTGTGCCGTTTTCTTTACTATTTACAGTTTCGATCGACTTGGTGGACTCTAAAGGTTGGGTTTAAGAAAAATTTCTACCAGCTGCGGGGAGGGCAGAAGGAGTTGCATACAGCCATGCACTCATTTTCTTGAACTGTGGGGAAGACCGATTCGATCCTGATGATCATTACCTATATCTTCATCCCACCTAACCTGCTTTCGATACATCAAAGTATATAAATATACACAACACATGTACAACATGATTTTTTGAATGAAGCTGAAATGTCAAGGTATGTACCATTAAGCATTTCAATTTTGAGTTAAACCACTTGTGAGTGTCCATATCACCAACATCAGTCACAACTCCAATGAACCTTCATTCAGGAGTTTAAATTCCTTCAACTTATTATTTAAAAGGTAAAAAAGAGTTTCCAAAGTAACTAAACCTGTGGTTGTTAGACAATATGAAATTTTAACAGCACGTACCTGTTCTTCAAGATCGATTATTCTCATTCTTCTGTATCATTGAAGCATTTTCCCTGAAATAATAGTGGCAAGCCATCTTCATAAGTATATTACAAAACCAGTGCCATCCATCATATTAAGTGCATATATTCGTATAAATAAATAAATAACATGATAATGTGTACATTAATAACAAACTTATATCAGGAGCTGCTTCAACTCCTATAAACATCATCAATATTCGCTAATAGAAGACCTATTGATTTATCAATCTTTGTTCCATATTCTTTATGAATTGAATAACGCATTTTTTCTTGTCTAACTACTAACATTTGTCTAACTAATAACATTTTCATCATCATTTTTTATATCATATCTACTAATTTAGGAACTTCGGACATAAGGACACTGCTAGCCACAAATAAGGACATCATCACAGCTAATTTGATAGCTGATGTATGATGTTCACTTAACCGAGGTGCAGTACTGGCACTACTGCTCGACTCTGATATACTTTCGATTTCAGTAATGGGCATTTGAGAAGTACTGGCACTACCGCTATCAATTGATGTACTTCTTATTTTGGTAATGAGCATTTGAGAAGTACTGGCACTACTACTCACTTAAGAAGGAATACTACTGATTTATAGCACTGGAATAACATGATAATGTGTACATCAATCGTAGGAGAAGCTGCCAATCTTAGATATTTCCACTTTAAGGGTTTATAATCTTCATGTATTTCAAAAGCATTGACATCATCTTAACTGACTAAATTCTGGTTCAGTTAGAGAAAATTCAGTCAAAATTGTCATTTTGGGCTGAATTTTGGCATAATGATTTGGACTATATTTTGTGCAGGCTGAACTTTCGGGTTTGAGTTGATTTAGCTACCAAAGCTATTCGTGAATCCAAGTGTTAGCTGCGACTCATTCGTTGATACTGTGAATTAACATCGTATTGCTATTTTTTAATATATATATATATATATATATATATATATATATATATATATATATATATATATATATATATATATATATATATATATATATATATATATATATATATATATATATATATATATATATATATATATATATATATATATATATATATATATATATATATATATATATATATATATATATATAGGGGAGAGATCAAATAAAAAGACTTTTTTTTGTGAGAATGATAAGAAGGATTTTCAGTCATTGATTTAAAATCAATGGATGAGATTAAATCACAATCCTAACAAACCAACTAACTAACTAACTAACCATCTAAACGTGTTTTTTTAAAGTTCTTCAAACATTATGAAAAAATTCCAGTAGATCGGGTATGTTGGTGCAAAAAACTTTTGTGAAAAAAGTTTTTTTAATTTGAAGTTTTTTACTTTTTTTTAATGTACAAAAACGGAATTTTGATGCACAAAAACGTTTTCTTTTACGTTTTTTAGGTTTTTTATGCATCAAGAATTCATTTTTATGCCCAACTTCTTTTGACTTTTTGCTTTAAAATATGATTCTGCATCAAACTATAATAAATTGAAAATTTTTTGTATGAAAAAAATTTTGTACACCAAAATTCACGTGTTTGTGCATCAAATTTTGTTTTATGTGCATCAGAAAAACGTAAAAAACTCAAAATTAAAAAACGTTTATTCACAACTTTTTTATGAACCAACAAATCCGACAATTTGGAATTTTTTGAAAACTTTTTTAAAATCGTGTTTTGGTGGTTAGTTAGTTAGTTAGTTAGTTAGGAATATGGATTGATCTTATCCATTGATTTTAAATGATTGGCTAAAAATATTTCTTATCCTTCTCACCAAAAAAAGTCTTTTTATTTTAACTCTCCCCTATATATATATATATATATATATATATATATATATATATATATATATATATATATATATATATATATATAGATATATATATATATATATATATATATATATATATATATATATATATATATATATATATATATATATATATATATATATATATATATTAAAAAATTAATAATTAAAATTATTCAAACAATTATGAAAAAGATAAATAATATTATTTTATTTGAACTTTATAATCTATCAGTAATAAAACATCTTAACGAAACAAACACGGTTTTAATAAAATTATGTTTGTGTTGTTGTTTAGTTGATTTTGTGATAAGTAAAGAAATAAACTCAAATTTAAAGAAATCTAATTAACAACCAATTTGAAGTGGATAAAAATAATCAAATCAGATATCTAATCATTTAATCACTTTTCAATGTAAACATGCAAGGTCAAAAACCCTAACAATGGCGGCAGGCTTTTCTCTCCAGAACTCTCATCTCAACCACTGATTCACTACCCTTCGTTCATTCGTACGAATAAAGTACTTGTCGTCTTGTGAGTTGATTTGTGTGATCGAATTTAAGGAACGAGCTTCTTTATATGTTTGTAATCCGAAGCCATATAGATCGTGATTGATTGAGTGCTCTTGTGTTTGCTGGTTATTGTTTAAATCTAAACGATTTTATATTGATCTTGTTTGATTTTCATTCACTCTATAACTATTGATTATTGACGATTGATCTTGGATCTGTGACTGTATTCGTGTGTGGCTGATTCGACATAGTCTTCGAGATTAGAGTTTAATCTTTTGATTTAAATCGACATCTGGCTTGATATTCATCGACCATACGTTAATATAGTCGTATATCTTTTATTATAGTCACATAATCCTTTGTTATCGAGGATCGACGAAATCAAGCTTTAATTAAATTATTTTTTACTTTTTATTATTCGAGTATATATTCGAGTCGAGTTCGAGCTCGAATATACTCGGCTCGAGAAGCTCGCGAGCCTTATCAAGCTTTAATTAAATTATTTTTTACTTTTTTTATATAGATAAATCGATTCGAGTCGAGCTTGATATGTCGAGTATTTATCGAGTTCGAGCATGACATTTGAAAATAATCGAGCTCGAGTCGATTTTTGAACTCGAGTTTTATATGACGAGCCGAGCTCGAGCTCAAAATATAAAGCTCGGTCGAGCTCAATCCGAGTTTCGAGCCTGAGTTTTTGTATTCGAGTCGAGCTCGAGCTTAACAGTACTCGGCTCGTTTACACCCCTATGTAGACTATTATTATTTATGGGACAGAGGGAGGAAACCTTGTACTACCTCCGTCCTATATTAAGTGTCCATAATAAAATATTTCATGTCTTTTTTATTGAAGTTGAATAGATTCGATTTTAAAATGTATTTTTATTGATATAATTAAATATTATATAACACGAATAAAATTAAGTCAGGATAAAAAAATTTAAAAAGTCAAAACTAAACTAGACAATTAATGAGTAACATGTGGAAAAAACAAACAAATGCTTTGATACCTTTTTGTATGAGTTTAGTAAAGTGATATTCCATAGAAGCAGTTGAAGTCAGAAACCCATCGTGGTGACTTGTAACAAAGATCAATCAATGGCTACTGAAACTGTTTCTCCGGCCCCACCACCACCACTCCCAAAAGAATCGCTCCCACGGCGTTCCAAGTACATCTGGCCTCTTCTCCTTGTCGCCAATCTCTCCATCGGAGGTCCGTAACTTGTCTTTTTATGGGCTGTTTGGTTTTCGCCTTATGTTTCATAACCACATTTTTTGTGCCTTAATTTTGTGGCTTATTTGGAAAAATGGAAAGTTATTGGCTTTATATAAAAAAAAAGTGAACCAAATTAGCAATAAGCCGGCTATATAACCCAAAACAAACACCCTAGTGGTTTTAGTTAGTTGCCCTTTTATGGGATCTTCGTTTCGGGTTATATAGCCGGGTTATGACTTATTTGGTTTTCCGCTTATGTTTTATTACCTCACTTTTTGTGTGAATCATTCGCCTTATATAACTTTATTATGGGGCTGTTTGTTTTAGCTTATATGATGTAAGCCCAGTTCGGCTTATATAACATAAGCCCCCATTTTGTGGCTTATTTGGAGACTTATTGGCTTATATAAGTTCATTATGATATAGTAAACTTATATGAGCCCTAAGTCTCCAAATAAGCGTAAAAAATTGGGATTTATGAAATGTAAGCCGAAATATGGCTTATTTTCGGCTTATATAGCATAAGCTCTAACTTTGTTGCTTATTTTGGACTTAGTGGCTTATATAAAAGTTTATCATGATATAATAAACTTATATAAGCCCATGGCCATAAGTCTCCAAATAAGCCATAAAATTAAGGCTTATGTTATATAAGCCGAAATGGGCTTACTTTATATAAGCCAAACCAAACACCCCCATATAAGCTAATTATCACATGTAAAGTGTTTAGTATTGGTTATATACACATACTTGCCTTTTTAGGGGGTGTTCATTTCGGTTTATATAGCCTGGTTATGACTTACTAGTACTTGGTTTTCGGCTTATGTTTCATAACCTCACTTTTTGTGCCTAGTTATGAATCTCTTCGGCTTTATATATATTTATTATGTGATAATTAGCTTCTATAAGTTTCTTATATTATAGTAAGCTTATATTATATATAGGCTGAAAAGTTTTGAAATAAGGTACAAAAAGTGAGGTTATGAAACATTAACTCAAAACCAATTAAGCCATAAGCCAGCTATAAACAAACACGGTTTGAGAATTTAGAAAATAGCACTAGTTGTAACCGTGTTTTTATTACACTAGATAATAAAGTCTTTGGTAAGGTAGGCGTAATTTAATTATACTAGTAGTAATCTCTAAAGTCAAGTAAAACTAGGGTATGTTTGGCGGCAAGCGTTCATCTGGCCTCTTCTCCTTGCCGTCAATCTCTCCATCGGAGGTCCGTACATATAACGATACACTTGCACTTGTCTTTTTGTTAGAGGATAAATAGGCCCAAGCCCGACTTGTGGGTTTGGGTCCATTAGAGTTTCTAGGGTTATTATCCCTATAAATATTGATCAATAATAATGCATAACCTACGGGTTTATCATGAATATAATGTATTATTGATCCACTATATATAGTGATAGAAACCCTAGACACCCTAAACCCACAAACCGGGCTTGGGCCTATTTATTCACTAATACTTTTTAGAGGTGTTCTTTCGGGTTATATAGCCGGCTTATGGCTTTGCTTTTGAGTTTATGTTTCATAACCTCACTTTTTGTGCCTTATTTTGAAACTTTTCGCCTTATATAAGTTTCTTATGTTATAATTAGCTTATATAAGGCGTATATAAGTTTCTTATGTTATAATAAGCTTATATAAACTGAAATTTTTGAAATAAGGTACAAAAAGTGAGGTTATGAAACATAAACCCAAAACCAAATAAGCAATAAGCCGGCTATATACCCCAAAACAAACACCCTAGTGGTTTTAGTTGCCCTTTTAGGGGGTGTTTGTTTCAGGTTATATAGCCTGCTTATGACTTATTTGGTTTTCGGCTTATGTCTCATAACCTCACTTTTTGTGCATTATTTTGAATCTTTTCGGGTTATGTAAGTTTATTACGTGATAATTACCTTATATAAGTTTCATATGTTATAGTAAGCTTGTATAAGGCGAAAAGTTTCTAAATAAGGTACAAAAAGTGAGGTTATGAAACATAAACTCAAAACAAAATATGCTATATAACCCAAAACAAACACCATTGTGGTTTTTGAATTTAGGAAAGTTTTGTTTGTATTATATAATAAAGTGTTTGGTAAGGTAGCTGTAATGTGTTTAGTAGTAGTAATGTGTAAAGTGAAGTAAAACTAGCAGTATTAGAGTTTCAATGCTTGTTTTAGGGCGCAGAGCAGCATTTTGGATCATTTAGGAGCAGCTAGCTTGATAAAAAAGCTAACAAGCGGAAAAAAAGGCATTAAAATATTAACGCTGACATTGGCCAAGTATGGGATTTGTTGGTGGTTTATAAGTCTAGGTGCCCCTCGTCTTACAAGCTAGCTTTTTGAGTGAGTTCTCCACTTAGACTTATGAATCGATACGAGCCTAGTATGGGATAGGTTCGTTTCAGCTACAGCTAGTTTTGCCAAACATAGTAACTTCTATATATGTAGGTTCTGAATGGAATTAGGAATTTAGGATATCTGGTTTCATTATTTCGTGGGTCAGAATGGAAGAATAATCAATTCTGCTGTAGATTTGGGGAAGCTTGTGATCTAGTTCTGAGGTTGTTATTAGGTTTTGATTTTCATTTCATTTCATTATCACTTGATAGAGAACATAGATATATGTTGTTCATGTTACGTTATGGTTATACCTTCCTTTTCGGCTCTAGTATGATATCTGTAACTTCTATTGGCATTCAAGTGACATTGTCTATCTTTACTACTTGTTAGTTATTGTCATTGTAGGTTTAAATATGTTTATTTATCTATATCTTCGGTAAAAAAAACTGAGTAAGTTTTACCAAGATGGCTGTGCGTTCACGATTTTAATTTATAAGTGAAAGTGGTACAAGTAGACCATAAATATGTGATGCGTGAGCCCTAATGTGTAAAATCAACATTTCCTTCATTTTAGAAGATATAACCTCGTATATAGACTAAGATCGATTTGTTTTTCCGGATCCCCTTTTAATAGATAGCTTTTAATGCTGAGAGTTAATACGTGCTACCCTGATACATTGTCTGTGTGACATTATACTCGCTTGATCCCAAAATAGTTGCATCTTTGACTTGGCACTGATATTGTGGCTTGATTAAGCTTTATGCGATGTAGCCTCATTTATTTGCCAAACAAGTCATAGCTCCTTTATGATTATGCACAACCTCTTTGAAGCGAAATGTATAGCTCACGGGCGATAATAGAAGTTTCACCTCATTTCTTTCTTTATGACTAACAAGGGAAAAGATAGATGATGAATATCTTACCCTTGACATCTCTAAACAAAGAATTGCTATTTTAGGAAATCTGTGATTTTTCTTATAAGTAGTAGAAGAAGCTCGCATTATAACAGCTCTAAGGGTATTGAAATGTTCAAGTTAGACCAAATCAAATGAATATCGATATGCAGTATGCAGATTGATTAAATTGTTGGGCTCATTTGAATTCTAATAACTACATGTTTGATTTAGAACAAAGCAACCGGTATGTACATTTGTCAAAAGTTGTATTCTATTTATTTTCCTTTCATTTCGTTGGAATTTTATAAATAAATAATGATTCGGTATGAATAATGTTTTTCTACCATTTCCTTTAACAAAATGTCATTTTTGATGTTTTATAGCTTACCTTTTCACGAGAACAAAGGAGGAGAAAACAGACAGAGATGCGCCTGCAACTGGTGTTACATCATCTCCTACATCAACTGCTGCAGTGAGCCACGTACCAACATCGCCTCCTGCCATCGTGGAGCCAGTGAAACCAATCCCCGTGGATCAGCAGATAGAGCTCTTCAAGTGGATATTGGAGGAGAAAAGGAACGTAAAGACAAAAGATCCTCAAGAGAAGAAGAAAATTGATGAAGAAAAAGCGTTGCTCAAACAGTTCATCCGATCAAAGTCCATCCCATCTTTGTAATTACTGTACACATCTGGAATTGTACATTTGGTTCTGTGTATTTGCTTGTTGTATGCAAAATTTCAATTTCCGGGCTTTCTAGTTGATGTAATTATTGTTGTTGTCATCATGAAACAGGTCTTGTAAATTTCAAAAACTGAAGAGGTTGAAATGAAATATGTGTTCTACTTTCTTTTAAGCCTAAGCTCCCGAGTCATGTATAGCTAAGACAGTTTATGTTTAAACTGTGTTGACGTGAAACGGTCAAATAAATAAATTTGAATGATTTCAATAGAACAAGAATAATACCGTGCTACTGCTTACAATATAAACTATAAACGAACTCTCGGTCTTTTATAATTAAGGACGAGAGGAACATATGTTCCTATTAGCTAGAAAAATACAGACAATAGAAGATCTCTGTCTTTTTAAAAGACGAGAAACATATTTTCCTTTTAAATAGATGAATGCAAGCACTAGAAGAGGATCCGTGGCGCCAACACAAAATTTGACACCTGTGAGCTGTGACCATTTAATAAGTAGCACGGCCAAAGATGCCATCGGTGCATCCACGGTTATATAATAAAGGAAACTTCTGTAGTCAGTCATCGACTCCTGTGTTGAATATAAAACTTGGGAAGGCTGTCGTCACATCCCTAACAAATGAACAAAAAGACAAAATCTTCAAACTAAAACCCTTATGAAACGTTAACTAGACACATTAACAAATATCAAAGTCATTAACCGATGACTGAATGTCAGTCGAAAGAAAATTGTACCGAAGAGATGGAAGGGTCATGTTCTTCAAGAGTTGGGGTCGTTGGATAACAAAGTTCCTCCACTCTTCTTTGTTGATTCTTCCATCCATGTCCGCATCAGCATCTGCAAATGTCTGAGCACACGAAAAAGGTAAGATGAATGCCTCTTAACTTAGAAAGAAAAAGAAGTGATCAACCTTAAGAAGTATTACATTATCAATGATCTCTTCAAGTATTTCTTCTGAAAGACGCATCCCGGTTTCCTTTAAAGTGGCGACAATCATTTCTCTAACCTGATAATAAGAAGACGCTATTAATAATCATGAGTATGTGAAAGATTTTGATATAGGAAACAGATCAATCACTTACTTCTTCCCGTTCTATGTACCCAGTTCGTCTCAAATCATATAATCTGAAGGCAACTGCATAAAGCAGAAAAAAATGAGAAAAGGCAGTACTATGTGGACACCAGCATAAGGTATTCATGCAGATTGTGATCTAAGAACTTACAGTCAATTTTCTGTTCTGTTGGGGCACAAGGATGGAAGACGCTCAATACATGGATAAACTCCTCGAATTCAATAACGCCATTTTGCTTCTCGTCAAATAAATCAAAGACCTGGATATAAAGGGTAGGACCATCATAAAAACGATTATTAATAAGTCAAGTATGAAGTAAGCAATATCATTTGATGACACCATTGCTTGAAACTTATAGGAGTTATAGTATATGCATTGTTCCAGAGCATCTATATGGCCTACGGGTATCAACAAAATATATTTGTTCTGCTTTCAGATAGAAAAATTTGCTTATTCGCAACGCAGAAGCTTTGACGGATTGTCAATAGTATAAGGAAGCGATTTATATTCTAAATTTTTATGTAGAACTGTTTCATGAAGAAACCGTGGAATGTAATAAATGATTTACCCTGTTCAAGAAAAGATTTTCTCCACCCGCTGAATTGAGCAAAGCCAGTTGGAGCTCTTCCTGTTAAGAAAAATAAGGAAAAGATGAGGAATATGGTATTATTGTGTTATGTTAATCTTGACGTACATTGATAAAACTCTGTTTCATCAACAATAACTTATTACCTATTCGATCTACCAATGCAGCAGTCAGATTTTAGTTTATCGATTCTTTTAACTACAGGGTAAGCATATACTTTCTCAAGACGGCTCCTATCTATACTACTTTATAAAACATTTACATCATTTCTATATTTAGTAGTCTTAAAAATTCAGCCACTAACATTTCTTATAATGGAAAGATTTGTGATTTGTCTTTTGCTAATAGGAATTCTTTAAAATCTCTACTACACAATGTATTAAAACAAAACATCAATGTAGTTTTCAAATGCAGACCATGTAACTGATATCAATATAAATAATGGCCCATTTACACCATCATTATTTCTTATATTTGTAACGGCCAATAATTTTGATACATCCTAACAACCCATTAAAACTTAATAGTTGTAACAATATGCCTTTAAGCTATATACATGTAACTGATATCAATATAAATAGTTGCATCTACATCTGTGTTCACTTGGTTAAAAGACCTGTATTAGGGACTGGTAAAGCTTTTGTTCGCTTACAGTTTGTTTTTGTAGTAATTTTTTTGGGGTTGAATTATTCTCTAACTGCTGATAGATTTATTTCTGCTTTTATTTTTTTATTTAAAAAACTTTATTCTTTGTTTGATGTGACTTTTGGATATAGAGTTTTGTTAACGAATTTACGTATAGGTTTTTTGTCAACCATTTGTGATTGTGAGTATCGCTGCAAGGTTACTCTTTTTGATCTCCTTTTGTGGTTCAGTAAGTGAACTAGAAATGAACAGAATGTGAGTATATGCAAATTGGTCTACATGTGCTCATCCTCTAACCACTTCATCAAACAAAGAAAACAGCAAAGAAAACTTGGTTGTATATTCCCACAAGGTCAGTTAAGAAAGGTTCGTTTCATTCATATAATCAATCAAGTTTCATTAAGTTTGGTCATTATTACAATTGATTGTTTGTATAACGACTAACTGTGGTAGATTCATATGGATAAACGTACTCACTTTGGTTTAGTACCGGTTATTTGAACCCGGTACTGGTATAACACTCGGTTTCGGGATCCATACATATTCTGGTCGAAAAAAAAACAACGATACCTCGAAAATGATATCTGTACGAGACCAAAATGATACCGTACTCATCTTAGATTTGTTTTTGGTTTTTTTTATTTAGCAAAATTTATTATTTCGTTGCCCGAGATTCACTAAGGGGATTGCCTTTTTAAGGTCATCCAAAACCATGTAATGTTGTTCCAAAACGTTTGTATGTTATACACACATGCATTAACATTACGGACCTTTGCACACTCATATGATTTATAAAACCATGTGCTTTCTGTTTTTTGCATTGTACAATTACAGATCTATGTAATCTCATGTTTGGCTTTGCCTCGAGGATACCAAAAAAAAGTTATTTTCGTAGTTAATTCACAAAATCTTTTATATGGTAAGAAAATATTACAAAGTTTTGATTTGATATTAGATAACTTAATAAAAAAAGTTGAACACTAAACGCCTATCAACTTGTAATATTTGTATATTTTGCGATGATCTTTTCCTTTTTTTTTTAAAAAAACTTATCATCACATACACACAATACTTTTTATAAGGTTGTCATCATGAACAAAGTATAATCGAAAGATATTCATTCACATATAAATTTGGTTACACGAGTACCCGCCGTTGCAAAATGTGGGTACTAGCTAAGAAATTAGTCACCGATACCCGCCGTCGCATTGCACGGGTACACGGCTAGTATTCAGAACAGTCGTATTATGCCTTAGTCTACTAAATGAGTAATGCTCAAATAATTAAACGAATTTAATGGTTCACAATGCCATTAAGTACCCCAGCCTCTATTAACATCGAATTATTCATGAGACGTAATTCCATTATCGCAAAATATATGTCGCTTCATATTAACTCAATCTGAATCCTCTACTGTTCTACATACGTTCATTGGTCTGAATTACACGTTGTCATTAGATTTCAGTGGAATGCAAGTCGGTAATCATGTTTGTAACACCAAGTATTTTGCACGAAATGATGATTTTCTAGGCAACCGGAGGTGAAAACATACCTTGTGTATGAGTCCATCGTCTATAATTGAATTGCTCAACTTATTGAACAATTCACGCAACGCTTCCACTTCATTAACCGTAACTGAAACAATTCAACAACGTTAATCAATCCTGAACCAATCACAACATTCAAAACTTACTAAAACAAATAGAAACATAAACAAAAACTAACATGGTGAATTAAGAGCGAGGCGTCTAACGTCATCAAAAGTATGTGCGGGTTTAGCTGCACTCCTCCCTCGATCATTAAAACAAGACGAGAAGCTGTAAATCAACACCTCAACTAAAACCGCGAACGGAATCAAAGCCGCACATAACTTTTCCCCCACTGTCAGCGTGCTCGATCTCTATTTTTCCTAATTCACATTCACATTTTCAGTCCCATACACATACACAATTTCATCCTGATGCACAAAGGGGGTGTTTGTTTTAGCTTATATAGCTGCCTTACGGCTTATTTGGATTTGGACTTATGTTTGATAAGCTTGCTTTTGGTGGGCTTATTTTGAAACTTTTCGGCTTAAATAAGTTTATTATGACATAATAAACTTACATAAAAGTTTTTAAAAAAAAAAATTGAACGGTAGTTTGGTGCAGCGGAGTATCTTGCGTGCCACCAATGCACCAAGTCTCTCGACCCGAGTTTGAATCATCTCACGAAGAGAATATCAACCTTATGCTAGCCATCCAGTTTCCTATTAAGGGGCTTCAAGGCATTGCGATGGGATTCAAACCCGGCTGTCAATTCTGAGAAAATCCCCCGCATGGGGAATGACAGGAGTCGAACCCTGACCTCCCCCACATGGAGACTATAACCAAATGCATCCAAAATAATCCACAAAAAGTAAGCTTATGGAACATACGCCCAAAACCAAATAAGTCATAAGCCAGCTATATAAGCCGAAACCAACACGCCCTAAGGCCGGTATATCAAAGACAAAAAGGCTCAAATTTCGAGGATAATATAAACAAGGATCCTTAATCTCTCTCTCACTCACATTTACAATTTCCCACACTTAATACTGGCAGTGGGTAAGTAAGCAGCTAATTATATCGCCATTCGCTGTTTTTTCTATAAAAACGTTTGGCAAAACATCATAATATGTAAAAATCTCTAAAATGCTACTAACTTGATTTTTTCCCTTTTTTAAATGATTTTTTATAAAAACTTGTTACTTTAGTCGTGAAATCTCAACATTATAATAAAAAAAAGTTAAAACTACTTATTGTTATTCAAACAAGCATTAAAAATCAAAACGCTAGGCCACTCCTAAATGCTCCACGCTAAACACACCCGTAACAGATGACGCGTAAAAAAGTAAGAGAGAGAAAAAAATACCGATGATGACGAGCTCGGGGCCGCGCCCATCGTTGCCGGCCGGAATTGTAACAAACTTTTTCCGATTACGTAACAATTACTATTATAATTTGCATGTGTTTATAATAAAATTTGGATTAAAATGAATGAAATCGAAATGTTTATGGAAATGAAGCCTTAAAAAAAATGTCAACTGAAACAAAATCCACAAAATGTTTTATTTTTATTTTTATTTTTATTGAATTGTGTTATTAGATCAGGATTGGATCTGGATCGTATATCCACGTGGACTAAGTAGAGCCAATCAGCAAGTAGTTAGAATAATTTTTTTTATAAAATTGGTATATAAATCAAAAAATGTATGGGACACCATTTTTGAAGAAAAAAAATTCTACTACAAGATTTGTGGAGGAAGCATTCTTATTAAATTAAGAATACTTGTTGACGCGACTTTTCTATAACTGCTCGGTGCGTCTGTCTATTTATAGCGCCAAAATTGTGCACATATTGTGGTTTGGTAGGGCTGAGCAACGGACTCATATCAGATTAGACTGATTAAAATTGAACTGGGCTAAAAATTGAAATGGTTTAAAATTTCGGACTGAGATAGGATTCAAATGGTCTGATCCTATTAAATATAATAGAAAGATTTTTTGATAAGACTAAATCAGATCAGGCCGACCGGATCAAAGATCGAAATAGTCTAAAACTCCGGACCGAAGACCGGAATTGTACGGTCCGGTCCGATTCGGTTTACTGGTCCAAATGCTCACTCTTATATTGTGGCGTCATGTTGCACTCTAGGTAATGTTTCGAAACTCAGTTTGATTCGATCAGTTTAACCGCCTGAATTAATTTTGATAGGAAAATCGAGTTAAGTTAAACTCGATTTCACATTTCATGTTGCGTAAATCATGTTATTTATACATATTTGTCGGTAAATAGTTTATATGCTTGATATACGAGATATTTATAAAAAAAATTAATCGTTGCAAGTATATTTTTTTTAAGAACCGAGTTAATCTAAGTCGAATCGGTTGAGCAGTAACCCGATAACTCGATCGAATTAATTAAAAACTTGATTTTCATTGCTCATACGTATCACGGGCGCGTTTTACATCACATTGCGCTATTTCTTTTCGATTTGTTCAAATTAATTTTTCTAACACGATAATAGTAGGGTTACGAGGTTTTCATGTATCTTTATAATATATGAAAATGTTTTAAAATTATTATTCTTCAACAAAAATTACATAATTTTAAAAAATATATTTATTATAGTTTTTTTAGTTTTGACAAAATAACAATTTATTTTTATCTAATTAACTTAATTATTTTTTAACTTTTGTAATAATAATTTCAAAAACAAAAGTAATATATTAAACTTTATTAAAGTTCTTCATCTAATTTTTATTAACGGATAATTAAATTAAAACGTCTCTTTTTGAGACATGTGAACAATAAAAATAAAACAGAGAGAGTAACATACTAGAAACTCGAATTAACTCGACTCGCATTCGAGCTTGGATCATTATATCTTTTGACACTATCTGTAAATCCAAACAGCGAAAACGTAAAAGTTTAAATCTAATAAAAAATCTAAATAAACATTAAAGCAATAAAAGTTAACATTGACAATCTAAATTTATTCACTTGTGGTAAATTTGTTCACATATAGTTGGGCTTGGTAATTATATTTTCTAATAAAGCTTATTATTTCACTCTTACCAAAATTTGTTATTTACAAATTTATATTAGGACATTTAGTAATTTTTTTTAACTAAAACTTCATTAGATAGAAACAAGGATCATACATGAAACAAACTAAGGACCATACATATCACTCCTCGAGTGAGAGGAAAGTTCACAAGGAAACGAAACCTCTCACCTATATGACAAAGCTGACGAATATGTATAGCGAGCGACCCAATGAGCAACTTTGTTATATTCGCGCTTAGTCCACGAGAAATATAATTACAGATTGCTAGCCTATAAACGAATATCATATATGAGAACAGCAAGGCTCCATGGTGGTATCGCTTGTTAAATATTTAAATTACTTTTTATATTTTTGTAAAATTCATGTTCTCCGTCCTAAATTTATAATCTCTTTTTTTATTTTGGAACATTTTAAAATTATTATCCTTTTCCAAATATATTTGTAGGTAATTTAAGAAGTTTATCATATTGTACCTAATTCTATTAAAAATTACAAAGTTTATTAAAAGGTTTAATTAATAAGTGTATAATTTTTATTTTATTAAGAATAATAAAAAAAATATTGTAATTATTACTTTTTTCAAAACTATATTAATAAATTTTTTATTGAAGAATAATTAATTTGGGACGAAGGAGTCAGAGGCGGAACTACTTTGTAGTTGTGGGGGGCGGCACCCTCCATGGCTCGCCAAAAAAATCAAATTTTAGTGTTAATTTTTTTTTTTAGGATCATTTTATTAAAGTACACCCCATTTTAAAATCAGATTGCCCCCTATTCGAAAACAAAACACTGTAAAAACCTTCAAATTGCCCCCAAAGGAAAAGAAAACGAGGTAAAAGTCTTATATTTAATATCTTCATTTTTGTACATACGACGACTTTTGTCCTAAAAAATTTTTTTACCCCCACTCCGTCAAGTTCCTGTTCCGCCACTGGAAGGAGTAACGGTTATAGATACATGGGCTCTCATTAAACAAAAAGTTGAAATGAAAGTATCGACCTAACAAGTAACGACCAGTCAAATACTTGGTAGGTACCAACTAAGTTGTTTGTGGTATTATTAAAATTAATAAAAACTAAATTTACATATGATAAATGGTCGTTACTATTCTACAGATTGCCCACAAAAAGTATATTTTTTTCAATTTTTTTTTTTTTTTTTTGCAATTTATAGTGTGATACGGTTTTTTTATTAGTTATATTTAAGTTTATTTTTGTAATGTTCAATCCACCACCGGCCCCTTCGGACAATTCAGTGTTTACATATTTTATTTGATAAACTTTATTTCTTGATTTCGTATTTTTAATTTCATAAGTTTATAATAAAATCAAAATTAGAAAAATATAAATTAAAATTAAAATTAAAAAGTGCAAAATTTAAGGGGTACATAATGCTGTTTCTAAGGGTCTTGATAAGCTCTCCTATTATAAATACTAGCTTTAAAATGGTCGTAAACGTACAAGAATTAAAAATAAATGATAAGTTAATTACTCTCTCCTTCTAATATTAAATATTTACTTTGACTTTTTTAAATATTTCTTTTTTAACCTTAATTTTAAATATATTTTTTTTGTATTATATAATACTTGATATAAAGTATATGAATGAGTTATGTTTTAAATATAGTTTTTTCATTGTTATAAGTTTGTAACATCCTCAGAATAGGCCCAGCGGAAGCACACAAGTTTTGGGGTCGGTTACGTCATAATTATCCGAGAGCCTGATCCAAGAGAACGACCTTTATGCCAAAAACCACAATGCAGACTCCAAATAATCATATAGTTAAGTATCTAAAAATATATGTTTAAACGGTCAACATAAAGTTGGTGAATTTATAAGTTTAATCAAAATGTTTATGACACTTTAAAAGTTTATAAAGTCCACTACCAAAAATAGTGTCTCAAGCGTTTAAAAATCTAGAGTTTCGCAGCAAAAGCCACACTTACCACAAGTGCAGACATATATCAAAATTTAGCCAAAAGCATTACAGAGAACACAAAATAATTCAGTTCATATTCAAGATTCATATCAACATCACATGCAAGATTCATATCAAGATCACATATAAGAAGCATATCAAGATCATAACAAGATTCACATTCAAGACAAATACAAGATCATAGCAAAGATTCATATTCAAAAACAATACAAGATCATAGCAAGATTCAATTCAAAATCAATACAAAATTATAGCAAGATTCACATTCAAGATCAATACAATATCATAGCAAGATTCACATTCAAGATTAATTGGACCGCAAACAAGATGTTTTAAAACATATGAATCCATTATGGGAGATATAATGGCAAACATATAAAGTTTAAAAGCATATGAATCCATTTGAGATAATGGCAAGCATATAGGGTAAAGCTTACCCAGTTATGATATTGTTAAGCTCATGACACCGAGGCAAATGACAAGATGAAACAATAATAAGAGCGCGCTAGGTGTCCTATCCCCAAGACAACCTCTGAAATTGCTATAAGTATACGTCCGTTTGGCATTAGTGATAGAGGCGACCCAGACGGGAGTGCCAAACTCAAATAGATCTATCAATAACATATGTGTTTATTTTACCGGTCATCCAGAAGTAACTAACGGTACTTAGGCATATCCAAAAACATAACTTCAACGAATAGATCAATAAAACATAGTGTTGTATTCATAAGCAAGCAACAGACATTATCTTCATAAGTATAACCCCAGCGATGTAATTCAAGAAAATGATTGTTTTGCGTCCACAAAAGATGTTATAAGCATTATCACACCTCAAATACATTAAGCATATAAGGCAGATCAAAAGAAGCTACGACTTACTCACATATTCACAATATGTAACATAAACAATTCTTCAAAGGTATAAACACGCATGTATCATAAACAATACTTGAAAAGTATAACCACATATGTAACACAAACAATCAACAAAACGTATAAACACGTATTTGACATCAACAAGCATGTATCTCCCCAAAAGAGATTTAAAACATTTATAAAGCGATTTCAAAATATAGAAAGAGGGGATACAAACTCACATCGATGTGTAGATCAATTTGCAGAAATGTAAATACAAAGAGTAGCGTAACGTAAACCGGAATTGGTCGATACCATAAGTCACAGTCTATCTTATCGATTATTTCCGAGCATCCAAATCGATTCATCCAAGTTTTCCCGATGAAAGGTTTCATCAATACCACCAGTTGATAAACTGTTTATATCCCATGTAGTAATCGTTCGATAATTAGGTCAATAAGATGAAGCGGAAGATACCACCAAGGTATGTAATATATATATATATATATATATATATATATATATATATATATATATATATATATATATATATATATATATATATATATATATACACCTAATATATATTACACATGGAATAACGGAACACATATAATTTAGAGTTCGAATTATATAACAAGGACAAACAACGCACGAATAACTCGGAGTATACATGACCCGCGGCATGTATTAGACTCAAGAAAGATGACAACCTAAAAAAATAAAATAGTCAGTGTTTACAATAACTTGCAACTATTAAAGACGCAAGAAAATAAATGAAACCAAAATGATTCGAAACATTTTGAAAACCACCCATTAATTAAATCAATATCATTTTATAAAAACAAACACATGTTTTAGAGTTTAAAACGAAGTTTCAAAAGTATATACAATAGTTATGATTTTATAAAATAATATTTATAAAGCATTATTTATTTACTCGCTAATCTAATAACTCCCTTTTAGTTTATAAATAAAATATAAAATTTATAGATTTTTGGCATGACCTATTCATTTATATAATGTTTTCCATGTTTATAAAATATAATGTTTTCATCTTCAAAATCAATCTGTGTTACAAATGTCCACATATTTTTATGATATATGAGTAATCGACGTCGAATCATTAACAAAAAATTAGACCAATCGATAACTAAATCAATTAACAGACACAAACACTTTCAACCATTATGTTATGCACAAATCCAAACGCCCCTTAGGCTCTCAAAACTCATAACCAAATGTCCCCGAATGGATAGTAAACCCATTATCCAAACGCCCTATTGACAGTTTAAGTCCAAATCCAAACACCTTTTTGACAGTTTAAACACGAATCCAGAAACACCCCTAGCATATTTTTACACACAATCAACACCTTCAAAATATGAACAACAACACCACGAGCCCGACACCGTTGTCGGTGCGGCTGCAGTGGCCATAAAACGACTGAACACCACTATCGTGGTGGCGTCGGTGATGAGGAATTGAAATAAACACATCCCGGCTGATCAAGACAAAACAAGACCACAATGGTGGTGGCGGTGGTTTAAACAGCGAATCTGAGCCGCGATGGTGAGGTGGCGGCCAGTCGCGACATGAGTAGTGGTGTGGAAGATTGGTGACTACGAGATAGATTTATGGTGGAGACACGACGGTGTGGCGGACGGTTGTGAATGGTGGTCGTGATGATAGATCCGTATAGATCTATTACATAGACTGGTGATGGATCTATGGTAGGAGTGGCGACTGATGCTTTTTTAGTGGTGGTGATGTGGTGGTCGAGAAGCGAAGCCCACGTCGTGGTCAGATCTGGTGGTTTTGTGCGTTATGGTGGTGGATTTAATGGTGGAGCGTGGTGATGGTGGTTATAAATGTCCTGAAGATTTGTGGTTGATGATGGTATGGTGTTGAGTGGCGGCGACGTCGGTCTGTGATAAAGGGGTGATAGATCTGGTGATGTATATCTTGATGGCGGAGGTGGCACAAGGGTGGTGATTTACTATTGGGTTGATTCGATGATAGGAGAACAATAGTGGTGAGATTGAGAGATAGTTGGTGGTTGTGGGATAAACAGGTGGCCGACCGACGATGTTGGCTGGCGGTTGCCAGAAATATGGAGAGAAAACATGGAGGCTAGGGGTTGGTGGGTTACCAAATAATGAATAAACTCTAATTTCATATTGTATATGTTTTTTTGGGTAAAGGGTTACTCGGTAAAAGTATATTAATCACAAGAAACGTTAAGTACAATAGAATGTGGTTGACGTACCACATTATCCTCAAGCTAAGGCTTGAACAACCACAATATTATTTGTGACATGCCATAAAATAATAATGAAAAACAACTAAAATCAACACAAAAGACACGCCAACCTACTCAGCTTGATCTCCATACGTCCTAAACGAATTAGGCATTTTCCATTTGCACAAAATCTGATGCACTGCAACTTTATTCTTAAACCGAAATGAGAGGAGTTTTAGCCGAACAGAAACCATAATGCAATCACGAATTCAATCGCGGTCTTCTTAGTATTCTTGAAAAGGCGATTATTTCGCTCATTCCAAATAAAATATGCGGCCGCACCGACAACCAAACGACCAATAATACTTCTAACATTGCGTTTAGAACTATACGAGTAAGCCAGTGAATAATATCCTTAAAATAGGAAGAACTGAATCCATTCCCATAATTCCCCGTAAGTGACGCCAGATCTGAGATGAGAATGGTCACTCAAAGAATAGATGCTCGTGCGAATCTGGAATAGCCTCACACAACGAACACCTAAGAGAGTTAAGATCAAATGTGTCTCCCACATTCGATTGTCGAATCTTATCTTGCGTCTTAAGACTCTTTCGCATCACAAGCCATATTAGAAAGGAATGATGTCGAATACCATGAGAGAACAACACAACTCGATGCCACGCGACCTCCTGCCCTCTAGGTCTAATGTCTTCCCAAGCCATTTTAATCAAAAAATCTGTCATATTACCATTAAGACTACGCCAACACACAACATCCGGACTATTATCATCAAGAGTTAGAGCTGGTAGTACTACTAAATTTGGGACCTCCAATAACCAGGTTTGTGACATGTTCCAGTTTCCATTCTCCACCATACCTGCAACACACACGTCAAGAGAAAACCCTTCCCGTATTATATCACGAGGGGTAAGGAACCTGTTGAGAGTGCACTGATCACACCATAAGTCATACAAAAAAAGAAACCGTAGAACCATTACCAATCTTCGACCAAAAGAAAGGACGCAATAAATCATGAATTTAGAGGAGTTTGTTCCACCCCCAACTCGAATCAGCCTTGACAGACACATCCCAAAAATTTCGACCTCTTAGTTTGTAAGTATGAATCCACCGAACCCAAAGGGACTCTTCATTAGAGACAATGTTCCATATGTGTGTAGCCATAAGAGCAACATTGAACAACTCCAAGTTACGCAAACTGATGCCACCTTCAAACTTGGGAAGGCATATATCGTCCCATGCCACCTTAAGTTTACCACAACGATACTCTCCATTACCCCACAAGAAGCCTCAGATAAGTTGTTCAATGTCCAACGTAGTGCTTTTCAGAAGAAATAAGACGGAGTCCCAATACACTTGCATAGAGGAGAGAACCGACTTACAAAGTTGAAGATGCCCCGCAAACGATAAAGACTTATTTTTACAATCCCCAATCCGATTCCTAGCATTTTCAACAAGAATCTTGCAATCCCGAATAAGAAGCGAGAGGCGATGAGAGGAACACCAAGATACTTAGTAGGGAGAGTACCTTCCAAAAAAGGCATAATAGCAAGAATCGAAATCTTCACATGATTCAACACATTACAAAAGAATGTCGTGCTCTTAGGAATACTTGGAACCAAACCCGATGTTACCTTAAATTCATCAAGCGACTCCAAAATAACTGTAGCTGAATTTAAATCACCTCGAGAAAAGATAAATAGATCATCTGGAAAAAAAAATACTAATAATACCAAGCTCCTCACAATTCTTATGGAATCAGAATGAATCTGAAGATCAAACTCTTCGTTGGAGCATCAAAGTTAACACCTCCATAACCAAAGTAAAAAAATACGGTGATAAAGGATCACCTTGCCTTAAACCTCTTTTGCCTTGAAATTAACCATGTACGTCACCATTAACACAAATAGAGAAAAAAGTAGAAGTCACACAAGCCATAATCCACTCCACCATCTTAACATGAAAGCTAAAATTCCGAAGGATGTTACCTAAAAACCGCCAATCAACCGTCTCATACGCCTTTTAAATATCAATCTTAAACGCGCATCTATGAGGACCACGATCTGGATGATAATTATGCATTAATTCTTACGTAATAAGGATGTTATCCGAAATCCGTCTATCCGACACAAAAGTAGATTGGTTGTCACTGACCACCTCCTTAAAACCCTCAATTAAACGTTTAGTAAGAATTTTACTAATACATTTATAAATAATATTACAACAAGAAATTGGTCGAAAATCATTAACCTTACCCGGAGTAGAAACTTTAGGAATTAAGGCTCTGAAAGTATGATTAATCTCTTTAAGGAGTTTCCCATTGATGAAAAAAGCCCGAACCACACGACAAATATCGGGGCCAACAACACTCTATCCCTTTTAAAAATAAAGAGGTGAAACCATTTGGGCCCGGGGCTCTATCATCTCCAATATCGAACATTGCACTCTTAATTTCCTCATTAGTAAGGTTACGAACCATCACAGATTTAGTACCTTGAGAAACCTGACAAAGGAATAAATCATCCACGTTAAGCTCGTCACAACCCATACTCGTCCCCAAAAGATCCTCATAATGCAAAACAAACACCTTTGGAATAACCGTGCCCGTGACTTCTACATTGTCTAAGGTTCTGATGGTTTCAATGCGACCACGTTGCTTCCTACTCTTGATAGATTTAAAGAAGTATGTCGAATTCGTATTGCCAACAGCAAGCCACTCTACTTTTGCCTTTTGCTTAAGAAAACGTTCTTCATCAATTTTAGTGTCATTAAAAGCTTTGAACACATGGAGCCTCCTTCCCCCTTAAGAACGAAATTGGAAGGATCTATATCAAGATCTTTTTGAACCTTGTCTAGTTCATGTCTTAACCTTTTGACCCAATCATGAAGGTTCCCCTGCTCATGAAGGAGCTTTCATAATGGCTTCTTGATCGCCTTTAGCTTTTGAACCACTTGAAACATAACATGACCATTAACAGTTAACTTCCAACCTGTATTCAGCAGATCCATAAACTGGCTCTTGTGCGCAAGGAAATTATAAAATTGAAACGGCTTGGGTTTAGAGATCGTAAGCCACGGGATCTTCAAGATACAAGGCGAGTGGTCCGAAATTCTATATGGCTGAAATAGAGCTTAAGCACGAGGAGAAGTATCCACAAACTCAATATTGCCCATAACGCGATCAAGTTTTTTTAACAAGCCATTCACCCCTTTAGGCTTTTGGTTCCAAGTAAAGTGGAGGCCCGAACTATTAATATAAAATACATCAATGTTACCCACACAATCTTTAAACTCACACATATTTGAATTCATTCTAGAAGAACTAGAAAGACTATCCTCCATATTCAACGCAACCTTAAAATCCCCCAAAAGCACCCATGGCATGTTATGCACAACATTCTTATGGTACTTAAGACCCTCCCACAAGAGCCTCTTTTCCTTTAGAAAATTACCTACGTAAACAAAGGTACAATAGATAAGTCTGTTATCAATACAATGAGTGATCTTGACGTGCATAGCTTGATATGTCATTGACAACACCACGACCTTTACAATATCTGTATTCCAACCAGTTATAATACGACATCCTTTCCTACAACAGGAAGTGTTAGAAACCAAACCCCATGCACGAAACACCTTTGACACACATTAGATAGTTTATTCACACTCACATGCGACTCAAGAATTCCACAAACACTTAAAGAATTTTCATTTACAATCTTCTTAACTTCGGATTGTTTAGGGGCGATTCAACCCTCGAGTATTCCACGTGGCAAGACTAAACACTAAAAACATCATCAAAAGGAGTGTTTTCTCCCGCGACAGATGTAATAGGGGTTGGTTCAGTAAAACATTCCCCGGCTTCACTATCACTGTCATAAACATTAGGTTTAGATGTACTTACGTTAGTAGCATTACCACTACTCGATTCGCCAGCTTTCGTTCCATGTTGGACATCCATATCATTTTGAAGGGCGGTAAACATATTGCTATGTTCCACAACCTTAGTAGCATCAACAATATGTTTCTCTTTTGTAGCTTGTGATACCTTATTAGTATGTACACATTTAGGTCCAAATTATTCAGCTTAAGTCCCGCAACTTTCCAATCTTTATTTCCTTGTTTATTTTGCCCTTTAGACTTATTTTTGGTAACTACCTTGAAACCACCTGAAGGCACGACCTCTGCTCTTTCCACAACAACGTCAACAACTCGCTTCAGGCAAGTTTCACGTGTATGACCAAATACATTACAATCTAAACATAATCATGGTTTCCACTCATACTCGACTCTAATTTTCTCTTTAATATACCCTTCCCCATCAACAATTGGAACAACCATAATGACATCCTGTTTCAACGGTTTATCCGCACTCGCCTCTATCAAAGTGCGAGCAAATCCAATCCTACCCCATATTTCGTCAGACATCCTGCTTGTATAAGCATCAAGCATAACTGGTTTTCCAATTTATGTAGCTATAAGACTAAGCCCATCTTCCGAGTAGGCAATCAGAGGCACTTTGTGTAACTTTACCCAAACTGGACCGTTCGTAACACAGTCTTTACTTAAAGAGATGTTCAGAGACCACTTAGTTATCAATGGGTGTATTACGAATCATCCACGATCCCTGCTCTAAGACTTGCTCCATACCCGTTTGAGAAGCAAATTTAAAGAAGAAGAACCCATCATCATCACGCATAATCTTTTGGAACCAAATTTTCCCCAAGTATTTGAAACGTGATTTTTAACGAGGGGAAATGCAAAACTCTTGCCAACAAAAAAACCCACCAAAGAGTTTGCCAGCCGGTGTTGAACAGCTGCAATTGCATCCACGGGAAGAACAAAATATGTGTCCTCCCCAACATCCTTATTAATTAGGGTACAAAAATTCTTTTTCCTTCTTGGTTCCTCAACAATCAAAAGCCTCATAAAAGATATTGGTTTCCCTTTATTACCTTCATCAACCTTTCCCATATCATTCCCGAATTGCACATGAGCGGGAGTAGGATCAACATTCTCCTGACTCGTTTCATTTTCTTTATCCCCCCTTGATAGAGAAGGGGAGACAGTACGCACATGATTTCGACTCCCAGCATCCCCAACATGAGGAGACCCTACTGGTCTTAAGATCGTCTTCAACAACTTTGAACCACCTTTTTCTTCCTTCGTTGTAGCAACATCTGTATTCGTTTCTTCCAGCTCTAAAGTTCTAAAGTTACCATTCTTTTGTGTGGAATTAATCCCAACAACATTGGCAAATGAGATATTATTAGTGAATAGCTTTGAGGACTCCTTATCCATTACATTATCCATTATAGGTACCTCATGTTGTGTAACAAGCTGAATATCATCATTGGTAACCATACTAGAATCTGCTATAGTAAAGTTACCCATATTATCATCATTACTGTTACATACATCTTCTGAAACTAGCACTTCAGTTGGGTCAGACATAGATTCCACCCTTTGCAGATCATGATCAGTTACCTTTTCAATCACCAATTGTTTATTATTCGACTGACCATGTAATCTTTTGACACTAGGATTCGTTTGCTTACTACTCTTACCATTCCCTCCAACCCCCTTATTTTCCATCGCCATTACATCCTTCCCCATCTAACCAAAATACTAAAACACCTACGAACAAGAAAACAAAAAAGAATAAAAGATGAAGATAAAACCCAATCGGAATTGGGGATTAAATCAAGCCATCCAAGGGATTTTTATAATATGAGGATGAAATCATAAATTGAAAAGGGGGTATTGTGTGTTTGGTTATGTAGATGAAACAATGTCTGCTTTAATTTGGGTTTTAAGGGTTAATTATAGGTGGTAGATGGATTAGGGTTTCAGACATGGATGTGAATCCAACTTCAAGTGTTAGAGAGCATTTGCTTACTGTGTGAGAGAGAAAGTCAGATTTTGGTTTGTCGATAGATTATATATGTTTTAAAGTAATAAAAATGAAATGAATGTTTTAAATAGTTTAGGGTTAATGCTGTAAATATTACCACATGGACTAAAAGTGAAATTTTGTTATAACTTTTGTTAATTAATAGTTCAGGACTCGTTTATGATAGTTAACGGATAATTCGAGACACGAAATTTTTGTCATTGCGTTCCAAATTATTTTTCCAATGAAAATGAGTATTCACTTGACCACTGTTTCATAATATTTTGTAAACTCCAACAAAAATTTTGATTATTTATCAGGTATCTCGGACGAGCCTCGTTTTAAGGAAAAATGGATTTCAACTTGAATATTCTCGTTTTTAACAAATGTTATTGAATGAAAACTATCAAATAATTTAATAAATATTTTTATTAAATATCTCGAGATAATTAAATATTAATTTATTTTTTCTTATCATGTCAGTACACAAACTGTGCGATTTTTTACATTTTGCAATATATGTCCCATTTTCAGATCCAATTAGTTTAGTAACGCTCAAAAATGAATTTAGAATAATAATTAATATAATTTATTATTATTTAAAGTACGAAAAATTCTCGGTTGTTACAAGTTACATCAAGTATTATATAACGCAAAAAAAAATATTTACGGTCAAAGTTGAAAAATCAAAACTAAAAAAGTCAAATGTGGACATTTAATATGGGACGAAGTTAGTAATAATTTCGTGATTTTGATTTCATAATTCTGGCTAAAACAAGACCAAAACACGTATTTAATATCATTTGTCTGGAATTATGCGTGGTTTTTGTGTTTATTGTGTTTTCAGAGGCAACCGGATGAATATTGAAGAAAACATGGGATTGCACGGGTTTTATCGAGGAAAAAGACTCAAGACGAAGTCTATTGTCCAAGAGATGCAGAAGATTTGAAGTCATTGTGCCTATTTGAAGATTTATCGAAGAATAGAGCCAAAGATGGAAGATTCATATATGTCGAAGAACTCGAGTCTATAAAACAATAGATTATAAGACGAGTTGGAATAATTCACCGACACTTCTCAAATCCAAAGTGGAAACGTTTATTTAAAGACGCGTGAAGACTTAAGAAGAAAGAAGAAAAAGAAGCCCAAATCAAAGCCCAATCAAAAGCCCATCACCACCATACACACGCCTATATAAAGCCCTTACTTCACAAATTTTCACACACTTAGTTCCTTAGTTTAGTTTTTAGTTTTTGATTTCTCTAGTTTTAGAGAGAGAAAGTTCTAAACTTTCTCTCACTAGATTTCATCTTTTTCCATTTCAAGATCAAAACTTTGTACTACCTTTTCATTAATCAAGATCAAGTTTTTATCTTTTAATTTTTAATCTCATCCTTCCTTTCTTTAATTTTTATTGATTTTGGTATAAATCTCGTGTGATCCGTGTTGTTCATCAATGATTTGTGCTTAAAAAGTTGATTACTTTTTATGTTTCCTTAAGTTTATACACTAATAAGCTTTAAGATCCTTGTTCTTTTTGGCTTATTGGTTGATTTAGCTTTATTTACTTTTTAAAGTTTTATAAAAAGTTCATCTTTTTATTGATTTGATTTAAAAGTTGTTTATTTTGAGTTTAGCAAAGTTGTTTTTAGTGCTTATTTGATCAGTATTTTATTGGATTCGAGTTAGTTTTGGGAGTTAGCTTATTCCATAAGCTTATTTCTTTGGCTTTTTACTCGATTTTGAACCATTTTCGGAAAGGGCAAAGCCCATTTCCGACCTTGTATTCTGACCAGCAACATTCAACCTTTTCCGATTGAGTCCAATCGGAAAAGGGTTTTGTTTTCCGATTGGTGGCGTTTTGGTTTTCCGATCTGCCTCATTTGCCTAGATTCCGATTTAGCATTTTACCCTATATTCCGATTGTGGCTATTGTCCTTATTCCGATTGAGCAAGTTTAAGACATTCCGACCGTAGTTCCATTTTGAGTATTCCGATTGATCCCCTTTTGTCCACTTTCCGATCAGCATCCATATTACACATTCCGATCACTCGATCGGAATACATTCCGATTGAGGCAGTTTTCCCATTATTCCGATTCACTTGTTTTGTTTTGTTCCGACCTTACTTTCTTTTAGTCTTTCCCAATCAAGTCATATTTTTACAAAGTTTTCCAAGTGTTAGTTTTTATTGAATGTTCCTTAATTTTTCTAATATAAACTTTAAGTTTTCAAGCATTTATTTTTAAACTCGTACTTTTACTTTAATCATTTAAAGCTTTAAGTTTACTCTTCGACACTTGATTTCTTTTAATTAGTTTAAAATAGATAAACAAACCAAACTCCTTTTTATTAACCAAGAACAAATCATTCCACTTAAAGCCGAGATCAATTCGAGAGGATATCGAGAGAAGAATTAGAACCCCTAGCAAAAATCTTACATAAAAATGGCGCCGCTGCCGGCTCTTCTCGTTAAGATCAAAAGTTTTTTGTGAGAACTTGGATTTTGGGATCCGTTCCCCGTGAACGTTAATTTTTCATAAAAATTTTCAAAAATCCTAAAAAAAAAGAAAATATAAAATTTTCAAAAATACAAAAAAATTAAAAAACATAAAAAAAAAAAAAAAAAAAACCAAAATATTTTTGCCTTGTTTTTCTTTGTTCGTTCTTTTGCAGGTGTATGCGCACTCGATCCACGTCTTATCAAGAGCCCGAGCCTCTCGATAACTTAGACATGGCTGGTGTACAAAACAACAATAACATACCACCTCCAAACAATAATAACAACAACAACCCGCCTTTCAACAACATGAACAATAACAACAACAATGAGCCCCTTCCGGATAATCGCCCGATGATCGAATTGCTGCAAGCTCATGTAGATGGCAACACGGACCCAATTGTCATACCTCCAATTGCCGCCAACAACTTTGAGCTAAAATCAGGCTTTATCCAGATGGTCTCCGCTCAACCATTCTTGGGACGTACCATTGATGATCCACACGACCACATCAAGAGATTCTTGCAACTCACCAACACGGTCAAATTCAATGGTGTTCCACAAGAGGTTATCAGGTTACAACTTTTTCCTTTTTCTTTAGAGGGACAAGCCCGGCATTGGCTTGCTAAGGAACCGCCACAGAGCATTCTCTCGTGGACGGATTTGGAAACCAAGTTTATAAATTACTTTTTCCCACCCTCTCGTACTACCGCTTTGCGGAATGAAATCATAAATTTTGAACAAAAGTACGATGAGTCGTTCAGTGAATCTTGGGATCGCTTTAAAGATCTTTTAAGAAAATGCCCACAACATGGTTTTACCAAAGTACATCAAATTAATACTTTTTACAATGGTTTAAGCATGAGTGACCAAGATTCACTGAACAATGCCTCGGGGGGTAATCTATTGGCTAAGACTTCCAATGCTGCTTGGGATATCATTGAGAATAAGTCTCGTGTGCAAACCAAGAGTGTTAGGACCAATGTCGCTAGTGCTAGCACTAATGACAGCGACAAGCGACTCGATAAAATCACTACGCTTCTTGAATCGCTTGTCACCCATACCGTCAGCAACAACGCTAAAAACGCTCAAGTTAATGCTGTCAGCCAACCTTGTGAGATATGCGGGGGTCCTCATTCTTACATCACTTGTACCGCCACCCAAGATTACCCTGCAGAGAATGTGAATGCAGCATATGGCACCTATACTCAACCTGCTTATCAATCAAAACCTCAAAGTGACCGCAACTTGCTTAGCTACCGTTCCAACAACTATCTCTCACCACCTGGTTTTAATCCTAACAACCAAAACCAACAACAACACCTCAACCGCCCTCCTCAACAATAACAAACTCGTACACCATACATCCCTCCTCACAAGCAGCAACAACCACCTCAACGAAACACCCAAGTTTACCAGCAACCTGCTTATCAACCACTCGCATACACTGCTCCTTCCAACCAAACCCCCGCATCACATCAAGACATTGGAACCTACATGAGGACTAGCGATGTGATCGTGGATAATCTCCATCAGGAAGTGCGCAACTTGAAAGCAGAACTGATGAAACAAGGGAATGATCTGAGAGCTGATATGAAGAACACTATGGATAGTCAAACAAATGATTTAAGAAACATGATGGCTAGTTTCTTCCACAGTAATCAACCCTCTTCTTCGGGTACTCTTCCGAGTAACACCGTTGCGAATCCAAGAGAGGAGATGAAAGCAATCACCACTCGCAGTGGCAAAGGTACCAAGGAACCCGAGCTTCCTATACCTCCACCGGTGGTTGTGACTAAGGAGAACGAGTCACCTGCTCCTATTCCTCATCCTTCTCCTTCCCCAATTTCTCCACCTCTTCCTTCTACCCCTCCTCCACCCAAGGATGTGAGTGATCCTATTCTTCCAAAGCCTTCCTCTTCTTCCAATATACCTTATCCATCAAGGTTGAGGAAAGAGAAGCTCAAAAGCAAGGACGATATTCAGGTTTCGAACTTTCTTAAGATGTTCAAACAATTGAATTTTAACATCTCCTTCGCTGAGGCTCTCGCTCACATGCCTAAGTATGCGAAAATGTTTAAAGATCTTCTGAGCGACAAGGAAAAGCTCCTCGATATTGTCAACACCCAACTTAATGAGAATTGCTCTGCAGTGCTCTTAAGGAAATTGCCAATCAAGCTTGGTGATCCGGGTCGTTTTCTTATCCCTTGCAGTTTCCCGGGAGTAGAGAATTGCATGGCCCTAGCCGATCTAGGTGCCAGTATTAATCTCATGCCTCTAAGTGTGTGGAAGCAATTATCTCTCCCTGAGCTAGTCCCCACCAAAATGACTCTGGAATTGGCTAACCGTACGGTTGCTTATCCAGTGGGGATAGCCGAAGACGTCATTGTAGGAGTCGACAAATTCACCTTTCCTGCTGATTTTGTTGTCGTCGACTACGAGATGGACCCCCGTGTACCACTGATTGTTGGTCGTCCATTCCTTAGGACCGGTCGCACTCTCATTGATGTTGAAGCCGGTGAGCTTATCATGAGAGTGGGTGACGATAAAGTAGTCTTCAACATGGGAAAGTTGTCTAAACAGCCTTATTCATATGAGAGTGTTAATTGTATTGACGTTCTTGATGAGGCTTGTGAAGAACACTTTAATGATGCTTGCAAAAGTATTCCTACCTCTCCTCCAAATGTTGAGACCGTGTCCTCCATTGATTCATCATTGTCTCTATTTGGATATAGTGATTTATTTTGGAATAATCTTGAAGATACCATGGGAGATGTGAATTTAGCTACTAATGATTCTCCCACCGATGGGGATGAAGACATGAATTTCTTTGATAATCTTCTCACCGAAGACAATCCTTCGCCTCCATCTCCCACGGTAATTGCTATCGATACTCCGACTTCGAATACGCCTCCCGTCGAAAATCCTCCAGATTTAGAACTTAAGGAGTTGCCGCCCCATCTCGAGTATGTGTTCCTTGACGAAGAGAAGAAGTCGCCAGTCATTATTGCTAAAGACTTGAAAGATGAAGAGAAGACTCGTCTCATCACCGTGCTGAAAGCTCATAAGAAGGCTATTGCTTGGAAAATTTCGGATATTCGTGGAATTGATCCTCACTTCTGCACACACAAAATTCTCATGGAGGACGAATTTAAGCCCACAATTCAAAGCCAAAGAAGGGTGAATCCAAAAATCCATGAAGTCATCAAAACAGAGGTTATCAAACTTCTTGATGCGGGTATGATTTACCCTATTTCGGATTCACCATGGGTTAGTCCAATCCATTGTGTGCCCAAGAAGGGCGGAATAACCGTTGTTCCCAATGAACACAACGAGTTGATTTCCACTCGTCTCGTTAATGGGTGGAGAGTTTGTATAGACTACCGCAAACTCAATGATGCCACGAGAAAGGATCATTTCCCTCTACCTTTTATGGACCAAATGCTTGAACGTTTAGCCGGTAATGAATATTACTGCTTTCTTGATGGTTTCTCGGGTTATTTCCAAATACCCATCGATCCCCAAGATCAAGAGAAGACGACATTCACTTGTCCCTATGGCACATTTGCTTACAAAAGAATGCCTTTTGGCTTATGTAATGCGCCCGGGACTTTCCAAAGGTGCATGTTAGTTATCTTCCATGACATGGTTGAACATACCATGGAAGTCTTCATGGATGATTTCTCGGTCTTCGGGGATTCTTTATCTTCTTGCCTTGCCAATTTAGAACGTATGCTTAAGCGGTGCGAAGACACTCGCCTTGTTCTGAATTGGGAAAAATGCCATTTTATGGTAAAAGAAGGCATCGTGCTTGGACATAAGATCTCGAAAGCCGGTCTTGAAGTAGACCGTGCTAAAGTCGATGTTATCGCAAAGTTGCCTCCACCTTCAACCGTGAAGGGTGTGAGAAGTTTCCTGGGTCATGCGGTGTGAGAACCCGTAATTTCTGAGGTATTATTTTATCCGATAAACTCATATTTTCAATAAAATAATAATTTCGTATTATTTTAGTTGACCGAATCGATTTATTTCGCAATATTCACCGTTTAGTAATGATTATCCATTTTAATGATCAAGGAAGCCACGTGTCCGTAAAAGTTTATTCGATCATGAAATTTTATCATTTCACATGTTTAACAAGATTTGTGCGAGTTTCGTCATTTCAACTTACATTTTTATCCAATGTCGGGCTAGGGACCAAGAACAACCAACGAACCATATGCATCTATCAAGTTAACCATATGTAAAATTTTTACTTACAATATTTTTACATCATTTACAAAAAAAATAATAATTTACTTACACTAATTTATAAACAAAACTCTAAACCAAACACCCTCTTTAAATGGTTTAAGCTCCAACAAAACCAAATACCAAACACCCTCCTACTTAAACACTACAAAATAAATAAATAAATAAAAATATGTACAAAATGTGTTGACCTGTACAAACAAAAAAAAACATACAGTGAACAAGTTTTCACCATCTCCCTCTCCATATGTGACGCCACCACCACCTCTTCTTCCACCATTTTCACCTACTTCCAATCCTCAAATCCATAAACTAAATACACCATCTTAAACCCCTTGAAAACCTCTACATATTGATATAAACAAAACCCTACATGCATCACTTTTAAAAAAAATACGAATTTTGTGAAGATTTTGATGTTACAAATGGGTTATTAAGGTGTTTTTACAAGGATTTAAGCAAGAAAACAAGTGGGTTCAATCAAAAACGACTTTGGTGTCTTGTTGGGGTCTCCTAGCCGCGGCCTAATCTCAAACCCATATGGGTTTTGAGTCTTGAATCATCTATTTCAATTACTAAAGTGTTGGGTACAATCTAAACCCCTTTCTCTTAATTATTTCATGGCTTAATTCGTTTTTATTGATTTGCTTAAATGGGTTATTGATATAATTGTTTAAAAATGGTTTATATAGATGAAACCTACTGATTTTAAATCATATATATGTTGGTGGTGATTAATTAGGGCTTGTTTAGGGTTTGTGAATTGATTTTGATAATGAGGTAGTGATTTAGGAACCAAAAATGTGTTTGGAAAAGTTGCTGTTTTTCTACAGGTCATGCCCGAATTTTTAGAAACCTACAGGTCCAAACACCTTTGAAAATGGATGGGATTTTGAATGTAGTACATGTGTCGAGTTGGCCATCCAATGGAAGTGTCCGGATGAGTAAATGGCGCCCTTTTTACTAAAATGGGTCGAAAATGGGTGTATGGTTAAAAACGTGTGAGTAACCTCTGGTAAAAGTTTATAATGGGTACTTTGACATTTTACATCAGTAATATGGTCAAAAATGGATCATCTCCAATTGGAATTTTTATAAAAGCTATTGTGGTTATTTAATTGTGATTTTTACGGCTAGAGTCAAAACTGTCTTCGCAAAGTCTGAAATGTTGGCTGTCACTAAAATGCAGGTTCCCAGTGATTGGAAAACTTTTAAAAGGTCTAGTTTAGATTTCTGGAAAGCTTATAAAATTTGTGAAATTTTGATGGGTGTCTCACCTCTGTAGCTTTTGTAGATTTTTAGTTATGATTTTTACAAAATGACCTATTCCAAAATCTTGGTTTTTGGAGCAAGTATGTATTGGGAAAACTAGTTAAACATTGATTTAGAGTTTAGGCAAGTGAGGTTTATTGTTCTAAACACCTAAGGGCATGTAATTACAGTAACTTAAGGTTGGTTAAGTCAAAAGAACAAGAGATTAACAAAGTAGAGCAAGCTTGCAAGCCATAGTGATCACCATGGACCGTAAAACGTTTATAAGTGAAAAGTGTTGTGTTTATCGTGCATACACTTGAAAAAGAGTATTTTGGTTCAACATAGACTTTGTTAAAAGTGTCAAACATGTTCAAAGGCATGAAGCCTTCAAATATATCATGAGATAGATCATAAATCTTTTATTTAACTCAAGTATTCTCATACAAATAGTAACTCGCATATATTTTCCATGTCTTGTCTAGATCATTGCAATCGTTGAGTGGTCATCCTTGAGAAATATATATTTTCCTTGATCATTGGCATTCGATTACTACGGTGAGTACATAGCCCCCTTTTTACATGTTACGTTTACTTAAACCACGGGGTGAGAAATACACATCCGTGGAACACATTCATTACTTTTTACTTGTATGCTATTCGAGAACTGGTATGCTATCTTGAATTCATGTAATACATATTATTGCTTAGTACTTGCCATAAGTCCCCTTCATGAGCCGTTAGTTATTCATTACTTGCAAAAAGCGCGAGTGTTATGGGTGGATCCATCGGGACTGACAATCCCCGTCCTTTGTGTTGCGTGACGCATTATACTTGAAGTATTACAGGTGTTTGGCAAAAGCACCTACTCTTAGGGGCCAATTGATACGTTAAGGCTTCGGTTACATGATACTAGGCAATAATATACCCCGATTCCTATGCTGATCCCATAGTTATCAACAGTGTTGCTATAAATGCTTTTTCCTAAAACTAATGATGTGTTCCATGTTATTTACAATACAAAACCTATGATATTCACTCAACAATTTTGTTGACAGTTTACATGTTTATTTCTCAGGTAATTAAGCTTAGTATCATGGATGGGAGCTCGTGGAACTGCGGACATTCGGCTGCTTCTGTATTTATTTATTGTCATGCTTGCATTATCATAAAATTTATTTTGTAGTATTCATGGGTAAATCTCATAAAAGAGTAAGTTTTGGACAACTTTCACCATTAGGTGTTTATGGTAAAACTTTGACTTGAATTGGAGCATATGCGCTTCCTTTGAAACCTTATTTTAAATTTGGGACCTATTTATATTAAATCTTCCGCAAATCTTTGATTTATTTAAAATTTTCCGTAAGGATTATTAGGTAAAACAGGTTTAAATGTCATATTACGGCCGTTATATTGCAGTTTTTCTAAACTTCTATACGTGGCACCCTCTTGTGACTCATGTGGGACCTACCTAATTTTCGGGGTGTTACAGTTGGTATCAGAGCTTCGGTTATAGTGAACTAAGAGTCTTTTAAAACTTGGTCTATGACCATAAAAAGTTTTCAAATGATTTCTTGAGTCTTAGTGTCAAATACAGAATGTGTCAAGAATTGTCAGCATCCACGGGTAACTCTCTAATCCTTACTTACTTGATTATTACTTGTATTGCTTTTACCTTGAGATTGTTACACTGATTACGTATTGCATTACTACTTGAATTACATTTACATTGATTTACTTTGAGATTTATATGTTACTACAGTACTCGTTACTCTACTTTCGTATCCTCACGCGCCGTATTTGCTTTGATCATTGTTGATCATGAGGATTTTATTGACCATCATTGGCTTGGTCAATTTTGGCTTAAAGCCTTGGAAGAATTTTGATCGTATCAAATTCTTTTTGGATTTCATATCCCTCTACTTGATCCTTTTTATGTTACCGTTCGTATAACACTTTGGGTGTTGTGCGGTTTCGTCTATTGGTTTATGGACCAACTTATTCATTTATTTCTCCGACTTCATGTTGTGGCATTGCTTTGGAGCGTCATCGTGTTCTTTTGACACATTTTGAAATTTACTTTTGGTACCGTACCAAATTCTATCATGAGTTTCCATACTCTTTTTGTTAATCCTCCGGGTTTTGATTGCATGACGCTTGAGCATTCCTCGAGTTTGCGTATTTAATTTTCCCTATTTTGAATTATAACATTTAGCTATATTCCTGAATCGTCATCGTTGTCTTACGACCTCCTCGCCTAAGATATGTCCGTCGATTGTACTATGATTTTACTACATAATTGTAACTAAAACGTTTACTAAACTTGATTTCTTACTACATGACTTGAAACACTGTTGAACACCTACATTTTAATATTTGAACTTGATTACATTATGCATCGTTTTACCATATTCTCACATGGTGGTTTTCTTGAAATAATTTTATGAAAATTCCATAAGGTCCGTTTGGATTAATTATCCTTTGACAATTTAAGTTTCATGAGATACGCTAGACACTAATTATCACCTTAAAAAGGCGTTAGTATACTAAGTTAAACAAATTGGGATGTTTTCGTGACATATGTAACAAATAAATTAGTGTTTGGTTGAGACTTTTTGATGTCTCGAAAAATATGTTTAATACATAAAATTTGCGAGCTTAATTTGGTCGTGCTAAGGTTATTGAAACTAGTTTTACCCTTGGAATTACGATAAGGATCGTTTTTACGAACGTTTTGATATATGGCACGATTTCTAACCCTTAAAAATGAATATTTTGCGGCCATTTAAAGATTTGAAAATCGTATATTTTCCAAACAGCAATTGCGAAAAATTTATGGCTGTAGAAACTTTATCGCGAAAAACGAAGTCCTAGATTTTTTAAAAATCTGTATTTTTATTTAATGGGTATATAAATCTTATTTAGACGATCGTTTTGACATAAAATACGACTTCTAACTCCTAAAAACGAACATTTTAGAGCCGATTCAATTTTTGAAATTTCATATAAAAATTCAGCTATTACGTTAAATTAGTTGCTGGTGCAGTTTTGAGCGGTTATTTCGAGCACTTTAGAATCTGTTTCGGCCTTCCGGCGAAACATGAAAGTTGTTCAGAATGCCGTGATTAGCTTACCGCGAGAAAATCGTAGTCTAAAATGCGTGTTAACGTGTCAAAAATCTAAAGAACAATATATAATTTCATTTTATGTATGTTTCCATCAGATCTGATGTGGGGACATTTTCGTCATTTTCTGTAAATATTCGGGTTTCGTGTAAAACTGAAAAGTTATTCGTTGGATCGTTTTACTTCCCCAACGTGGCTTGTTGAGTCAAAAAAAAAAAAAACGTTGTTAACTGGTCTAAAATTCAAAGTTATTATGTGTTTTTCTTAATAATGAAAATGTAATTTCGCATACACCTGCAAATATTTGCATACCCGTGAAAGGGGAAATTTGGTCATCTTCTATTGAATTGCAAATCTTAGCTACAACTAAAAGGTTATTTAAAACGATATTTAAGCATAAAGACGGTACTCATACAAACGAAATTGAAATTCATCTTTACGAGACAATGTAAACTCCTTTATCTTTTTAGACTTTCCAAAATTGAAAACTTCCCTAAATAGATACTTTCAAAAAAAAATTGGAAACCCTTCGAAAATTAAAAATTTTCATGAACAATGGTACAATTTGGACGTGACATATTGGACAACCTTTTTGAGGACATCGATTCTTTTTTTTTGACCGGCGATCATTCGTCTGCTGGTCCATTTACTTGATTTCTTCGAGCTTTCTTGATTTACTTACCACTTCCTTGGATTTCTGTTACGTTCTTGATTTCTATTGAACACCGTACTGATTTCCATTGCACTCTTGATTTCTATTGAACTCTTGACTACTATCGCATTATTGGTTTCTATTGAATTCTCATATTACTACTGCATACATAATTTCTATTGTATTTTCGATTCTACTATTATACTCTTGATCTCTGTCATTGCATTCTTGACTTCTACGATTGCATTTTGGATTACTACTATGTTCTTGAATTCTATCATCTCTTCGGTTTACTATTACTTGAATTACGATTTCTATTGCATTGCCTTGAACTCCTGTATTTCTATCCTTGTGTCCTTCTTGTCTAAACCTTCTCGTTCATGGATCTGAAATATCTTGTTATGCAAATTCTGACTGAACCCTTGTGTTGACTTGTGTATTGCCATTCGCTCTCTATCGCTTGAAGCCGTGATTGACAATTCTCCTCTTCGTATTCTATCGCCATTGATACCCTCTATTTCATGATGTTTCTGATTAAACCTCTCCAAAGATTCTATCGGATTGTGATTCATTCAACCATTCTTTTGTGAACTACCCTTTTGATATTCTTGTGCAACCCACTCAGTGTTTTACAAAGTGAATATGATGTCACCCTAGAGAATGTAACATATTACTGTTTCACCAAGTATATTTAATTCTGTCTAAGGAAAACTTAACTCTGCTATCATTTTACGAAACATTTCACTTGAGCTTTAATAAATGATTATCCGTTTAAAACTGTCTACAGATTTTCCGGGGAATTAAATAACTACTCTATTATGAAAGATCTTCAAAAAGATTGTTTGATTTCTATTCTATGAACATTATGATTTATACATTGAATTATAATAAAAAAAAGGGGGTTGACGAAGCTGAGCATTGCATTGCTGCGCCTAAATTATTCATAGTTGCGCGCCTGTGTATAATTTAGATGGAGCCATGCACGGTTGAATAGTAGTCACCACAAAAAAAAAAGTTATAAAGATCAACTTTTAACAAGATTATCGAAAAAAAAAACACAATCTTGATGGGGTTTGCACTTAATTCTATCATGAGACATCTGCATATGTGCCCATATCCTTACTCGAACGAATTTACCAATTGTATGTGTATCCATACTTGACCACCGTCACCTTAAACATTGTTTTCTTTTTCCCCTTGACTTGGATAATCCTGAAATGAACTCTACTATCCCTCGAATGTGTATCGATCTTCGCGAACTCTATGTGTAAATTTTTCCCGTTTTATGATTGTACGACTTGATGATGTACTTGGTTGTTTTCGCCGTCTTATCGTCGACACGTGTATTGTATCTTTGCTTCAAGATCCATACGACTTTTAAATTGTGCAATATCTTATTGTTTGTGCATTATGCAACTTGTGTTCATTATTCTTACTCTGTTTCTACCTTATTACTTGTGGAAATTCGAGTGTGTACTTGCTTACTTTTGATGCACTGATTGTACCTACGAAAATTTCGAAGATTTCTTTTCTTCACAAGTTTCATAAGAATTTACAAAATCTTCACAAATATTCAAACTACTAAAATGACTTTTTACATCTGAGAAGTGGAATTATACACTTTCTTTGTATGATATAAGACTATTGTTTTGGAAGGCATGGATTTCTTATAAAAAGAAATATATATATACGCTATTTCAACCAGTTTCAATTATACCTTACCAATATCGGTTAAAACTAGAAAGAGGACGTTTTTCTTTTCGGTGATTTGCTTTTCAGAATCTGAAAATGGACTTTCTACAATTGCAATCTTAAACCTGGATTTCAAATCTCAGTCTCATACATACATCCTACAATTTCTTTATAAAGGACTAAAGTCATACTAAAACTTATTCTAATTATGTTTTGGAAATGATAAATTTTATTGTTACCGATCTTACTTATAATCACCAAGTTTTTTTTAAAAGTCATTATGAATTCAGGCATTATTACTATAATTGAACTAGACCGAAGTGATTTGTATCTTCAACGCCAATTTTAATTCGTATCGTGTGTTTACCTTTTTATAATGCATGTGTCTGGGTTTCACTGTTTACGTAATTCGTGTTTTCTCGTTTTAGCTTATTCTAATCTCTTATCGTACATTTTATCTGTTTTCTAATTACCTTCTTGGCCACCGATACTGTACCGCTGACACTGTTGCCTTCAATTATGTTTTACGTCATTGTACGCCTGACCTGCTTGGTCACCTGTTTTCTTTTGACCTCCTGCCCACACGGCTTGGCAGCTTTGATGTCATCGTGGGTATGGATTGGTTTGTGACCCATCGTGCGGTCATTGTTTGTTTTGAACGATATTACGTATTCCTTTACCTTCGATTGCAATCTTGGGACTCCACGGTGAACAACCGGTGGACGACCTAAAACCTCTTCGATGTGCTAAATCCGCTGAAAAACGTCTAGACAATATCCGTTTCGTTCGTGATTTTTCCTGATAACCTCCTGCGTGCAAAGTTGAAGTCGAAACTTATCTTGTTTCTGAATCGCCGTACTACTTGACTCCGTTGGAAGCTGAATGAGTGTTTGCGAGTTCATGAAAGTGATGTATCTGAAACTGCCTTTTTGTACCCGTTACGAACATTTTGAATTTTCTGTGATACAGTGTAGTTTTACGAACGCCTTACAGAGTTCATGGACGTGATGAACATAGTTTGCGAATTACTAACTTGACATGTGACACTAGTTTTCATTGACGACTTCCTCATCTTTTTCTTTCTCCAGTTGAACTCTGAGGGACCAGAGTTCCTTTAGAGGGGTCGACTGTGAGAACCCGTAATTTCTGAGGTATTATTTTATCCGATAAACTCATATTTTCAATAAAATAATAATTTCGTATTATTTTAGTTGACCGAATCGATTTATTTCGCAATATTCACCGTTTAGTAATGATTATCCATTTTAATGATCAAGGAAGCCACGTGTCCGTAAAAGTTTATTCGATCATGAAATTTTATCATTTCACATGTTTAACAAGATTTGTGCGAGTTTCGTCATTTCAAGTTACATTTTTATCCAATGTCGGGCTAGGGACCAAGAACAACCAACGAACCATATGCATCTATCAAGTTAACCATATGTAAAATTTTTACTTACAATATTTTTACATCATTTACAAAAAAATAATAATTTACTTACACTAATTTATAAACAAAACTCTAAACCAAACACCCTCTTTAAATGGTTTAAGCTCCAACAAAACCAAATACCAAACACCCTCCTACTTAAACACTACAAAATAAATAAATAAATAAAAATATGTACAAAATGTGTTGACCTGTACAAACAAAAAAAAAACATACAGTGAACAAGTTTTCACCATCTCCCTCTCCATATGTGACGCCACCACCACCTCTTCTTCCACCATTTTCACCTACTTCCAATCCTCAAATCCATAAACTAAATACACCATCTTAAACCCCTTGAAAACCTCTACATATTGATATAAACAAAACCCTACATGCATCACTTTTAAAAAAATACGAATTTTGTGAAGATTTTGATGTTACAAATGGGTTATTAAGGTGTTTTTACAAGGATTTAAGCAAGAAAACAAGTGGGTTCAATCAAAAACGACTTTGGTGTCTTGTTGGGGTCTCCTAGCCGCGGCCTAATCTCAAACCCATATGGGTTTTGAGTCTTGAATCATCTATTTCAATTACTAAAGTGTTGGGTACAATCTAAACCCCTTTCTCTTAATTATTTCATGGCTTAATTCGTTTTTATTGATTTGCTTAAATGGGTTATTGATATAATTGTTTAAAAATGGTTTATATAGATGAAACCTACTGATTTTAAATCATATATATGTTGGTGGTGATTAATTAGGGCTTGTTTAGGGTTTGTGAATTGATTTTGATAATGCGGTAGTGATTTAGGAACCAAAAATGTGTTTGGAAAAGTTGCTGTTTTTCTACAGGTCATGCCCGAATTTTTAGAAACCTACAGGTCGAAACACCTTTGAAAATGGATGGGATTTTGAATGTAGTACATGTGTCGAGTTGGCCATCCAATGGAAGTGTCCGGATGAGTAAATGGCGCCCTTTTTACTAAAATGGGTCGAAAATGGGTGTATGGTTAAAAACGTGTGAGTAACCTTTGGTAAAAGTTTATAATGGGTACTTTGACATTTTACATCAGTAATATGGTCAAAAATGGATCATCTCCAATTGGAATTTTTATAATAGCTATTGTGGTTATTTAATTGTGATTTTTACGGCTAGAGTCAAAACTGTCTTCGCAAAGTCTGAAATGTTGGCTGTCACTAAAATGCAGGTTCCCAGTGATTGGAAAACTTTTAAAAGGTCTAGTTTAGATTTCTGGAAAGCTTATAAAATTTTTGAAATTTTGATGGGTGTCTCACCTCTGTAGCTTTTGTAGATTTTTAGTTATGATTTTTACAAAATGACCTATTCCAGAATCTTGGTTTTTGGAGCAAGTATGTATTGGGAAAAATAGTTAAACATTGATTTAGAGTTTAGGAAAGTGAGGTTTATTGTTCTAAACACCTAAGGGCATGTAATTACAGTAACTTAAGGTTGGTTAAGTCAAAAGAACAAGAGATTAACAAAGTAGAGCAAGCTTGCAAGCCATAGTGATCACCATGGACCGTAAAACGTTTATAAGTGAAAAGTGTTGTGTTTATCGTGCATACACTTGAAAAAGAGTATTTTGGTTCAACATAGACTTTGTTAAAAGTGTCAAACATGTTCAAAGGCATGAAGCCTTCAAATATATCATGAGATAGATCATAAATCTTTTATTTAACTCAAGTATTCTCATACAAATAGTAACTCGAATATATTTTCCATGTCTTGTCTAGATCATTGCAATCGTTGAGTGGTCATCCTTGAGAAATATATATTTTCCTTTATCATTGGCATTCGATTACTACGGTGAGTACATAGCCCCCTTTTTACATGTTACGTTTACTTAAACCACGGGGTGAGAAATACACATCCGTGGAACACATTCATTACTTTTTACTTGTATGCTATTCGAGAACTGGTATGCTATCCTGAATTCATGTAATACATATTATTGCTTAGTACTTGCCATAAGTCCCCTTCATGAACCGTTAGTTATTCATTACTTGCAAAAAGCGCGAGTGTTATGGGTGGATCCATCGGGACTGACAATCCTCGTCCTTTGTGTTGCGTGACGCATTATACTTGAAGTATTACAGGTGTTTGGCAAAAGCACCTACTCTTAGGGGCCAATTGATACGTTAAGGCTTCGGTTACATGATACTAGGCAATAATATACCCCGATTCCTATGCTGATCCCATAGTTATCAACAGTGTTGCTATAAATGCTTTTTCCTAAAACTAATGATGTGTTCCATGTTATTTACAATACAAACCCTATGATATTCACTCAACAATTTTGTTGACAGTTTACATGTTTATTTCTCATGTAATTTAGCTTAGTATCATGGATGGGAGCTCGTGGAACTGCGGACATTCGGCTGCTTCTGTATTTATTTGTTGTCATGCTTGCATTATCATAAAATTTATTTTGTAGTATTCATGGGTAAATCTCATAAAAGAGTAAGTTTTGGACAACTTTCACCATTAGGTGTTTATGGTAAAACTTTGACTTGAATTGGAGCATATGCGCTTCCTTTGAAACCTTATTTTAAATTTGGGACCTATTTATATTAAATCTTCCGCAAATCTTTGATTTATTTAAAATTTTCCGTAAGGATTATTAGGTAAAACAGGTTTAAATGTCATATTACGGCCGTTATATTGCAGTTTTTCTAAACTTCTATACGTGGCACCCTCTTGTGACTCATGTGGGACCTACCTAATTTTCGGGGTGTTACATGCGGGCTTCTACCGTCGATTCATAAAAGATTTTTCTCAAATCGCTCGCCCGATGACTCACCTCTTGGAAAAAGATACTCCTTTTATCTTTTCCAAAGAGTGTCTTGAAGCCTTCAACTCGCTTAAGGATAAGCTTACTAAGGCACCCGTCTTAGTTACCCCTAATTAGGAGATGCCTTTTGAGTTGATGTGCGATGCTAGTGATTTTGCTATTGGAGCGGTTCTGGGACAAAGAGTGAACAAACACTTCCAACCGATCCATTACGCTAGCAAGACAATGACGGGGGCACAATTGCATTATACGACAACCGAAAAAGAGCTTTTAGCTGTTGTCTATGCCTTTGAAAAATTCCGCCCCTATCTTGTCCTTTCCACCACAATTGTGTATACCGATCATTCCGCGCTGAAGTACTTGTTGACAAAGTAAGATTCCAAACCAAGACTTCTTCGCTGGGTTTTGCTGCTCTAGGAATTTAAAATCGAAATTCGCGATAAAAAGGAGCAGAAAACCTAGCCGCGGATCATCTCAGTAGACTTGAGGATCCTTACCAGGGGGATCATCCGAACAAAGAAATCAATGATTCTTTTCCCCTCGAGACCTTAATGTCTATCAACTTGACTGATGATGAAACCCCGTGGTTTGCGGACATTGCAAACTACTTGGCGGGTGGAATCCTCGTTGACGGGTTAACATCCCAGCAAAAGAAAAAGTTCTTCAAAGACATCAAGACTTACTTTTGGGATGACCCGTATCTTTTCAAACAATGTGCCGACTTGATTATTCGCCGATGTGTTGATGGACCGGCAGCTTTCGAAATCCTTGATGCTTGCCACAAAGGACCCACTGGTGGTCACTTTGGTCCCAACTACACCGCCAAAAAAGTGTTTGATTCAGGATTTTATTGGCCCACCATCTACCGTGATGCTCACGAGATGGTTAAAGGATGTGATGCTTGCCAAAAACAAGGCACGATCACACATAAAGACGAGATGCCTCGGAATTTCATTCAAGAGTGTGAAATCTTTGATGTTTGGGGTATCGACTTTATGGGGCCATTCCCTTCATCTAAAGGAAACAAATACATCCTTGTAGCCGTTGACTACGTTTCCAAGTGGGTTGAAGCCAAAGCTTTACCTACTAATGATGCAAGGGTGGTTTGTAACTTTTTGAAATCGCTGTTCGCTCGATTCGGCGTTCCTCGTGCTATTATCAGTGACCGCGGGACTCATTTTTGCAACGATCAATTTGCAAGAGTCATGGCTAAGTATGGTGTCAATCACCGTCTTTCCACCGCTTATCATCCCCAAACCAATGGGCAAGCCGAGATATCCAACCGTGGATTGAAGCGAATTTTGGAGCGTACTGTGGGAGAGCATCGTGCCGCGTGGGCCGATAAGTTAGATGATGCTCTGTGGGCTTTCCGTACTGCTTACAAGACCCCGATCGGTTGTACACCTTATCGTCTTGTGTACGGGAAAGCATGCCACCTTCCCATCGAGCTGGAGCATAAGGCGCATTGGGCCTTGAAGTGGGCTAACTTCGACATCAACAAAGCCGGTGATCATCGTAAGATTCAACTCAACGAGCTTAATGAACTGGGGAATGAAGCTTATGAGAACTCGCTGATCTACAAAGAGAAGACGAAGATCCTCCATGACGCAAAAATCAAGAACCGAGAGTTCCACGTTGGTGATCAAGTCTTACTTTTTAACTCTCGGTTGAAGATCTTCTCTGGCAAGTTGAAGAGCCGCTGGTCTGGTCCATTCACCGTCGCCAACGTCTTTCCGTATGGGACCATTGAGCTTTCTCAGCTAAATGGGCCCAATTTCAAGGTGAATGGCCAGCGTCTGAAGCTGTACTTTGGTGAGGACATCTCTCAGGAGATGATTCCATCCCTCACCATGTTCCCCATGAACTAATTTTGGGATGAGTCAGGCTCGTGACTCGGTTATCAAAAACAAGCGCTCCTCGGGAGGCAGCCCGAGTATCTATCCTTTTATGTTTTAACCTCCTAAGTGTAGGGGGACCTACATAGGTGTTTGTATTTGTGTGGTGATGTGATTACAGGGATAAGTACACTCTTGGAAACTTTGAAGAACCGTGCTCCCGTGTTATCCGAAATCCGGTTCTATCTCTCAACTATCGTGATTCAATTTTCTTCATACTCACATTTGAAATTGATCACTTTAGTCGTCTCTTCCTTAACTTGAGTTAACCAACGTGCACAATATCATAAGTGTAGGGGAGACTTTTCCCACATGCTTAAACATTGAGGACAATGTTTATCTTAAGTGTAGGGGGGACTTCTATCGAAGTTTTAAGTGGACTTTTCCATGAAAATGCCTTCATTTAACCAGAATATCCTATTTTTCAACATTTTTCAAATTTTTTATTAACTTTGGCCATCTAGTCGTAATTTTTAAATTTTTTATCGTTGCTTTCATATGTATATACTCCACAATAAAGTGGTGTAGCTAGTTTAGAAGTCTTTGATCTATTAGGCCCGTTGCGATTATTTTGACTCAACCCGAATAGACTTATCCAAGTTTATTCTAGCTAGTATCCTTAACCATCTAGACCTTAATTGGTTTATTAGGCTAAGTATCCACGAGTCTCATTACTTGAGATTTTAAATTGTGGAGGACGAGAAATGATAGAGTCAATTATAAGTCGGTATTGTTGCGCAAGCTCACTTGGTGTAATTATTTGCCTATTCTCCCATCACTTGCGAATAATTTATCTGCAATAAGTAAGGTCGTACGGTTTGAAAAGTTACTTAGCTTCTAGCCCAAGATCGTTTAAAAGTTGCTCGGTAATGATAAGAGTTCATAGCCAAGGCATAACTTATGAAGCGGGGCGCGAAGATTGGCGAGTCCGAAAAGGCCCTAACAAGGCATGAGGATTCCATTTTATTGCTGAAGATCCAAAAGTGATGTGAAAAGCATTATTCCCAAAATCAATATGAAGGATCAAGACTCACGACGAAAAGCAATCAACTCCCATAAAGATCATGGAGAAGTCTATCCGAAAAGACCCTAACAAGGTATGAGGATAAATAGATCCAAGTCCGAAAAGGAGGCGGATCGTTGTATCTCGAAATCCCAAATAGAGATCGAAGAAATAATCATGAAGTCGTGGTCAACAAAGTTGGAGTACCTTTCAAAAGTCTCCAAGTGAAGAAACTCTATGAACGATGAGAAGACCATTATCTCAAGCACGTCTCTCAAGATATGAAGTATGAAGTACATGCCAAATATCGGCCCGAGAAAGGTCTCAAATCGCGAACCAAGTTATGCCAAGATATGAACTTTTTGATATCCCGAGAAGCAGTTTTAAAAGATTTTGTCCTTTAGCTAACTATTGATCAAATCGTCCTACTTTGCTTTCAGCTCTAAATAACTATCGAAATAAGTCCAAAATTACATCTTCATGATCATTCTAAGACAAAAATAAAATATAAGAGATACACCTAGGAATAAGGGAGTTTAAGCATTTAATTAAGCCATGTGTGTAAGTGTTTGAATTGCTAACTTATAATAACAATGATCTCGTTTTTAAGCTTAGTTTGGGGAACGTGAAACTTGAGGGTGATAAATCTTCGCAGCACCGAAGCCCTAATGTAAGTCCTCGATCTCTTTGCAAGTTATTTCCATCCTTTTGTTTACTTTAAAGTTTTAATTTCACTTAGTACTTTCATCGTCGTGTAGTAGTATATTAATAAGGCCAGGGTTGATTGATTATGAGAAAAGTGTAAATGTGCTTTGTCACTAAGCATTGCATGAGGGCATGTCAATGGTTAAGTGTAGGGGATTTGATAGGTGTGAAAACACCCATCCTTTTACCACTTAATTCTGGCTAAAACAAGACCAAAACACGTATTTAATATCATTTGTTTGGAATTATGCGTGGTTTTTGTGTTTGTTGTGTTTTCAGAGGCAACCGGATGAATATTGAAGAAAACATAGGATTGCACGGGTTTTATCGAGGAAAAATACTCAAGACGAAGTCTATTGTCCAAGAGATGCAGAAGATTTGAAGTCATTGTGCCTATTTGAAGATTTATCGAAGAATAGAGCCAAAGATGGAAGATTCATATATGTCGAAGAACTCGAGTCTATAAAACAATAGATTATAAGACGAGTTGGAATAATTCACCGACACTTCTCAAATCCAAAGTGGAAACGTTTATTTAAAGACGCGTGAAGACTTAAGAAGAAAGAAGAAAAAGAAGCCCAAATCAAAGCCCAATCAAAAGCCCATCACCACCATACACACGCCTATATAAATCCCTTACTTCACAAATTTTCACACACTTAGTTCTTTAGTTTTGTTTTTAGTTTTTGATTTCTCTAGTTTTAGAGAGAGAAAGTTCTAAACTTTCTCTCACTAGATTTCATCTTTTTCCATTTCAAGATCAAAACTTTGTACTACCTTTTCATTAATCAAGATCAAGTTTTTATCTTTTAATTTTTAATCTCATCCTTCCTTTCTTTAATTTTTATTGATTTTGGTACAAATCTCGTGTGATCCGTGTTGTTCATCAATGATTTGTGCTTAAAAGTTGATTACTTTTTATGTTTCCTTAAGTTTATACACTAATAAGCTTTAAGATCCTTGTTCTTTTTGGCTTATTGGTTGATTTAGCTTTATTTACTTTTTAAAGTTTTATAAAAAGTTCATCTTTTTATTGATTTGATTTAAAAGTTGTTTATTTTGAGTTTAGCAAAGTTGTTTTTAGTGCTTATTTGATCAGTATTTTATTGGATTCGAGTTAGTTTTGGGAGTTAGCTTATTCCATAAGATTATTTCCTTGGCTTTTTACTCGATTTTGAACCATTTTCGGAAAGGGCAAAGCCCTTTTCCGACCTTGTATTCCAACCAGCAACATTCAACCTTTTCTGATTGAGTCCAATCGGAAAAGGGTTTTGTTTTCCGATTGGTGGCGTTTTGGTTTTCCGATCTGCCTCATTTGCCTAGATTCCGATTTAGCATTTTACCCTATATTCCGATTGTGGCTATTGTCCTTATTCCGATTGAGCAAGTTTAAGACATTCCGACCGTAGTTCCATTTTGAGTATTCCGATTGATCCCCTTTTGTCCACTTTCCGATCAGCATCCATATTACACATTCCGATCACTCGATCGGAATACATTCCGATTGAGGCAGTTTTCCCATTATTCCGATTCACTTGTTTTGTTTTGTTCCAACCTTACTTTCTTTTAGTCTTTCCCAATGAAGTCATATTTTTACAAAGTTTTCCAAGTGTTAGTTTTTATTGAATGTTCCTTAATTTTTCTAATATAAACTTTAAGTTTTCAAGCATTTATTTTTAAACTCGTACTTTTACTTTAATCATTTAAAGCTTTAAGTTTACTCTTCGACACTTGATTTCTTTTAATTAGTTTAAAATAGATAAACAAACCAAACTCCTTTTTATTAACCAAGAACAAATCATTCCACTTAAAGCCGAGATCAATTCGAGAGGATATCGAGAGAAGAATTAGAACCCCTAGCAAAAATCTTACATTAGTAAATTATGTATGTTTTTAAAAAAAATCTAATGTTTATATGTTTGATTATGTTATTTTTCTACTGTGCTCCGTATAAATTACTATTAACTCACCTTAATTCTTAACTTTCTAATTTCATATTCTTTTCACTTTTAATATTTTTATTCTAAATAGTTATTTCTTAATGATAAATTAATAATCCATTCACATCAACCATGTATGTACATGATTTTAATAGACTATATAACATGTAATATTATTTGAATAATTTTTTTAGAAGTTAAATATTGTGACATTTTATAATTCATGGTTTTTTTAAATGCTTAATATTATTCATAAAAACAATATTGAATTTATAATACTTATATAGTTAGAATACGCATGCACGCACGAGTTTTACATAATTTTTCATTATGTGATAATGAAAATTGATATTTTGTATAGATTTTGTTGCATAAAGGGTCTAATTTTGTTTTGTTGGGCCAATTCAGCGCCTGATTTGTCTCTTGCACATGATTTGTATGTAAAGTATTATAAGTTGTGTTAGTCACTGAACTTAAGTAAGTTATAAGTTCAGTGTGTCGTTCTTCAGTGTTCTTTAAAGTCTATGAGATAGACTCGTCATTAGCTGAGGAGGATCTCGGTAAGTGATGCAAAGAACCAAGGATGACGGAGTTAGTAAGTGATGACATAATAACTTACTAACTCCTAAAGACTATCTTTTATTAGAAGACTTTATTAGAAGACTCGAAGAATTGTCTGAAGTATTAGTGGGATGTCTTATCAGTAATGAAGACAAAGGTTCAAGAGGAGGAGCTTACTTTGTCAAAGGTGCAAATAGGAAGACAACAAAGTACAAGGTGGTTACTTGTACTTTGGTGAAGCTTATCTTGGAAGCTTTACTTTCCCACTATATATAGTAGTCTTTGTAATAGGATAGTCTATTGATTTCACCATAGAAAAATCACATGTATTACTTTATTGGATAGGTTTCTGTTGAGTCTTAGGATCTAGACTCATCTAGGATATATAACAATGATTGTAATGCACAGCGGAACATAATAACAAACACAATCAAAGTTATGAACAAGGCTTTCTTATTCATAAAATACTACTAACTACTAGCTCCTGGTGCCTTATAGGCTTGACACCAGGAGGAACACACACACCTTTAGTTTACATTGTATATGAATGAATACTCAACATGTGTGTCTAACCCTCTTTATATCATAGAGGGACTAGGGTTTACAAGCCAAACCCTAGCTTACTAACTAAGCTAACCTAATATTACATATTAGGTCCTTATTGTTTCTTCTATCTTCAATCTCTGCGTATAGGTTTTGTAATCATCAAATCTGTACGTCCCAACAATCTTCCCCTATTTGATATTACAAAACAATGTGTATGAAGAAACAATGCTCGAACATGTCATCACGATAATAAGCTGCACATCTAACTATTCTTCCCCTTTTTGTAATCAGCAAATAGGGTCTTGTGCAACTCGTAGACGCTTCCCCTTAAGTGATGCATGTAGATGGTTAAGTATATAAACAATCATACTAACCATCTCTTGAATCTTGAACTCAGTGGCATAGATCATTTCTTCCTTCAGTATGAAAAAGACATGCTTATTACAATATCATGTAATAAAATGTCTTTGAATAATTCTTGTAGTCAATATATGCATGGCGATCACATGCAATGGCCGATAGTCTCAGTGAGCTCTGACGGATCAACCAGAAACCACTCGATGCTTATGATCATGCTAATTTTGTGATGATCATATCATGAACTGTATGGTATCATATGCCCCCCAAATATTTGTAAAAGAGCGTGTAACTGTTCCAGTTAAGAATTATAGCATAAACTGAACCTCTGAAACGATCTATACCCCCCGTCAAGATGAACTCCCTTTTTTTTTATATATATATATAAACGAACAGCATGAACCAACACAAACCACCAGAAGAAACCATAACGTACCAGTAGAAACGACCAGTAGAAACGACCAGTAGGAACGACCAGTAGGAACGACCAGTAGTAACGACCAGTAGGAACGACCAGTAGGAAGCCACTATGAAGGCTAAGCTTCCCCTCGATCCATCTATGCTTCCCCTGAAGAAGTGCATGTCCAATCAGATAGGTTCCTTGGAGTGATCACTGATGAAGAAAATCAAGTATAACGAATTTGATGAAGAAGTGGAACCTCCCAAACTTGTGTCATATATCATGCATTTTACCCAATTTTTGGTACACGGGAACTGGTAACCTTCACAACTATGAGCCAGCTGTTAGCTATAACAATATATTTAGTCAAAATGATATATTTTTGATCAAAATGACAAGGTGTATTGCTCACCAACAGTTTTTGGTACATGGGAACTGCTAACCTTCACAACTATGAGCCAGTTGTAAGCTGTAACAATATATTTAGTCCAAAGACAAGGTGTATTGCTCACCTAAATGCTGATATATTAAGAAACAAATTTGTGAAAATCAACTACAACATCAAATAAATAATCAAGCATCAACTTCAATGACCAGTAGAAACCATAGCTCACCAGTAGGAATGACCAGCAGTGACGAAAACCTACCAGTAGCATCTCGAACCCCGTTTTTTTTTTTCTCATACTGTTACCACATTGTCGCTGAAACTGTTGTAAACCTGGCTGCATTAAAAGTGAATATGGACGACACTTGATACACTTTAAAACCTGATGTGAATCACACGTACTTATCATCCCATGGAAATAGCATGCATGCACGTTTTTACCTTTTTGTTAATGTCCAAAATATGCATCATTCCAAATAATACAAGATATATGCATATCTCGAGGAACCAGTAACCGCGTATGAATCTGCTTCCACATGTTTTGACTTTGGTATTTATCACATCCTAAAATCAGCATCATGGACCCCACGAATTGCATATATCACGTCAAAAGAGGAAAATACCCACAAAATTAGGAAGTAATACATCACGTACCACATTTCCATATGTTTCATGTTTTGCCATATCGTGAATACAGGAAGAGATTATATCTCTCCCGTGAATTATGCATCCAGCTCACATTATTCTCCCTCCAACCGATCTTCATGCAGCACCTAGGACTGTTTTAATGCAACAATCACGTCCAAAATAATATAGTCCAATAAATCAGGGATATTAACCTCGTACCATAATACTCACATATTTATGTCCAAAAATTACGCATGCAAATCCCATAAAATTAGCACCAATATAACTACTGCCTCTCATCACGTCTTGCCTTTTATTTCACACGCAGCGTTCCACAAAATACGCAAGAACATAAACTTATCAACCCTGCCATCACGTCTCCCAAAAATCACGTAGCCATAACCACATACCATAAATATCACGTCTAAAGAATATCCCATCCGAAAATGGAATCACCAACTGTCAACAACGTTTGACCTCATAACTCCATTCCCTAAACATATTTGCTTCCAAAAAAAACGTTCTAGCACAAGACTCACGCAGCCATGATTACCTTCATAATATTTGCATCCAAGATTTAAATGCGTACCATATATGGAAGGGATTAGTTACTTCCCTACAAATCAGTACCATTGACCACCCATTTACCTGTTTTTATCACCTTTACACGTTTTATTCACAAATCAGGGATATGTGTCCTTTAAATCAGGGATATGTTTTTATCACCAATATTTTGAAAGATATGCACATATTCCTAAAAATCAGGAACTAAATGCTGCTTTCAAAAACAATTACGTTCATAGGAGTCAATATCAATTCCTACAAAGTAGAAACTCAACCCACGATGTGTGATATTCTGAAAGATCATGCAACCATAACCAAAATTCTACACGAACAGTAATATTGGGACCACCAAGAATTAAGTGTAATAGAAACAGTTAATTCATGGTGAGTAGTACTTACTGTATTACGTAGGGTAGCATCATGTGTGAACCTCAACATCCCTTACAAGCAAATATGATCCCACATGATCTCACGTGATATTCTTTGGACCATACGCATGTGTATGATCATATATCAATGTTACATACCAAAGCTTCCATGTCAGATCTTATTCACACCAGGATTTGCAAAACCCTAAAGCCAAATACACGAACTGATAATGGCTTTTGTCTTTTAGCAGCAACAAGAAACAAAACCAATATAGGCAGCAAGTATTTTTTGTTATAATTCTGCTAGGGTTCATCATTGATTAATGATCAACTCACCAAAGCTAACAGAATCACATCACGAGCACGAACACAGCAGCATCAAGAAACAACAGCAGATGAACAGCAACAATCATCTAGGGTTTATTGGGAAAAACCCTAGATCAACAACTTTATTATAAAAACAGAAAATAATATATGAAAACCTTGTAGATCAACAAGATCGAGAGCCAACAAGCTCTGATACCACTTGTTGAGTCTTAGGATCTAGACTCATCTGGGATATATAACAATGATTGTAATGCACAGCGGAACATAATAACAAACACAATCAAAGTTATGAACAAGGCTTTCTTATTCATAAAATACTACTAACTACTAGCTCCTGGTGCCTTATAGGCTTGACACCAGGAGGAACACACACACCTTTAGTTTACATTGTATAGGAATGAATACTCAACATGTGTGTCTAACCCTCTTTATATTATAGAGGGACTAGGGTTTACAAGCCAAACCCTAGCTTACTAACTAAGCTAACCTAATATTACATATTAGGTCCTTATTGTTTCTTCTATCTTTAATCTCTGCGTATAGGTTTTGTAATCATCAAATCTGTACGTCCCAACAGTTTCATCCTCCCATTATTTCATAAGCTTAGCTAGCTATGAACAATGGGAGTTTAGTTTGTCATTCATCGCCCGATTGTTATTCCGCAAACAACGGGCAACTCTTGTAAATCTTTTTGATTCATTATTAATAAGATATACAAACGATGAAAAAGTACAAGCTTTGTTATTAGTTAGTCAATTGGTTAATTATGCAAATGTTTTTCGTAGATCCTTATAGATTTGATGTTTGCACAAGACTCGTGGACCATCAAGTGGTACCAGAGCGGGTTGGATTTTCTCTATCCAGACCCGTTCGGTTTACAGCTACTAATAACATTTTACATGGTCAAATCAGTAGTATATGTTCAAAAATCTGCACAGCAGTAGCAATTTTTTAGGGGAAGAAATATACTGATGTTGATCTGGTAAAATAATACTCACTCAAACCTAAACCTTATCCCCCACCCACCACCGACACAAACAGAAATAAGAAGAACAGATCCAGACACAATCGTTTCTATCTACCGGATCTACCCTCACACCGATTCATCATAAACAAATCCTCATACTCAATCCTATTCTCACAACATCTCAAAAAATCTTCTACCTTCATAAATTCAACATCGGAATCAAAGATTCCTCCTTTTCCCTTCATACATCCACCGTCACACTCTTCCCACCTCTAAAACCTACTATTCTATTACCACCAGATCCAACATCACTCTCAACAACTCACCACTTTATCACTAAAACCCACTTGATCAATTCATTGATGTTTGTTCCATTCGGGTTGTGGTTCTGGATCGAATAACTGGCTCCGGTTGAAGATGGGCTTCATGACTAAAACCTTCATCAATTCATCATCAAATCATCGTCTATACTAAAACCTTCACTGAGTCCATCAAATCAATAAAAAATCAATCACGAATTGATTACACCGAAACCCAGAAACAATCAACACAATCATTTATGTTAATGCAAGTAATGCCTAAAAACATTATTAGTGTTAACTAATCTTTCTTAGTTTTGATCACAACAAACCATACAACACATTTAGTGCAGAAACACAAAATGAATTATGTAACTAACACTATCATCAAGGTAATAATCATATCACTAACCTTTCTTAATCATACTTAGTGATCATCAAAATGATTATCCTTAAAACTCACTTTTGCTAATAAGACAAAAGACTTAATAAACTTTCTTTTTTAGAAAATGTTTTATTAAAATGGAAAATGAAAATTTGAAAATGGCATATTCTAAATGCTGTTAGAATATCCTTTGAAGGGTTTAAATACCTCAGATATTCCCACCCCACTAAAAGACAAAAAACGGAGCGGAGTCTAGTGGCGGTACCTTAAGTACCTAGGCGGTACCTTATCGATAAGGTACCGCGGGGTAAGATAAGGTATCGCGCACAGTAGCCGTTATATATCCGTTGTAACTTTGTCTCCTTTAAATAGTGGGTCAAATCTCATTTTCCAGCAAGCCTCTTGGACGATTTTCTCAGCCCTCTTTCTATTTTCTATAGCATAATCATTAGTAAATGATCACTTAATTTGTTAAGGATGTTTACATATGATTATCCTCTTGATCCCCTCCTTTACCATGTCCAATGAGAAGGTCACTCACTCACTAGTGTAGTGATAAAGATGAATTTATGAGCTAGTCATATTCATCATTATACCTTTGTGTTTTAGGTCAATCCAATGTATTTATGAATACTTGGACTAGTTGTGTTCATCCAAGTTATTTGTGAATACTTGGATTTGTTGTGTACATCCATTGCATATGTGTTTGCTTGGATTTGTGTTGTGTAAATCCAAGCTACATGTGTGTACTTCGATAAGTCTAGTTGAGTTGTATTAGATTTGATTAGGAGTTCTCACTAAACTATAAAGTGATGTGGTTGTGTCTTGTGAGTTCTCACTAAACTTTAAAGTGATTAGTAGTTGTGTTGTGTGAAGTTCTCACTTAGCTTCAAAGTGAAGAGTCGTGAAGATTGGTTCTAGCTTTCGATTAGAACTCGACATCTAGCCTTGTGTCGTAAAATGGTGAAGTAGGCAACGTCGTGAAGATTGGTTCTACCTTTCGATTAGAACTCGACATCTAGCCTTGTGTCGTTAAATTGTGAAGTAGGCAACATCCTGTAGATTGGTCTTAGCTAAAGATTAGGTCTCGACATTTAGCTTAGTGTCGGAAAATAATGTAAGCAACGATGTAAGGTTTTCTCCGCCGAGAAGGGAGCTTGTGGATATAGTGGAAATCTCGAGTAGGTGTACTCGAGGAGTGGAGTAGAAACGAGGATAGAGCCTCGTTGCCGAACCACTATAAATCTTGGTGTCTTCCCACTAGGTTGTCTCCTTCCTTGCTCTTTACTTATTTCATTATCATTATACTTGCTTATTATCCTTGCTAGTGTATTTTAATTGAGCCTAATCATTATGCAACTTAGCATCAAGTAAAAGATAGTTTTGATACAAACCAAATTGAAAGTAATTTTAATTTGGTCACCAATCGAATAGAAACTATTCAACCCCCCCCCCCCCCCCCTTCTAGTTTCTACAATTGGTATCAGAGCGATGGTCACTCAATATCTTTGAAGTATATTGTACTTTAAAACTTGAATCGATCCATTGTCTCCTCAAATTAGAAGGTCTAGTTGTACTAAAGTTTCTCTTTGGTCAAAACTATGTTTTCTTTGAAAAGTAGGTCTTTTAATTGATAACATTGCCTCCCACTTAAGATTAGTAGCCTTTATGCATTTTAGATATACTCTTAAAATGTATCTACTAGTTTGCATCTTGCTCTGTGTAGGTACTCATGAAGATCAATCACTTTATTGGTTGTGGATTGAGTTACTTGCACTTTTAGAAGAATCATCTTCATTGATCTTTAACATCTTTGAATGATGATACCAAGATGATTGGGAATGATACTAGTCCTTGAAGACTTAGTACTCATCATAGTCATTTATTGGGCTTAGCACTTGTTCCTTCATGGATTGCTCTTTGTGGCCAAGGTACGCTTTCGTTCTTCCACACGCCCTTTGATCATTCTTTTGATCATTACTTGACTATGTGCTTGTTCTCGGCATCCTTGCCTTGACATTTATTTGTGGTTTGTGCTTCTTTTCTTTTATCCTCTCAAACCTTCATTGCTTGGATACTTGACTCACTATGGTGATGTAGAGTGAGTTAGTAGAAGATTAAAGTATCAAGCATGATTTCCATGGTTTGCACCCATACGGTTAGTAGGCCCTTTGTGGGAGAGAAAGTGAATTAATACTTTGCTCATATTTTGGTTTAGACTAAGACTATTATTGAAAGTGATCTTAGTTTAGACTTGAATAATTGCCTTGTGCTCATTCATTACCAAAGCCGTTTATCGTTACGCCGGAAAGGCACGTCTTAAACACTATATATGACACAAGCTCTTCGTTTCAACTACTTGAAGATTGTCATTAATCCCTTGAGAATTGATCCTAGTCTTGATTCACTTCCCTTGATTTCTCTCCACTTAGTCGTTTTGCTACGAGTAGTCGTTTGTCCGTTTCGGTTCTTTTCGATCTTGATTTAACTCGTAATCCTTCGTTAAGGCATATTGCTTAGTGTTATGATGATCCAATGATATTCTAAAAGGCTCATGATTTAATTTTAAGTATTTTAGAAAAACTGGATTTTCAAAATTTGCGTTTTTTAGAGATAGAAACCTGCCTCTGTAGGCGGTTCCTTATCTCCGCGGCTCAAACCCGCGGTACCTTATTGATAAGGTACCGCGGGCAGTAACTTTTGTCAGAGCGCCAGTTTGTGTTTTTTATTCTTTTTCAAACCAAACTCTCTCTCTCCCAAAAACACACAGCCGACGGGTTTTACCTTTTCCACCATTGTTGAAGCTTCCAAAACCTTCAATCACTCAAATTAATTGATTCCAAGTTGTGGGTTTCACTCATCCTTCATCTAGCATCAATTAATTGTAAGTATTTTCTTTCAATTTCATCTATTTTGTTCTAGGGTTCATCCTTTCATAATTGGGGATTTTTAAAATTAAAATTGAATTAAAACCTTAATAGGAATGTGGGTTGACATGGTAATCTTACTATGATTCCTTAGGTTCATATTCATTAAGATTTCACTAAAACCCACTTGTAGAACAAATCCGAAATTAAGCTAAATGATTTTGGTTAAAGGATGGATTTGAGATGAACCCATGAACAAGTAGGTAATGACATCGTTAATGCTTACCTAAAAACCTTGTTTTGAAAAACCAATGTTCTAATCCATTGTTGATCTAACATAGATCATGTGTTCTTGGTTAATGATGGAATAGACACATTGTGAACATGAAAATGATATGGAATCAATCCTATGTTTTTCAAGAAATTAATATAACACATTTTCATTTTTTGTTTTCCTTTTTTATTTTCATATGAGTGATTGGATAGATATTTTCGTGTTTAGGTACTTGTCATGCCTTCAAGATATCAAAAAGATCATGAACGAACACGAGCATACATGCCCTCTCATCCTCTTTTGATTCACTCTCACAAAAACTCGATAAAGTCTCTCGAACATTGTTGTTTCCATGAAGGACGCATTGTTTGTTCCAATTTCGCAAATGAGTTTATTCGCTTCATGTTTAAATCTATTGGGTTTGAGTGTCTTCTTGATATTGATGAGCCAATATTTCCCTCGTTTCTCATGGAGTTCTTTAGCTCATTCACATTGATAAGCATCGACAATGGTTTGTCTATACGATTTCCCATTATGGGGAAAATCATTATTTACACTCTTGAAGAATTCGGTGATATTCTTGGAGTGCCATCTAATGGTCAATGTCGATTCACCGATGCTTGGAGTTTAGACTCTTTAGAATTGGCCCCTATTGATGCTCATTATGTGACCGTGCTTCCAACTCCTTCAAACATCATTCATATCATTTCCAAACCTCGTGAGCATCCTATTCATGGTAAATTTCAAGGAGTTGTTCGAACTCTCTCTCCTTGGGAATTACTATCTAGTGATATTAATGATTTCATGTCTCCTTGGGTTGAAATCATTAGGGAAAATGCGATGTGTCTTGATGGGAATCGGGATTTAGTACCCGCTTGTCTTGCAAACATGTTGTATTGTGTTGCCAACACAACTCCTTACAATCTCGCATTTTTCATAGCTAGAAGAATTAGGTTTGTTATTCTTGAGCCTAAGTCAAGTCTTCCCTACGGAATGCTTCTTTCTCGTCTTCTAAGAAGAGTCCTAATTGACTTTCCGTCTCTTCTATCTTCACCCTATCACTCCGTTGATCGTGTCATGTCTCCCATTCAAGGGAACATTTCACCCGAGATCAATGTGAACTCGTGTCAAGTCGAAAATACTTCTCAAGAAGAGTCTTCTAGTAACCCTCCCTCAAACTTCATAAACTTCATGTCCTCTTCAATCTCCATCTTGTCCTCCCACGAAGTTGATTCCGACTATCAATTTTATCTCAATCATCTTCTTCGAGAACGCCTCAGAAGTGAATCAAGGAATTAGATGTTATGCTCACAGTGACTTGCAACACTCATCTAGGATGTTTTCATGACTCTCTTCTCTTCATTTGGTTATGTATTAACTTATGCTTGGATTATTATTTACTTTGATCCTTTATGTTAATTATGCCATCATGATTGTGTTTTACATAGCTTTGTGCATGCCATATAATAGTTAGCTTATTAGATTATGATCTGTAGTTGACTTTGGCTTGTGAAACCTTTGGGAAAAATCTGGGTTTATCAAAAACTGAAATGAGAAATTTTTGAAAACCTTCTGGTCGCGGTTCCATATCGACCCGCTGTTCCTTATCGATAAGGTACCACCGGTCCTAGATAAGGAAGCGCCGGTCACTGTGCACGACAACATCTTTGCTTTACACTGTTTTCTTAATTTTGTGTAAACCTTGCATGATTTTCAGTAATAAACTGCACATTTCCTAAACTAGGGTATCTAAATTCATTATTCACCTAAAATGATTTTAACCCATTACTAGTTTGGATCATCCCCTCAACCATTTAAACCCACCTTGTTTGCATGTTCTTCACACATCAAACATACTTCCCTAAACCTTAAACCACCCTAATCAACCATGGTGTGTACCAAAACCTCAAACACTTCCAAGACCTCCACCCCAAGAAAAACACTCAAAATAAGGGTTAAGGTAGCTAAGCCTAACTCTTCACCTTTCCATACACCTAAGAATGAGAATGCTCCTATCCTCATTTCTTCATCACCTTCCCCACCTCTTTCACCATGCAAGACTTCTTCCACCCATGGTACTAACCACTCCATTGGTTCTACCTCCTCTTCATTCAATTCTAGAATGAATGAGCTTTCCTCACCCTTCACTCCAAGTGCACCCTTGGAAGTGACCACACAACCTCAACCAATCCAAAGCATTCCTTTTGGGAATGACTTTGATGACATTTTGGTGACTTCACCATTTACCCCTCACAACTCACCCATTTCACCAACCTTGGAGGATTTACCTCCACACTCACCCATTTCCCCTTTGAGGAACATGCCTCAACTTTCACCCACTTCACCCTTGGAGAACTTGCCTCCTCCACCTCCACCCAACTCAAACATCCCAATTTTGGGTGTCCCTCTTTCCCTCCTCTTGGGTGATCCTTACTTTGGGTTTCAACAAACTCATGGTCCTAGATGTCCATGTTGTCTTTACAACCACTTCCTCATCCAAAACCTAAGGATGGATATGTATGGACTACATAGGGGTTTGCAAGATTTCTTGCTTACTTTGTTCTCCATGCCTCCTCCTAGGAGATGAATGATGGAGTCATTTCATAATAAGAGTTTTCAACAACAAGCCAAAGAAAACTATTTATCTAGATTTTATGATAAGCTAGCTATGTATTAGTTAGTTTTATTTATCTTTGTACTTGTTTCCTCATTTATGAATGTTTCTTGTTGTTGTGTTATGGATTTAACTTTGTGTGATTCTACCCTTTTTGTGCACACTAATCAACTTTAATTTGAAATTAAAATTGAACCTAAATCTATCACAACCCCTAAACTTGACTAAAATTGGTTCAAAATGATATCTAATTATTTTGTCACCCTTTGTCAAGACATTCTTTGTGAATGTGTTGCTTTATGCAACCCTAGCATATTTTGGTTCTAATAGAGGTAAAAAATCCAAGATTTGCAATTTTTTGAAAAAATCTTAGTTTTTCCCAAAACCCAGGAAAAACATAGTTTAAAGTCCTCTGGACGCGGTTCCTTAAGAACCCGCGGTTCCTTAGTGATATGGAACCGCCGGCCCATATAAGGTACCGCGGCCAGAAATGTAGCTTTTGACGAATTTTTGGTCAAAACCTTTAAACCCTATTCCCAGTCAAGATTCCTTGTTTACTCAAATTGACTAAACATTCCTTGACAATACACATTTTGTATTCAAATTCTTACCTTGATTACATTTTACTTATACCCCAACCTTGAGATTTCATTCTCACACCTTCACAACCTTGAGAATTCATTCTCACATAACCTTGAGATATCATTCTCACACTCTCACAATGCCTAACTCCTACATTCCTAACCTTGACATTTCTTTGTCACAACCCCACTCACCCAAAGCTTGCTCATACAAGCTTTCAAAGAAACCGAAAATCTCGGTTCGACCCGTTTGGGTTAAGAAGAATGAACCATCTTCGTCCAAACCACCCAAAAACCCTACCTTCTCTCCAATCAAGTATTGGAATGAGACTTATATCATAAACCCTATCACCGAAGCAAAAGAACATGTTCCACCACCACCACAATCCTTCAATACCCCCAACTCAATGACCTTTCCACCTTCCCAAACCTCACAAGGCATTGTGAAAACACTCCCAAACCCTTTACCCCACCACCACCAAACCCTAAGTTTGATGCCATACCCACATCAAACGATTTTGTGTTGCATCATGGATCCTCGTGTGATTGTTGCCGATTTCAACAAATTAAACTTGCTCATGTGTATGAGAAGTTAAATTTTCTTGAATTTCTCCTCACTCGACCTCCTATTCAAGTTTTCGTTCCGGTGGACAAAACTTCGAATGATGCATCGTCGTCTTTTTAGTTTTATTTTTTTTAGCAATCTTGGAAAATATCACTATTAGACTAGCTTAAGCTTAGTGGTTTATTTTCCATATTTATTGCTTTTAGATACTCATACTATGTGTATGACTATCCTCTTTGTTGTATTTTTTTTTGTAACTTGTGTGTTATTTGTGTGCTATCTAATTAGTTCTATTTTTGAGTTGATCTTGGTTAAATTTTTACGATTGCTTATGGGTGATTCGATCAATTCTAAAGCTTTAACCCATTGACAAGCTTATCATCTTCATTTTATTGAAGTTTGATTTTGTCAATTACCTCTTTGGACATACTTAGCAAAATACTTGCTTCTAATTTGAGATTTCTTCTCTTTCTCCCTCTCAAGTTACTTAGTAGGTAGTAATCATATATACATTGGTGTTTCTTTCCTTTCTACTAACCTTTGTGTAGCATGTCACCTTAGCTCACAAACTTGGTGCCCCAAGCAAGGGAGAGCAACCACCAAGGGGGAGCTACTAGCAAAGTTCGAACAACTTCAAAGACTTATGCTAACCTTTTTGCTACGACAAAGGGGGAGAAATGATAGTGATAAACTAGTTAATAATTCCATAGTTTGTGTTTATATGTAAATAAGTTTATCGTTTGTCGTAATCAAAAAGGGGGAGATTGTTAATGCAAGTAATGCCTAAAAACATTATTAGCGTTAACTAATCTTTCTTAGTTTTGATCACAACAAACCATACAACACATTTAGTGTAGAAACACAAAATGAATTATGTAACTAACACTATCATCAAGGTAATAATCATATCACTAACCTTTCTTAATCATACTTAGTGATCATCAAAATGATTATCCTTAAAACTCACTTTTGCTAATAAGACAAAAGACTTTTTAATAAACTTTCTTTTTTAGAAAAAGTTTTATTAAAATGGAAAATGAAAATTTGAAAATGGCATATTCCAAATGCTGTTAGAATATCCTTTGAAGGGTTTAAATACCTCAGATATTCCCACCCCACTAAAAGACAAAAAACGGAGCGGAGTCTAGTGGCGGTACCTTAAGTACCTAGGCGGTACCTTATCGATAAGGTACCGCGGGGTAAGATAAGGTACCGCGCACAGTAGCCGTTATATATCCGTTGTAACTTTGTCTCCTTTAAATAGTGGGTCAAATCTCATTTTCCAGCAAGCCTCTTGGACGATTTTCTCAGCCCTCTTTCTATTTTCTATAGCATAATCATTAGTAAATGATCACTTAATTTGTTAAGGATGTTTACATATGATTATCCTCTTGATCCCCTCCTTTACCATGTCCAATGAGAAGATCACTCACTCACTAGTGTAGTGATAAAGATGAATTTATGAGCTAGTCACATTCATCATTATACCTTTGTGTTTTAGGTCAATCCAATGTATTTATGAATACTTGGACTAGTTGTGTTCATCCAAGTTATTTGTGAATACTTGAATTTGTTGTGTACATCCATTGCATATGTGTTTGCTTGGATTTGTGTTGTGTAAATCCAAGCTACATGTGTGTACTTGGATAAGTCTAGTTGAGTTGTATTAGATTTGATTAGGAGTTCTCACTAAACTATAAAGTGATGTGGTTGTGTCTTGTGAGTTCTCACTAAACTTTAAAGTGATTAGTAGTTGTGTTGTGTGAAGTTCTCACTTAGCTTCAAAGTGAAGAGTCGTGAAGATTGGTTCTAGCTTTCGATTAGAACTCGACATCTAGCCTTGTGTCGTAAAATGGTGAAGTAGGCAACGTCGTGAAGATTGGTTCTACCTTTCGATTAGAACTCGACATCTATCCTTGTGTCGTTAAATTGTGAAGTAGGCAACGTCGTGTAGATTGGTCCTAGCTAAAGTTTAGGTCTCGACATTTAGCTTAGTGTCAGAAAATAATGTAAGCAATGATGTAAGGTTTTCTCCGCCGAGAAGGGAGCTTGTGGATATAGTGGAAATCTCGAGTAGGTGTACTCGAGGAGTGGAGTAGAAACGAGGATAGAGCCTCGTTGTCGAACCACTATAAATCTTGGTGTCTTCCCACTAGGTTGTCTCCTTCCTTGCTCTTTACTTATTTCATTATCATTATACTTGCTTATTATCCTTGCTAGTGTATTTTAATTGAACCTAATCATTATGCAACTTAGCATCAAGTAAAAGATAGTTTTGATACAAACCAAATTGAAAGTAATTTTAATTTGGTCACCAATCGAATAGAAACTATTCAACCCCCCCCCCCCCTTCTAGTTTCTACAATTTACAACAACCCATCAAATCGAAAAAATAGTTGTAGTTCGTTTCTTGTGGCCACATAAATGAATTTAATTAGAACTGAATATCTTTTTTTATGAGTTCGCTTATTAGTGTTGTTGTTGTATTAGGTGTTTGATAAATATGAAGTTTTTGTTTGTGGTTTCGATATGAAGATCTTCAGCTGGGATCTTTTATTAAGGAACGTGTTGTTTATTTTTCAAGGGTCTGAGATATTTGTTGTCGCGGTTAACCAACTGGTCATATAATCCGTAAATGTGAAATGGGTTTGGGAGTACTGATTTGCCGTGAAGATTGGCTTATTGGTTTCTGGATAGTGGTTCTATCAGCTTAAAAAAGCCGGAAAAGGTTTGCTCAGCTTGTTGGGTAGTTGAGATAACAACAGGAGATGATAGACAAGTGCGGAGGAGGAGATGAAGTACAACAGCGACAATTGTGACCAACTAAATGTGATGGTCCAAAATTCACATATCGTTGAATCCGACCTTAGGTATCCTGTCGCTAAGTTTTACCCCAACCGCTGTTCTTTGTGGTATATTGGGGATAGCTCACAGGCTGCTATTATTGAGGAAAGTTTGTATCAGCTGAAAAGAAAGCTGAGATGTTGGATTATAAAAAAAGGGGTGTAATGGGAAGTGACTCAGCCGAGTCTGTGTCAAGGGGCTGATAATATATATCGGCTGATGTTATTCAACAATGATATAGAAACTGTGGTTATAAGTTGTGTTGATAGCTGATGTTGAAAGGCTGTGTTGGTAATTGATGTCGGCATGGTGCCTGATAAGAGATCACAGACATTAGGTGAAGTATCAGCTGAATATACTAATGTCATGTGTCATAGTGATCCTCAGCCGTTAAACCTCAGGCACTACTCAAGTATTAACCCCCCCCAGACAGATGAACACCATATGGCTGACCCCAAACATTAGGTATTGAAATCTTTGGTTTTCAAAAGTTGAGAAACCTCAGCCTTGCCTAACATCAGGCGTCGACATCATAAAGGGAAATGGTTATAAGAGGATTTGTTCTGTTCTAAACCCACAGCCACAGCTAAACCATACAATCTTGAACAAGATTCAAAAACTTAGCTCCACCCCAGCCACAGCTAAACCTGTACTCCTAGGTCGCTGAAACCCCAGCCAAAAACCCAAGTAGCTGAGTTTTGTCGAAACACACAGGCTGAAGTGGTTAACCCTGTTAACCCACAGCCCTTGACTCCAAGGCGTTGTCCCAACAGACTCAGAGGTATGAAACTACAGCTAACCCGAAACCCACTGACCTGCTAAAATGTGGGGTGCACCAAAGGCTGATAAAGCTTATCAGTCGTCGTATACATCAAGTATACTTCAACAAATAAAGTATCAAGAGGTGAATGAGACGCTGTGATAAGACAACCCGTTGTCCCAACAGTCTGTTCTAAACCCACAGCCACAACCACAACCATAGCTAAACCTGTTGTTGTCCTAACCCCCAGCCGCTGTGACCCCCAGCCGCTGTGTTTTAAGAAACCATGTTGTACAAACACAGGGAATTGGTGAAACAGTGAAACATACATCAATGGTTTGATACGCATTTGACATGGTCTGATAATGCAACCCTTGCTTACCACAGCCTCTCTAAACCCACAGCCACAGCCACTCTGGCTACCTAGCCGCTGACCCAATCAGTGGTTTACACAACAGGTGTTCGATGACTACAAGTTATATGATCAAGGTTGTGATGTTATGCATACAAAAGATTGTGAAATAGTGTGTATCCGGTCAAAAGCCGCTTGGTTCCCTAGCAACTTTTGAGGGGGGGGGGACGAGGACCGAGGTAAACTTGTGTTTATGTGAAGAAACATCAAGTTTACTCACGTTACACACTAGCATACATCACAACACAATCACTCACAACCTTCAGGGACTTCGAATTTTTACATTTGGATGATTGAGAAAAGTCACTGAAGATGGGTTGATGAACAAGGAGCTGCATAGTCTGACCTTTGAAGATGTCGCTGAATAGACATATGAATCACTCCGCTCTATCTGCATATACATACTTCACTAATGACCTAAGGTGAAGTTATTGTTATAGAGTTCTATATACATCAAGGTGTTATGATGTCTTATATACATCAGGAGTTTTTCAAGGGTTCAAGTTACAACATCAGAGATTGTAGAGTTCAGTAACAACTACAACTGGCCAAACAAGTCAGCGGATGACTACAACTAGAAAAGTTAGTTATTTTGGTATTCGCTGTTGTAACATAGCAGGTAAGAATAAGCCTTTACGCTCACTTATTGCTATTTCACTTAGTCTACTTTTCTATCCAAATAGGGGGATATTATTGGGCCAATTCAGCGCCTGATTTATCCCTTGCACATGATTTGTATGTAAAATATCCTAAGTTGTGTTAGTAACTGAACTTAAGTAAGTTATAAGTTCAGTGTGTCATTCTTCATTGTTCTTTAGAGTCTATGAGATAGACTCGTCATTAGCTGAGGTGGATCTTAATAAGTGATGCAAAGAACCAAGGATGATGGAGTTAGTAAGTGATGACATAATAACTTACTAACTCCTAAAGACTATCTTTTATTAGAAGATTTTATTAGAAGACTCGAAGAATTGTCTGAAGTATTAGTGGGATGTCTTATCAGTAATGAAGACAAAGGTTCAAGAGGAGGAGCTTACTTTGCCAAAGGTGCAAATAGGAAGACAACAAAGTACAAGGTGGTTACTTGTACTTTGGTGAAACTTATCTTGAAAGCTTTACTTTCCCACTATATATAGTAGTCTTTGTAATAGAATAGTCTATTGATTCCACCACAGAAAAATCACATGTATTACTTTAGTGGATAGGTTTCATATTCCCGTTGTTTCACAAGATTAGCTAGCTATGAACAATGGGAGTTTAGTCTGTCATTCATCGCCCGGTTGTTATTCCGCAAACAACCTGGAAAGTCTTGTAAATCTTTTTGATTCATTATTAATAAGATATACAAACGATGAAAAAGTACAAGCTTTGTTATTAGTTAGTCAATTGTTTAATTGTGCAAATGTTTTTCGTAGATCTTAATAGATTCGATGTTTGCACAAGATTCGTGGACCATCATGTTTAACCGAAATTAATCATTTTCTAGACATTGTGTGTGTTTACTAGCATATAACGACTTTAAAAAAATATATTTCACTGTAATATGTATAATTCCGTCTATTTATTTTCATCTCTCATTATGTCTACGGTCGTGCATTCATTTTGATACTCATATTCATGTTAATAATAATTTACGCCGATTTTGCATTGTTTGAGTTTGTTAACTGTTAAAATAGATTTAGAAAATAATTTTTGTTTTCATTTGGGTATCTATAATCATCTGTTTGTGGGTTTTTTAAATAACATATTTGTTGTATTTTTTAAAAATGTAAAGTATTGAAGATATAAATTTTAAGAGGGTATTTGTTTATTATTTAAAATAATTAAAAAGTATGAAAAATTATAACTTTACACTTTAGTTCATATAATTTATTTAAAATTCAATCAATAATTTTTTGTCATTACCTCATATTTTCTTAAGTTGTTAATTTCACAAATTTGAAACCTACAAATTTTTGAACTTTTTCTCTAGCAAATTGCTTCACCAAAATTTTTTATTTTGACTAAATTTTATCCATTTTTCATTTTTTTTTCAACCAATCACATCCTATTAGGCATGCTCGAGGGTTTTTGTTATGGTCGAACCTGACCGAAGACCGAAGACTGAATGTAAAGAAAACCATAGACCCAGGCACGGGCTGAAATACGTTTGGTCCGGTCCGATATGGTTAGATAATTCGTTTTATGATTGTGTTTGACAATAAATGTCTTTGTAATTTGTCATGATCAAAACTAAGAAAGATTAATTAATACTAACAATATTTTTAGGCATTGCTTATGCATTAACAAAGTGGACTTCCAATAGAAGTGAAACTTGCACCATGAGTAACATTAGGATCACTAGGAGTAGCTGGTACAACAGGAGTATCCATAGAAAACTCAAATCCTCCCTTGGTAGCTGCAGTAGTATCATCTTGTTGTTGCTTGAGCAATGTATCAAGATCTTCTTGTGAGTCAGAGATGTCTGGTGAAGTAGCACCAGCAGGAGTAGCAGAGGTGTCTGGGGCGACACATGTAGAATAGGATGGGATAAAAAAATGTCATCATCCTCTTCTGAGTCCGAGAAGCTTGAAGTAGCACCTGCATTAAAAGAAACGAACTCTTGTGGTCCTACATGTTGGTTAGTTTTGAAGTGAAAATATCCTAATGAGTCGCTGAGATAATTAAGATCAAAATACCAATCAAGACCTTTCCCTTGAAGGTTTGTCTTCTCCTCAAAATACCTTAGGTTGATTGTTTCAATGACACGCTTGGCAGTAAGATTGTAGACCCTATAGGCTCTAGAGTGAGATGAATAACCTACAATGAAGCCTTCATCAGCCTTGCCATTAAATTTCCCCAAATAGTCACTAGTGAGAATGATGACAGGACAGCCAAAAGGTTTCAAATGAGTAATGCTTGGGACTTTGGCTGTGAGTAGCTCATCGGGAGTCTTCTTATATAGATTGGTAATGGAGACCCTATTCAACACATAACAAGCAGTGTTGATCACTTCTGTCCAAAACATAGTCAGAAGATTGGAATCAGCAAGCATAGTTCTTGCTGCTTCTATAAGAGTCTTGTTTTTTCTTTCAGCAACACCAATTTGTTGAGGAGTTCTGGCAGCAATGTAATCTCTCTTAATACCTTTAGAATTGCAAAGTGCTATGAGTTCTGCATTCTTAAACTCAGTGCCATTGTCACATCGAATACCTTTTACTTTCTTTGATAGTTAATTTCTAATTAATGCTATAAAGTCTTTGAGAATAGGGTAGGTCTCACTTTTAACAGCCAGAAAGAAAACCTAAGAAAATCTGCTATAGCCATCAGTTACCACTAGGCAGTAGTGTTTATGATCAATACTTCTGATAGAGGTAGGACCAAATAGATCCATAGGAAGTGGCTGCAAAGGTTCAGTTATTAGACTGAGAGCAGTAATGGCTTTGAAGGATGCTTTGTGTTGTTTACCTTTGCTGCAAGCAAGACAATTGATGGCATTCTTGAAGATTTTGGGAGGTAACCCAGAGACCAGGTTCATATTTTCTAGCTTGTGAATTGTTTTGAAATTAACATGCCCCATCCTTCTATGCCATTTGGTGGCTTCGTCTTTTGATGTTTTGGCAACCAAGCAAGCCAGTTGTCCAGTAGGAATGACTTCATTCAACTTGATACTGTATAGATTATGTCTTCTTGGAATCTTGAGTAGTGCTTGGGAGTCATCCGGAAGTTTGAAGTCTTTGGACAACACCAGGCAATCAATATACGTAAAGAGGACAAACTACTTCTTGTCACAAATCTGAGAGACAGAGATCAAGTTGACGTGTTGGAGTGCCTCTTCATAGTATACGTGCTCAAAATTAAGGTTAGGATTCTGAATAGTTCCTTTGCATGAGATACACCCTTCACCCCCACCAAAGTACACTTTCCCGCCTTGAAATGGTACAAAGTTAGTCAAAAGTCCTTTGTTCCCTGTCATGCTCCTAGAACAACCACTATCTACTATTCCAAGAGATGGATCTTGGTATGGATTAATCTACAACAACAACAAAATGTGTTACAGTTAGTGTCTTAAGGGGACCCAAGCCATTCTTGGCTTGAGCCTGCCTTGTGGATCATTGCAAGATAGCCATGGTGATTGATGAGATCCACTGTTGTTCTTGTGATTCCTTTGCATCATAGGGTTTCTATTGTTTATTCAAGAACAACCTGCTGAGGGCTTAACAGCATAACCAAAATTTCCCAATCCAAAATGCATTTGGTCAGTAGTAGTAGTGTAATTCTCAACAGACTTACGAAAATTTTGAAAGTAATTGTTGGCTGGTCTGTTGGTGGTACTTTTATTGTTTCTCCAAGTAGCAGAAGCTGATAAAGAGTTCTTCCTATCAGAAGGAAAAGATTGAGCACAAGGGTTTAACCTACTAGAGGTGAGACCCTTACCAGTAGGAGCAGCTACTAGTGTACCAGGAGTACCATAATAATGAGGCCAGTAGGCCTTTGATCATAAAAATCACAATCTTTAATCAAATGAAATCTACTACCACACACAAAACATGTTTTGAAAGACCTTTTATTCGAATGACATTGTATATGACTGCTATTCTTATTACAAACTTTTCTAGGATAAGCAACATTCCTAGAAGACATAATGCTAGAATAAAAAAAATGGAAGTAGATGCATTAACAACTCTCTCATAACTCTTCCTAGCACTAGAAGCAGTAGTGTCATTTGGCTTAGGACTTGAGGGACTAGACTCTTCACTTGAACCACACGATGCATAGTCACTGGCCTTGTCACTAAAAGTACAAGAGATAAAGTCATTAGTGTTAGTAGAACTTTTAGGGGACTCATGCATATGTGATTCATCCAAGTCTTTATGAATTGGTGTAGGCATAAATGTTCTTGTAAGAGGTGGAGGAACAGCTGGTTTAAACCTATTGTAACTAGGTTTTCCCTCCCCCTCTTTGTCAGGATTAAAGAAACTAGAAAAACATAAATAAAAAACATCATCTGTTCCTATATAGCTGTCAAAACCTAACCCCTCTTTTTTCTTCCAGACATACTGTTGTCTATTAGTTTGGAAAGATTTTTTGGTGCTTTTTGCCATTTATCAAACTGTAATAAGGTAGCATCTAATTTAACTTGCATATCTTGTTTTGATTCAATGATTTCAGCATTAAGTTTTTAAGTATACTTAAGCAAATTAGATGTATTTTCTAAGTCAATACTCAACACCCTAATTCTATCCTCATACTCAAGTTGAGCATTTTGTAACCACTTCTTTTGCTGTTCTAAAGTTTTGAGTGAACTCTTGTAAGCTTGAACTTCTAAAAAATATTTATCATTTTGAGCATTTAGTTCATTACATTGTGTCATAAGGTCAGAATATTTATCATCACAACCAAGAGGACAGTTTTGTACATGAGGAGACATTCCCATTAAAGCAAATTTCCCCGCTTCCTCTGCCTCGGTTATGTGACCAGCAATCATAGCAAACACATCAGTAGCAGACTCAACTGTTTCCAAAGTTGGAGTCTCATGGTCATTCCAATTAACCATGGTATCAACGGATACCAAAGCTTTCTTCTCCTCCTGAAGCTCTTGAACCTTGAAGGCTGAATACATATTCTTCTCCTGGTCATTTCTATTAGGGCATTCTCTAGCAAAATGTCCTTGTTGATGACAGTTGTAGCATTTGAATTTGCTCCTATCAAACCTGGCTGGCTCCTTTGGGTTGTAGCTGAATTTTATACCAACCTTCGTTTCAAACTTGTGAACTCGGAGAGTAAGCATAGCCATCTGCCACTTGAGGTCCATCTCATCCAAGTTAAGCTTATCAACCTATTGAAGTCATCAAATGCTAGTTGCTATTGTGGTTCAACATCAACAACAAAGGAATGAAGAACAGTTTCTACCATGCTACTGGTCTTGGCCTTTGATTCAGGAGTAGGAGTATTTTGTGAGGACAAATCATAGCTTGGGCTACTGGCATAGGGCATAGGACTAGAGCCCATGGAGCTCACAAAAGCAGAGTTAGCAAGAGTGGAGTAAGATTCACTTGGGTACCCTCTCACATGAGACTCAAAAGTTTTGAGTTTGTAAAATAAATCATCAAAAGAGAGATACTCAAGTCCACCTTTTGCTTTTAGAGAGATGATTACCCAGTTCCATAAATGAGGCATAGATCTAAGAAACCTAGCATTGATGTCTTCATTTTCTGGTTTTGACTTTAGTTGATTCAATTGGATAAGAATCTTTTGAAACCTATCATAGCCTTGATGAAGACCTTCTGATGCAGAGATACTAAATTCTGAAAATTCATCTCTCAGCATTGATCTTCTCATCTTCTTGGATTCTTCATTCCCTCCAAACCTTGCTTTGATGGCATTCCATATTTCCCTTGCATCATCTAAGTGACAGAAATCACCCATATGGTCATCAGGAAGATACTGAAGCAAAATGTTTTTTTATTTTATTTCCTTTGGGTTGTAGCTGAATTTTATACCAACCTTCTTTTCAAACTTATGAACTCGGAGAGTAAGCATAGCCATCTGCCACTTGAGTTCCATCTCATCCAAGTTAAGCTTATCAACCTGTTGAAGTCATCAAATGCTAGCTGCTGTTGTGGTTCAACATTAACAACAAAGGAATGAAGAACAGTTTCTACCATGCTACTGGTCTTGGCATTTGATTCAAGAGTAGGAGTATGTTGTGAGGACAAAGCATAGCTTGGGCTACTGGCATAGGGCATAGGACTAGAGCCCATGGAGCTCACAAAAGCAGGTTATCAGGAGTGGAGTAAGATTCACTTGGGTACCCTCTCACATGAGACTCAAAAGTTTTGAGTTTGTAAAATAAATCATCAAAAGAGAGATACTCAAGTCCACCTTTTGCTTTGAGAGAGATGACTACCTGGTTCCATGAATGAGGCATAGATCTAAGAAACCTAGCATTGATGTCTTATTTTCTGGTTTTGACTTTAGTTGATTCAATTGACTAAGAATCTTTTGAAACCTATCATAGCCTTGATGAAGACCTTCTGATGCAGAGATATTGAATTCTGAAAATTCATCTCTCAGCATTTATCTTCTCATCTTCTTAGATTCTTCATTCCCTCCAAACCTTGATTTGATGGCATTCCATATTTCCCTTGCATCATCTAAGTGACAGAAATCACCCATATGGTCATCAGGAAGAGACTGAAGCAAAATGTTTTTTTTGATTTCCTTCTGAACAGCTGTGATTTCATCATGTGTTTTAGGATCTAGAATGGTGATATTACCATTCTTGTCTCTGCTAGTATTCTTCTTGCTATTTCCATCTTGAACAATCTTCCATAATGCCAGATCAGTGTTGGTGATCCAACACTCCATCTTCATGGCCCAGCTTTCATACTCTTCTTTCTCTAGGTGTGGGAATTTCCCATTTGTGTTGGAGACAATAGCAACAATTTGCTGTGTTTGATGTGTTGTAGTAGAGCTTGGTTGTCCGGTTTCATTTGAACTAGAAGCAGACATGTTTTAGGGATTGTAAAAAAAATTTAGAAAGAAAAATGGTTCTTCTTGTACAGAGACTCTCCCAGGCTCTGATACCACTTGTTGGGTCCTTTATTGTAGATCTTTCAGCCTGTTAAGGATGGTGAGCGACTTTTGTAATCACAAGTCTATTCACAGAATGAATTTAATGAACACAAAGTATTTGTGCGTAATACAAACACTAAGAACAAGAAGAAACAGTTTAACTAAATAAATAACTTGATCCTTTCTAAGGATTTCTACTATTATTGATATGAAAATAAAACTGGTGAAAGGTGTGCCTAACCCTTCTACCAATAGGTTCCTTTTATACTACAAGGAAACCCTAAACTACATTAAACACCAAACGTGTAACACATGATATGCACATCATTTCCTAAGATATCTTATGCATATCCTAACAAACTACTACAAATAATAATGTTTGACTTTCTAACAGAGTAGGAGCACGTGTTGCTCCTACTACTACTATGACCAGAAGGAACTACATACCTCCTACTCAACATATTACAAACCACCTATTACATAGGTCCTAAAATATAGGCTATAACTCTACAATAGGAAAAAACAATATGCTCCTTTTAAGATGAAGATACTTATCTACTGTCATCTCTACAGTTCAATTTGGGCAAGTAATTCTGTTTCCAAATCATTATATTGTACATTCTTACATTATATTGCATAAAACATTATTACTTTTACACCCATGTTGCAGCCGAAAATCCTCAAGACGCCTATGTTGCATACTAGGTAAGTAAGCTGATTTTGAAATTATAGCTCATACGCTCTCAGATGTATGCTATTTGGTTATCCTGTACGTCTTCTTATTTATACATCCCTGTGGTTTACAAAAAGTATAGATTACATCCTTCGTCGGTACTTCGGACATAATACATCCAACCTGTTAATGCAATAATGACTAAAAACGTTACTTGCATTTTTCGGTCTCGCTTAGTTTTGATTACGACAATATGTAAAAACAAGCATTTACGAAAACAACGAAAAACGAATTCTTGAGTTCAAGTATTTTTCATTTTACCCATTTTCACTTAAGGTATGGATAAACAAGTACTAACCTTAATCAAGTGATCAAGTGATTTAATCTTTTCTTAAAACTAACTTTTTATTAAATGTGACAAGTTTTTATTAAACTTTATTTTTAAGAAAATGTTTTATTAAATTAATTATTTGAAATTTGAAAATCGCATATTCTTATTCTGTTAAGAATATCCTTTCAGGATATTTTTATACCCAGATAAGACCTCCACCACTAAAGGACAAAAAGGAGCGGAGTCTAGTCCGGCGGTACCTTAGCGCCTAGGCGGTACCTTATCGATAAGGTACCGCGGGCTGTGATAAGGTACCGCGGGCAGAACTAGCCGTTGGCTCCTTTGTCCTTTAAATAGTTGGTCATTCTCAGCTTTTCACCTCACCTCTTTTGCACATTCATTTCCAGATTCAAACCCCTTCTTTAATCACTCAAATCTTTGATCATTTGTTTGATTATTACTTGTTTAAGAAGTGAATCTTGTTCTTCCATCTCTTCCTCTCCAAGTGCAAAGAGAAGAACACTATCCTAGTGAAGTGTTGAGTCCACCACCAAAGATCCATTGAAGATCAATTTTTATATACTTGTAGCTGTGTCATAGTTGTGAAGATCCAAGTAGTTGTGTCTATTTGGAAGTTGTGTATGTACTAAGTATAGTTGTGTAGATTGGTCCTAGCTACGATTAGGGCTCGACTTTTAGCTTAGAGTCGGAAATTGGTTAAGCGACGTGTACGGTTTTCTCCACCATAAGGAGCTTGTTGTGTAGTGAACTCTCGAGTAAGGAGTACTCGAGGAGTGGAGTAGGAACGAGGAGTGAGCTTCGTTTCCGAACCACTATAAATCCTTGGTGTTCGGTTTGATCTTTCTTTGCCCTTAACTCTTTACATTCCTTATTACTTTTTGCATATATATGTGTTAATATTAGATTAGCTACACTATCATTCTTTATTCTTTGTGGATATATTTTTGTTAGTATTAGTTTAGCTACACTATCATTGTTCATATTTGTGCATAAGAATATTTCACATATTTCCTCAAGCCTAAGTTTTTTGAAAAAGGATTTTTGGAAACCATATTTTAACAAGTAAATTTTAAGAAACTATTCAACCTCCCCTTCTAGTTTCTACAATTGGTATCAGAGCGGGTTACTCAAGAATTTTTAAAGTATATTGTATTTTAAAACTTGAATCGATCTATGGATTCCAACAAGTACCTAGAAGGGCAATCTATGCAAAGACCACCACTTTTTGAAACCGATAGTTTTATTTATTGGAAAAATAGATTTGAAACTTATGTGAAATCAAAAGATTTAGATCTTTGGCATGTTATTACCAATGGTGATTTTTTACCCTTTCAATTTAATGAAGTTTCTAAAACAAAAGAATTAGTCACTTTTGACAAAGCTAATGATGATACTAAAAAGAAACTTTCAAAAAATAATGAGGCTAAAATGGTGATTTATAATGCTTTGCCTAAGAAAGAGTATGAAAGAATTTTTATGTGTGAAACCGCTAAAGATATTTGGAACACTCTTTTAGTAACCCACCAAGGTAATAGCCAAGTCAAAGAAAGTAAAATCGATCTTCTTGTTCAATAATATGAACAATTTGTCATCTTAGAAGATGAAACTATTGATAGTGCATTTGCTAGGTTTAACACCATTATTACTAGTCTAAAAGCACTTGATGAAGGTTTTTCTAGCAAGAACAATGTTAGGAAGTTTCTAAGAGCCTTACATCCAAAGTGGAGAGCAAAAGTTACGGCTATTGAAGAGTCGAAAGATCTTTCAACTTTATCACTCGATGAACTCATAGGAAACTTGAAGGTTCATGAGATGATAATTTTGAAGGACTCGGAATTAGTAAAAACCAAGAGTGAAAGGAAATCTCTTGCACTTAAAGCCAAGAAGGCACAAAGTGACCATGATAGTTCCTCGGAAAGTGATGACGAGGAGTATGTATTGGCGGTGAGAGATTTCAAGAAGTTCTTCAAGAGACGAGGTCAACACGTTAGGCAACCAAACTATGACAAGAAACCATTGTCAAAGAATCGGTTTGTCAAGAACGAAAAAGGTGAGAGGAGTTGCGTGGTGATCCAAATCACTTCATTGGTGATTGTCCAAAGCCCGCTCGTGATAAGAACCACACGGCATTCGTTAGTGGCGCTTGGAGCGATAGCGGTGAAGATAATGATGACAACCCCAAAGAGGAGAAATGTCTTATGGCTCACACTTCTAAAGAGGTACACTCCGAAACCGAATATTATAGCAATGATAGTTCCACTTTAGATGATATTGAATTTGAAGGCAAATATGATAGCTTACACAAACTTAGTCTTAAATTCATAGAAAAGAATAAAACCTTAAAATCAACCAAAACTAAGCTTGAAAATGAGATAAATGAACTTAGGGAGAAATTGGCTAAACTTGAGAAAAACAAAGAGGTTGATTTAGGTTGCTTAAGTTGTGAGAAACTTAGATTAGAGAATGATGATCTCAAGAGCACCTCTATTAAACTGGGAAAGTTCATGAAAGGTACTAGTGCTCTTGATGATATGTTAAACAAACAAGTTCATTCTAAGGAAAAACTTGGTCTAGGTTTTAACTCAAATGAAGCCTCAACTAGTGAACCAAAACAAGTCAGGTTTTCACAGAAAACACCTTCTGGACGCGGTTCCACATTGTATGGCGCGGTTCCTTATCACTATGGAACCGCAGCCATAGATAAGGTACCGCGGCCATAAGTTGATTTTTGTGAAAACTCTGAACTTTCTGAAAAATCTAAGTTGAAAAACCAAAGCATCTTACTGTTAATAAGGTTCAATTACCCATACTTGACGACAATGCTATTAGTAAGTTCTATAAGCCGTTAAGTAAACCTCTCATGGGAAATAGAAGTTTATCTAGATTATCTTCTACTCCACCTAGAGTACGGAATGAGTCTAAGCCTAGAAGTAGAACGACAACGCCTACAAGAGATAATCAAAACAACTCACGAACTAGAAGTAAAACTCCAACACCTAGAAAGAATAATAATAACTCTAAACCTAGATCAAACACACCTAGGAGAAGTAACAAACAACAAAATGGTTACATGAATTACTACCCTCCTCCATTTTGTTCTCCATGGGGAATCCCCACCTCCTTCATTCATCCCAACCAAATGCAAGGGATGTTTGGAACTAACAATTTTGGACCCATGAGATATTGGGGACCAAATGTTTGATCTTGTGTATTGTTACCTAGATATGCTTGGGAATTGATTTGGAGCCCGATGAGTGGATTAAGGATAGTGGATGTTCTAAACACATGACGGGTAATCGAAGTTTGTTCTCGCATTACAAAGCATATGATGGAGGTAACGTCACATTCGCTAGTAGTCTACGTGGTAATATCATTGGCAAAGGTACGGTTTCTCTTGAATCCATGACCATTGAAAATGTTGAGCACGTAGATAACTTAGGTCTTAAACTTTTAAGTATAGGTCAAATTTGTGATAATAAGTGTAAGGTCATCTTTTCGGAACATGACAGTGAAATCGTAAAAGATGGAAAAGTCATTGGAAAAGGTGTTAGAAAGCATGGGCTTTATGTCATGAAGGTTAATAAGAAGTCAAAAGACAACATATGTCTTGCGACTATAGATGATAGTTATACTCTTTGGCATAGGAGATTAGGTCACGCTAATATGCGTTTAATTCAATCTTTAGTCTCTAAGGAGTTGGTAAGACACCTCCCCAAGATTAAGTTTGATAGTCACTTTTGTGATGCTTGCAAAGTTGGAAAGCAAGTTCACTCAAGTCACAAAGCCAAGAATTTGGTTTCGACCTCTCGGTGCTTAGAGCTCCTACATATGGATCTCTTTGGACCTTCCGCCATACGGAGTTATGGAGGTAACCTTTATACCCTAGTTATAGTTGACGACTATTCTAGATTCACTTGGACTAGATTTTTTTGGCATCTAAGAATGAAGCTTTCGATCACTTCGAAATCTTTAGTCGGAGAATTCAAAATCAACTAGGATGTTCAATTGTTTCTATTAGGACGAATCATGGTAGGGAATTTGATAATGAAGTGCAATTTGGTGCCTTTTGTGAAGCTCATGGTATTACCCATAACTTCTCGGCTCCTCGCACTCCACAATCAAATGGGGTAGTTGAAAGGAAGAATAGGACTCTCCAAGAGATGATTAGGACGATGTTAAACGAGCAATCGTTGCCTCAAAAGTTTTGGTGCAATGCCGTAGATACATCGACTTATATTCTCAACCGAATTCTTATTCGACCCTTCCTAGGAAAGACCCCCTATGAGATTCTTAAAGGTAAGAAACCCTCATTAGAATACTTTAGGGTGTTTGGAAGCAAGTGCTTTATCCTCAACACCAAAGACTACCTTACTAAGTTTGACCCAAAGTCTTACGAAGGTATCCTTTTAGGTTATTCCCAAACTAGTAAGGCCTACATAGTCCTAAATAGAACCTCAGGGGTTATTGAAGAATCACTCAACGTAACCTTTGATGAAACCCCTCCTTCACCCAAGACACCACCATTGGTTGATGATGACTTGGATGAATTAGAAGTAGTTAAAGCCAAAGAGGTTAGAAAAATAGGAGTTGAAGACCTTAGTGTTGAAAAGGAAGTAAACATTAAGGAGTCTAGGGATCATACTCTCAATAATGTCATTGGTGACTTAAATCAAAGGACCCTAAGATCTCAAGTCCAAAACCAAAGCAACTTCTTTTGTTTTGTCTCCTTGATTGAACCAAAGAATGTTAAAGAAGCTTTGACGGATGAGAGTTGGGTCATTGCGATGCAAGAAGAAATGAATCAATTCGTTGCCAATGATGTTTGGGAACTTGTTCCTCCACCTAGAAGTTCTGCCATTATAGGAACCAAATGGGTATTTAGGAATAAGCTAGATGAGAATGGTGTTGTGTCTCGTAACAAGGCTAGACTTGTAGCTCAAGGCTATAATCAACAAGAAGGGATTGATTATGACGAGACATATGCACCGGTAGCTAGATTAGAATCTATTAGAATCCTTTTAGCCTACGCTTGTGCCTTAGATATTAAGCTTCAACAAATGGATGTAAAGAGTGCATTTCTTAACGGTTTGATCAATGAGGAGGTATATGTGGCTCAACCTCCCGGCTTCATTGATTTTGAGAAACCGGACCATGTTTACAAGCTTAAGAAAGCACTTTATGGACTCAAACAAGCACCCAAAGCTTGGTATGATAGACTTAAAGCGTTTCTTGTTAAACATGAGTATACCATGGGAATGGTATACAATACACTCTTTACAAAGAAGAAAGGTCCTCACCTCATAATCGTACAAATATATGTTGATGACATTATATTTGGCTCAACTTGTCAAGAATTATGTGATGACTTTGCCAAAATCATGCATGATGAGTTTGAAATGAGTATGATGGGAGAACTTAACTTCTTTTTAGGACTTCAAATTAAACAAATGGACGATGGTATTTTCTTTAGTCAATCTAAGTACGCTAAAGAAATGCTAAAGAAATTTGGATTAGAAGAATCTAGACCAATGAAGACCCCTATGGCCTCGGATACTAAACTCACCGTAGATGATGATTGTGAGTCGGTAGACAACACCAAATATAGAGGTATGATTGGTAGTTTGTTGTACCTAACGGCAAGTCGACCGGATATCATGTTTAGTGTTTGCCTTTGTGCTCGCTTCCAAGAGGCTCCCAAAACCTCTCACCTTGAAGCGGTTAAGCGTATCTTCCGATACATTAAAGGCACTATACATTTAGGATTATGGTATCCTAAAGGGACCGGCGTAGAAACCATTGTCTACGCGGACTCGGATCATGCGGGAGACTATGTGGACCGGAAAAGCACTAGTGGAGTTTGTACCTTCATGGGTTGTTGTTTAACTTCTTGGTTCTCCAAGAAACAAACCGCTCTTGCGATATCCACCACGGAAGCCGAGTATGTGAGTGCCGGTAAAGCATACCAACAAGCTCTATGGATGAAGCAAGCGCTTGTTGATTACGGGATTTCTCTTGATGATGTTCCCATCATGTGCGATAATAAAGGCGCTATAGACCTAAGCAAGAATCCCGCGCAACATTCGCGAACCAAACACATAGAAATTAGACACCATTTCCTTAGGGATAATGTTCAAAAGGGGAACATTACTATCGAAAAGGTGCCCTCCGAGGACAACTTAGCCGATATCTTCACTAAGCCACTTAAGAGGGAACCTTTTTATTACTTGCGTCTAGGTCTAGGATTAATGGAACATCTTCCTTAAATTCTTTTCTTATTGTGTGTTTTCTATTACCACTTTGAGTTCTTAAGTCTTCTAAAATTCTTTTGAAAAATCTTCTCATCTCCTTTTCAAAACTCTCAAAGTCTCTTTCGAAAATGATTGAGGAATTCGTTTGACATTGTTAATTCAATCTAAAAACGATTTTTCATAGATTCTCGCTATTAATATAGAGCTTACATAATTCATATGTATGATTCTCTCAAACATAGCAAGAACAAGATTGAATCATGGAGGATCATTGTGTCATGACTTGAGGTCTTGTCTTACACACCTCCTACATTGATTTTTATCCATGTATTTTGGTCAAATCTCTATGTGGTAAGTTTGCATATATTCTCTTTGTCTATCTTTGCTTTTAAGCACATCCTTATGATAAGTTAGACTAGAAAAATAAGATTTGCTGAAAAATCTTTCTCCAAACACCAAACCCTGCTTCTGCAGGCGGTTCCATAAGTGAGCCGCGGTACCTTATTGATAAGGTACCGCCAGCATAGATATGGAACCGCCTACAGTGGCCTTCCTTTTCGGGTTTTTGTCTGAAACTCCAGATTTGCTCCAACCTTTTTGAGAATCTTTGTTTCAAACCCTTTGACCACCCTAAAAATACCCTAAGCCTTCCCTATTTAAACCATAAGCATTTTGCATTACTTCACATCCAAAATGTCTTATTCTCCCAATGAAAGCCTTGAATCTCCTCCATTTTCTCCAATTGCTTTCAATCCAAACCCACCCAAGAACACTCTTAATCACATTTCTCCTACCAAGAATGTTGATTGTGGAACCTCTTTTCTTCCACCACCACCCTTTAGTGTTCTTCCTCCTTCTCATGATAATGTCATGCACCATGGAACATATTGTCATTGTTGTCAATATCAACATCTTGCTATGGCACACATCTATGAGGATTTGAGCTACATCAAGAGTCTCTTAATCAAGCCTCCTCTTCACTATGATTATGAGATCTCCAACAAGCCACCACCACCACCCTCCGCTATTACCTTGTCTTTCATATAAGCATTGATTGCTTATCCTCAAGACACCAAATTAAAGCAAATCTTAGAATTCTAGAATAACTAGGATTAGATTTATTCTTTTGGCTTGTTTCTTTTTCCATACTTCTTTGTATGATGCTCTTTTAGTAACCTATCTTGGATCTTTGTCTTTGTGTTTTCTTCTCTTTTAATTTTTTATGTGACCTATTGCCATATATTGTTGGTTGTTTCTTTTGTTCAACTAACCCTTTTATGTAGCTTGTCACCATATCTCGATTCCCCGGTGCCCCAAGCTAGGGGGAGTAAGCACCAAGGGGGAGTCTTTGCAAAGTCCGTTTCTTCAACACCGGCTTACGCAACCTTTTTGCTTCGACAAAGGGGGAGAAATGAATAAACTCGTCTTCGAAAATCTTGTTTTTATGTGATTGAGTTTATGTATTGTCGGAATCAAAAAGGGGGAGATTGTTAATGCAATAATGACTAAAAACGTTACTTGCATTTTTCGGTCTCGCTTAGTTTTGATTACGACAATATGTAAAAACAAACATTTACGAAAACAACGAAAAACGAATTCTTGAGTTCAAGTATTTTTCATTTTACCCATTTTCACTTAAGGTATGGATAAACAAGTACTAACCTTAATCAAGTGATCAAGTGATTTAATCTTTTCTTAAAACTCATTTTTTATTAAATGTGACAAGTTTTTATTAAACTTTATTTTTAAGAAAATGTTTTATTAAATTAATTATTTGAAATTTAAAAATGGCATATTCTTATTCTGTTAAGAATATCCTTTCAGGATATTTTTATACCCAGATAAGACCTCCACCACTAAAGGACAAAAAGGAGCGGAGTCTAGTCCGGCGGTACCTTAGTGCCTAGGCGGTACCTTATCGATAAGGTACCGCGGGTTGTGATAAGGTACCGCGGGCAGAACTAGCCGTTGGCTCCTTTGTCCTTTAAATAGTTGGCCATTCTCAGCTTTTCACTTCACCTCTTTTGCACATTCATTTCCAGATTCAAACCCCGTCTTTAATCACTCAAATCTTTGATCATTTGTTTGATTATTACTTGTTTAAGAAGTGAATCTTGTTCTTCCATCTCTTCCTCTCCAAGTGCAAAGAGAAGAACTTTTTTTCAAAAATTAAACTTTTTTTCGAAAATAAAACTTTTTTTTTCGAAAATATTTTTTTTTCTGAAAATAATTTTTTTTTTTCAAAATAAGTTATGATAAGGTTCATAATACATCCATGAAAAACGAAAAAGAAAAAAATACCCTTTCTTTAAACCTTGTTAGTTCTTAACGAAAAAAATATTTGCACCGTTAGTCCATAAGGGATGTATTTTGCCCCGCGCACTAACGGAGGGATGACTGTTGTTCAAAAAACTAACGAAGGATGTAATTATATTTTTCGACATAACACACGGATGATTTTTGCACTTCTCTCTATTTGTGTCATCCGTCCAAAGGATGTATCGTGCCCAAAATATATAACGTTTGGATTTATTATGTCCGAAATACTGACGAGGAATGTAATTCACATTTTTTATAAACTACAAGATTTATTTTGTACTTCTATCTTTTTTTTTAAATAACGATAAGCTTTTTATAATTCATGCATTAGAGATGCTTTAACAAATAACGATAAAGATGATGAATTTTTATTTTGGGTCTGTTTACTATGCGTGTACGATTCATTTACATATAATCAATCATGTATAGAAACTATTAAAATAAACTTATTCCATGTTAAGAATTTTTAAATAATTGTCATGAAAGCATATTCCTTCATTCACAAATCATTGAGCTGGTCTGCCGACGAGAGCTCCAATGTGATTCTAGCTCATTATCTACGTTTTAATTAATAAAAAAGAAAAATAATAGTTTTAACTTAAATTAATAGTTTTAATGTCATAGCTCGTAAATCACCCTATAAACTTGTTTGTATATTTTGCTGTTGTCAAAGTAGCATGTTTGAGAAAAAAAAAAATGAGTAAATTTTGTGTTTGTAATACTTGTTTAGTACTGTGTAATTTTAATATGCATGATGTCGTTGATTATGACAAGCATTTTATGTGAGAAACATTAAATTAGGCTGTTGGCATTGGGTACGAATTGAACTCGCTCGATCGATTCCTCAAGTCAGTCGTTTTGATGCTTGATGCGACAATCGAGTGAATCGGTCGCCCTCATTATTTGGGAGATTTTGGTTGTTGTGTTAATATATATATTGTTTTAAAAAAAAATAAAAAAAATTCATTTAAATTCATGTTTATATAAACATGGTAATGTTTTGGTTGAAAAGTTTTAATAATCCCTACTATTATATATGTTTGGCAAAACTAATTCTAAACGATAAGCCGTTATATATTGTGTACACATTACATTTCGGTTATATATTAGCGGGGTATGCGCGTGATTAAGCGGCGAGTACCCTTTGACTAAATTTTTTTGAGAGTGAATGTTATTTGGTTATTTGTCTTTTATAGTAATAATTTATGGATGACGATAATTTTCACCTAAAAACATGTCTTAACGTAATTTTGAAATAGGAATATTATTACTTATGGCGTATATATAATATGTAATATGTGTAACTTTATTTTCGAAACTCAATTAAGTGCGAGAATTGACATAACCTCTTTTGAACATTTGAATGAGAAGACCAACCAAAAAATAATTTGTACATATAAAGAAAAAGAGAGAAAAATTATGATAGAGTAGATTTATACGATGTGTTGTTTTGCTTGTAAATTGTGGTGATGGGGTGTTTTAATTGTATTATTAATTATGTTTTAATTATGTATGATTAAATGTTTTGTATATATATTAGAGATATAAAGTTGTACATATGCATTAAAATCTTGTATTACTTGAATTTAATTGTCTTGGCTGAATTAATATGTTATACATTATGTTGTCTTTGTTGTACTACTTAATATTTTGATATTACATGAAAATAGATGGTCTAATCTCTTTTATAAGATAGTATGATATATTCATTTTTGTATGACGATCATCCAAACAAATTTTGTTTAGTTTTTCTAGATCAATTTGGTTATGGGTAGGTTATTGAGACCTCTCACGAAAAAAAAAAAAAAAAACCGTTTATACCTCGTATCTCTTTTTTAATTTTTGATTTTTATTATTTTGATTTTATTATAAAATTGTGAAACGAAAAAAAAATAGTGAATCAAAACCGTTAAAATACAAAAAAATATATTATAGTAAAAACAATGAAAAAAAAGACCAAAAATAAAAATATTACAGGGGTACTACAAGTACACTTGATCCTCAAAATGTGTTATTGGTACCACTAAATAGATTCTAATATATCTCTAATTTTTTGATTTCTTTTTAATTTTTTTATTTTATTTTTCTAAACAATAAAAATAAAGTTTGAAATAAATAATATAAAATTTATCATATCAAATGGGATATTAATAACATGACTCGTTGATATTCATGGCTTACAAAAAGGCTATAAAAATAGAAACGAATCAAAACAAAATCAAAAAAATAATATAAAAAACATAAGAGGTAGTGAAAATGAAGTCTTAAATCATCAAAATGGGTAATAACCAATGTTTTGAAACATTAATTTTTAATTGATTTGATCGAGTCATCAGTTTACGATTTAATCGATTTAAATCAAAACCGACGTTTAATTACTCAACCGATCAGATCAACCCGGGTTTTAAAACACAGATAACAACAACAACAAAACATAGAGAGGGTCAGTTTTGTACTTTAGTTGTTAAACTCCCAAAACCAATCATCGTTACACATAAACAACCAAACCCTAACACCACCAGAAACCACCATAGTCAACCATGACAACAACGTACGGCACCATCCCGACATCCTCCTCATCAACCGGAACCAGCATCGAGTACCTCTCACGCGCCAAACAACGCATCAAGACCGGCCTAGGCCACCGCCGCCCCTGGAAACAAATGCTCTCCTCCCTCCACGCGCCACACAACGCGTCAGACTCACTCTCCCGCATCAAATCCAACCTCAACTACTTCCGTATGAACTACGCCATCATCGTTCTCGTTATTCTTTTCCTAAGCTTAGTTTTTCATCCAGTTAGTTTGATTGTTTTCGTTGTCATGATGTGTGCTTGGTTGTTTTTGTATTTTTTACGTGATCAGGAGCTTGTGGTTTTTGGTCGTGTGGTTGATGATCGTACTGTGCTTGTTTTGTTGTCTGTTGTTACTGTTGGTGTGTTGTTGTTTACGGGTGCCACGTGGAATATTGTTTCGTCGTTGTTGATCGGTTTCGCGGTTGTTGGGGTTCATGGTGTGTTGAGGTCTACTGATGATTTGTTGGATGATGTTGAGGATGGTGGCGGGTTTGCGTCTTAGGTTCGTGTTGGTTGTGTCGCTTGTTTCGCCGGCTTAGATATAGTTTTCTTATGGCTTATTTGATTTTGGCTTATGATATGTGGGCTTATGAGATTATTAGATTGCGGCTTATATTTCATATGCCCCAAATTTCTGGCTAACTTTGAGAATTGTGGGCAAGTATAAGTTTATTATGATATGATAAACTCATATGTGGGCTTATAAGCTTATTAGATTCCGGCTTATATTACATAAGCTCTAATTTTCTGGCCAACTTTGAGAATTGTGGGCAAGTATCAGTCTATTATGATATGATAAACTCATATAAGCCCATGAGTCTCAAATTAAGGTAGAAATTGGAGCTTATGAAATATTAGGCGAAATCAAATAAGCTTATAAGCCCCACGTATAAGCTTAAACAAACACCCCCTTAGTGGCTTATTTAGAAACTTTTTGGCTTTTACAACAAGCTTAGTATGATGTAAGAAAGTTATATAAGCTGAAAAGAGTCGAAATGAGCTGCAAAAAGTAAGCTTATGGAATGTAAGCCGGAAGTCAAATAAGCTATAAGGTGGGCTATATGAGGCGAAGCGAGCACCCTCTTATTGTTTTGTATTGTGTTATATAAGAGATGAGATTCGATTCAATTTGTGTGCAGACTTTTGGAAAGTTTGATTTGAATATAATTGTTGTTTGTTTTAGTGCAAATTTTATGTTTTGTGCTTACTTCAATTTGTGTACAGGCTTTGAAACGTTTGATTGGAATATAATTGTTGTTTGTTTCTGTGCAAATGTAATGTTTTGTGCGTGATTTGGAGCCATATGTTTGAGTCATTGTTTGATGATTCAAACAAAGTTCAATCTACTGGTTGGGATTATAAGACGTTCGATTCAGTTTGTGTGCAGACTTTGAAACGTTTGATTGGAATATAATTGTTATCCGTTGTTTCTGTGCAAGTTATTTGGATCACTGTGTTTGAGTTGTTCAATTGCTTGTAGTTTACAAAGTTCAATCTAGTGATTGGAGCTGTAATGATTCGAGTTTAGCCTGCACTTCATATTGTTCACGCTTATAGTTGATACTACTTTATGTAATATCATGTTTTGTGTGTGATTGTAAGTAACACGTTTGTGTCATTGCTTAGATATGGATTTTTTTTCTGTTTATTTTTACTGGTTAGTAATCGAAAATAGCAGATGGGCGTTTGGCTGTTTGCTTTTTGTACGATCTGAGTTTGCATTGCACCCTAGTTTTTAAATCGATATGTACATCAATTTGTTTAGGAAAAGTAGCAGGTTGTAACCAACCGCCAATCTCGAATACCAGGATGAAAATTTTGTTGCTGCTTGCTAAAAAATTCGTCTTTGCTAGTATAAAGGCCAATCTCGAATACAAATGATGTTTCAGTTTCAGTACCATATATATGTCCAAATATGAAGCTCAAATGTTTTTACGCGTGTAAAAGAGGTGGTGTATGATTAACCATCCGATTACGGGGTAGGTAGATAATCAGTTAATTTTGGTGAGAACAGATTAGGATAGATGCCTCTTATTAGGCACTCCAGATAGTGATTGATTGTAATCTAGTTTGCCAAAATGAAGAACATAAAATGCCAAATTAAGAATCCTTGGATCAAACTACCCGTCTTGGTGGATTTAGTTTAGAACTTCGCGATAGGGATAACGTCTGCGAGTATTTTGATAGATTTAATCGTCTTTCTGAACTTGTGAAACTAGCCATAGAAAACCGTATCGGCTTTACACATGATGTAACAAAACTGCATTCTTCATTCATATATCTACCTAAAGATTACACTCATTACAGTACTATAAAGTTATAAAAAAGCTTGATTACCACTCATATACAATTAGAAATGAACATATATTATATAGATTACATCCAGCATACTATACTATGGCTCTTCACCTGTATTCCTTGCATGAAATCCGGCTTCGCAGTTTCTCACTTTCCCAGTGACAATCCATAGTTGAGTTCTGAGAGAGCTTGCCACTTAATCCTTTCAATGTTTCATTCATTCGACCAGCGAGATATCTTTGTTGATCCATCAAAATCCTTCCACTTCTGTTTCCCACATCGTACCCGGGAGTTAAAACATGGTTGGATCCTTTCATCATGTCGCCCTCTAGCATGCGTAACACCTTCCCTCGTAAAAAAGTTCAAACAAGGAAATAAAATGCTTATTAGTTCAAGAAAATACAAAAGTTAGCCAAATTCTTTGGCATTCGGGCTAGGAGAAGACAATGAGAAACGGCGACAAACAAGGAATTACCTGTGACATGCGAGGTCTTAGCTGAGAATCTCTTTTAATGCATAGAGAAGCAGCTTGCATCATGCAATAAACCTCATGTGCAGAATAGGAATTTCCCAGCCGAGGGTCGATTAACTCGTTAATGCAACCTTGCTCCAACAAAGGGCGTGCCTGTTGGAAGAAATCGACAATCAAGAATCAAATGTGGCAATCTCGACCTCTTTGACGTCAAAAAGATTAAGAAAATCAGAAGTTGCAAAATGGGTCAAATAAGAAAATTTAAGTATATCAGAAGTTGCAAAATGATTCGAATAAGGTGTTTTGTAGGCATATGCTATCTAATAACTCACCCATTCTGCGAGACATTGTTGGCCCTTAGGACGTTTAAGATCCACTGCTTTCCGTCCTGTAATAAGCTCCACCAATACGACCCCAAACGAATACACATCAGCTTTTTCAGTAATCTGCCCACTCTGTGCATACTCGGGAGCTAGGTATCTACATATAAAAAGATCAAATTCTTATTCATCATATCATGGCGATGGTTGAAAACAAGAACCAGACCAACTAACTAATGACTTACCCAAATGTTCCAATTACTTTTGTTTCTTCTTCTGTATCTCCGTCAGGCTGCCACCTCGCTAGGCCAAAGTCTCCGACCTTGCAAGAAAATCAGCAAAAATGGTTAAACTGAACCGAATAATGCTTTATGATACAAAAGTTTGAATAGGGCAGGTATATACCAGAGGTTCAAAATCATGGGTGATCAGGATATTGTTTGGCCGCATGTCACGATGCACTATGCAACCTACTCTGCATTCTTCATGAAGATACCTCAACCCTCGAGCAGCCCCCAAAGCAATTTTTTGCCGTGCTGACCATTTCAATGGATCTCGATCACGGCCTGCATAAGTTACAAAATGCCATCAGCAACGAATATTACATTATTAATCTTATGATTTTAACTCGAGAGTTACCATATAGATGAGTATCAAGTGAGCCATTGCAAACAAATTCATAGACAAGCAACCTCCTTCGGTCCTCCATACAGAATCCAATCAACATAACAACATTTCGATGTTGAGCACAGCTCAGTACTTCAACTTCTGAGCAGAATTCATGATCCCCTTGAGAGCTTGCCAGTTTGTGTTGTTTAACAGCAACCGCCTGTCCATCTGGAAGTATCCCTCGGTGTACTGACCCGAATCCTCCTTCAGCCAAGAAATTATCTTGAGCAAATCCATTAGTTGCAAGCTCTAGCGCCGCATAACTGAACCATCTTGGAGGCTTACCAAATATAGGTGCCTTGTGCTGACATATCGAACACAATGGAGGTGAGCCCGAAGGTGTGTTCCGTGGCAAAGATATTGCATCTCTAACATTACCTCTAAACTCTAAATCGTTTCTTTGACCGGTATCAAGGTCAAGTTCAGAGAATTTTCTGAAGGAACCTTCATCCCATCGCTGAGACGGGTGACGGCTTGAACTGACAATATCAGCCATCCAAGGTTGATACCTTAAACTTGAGTAACATGAAGAGAGATGCTCACTTTCAGAGTCTGAGCCCGAGTCAATGAAATCCTGGTTCTCCTTTCTGGCAAAAGATTCCACCCTCAGGGAAGCACTGGTTAATGGAAGGAAAAAAGGTGAAGTTCCTGGATCAGAACTTGAAACTGATGACGTCCCAGCTTCAGTAGAAGTTAACAGCTCGGGACTACTAACTGGAGTTACAAGTTGTTGAGCGGGATATATAGATGAATTTTTGTTTTTTTGTAGCTTTTCTGATGGTTGATTTTGAGTGGGAGGCAAGCTACGGTCTGCTTCTCGTCCCTTAGGTGATCCAACTAAATTCAGTCGAATAACTTTAGCCCGTGACTTATTCATTGTAACGATGTTGCATTGCAACTCTTCCACACATAGCTTTTGTTCATGTTTCAGTTTTCTACACGAAAAGAGAAATTAGGGAGCCGTAACTTGAATAGTACTTCAGAACAAATTTTGAATGGCCGAAAAACTTGATACAAATGAAGTAAAGTAGTTTAGAGTAGTACTTGTCCAATACAACCCAAGTAGCATGAATTTGCTTGGCCTCTGCAGCCACTGCTCCGTAAGGTGATCCAGAAACCGTCTTTATCTTGACATTTATCTATAAGGAAATCAGTAAAATTACTTGTAAATAAGCATGAAGGTTATGAAATACCAAACGATACGAAATATCTAGGACTGTAACTAACTAACTATAGACCGACCTTATTAGGGTCATACATGTTATGCAGCTGAAGAATCATCTGAGAGCAGGAATCCGCTATATCACTCTTCCCTAAATAAGACCTCCAATGACGACTGACACAGTCTCCGGTAAATCTTGAAAGACCCCATAGTTTTCTTCCTAAAAGTTGCAGCATTTCGGGTAAACAAAGTGAATTATGCAGATGGCGAAAAAATATCATGTGAACTTCAAGAAAGACAATGGAAAAATTAACTCGTTAAAAACACAAAGAAATATATTACCAGAAACTAGAGAAGGCATAACAACAATCAATGTAATACAGTGTCCTGGTTGAGCCACATGAGTCAAAGTCCAAACCAACGCATCTTTTGAAATATCCCTAGACGCTTTAACTGCAACAATGATCGTCTCACCAACATCTGGCCCCTTCTCTTGCTTCACGGTGCTCATTTCCTTACTCATTGAGCCGAAAAATAGAAAATACACTGTTTTCTGATGTGCCTTTTGCAGTGGATCACAGTCACAAAACACATCACACTAAATTCAATTTCTTCAACCGATAACTGCACAAAAGAGGCTATTATTATTAATGTTATAAGACTACGACGTCTAACAAGTCAAAATAAGTGAAAAACTAACGCCTATTATTGCTCGTGTTTCATTGTCGTGAGCATAAACTCTTTAAATCTCAATAATCGCTCATGTAAGAGTAACTAGCATTAATACCTGATGACCCGATCCTTTTGACCAGAAATCAATCCTCAAATACTCTTCTGTCCCGTTTGTTCTGTAAAGAAAAATCCTAGTTTCTAATCATTCCGAATCTGCAGAACTAAAAGGCTATAAAACCAGAAATATACCATAAATCAGGAGCTCCTATGCTAGGTCAAACTTAAATTTTGGGATGTACAAACGCTAGGTCAAACTCAAACCACGCAGAACTAAACCAGTACCAGACTAATGGCATACTCGTTACTCGTTACCATTTACAGAGAAAAAGACAGTTTCGGCTATGAAACAGCTCAGTAGGATACATTACTTAAACGACATCACTTTTTTTGTAAAATTTGACCTAATGACTATTCCAAAAGTTCAAATCCAGCGCACGGCACATAATCAGTATTTAGCCGGTATGAGCCCGTTTCTAACCTGTACTATACACACTGTTTCTCAACATTACACTAAGGGTGTGTTTGGCATTCTTAGGAGCTGGAGCGGATTGCTGGAGCTGGATGCTGAAGCATGTGGCTTGAGCTTATTTCACATGCTACTTTAACTAGCATGCCATTTAGGAGCTTATTTTTTTAACAAGCTCCCTCAAGCTCTGTCAACCAAACGAGACTTATTTTTAATAGTAGCTTATTTTTTAAAAACAATAAGCTCAAGCTACGATAAGCTCTGATAAGCTCACGCGCCAAACATAGCCTAAACTGATATTCAGTATATAATACGCTTAGAAGTCGACACATAAGAACACAATAGTAAACTGATATACGATATAATGAACTCATAAAGTTCTCATATAATTCGCGTAGAACTCGATAACTAAAAACACATTACACTAAACTAAACTGATATTCGATATAACGAAACTCACAAAGTTCTCGAATAATTCGCTTAGAACCCGATACATAAGAACACATTACACGAACATAAGTACTTAAGTAGATCGAACCTTAAAAACATGTACCATGATACTATATAAAGAATATGAAAAACAACAACACTTACAGTCTGCAATGTATGATCTGCAGTAGGAATTTAAGTGTACGAAAGTGCACCTAGTTTTTTGCAAATAAGCTTTGTTTTCAGCAGTAATAAAAGCTTTTTTTGATTGTCTCGATAAGTAAAATAAAATAAGCTAGCTCCACTTATTCACCGATGTCGGGAGAGAGAGACGACTTATTATAATTATAGGTGTGATTTGGTGTTATATAATAAGTTTTGTTTTGGTCCTTAGAGTTTAAATACTTGATTACAATGTGCTTTAATAAAGTTGTACTTATATGATAAGCTAAATTATTGCCACTCATGTGCTAATAATTAATATGGTTGTCATGAATAATGTAATAATCCACACAAAGTTTGAACTTGGGTGAAAACGAGTCGAGCTGTTTGTGAAAAACTCGAGATTGAATTGGTAAAATTTGAACAAGCAAAGCTTAAACGAGCTCGAGCGTAAATTACAGCTCATTTATTAAACGAGTTCGAGCTCGAGCTTTAAGTACAAAGCTCGTTTAAGCTCGCGAGTCTAAACAAGCTTAATGTTCTATATACGAGTTTATTGACGAGTCTAAATTATACATATTACGAGCCTAGCTCGAGCCGAATCCTAACTTTGCATTGCTAAATCGTTTAAACAAGTCGAGCCGAAATCTGTCTAAAATACCACTAGTCGAGCTCGAGGTTTAAATAATAAGACTCGAAACGAGCCGAACTTGAGCTCAAGTTTTGTAAAATTTAAACAAGCCGATCTCGAGCTTTGGCAAGCTGAAGTTCGACTTGGCTCATTTTCGACCCTAGTCTTAACCCACACATTGCTACGTTGGTACATATGAATATGTTTTTTTTTTCTTTTTTCTTTGATGATCACGGTTTTTCATCTTTTGGTCGACAAACCCACATGGATTGAACTTTTAATAAATCGTCACACATACTCAAACCAAGTAAAATCAACCTTTCATTTTCAGGAGGCTAGTATGACAATTTCAGGCTATTTTACATCAAACATGGAATGAACTCGAGACGTCAAACAACTAATAATGATTACAACAATTTTTTTTGCTACTAGGCCACGTTGAGCGGTTATGCCTTTGAGGAGTTGTGATGGTGTTTATCGAGTCTAATTAAACGTTGCGGTAGTTTGTTTAATTCATGATGCATGAATGACATTTTTGCATGACGATATACATAGGGTTGTAAATGAATCGGACGAACGCGAACAGAAGTATGTCGTGTTTGTTTATGTAATTTTAGCAGAACATTTAAACAACACGAACACGTAATCTAACCAAAATTGTTGTTCACGTTCGTTTATTTAGATTTGAACTTGTTTAAGTTCGTTTATTTCGTTTATTAATAAGTTAAACGAACGTAAACAGACATAAATGAATGTAAACAATTATATATAAACGTAAGCGGACATAGACGAACATGAAATTAAAGTTGTTACTTTAAACGATTCATATGATCTGTGAAATATTTAATACTACGTATATCTATAATTTATTTTATTGTTAGAGATCTTTCAAATATTTAATATATGACTTATTAACTTTTTCCTAATAATTAGGATGTTAATCATACGAAAATAATCGAGGCGTAAAAAAGTGAATTAACTGAACGTAATCGAACCAACATAATCGATCGTTAACGAACGCAAATGAAAAACAAAGTTTTTGTTCATGTTCGTTTATTTAACCAAATGGACCAACAATATTGTTCAGGTTCGTCCATTTATTAAATAAATAAACATAAACGACTTTTTCGTCAAACAATCTAACAAATGGTTTATTCGTTTACAGCCTAGCGATACAGATTAAAACTAGTCATTTAGACGATGAAGTTGTTTTCCTTTGTGAACTCAAACTCAAAATAGGTCACGAGTAGGGGCGGACGTACTTTATTGGTGTGGGGTGGCGGCGCCCTGCATAGCTCTATTAAAAAGACGAGATTTTAATATATTTTTCTTTTGATTTGAATTTCAAATTAACCCCATTTACACATTGAATTTCAATATTTAACACCGAAAAACTTAAAAATCGTTAACTTTTATAATACTTAATTTTGTGTTCGAATTTTAGTTTTTCCGTCTTCTTATTGTCAAAAGAAAAATTCGCCCTCACAATAAAATTTCTTGCGTCTGCTGCTGATCACGGGTACATGAATGAATCTATTTTCCTTTGTGAACTCAAGCTCAAAATAAAGGTCATGTATCATACTAGTACCTTTTATAATATTCCAAATTCAAATAACTCTAACGTATTTATTTTAATTTTTAAGGTAAGGTCTTTATATGACAAAAAGCAAAAGTAAAAGGAAGCTTGTTTAAAATTTGAAATGATAACAGCGGCAGCTTGTGCAGAATTATATAAAAAGAAAAAAGCTCATGAAAATGGAATCTGCAACGATCTTATAAGATATAAAAGAAAACTCAATAATTTATTTGCTATAAATCAATAAAGACAATAATCGTGTTTTATAATTTTACTCATTTTTGTCGTGGCAATATATTTGTTTAATTTGACCAACATTATATTCGGATGAGGTTGTATTATTCTTTATGGAATAATGGAATTCTAAACGACTTTTTATGTGAAACCAAATGTTTTTAGCGATGAAAATCGGGTGAAAACAGACGAAAACTCAAAGAAACGAAGAAAAAACGTAAAACTCGAGCGAAAATGTAAAAGATTATGTGACACCCTAGCCAAATCTTACATCGGCTATCGCTAGGAGAGATCCATGATTCATAAGATAACAGTCGTCTTCTCATGACACAACGTGTTTTGTGGTATACTGCACGTGGGGTTCTTAAGAACTGACAGTTAAGCGTGCTCATGTCAGAGTAGCACTAGGTTAGGTGACCAGCCGAGAAGTATTTACAAGAGGACCACAAAGGAAAGCCGTGAGCCTGCGGGCAAAACGGAAAATATTATAGTCTAAGTAGGCGGAATGTTACAGATTCGGAAGAAAATATTAAGAAACTGAGAAAATCGTAAAAACGAACAATTTCGTAAAAAACAAATGAAATCATACAAAACGGCTAGAACATAAAAAAGAAAGAAAAACGGGCTAGAACGTTAAGAAACAATTTCTAGTAAGTAAAAAAATCCGCCCAATAGCACATTTAGTGTTTCACATATGTTCATAAGCAGTCATATATCCCATTTAATGTTTCACACATACATATAAGCGTCCTCTTTGATGTTTCATATTTGCTCATAAGAGTTCATCAGTAATAGTTGATGATAAAAAAATGTACCAAAGTTTTTGAAAAAATACCTAAAAAGCCTATAATTTTTTCATACGAGAAAGATTTGCCACCTATACGTAAAGCAAAACAGAAAAATTGGACCTGCTCCATCTTTTTTCTTACATTGCTATTCAATACGTTTCAATTCGGCTCGATTTTATGCATAACCGACCGCAAAAGCCGTATTAGACTGAACTGGCTTGGTTCGAAACTGAATCAAACATTTAAAACCGATTATCAGCGTACACAAGAGAGGCCAGGGTGGACAAGTGCCCCCTAGATGAAAAATTGTAGTGTAAATCTTACCTAATATCTTACACTTTTTGTTAATTGCCAACTAATGAACCAATTTAAAACGTATTCTCTAAAAATTATCAAAGTTTACTAACTCAACAGTAAATTTCTAGCTCCGTCCCTAGATCGGTCCTTGGTTTGGTCTTTTAAGCCAAATATATATATCCGATCTGACCCAACTCGATTTTTCTACAATGATCAACCCTATTTTAGGTTCAAACTCACGAACTGTTCATACAAGTAAATAGGCAAAAGTAGTTTTTCATGAACATTTTAAATCATCAGGGATTAAAGCATTAAGTTATCGGATACATAAACTTTTTAATACAAGTATTAAACAAGTTTTTATAATTTTGAAATCAGATGCACTTTTAAAAAATTAAGATTTTTAGCAAACATATATATTACGATCTTTGAGGTTTGTGTGCATTTCTGAAAACTTTTTAACTCCGCTCCTGATTTTAGTTATCGGATTCTTTGAGACAAATCTGAACAGGAAACAAATGCATCATCCCACGCCTAACATATTTATATTTGGATGAAATTGTATTGTTTGTAAAATGACAAAACATAAACAACTGCTCAAATGAGACCAAAAATTGTTGCTACTGATTGAGAACGAACGATACAGTTGACTGACTGGCTAAGGTCAATTTTGTCTACGATCTTAAAGTAAGTTTCTTCTTTTTATACATTTTGGACCCACCATGTTTTTGTCCTTTTTTCTTTTTGAGTTGTGCACTTTTACTTTTTCTGAATTTCATGTCCCAATCATATACAATTCGACTACCCTACTTCAAATTGTTCATACATGATTACATTCAGTTCAAAAAAAAAATTAAAAAAATGGGTCATGTTACTAATACCCTTAAAATGATTCCAATACCCCTCTTAATTTTTGATTTTTTTTTATTTTTTTTAATTTTATTTTTGTTATAAAACTGTGAAATGAAAAATGCAGAATACAAAATATAAAGTTTAACATGTCAAAAACAGTAAACTGTCAAAAAATACAGAAAAGAAACTGACAAAAAACTGTGCTGTAATGTATCTGGGGGACAAAATGGGGGTATTCCAAGTACTTTTGTGTACTTTTTGTCCCCAATGAGGTATTTATAACATAACCCTAAAAAAAAGGTCATGTTACCAATACCTCCTTACCCCTCCAAAAGTACAAAAAGTACTTCTAATACCTACCTTTTGTCCCACTGTTACAGTACAACACAATTTTTTGTCAGAATCTGTTTCGTATTTTTTGACAGTTTACTATTTTTGACATGTTAAACTTTATATTTTTTATTCCGCATTTTCTGTTTCACGGTTTTATAAAAAAACAAAATTATAAAAATTAAAAGAGATAAAAAAAAATAAAAATAAAATAAAAAAGTTAAAAAGTATTGAAATCCATTTAGGAGATACCAATAACCACCCAACAAAATTTGTTCATACATTGACTTTATCTAGTGATTGCAAGTTTTTTCGTGTCTCAATAGTTTTTTGGTATTTAACCATTCAAGTTCGTCAAGTGCCAAAAAAAAAAAAAAAAAAAGCTATCACATTAAAAAATATAAGATTGTAATTTTGATTTATGTTAGATACAAATAATTTTGAAATAAATATGTCAAATTTTTGAAAAGAAATTTTTTTACCTGGTTTGAATCTGTAATGACAAATTCAAATTTAATAAATTGGTTGATCTAAGATTAGAAATCATGGTTACTGAAAAAAGAAAAATTAATTTGTGTTTTAAGAGCACTAAACATGGCTCAGCTAGCTAATATAAACTGTGAGAATCGAAACAAGAATAACCATGAGAGCTCGATGCAAACAAATAAATCAGGTTGGACTGTGATATTTTTTAATTATTAATATCCGATTAATGAGTTTGTCATTTTTATTTTGGAGCGTTTAAACTTTGATTACAAGTATCCGTAGTCACAATGCACGAATACAGTAGTAATAATATGATACGACCCTCTCGGGTAGTATCGGGATAGGGCACCACTATAGCGTGTGCTGGCTCCTTAGGAGCGAGAGACGAGAAGACTAGACATTGTTATTGACTTTAACTTTGATTGGTTATGATAATATGATTACAGGAAATATTAAATATTAGTTAATGGATAAACACTAAGACAACTTATAAAAATAAAAGATGCTAAAGATATATCCTAAACAAATAGAAAGATATGCATGCGTAACATTCCTCACTCCTTCGAATTCACCTTGCCCTCAAGGTGACGTCTTGAAAAACACTCTTGATTCCCGGGTCCCAAATTTTGAGACGTTTCCTAAGCATTTGCACACTCTTTTTCAACATGTTATGTGGCTCGAGTAGTAACGATATTTGGACTCGTGTTCTACAGTCTTTCTGTAGAGATGAAACGAACCACGTGACCCTCTTGGGCGATTCATGAACAACAAGATGTGATTCACTAACCACAAGCCGCGATTCACCAACTATATGTTGCGATTCACCCACCATAAGTTGCGATTCTTCAACTATAGGTTGCGGCTCATTACTAGGTTGTTGCGATTCACGAGTAAGCTGCTGCGAAAAGTCAAGTTGATCTTTGTTAGGTTCGAATGTAACATTCCCCACTTCTTCTGGTGCAACTTTTAGCGCAACGTTTGGTGTTGTATAAGAATCCGATGCTTTCTTTTCAATGGTTTGCTTTTCTTCTACAATTGCATCAAGATGGGTCTCTACTATACGGGCTAAGTAGAAGGCTTCGCCTAATGTTGTAGGTTTCGGGTAATACCTCAACAGTTCTAGCTGTAGCTTTGGTTTAAGTCCGGATATATAAAACGAGGCAAGTAAACTATCAGAGATACCCGTTACTCGAGTTATGAGATACTTAAACTCACTTTGATATTCGACCACCGTACCCATTTGCAAGAGTTTAGATAATGCATCCCGGTCGCTAGTGTTCGATGCCATAAACAATAAATCGAAAAAAAAAGTTAAAAATAATTTTTTTTCGGATGAACAGTAACGTCGGATGAACACTGCCGTGAATAGTACCCCCGAACGAACAGTATTTCGATGAACAGTAGCTGCGGTGAACAGTAGCCTCGGATGAACAGTGTTTTTCGATGAACAGTAACCTTTTTTTTTCTTTTTTTTGAAACCTTGATCAAAATCCCTCAACGAATTGAGGGCTCTCAATGAAAGCACCAATTGATACAACCCTCTCGGGTAGTATCGGGATAAGGCACCACTATAGCGTGTGCTGGCTCCGTAAGAAAGAGAGACAAGAGGACTTAGAGTTTATTTGATTAACTTTGATTGACTGCTTACATTCATAACAATGAACAATATTTATAAAACATAAAAATAAAACCCTAATCCTAGATAGATAATAGTAATGGCCCATTCGGCCCGACCCACACAACCCCGGGTGTATCATTCCCCACTTCTTCGGATCCACCTTGCCCTCAAGGTGATGTCTTGAAAAGCACACTTGATTCCGGGGTCCCATATCCTAATTATACCACAACCTCGCCTTTCACTCCCGTGGTTACTCTGCCTTCTGCTACAACAAGCAACACCCTTTTTCCTCTTCCTCCTTCTGCTACCTTGGACATAACACAATACCCTTCTTTTGCCTACCGATGTCCAGACCCTAATACTCCCCACACCTTCAAAATACACCTTGCCCTCAAGGTGATATGAAATATACGTCGATAGGGAGTCCAGCATCCATTCCCACGCCTTCGGTTGAACAAATTTGTGGATGCACCCATTATCCATGGAACCATGAATATCACCTATACAAATTCTTTCCCATAACTGACGAACTCGCGAACTTTCATGAGCGACCAAAGAAGTAACCCCATTGTCCCTTAATTCCTTGTTTAGATTAAAATTTACTTCATCCAAACAATCATCAAAACTACCACCTCCAACCTCTTTCACACTCTCTTTATTTTCTGAAAATTGGCCAAACTCACTGCAAACATTCATGCCTTCCATATTACTCTGACCAATATCAAAAACACTGTCTAGTACGCCACTAACCTCATCAACACCCATATCTTCATCATTAGACAAGGACCTTTTTATCACAGGTGAAACATCTTCACTTGGCCATGATAGAATGGTATCTAGTTTCTCTTCAACATTCAGCCTTTTTCCTGCAATTGCCTTAAAACGCGTTTCCATTATACAGGCTAAGGAAAAAGTTTCTCCTAAAGTTGTAGGACCTGACCTTGAGAGTGCACATTGTAGGAGCGGTTTAAGTCCACATATATAAAAGTATATAAGTAAATCCGTAGACATCTCCGTAACTCTATCTGCAAGTATAATAAACTTACTCTCATAATCGGCTACCGTACCCTTCTGCAAGAGCTTAGATAACGCATCCCAATCCATATTGCCCGATGCCATAGCAACCGAAAAACAATTAAAAAAAATATTTTTTTTTTATATTTTTTCGGATGAACAGTAACGTCGGATGAACAGTGCCGTGAATAGTACCGAATGAACAGTAATTCGATGAACAGTAGCCGCCGTGAACAGTAGCCGCCCGGAAAACAGTACTTTTTTTTTGTTTTTTGTATTTTATTGGAATCTTAGATCGCAAATCCCCCAACGAGTTGAGGGCTCTCAATGAAAGCATCAATTCATACAACCCTCTCGGGTAATATCGGGATAAGGCACCAGTATAGCGTGTGCTGGCTCCGTAAGAAAGAGAGACAAGAAGACTTAGAGTTTATTTGATTAACTTTGATTGACTGCTTACATTCATAACAATGAACAGTATTTATAAAATATAAAAATAAAACCCTAATCCTAGATAGATAATAGTAATGGCCCATTCGGCCCGACCCACACAACCCGGGTGTATCATAATAAAACGGATTGATAGTTGGCTTAAATCAAGTTGAAGAGTTTGAAGATGTTAGATAACGTCAAGCTTAAGGCTTTGTTTTATGTCCAACTGAAAATGTGAGGTAAAGTTTGAACAATAAAACTAGTTAATTAGGGTAAAAACAAAAACAAATCACGGAGTAGGTACCCGATTACACGCCCATTTTAAGGTAACTTCACATGTCAATGAAGTAAACTATAAACTACAATCTTTTTTTTTGGAAGAGATTTACTTAGGTTATGTTTGGTATTTTTAAAAGTTGAAGCAGATCGTTGGAACGGGTTATTAGAGCGAGATATTGGAGCATGTAGTTTGAGCTTATTTTAAATGCTATTTTAACTAGCATGCTATTTAGAAACTTATTTTTTTAACAAGTTTTTTTAAGTTCTGTCAGCTAAACGAGACTTATTTTTAATAGTAACTTATTTAAAAAAAAAAATTAATAAGCTCATGCTACGATAAGTTATGATAAGCTCACACACTAAACATAACCTTAGTAAACTTGAAAAAATGTCTAAGTTACGGATACTATAAGGATTCCATTATCGTAAAACAATTAAACGAATAAGCTTTCTTTTGTTGAGATTACTAGTTTTAATGTTCGTGCACACACGAAACTTGAATATAAACGATAAATTAAGTAATAATTTCGTTATTACGATTTATGTATATATTATATATGTTTTTTTTAAGAACATCTAATATTTATGTGTTTGATTATGTAATAAAGTCAAAAGGTATATAATATTTAAGGGGTATTTAGTGTACTTTTAAAGCTACTAAATTCATAAGTTTACACTTACGTTGATTTAATATATTTAAATTCAACCAATAAAGTTTTATTAATCCCTTCATTTTTTTATGTTTTTATTTTCACAAATTTAACACATATATTCTTATATGTTTTCATTAAATTCATATACCAGAATTTTTAATATTGATTAAATTAGTTCAATTTTATCTTTTTCCATCTTTTACTTATTTATGAAAATCAAACAATTTGATTGGTTTAATTATTCTTTATATAACTTATATTTTTCATCAAAATTTCTAAATAATTTAATTCTTTTATTACATAAAAAATTCGAGAAATAGAGTTTTGACTCGGATATACAATCACTTTGATCGGTGTACTCCCGTAACGGTTCGTGACTCATTCCCTAGCCACACTGTACACCGGGATGAACTTAAGACTTTCGTGAAAGCATTATGATGTATAACCACTAAACCTCCCTGATAGTAGTTAGGTTATTATTTGATTGAAACATACAATTAATACATGTTTGATTCGATAAATAAATCGCTTGTTTTACGTAAAAAAAATTTAGTTATTATTTTTTCTTCGATCTAAATCTAATAATGTTTATCCCAAATTTGGATTATCCACTTATTAATAAGATACACATATAAATAAACATACGCACAAACGATCATTGTTACATATGTATAATATTGTTAAATAAATATCCGTACTACGTAACAATACACATATAGACATCAACATAAATATATTACATTTTACCCATAAAACGAATATAAATTTAAAATTTTGATTTATTTATTTATGTTATATAAAATATAGCAAAATGGTTTGTTTGGTTTGGTTTATACGGTTTGGTTTTTAGATAAAAACGAAAGCGAACCAGGTGTTTTCGGTTTTTGAAAAAGTAAGAATCAATCAGCGTCAAGTTTCAGTCGATTTTTCAGATTTCGACTCGGTTTCGATTTCTTCGATTTTTTTTTTGTGCTCACTTCTAGTTGAAAGGGAGAGATACTTAAGTAACATGTGTGTTTAAAAGAAGCCTGCTAAGAGGCTAAACAAAATTTCAAACCATCTGTAAGGAAACTGGGCTCTTAAGGCCCACAAGATACTATTTATTTTACTCGCAGATTTTTGATAAAAAAACCGAGTTTCTTTGATCCTATATTCAACTGAAGACGAAAAATGAACTTGTTTTAACTGAGATCCAAATCGATGTGAGCATTTTGGACCATAGATCGTATCGATTCACAAAGTCGGACCGGACCTTTATTTTGATCCGGTACTCGGTTCTTTGTTTTCCTCACATTCTTTCTTTGGATGGGTCAATCTGGTCCGATTCAATTCTATCAAAAATCCGTCTATTATGCCTAAAAAGACCGGATCGGGCTAACCCAGATCACACCATTTTGGTCTGGTCCTCTATCCTGCGTTGTCAGGTCTAATTTTAGACCGATGCTCACCCTTAATTATAGATATTGTCTTTTTGAACCAAACATTTAGGGGCGCAAGCACTAGCGGATTAAATAAAACACTTGTACGGAAACGAGAGTACCTAGTGGTTCAATCGTGTGTAACCACTCAACGCTTCACCAAGACGCATTTAGGTATATAGCTGCTAGCGTTTTGGCTCTCAAATTGTGTATATATGCGGGTTACATTTATTTAATTTTTTTTACCTAATTTTTTTAACGGCAGTTTGGTGCAGCGGAGTATCTTGCGTGCCACCGAGGCACCAAGTCTTTCGACCCGAGTTTGAATTTTTTTTACCTAATTTATATATTGATTTAGGTCATTTTACAGTTTATAATGCCCACTATACGTTACGTTTCGCCAAACATAACAAAAGTAACATGCCTAAACAACAGCTTAGGGAAGTGCTTAGACATTTCACCAGGTTTGCTTATTGTGGTTTTGTTCTTGGCAGAAGTATCTGGTCATGAAAAGATGAAGGCTGCAAAGCTACCAAAGAAGTTCAAGTTTAGTATGGAGGTTTTTGATGGGAATGGATGAGAAGCGCCGCAGAAAAGAGATTTGAATGAAGCTGTTGCTGAACAACTCCGTTGAGGTGAAACAAGTATCAGCAGACAACAACGCTGAGGTGAATAATCAATTACTACGTACTAGTTAATGTGAGTCAAGATGTCGGCCTAGCATGTCTTATAACGGTAGACGTGGTGGTGATGAGCATTATGTGCATGGTCGTAATGCTGGGTATTATATGGCTGGTGCTGGTGCATATAGTGTTGGAGCTTATGGTGAATGTTATCCGAGTGACCGAGTGGATACTAGGTATGTGGTTGTAGTTAGTGGACTCTATGTTGAGTGAGATGCTGATATAGGAACGAAAACTATCAACGTTAAGGTACATCTGCTTGGTTTTTAATGTAGGTAGTTGAACAACATAGTAAGCTCATATAATAACTCTCCTTTTTACGGAAAACTATCTATCTCTATCAACTACGACATTCGTTATAGGGGAAATGACGACATTAGGGACAGTGGTAATGAGGACACGACACCACTACAGATCTTTCTATAATAGGTAGATGCAAATGTCTGAATTAATTCAGACTTTCTAATTATAAAATAGTCCCAAATGCTTTATAATATAGTATGGAGTATGAAGTATGAAGTATGAAGTATGATAAGAAGTATGAAGTATGATATGATATGATATGAAGTATGATATGATATGAAGTATGATTTGATATGATATGATATGAAGTATGATATGATATGATATGAAGTATGATATGATAGGTTCGACTCTAAAATGCTTACATTGTTTCAATCAGTGGCTGGTGTAACAAAGTCTCAAATATCTAAATTTTGTTGTGATCTAAGAAATATGAGGGGTGATGTTGTAGCAGATGAAAACCTCTTTTTATTAGAGAAGGTAGACAACCAAGCTAAGGAAATATATACTCAAAAAACAACTAGAGACGTGAAACAAGGAATTAGAGACCTATAAAAATCAATTAGCCATTCAGTTCAAAAAAGCCGAGTCCTTCAGTAAGCAAGTAAAAAGGTTTGCAACTAAAGAATATGGAACAAAAGCTCAATGAGGTTTATGGAATGCTCAAACTTCATCATGTGTTTCCAAATCTATTCAATGTTGCTTCTACTTCTGATACTGGTACTGATGTATGTGACGAATAGGTATGGGTTTATTGTTTATTGTTGTAAATATTGGTTCAGTCCCTCGTTTGAATTTTTTTTGCAGCCTTCTTCTAGCCCGCCACCCTTCAATCCCTTCATGGATGAGTATACTTACTCACCCGTCATCGATCACCCGTCATTTGCTAAGCGAGAGATAGAGGTATGAATGTGTGATAGTGTATTTCCTTGTACTTCATTGTCTGTGTGATCACTACTAGTAGTACTAGAACAAAATATGGAAGTGTATTGGTGTCTTTTTTTATTGGGGGTACTCTGTCTGCCCGTTAATACGAGTTTTAGTTTGAGTGTGTTAGGGTCTGTGATATAGATTAGGATAAATTTTTTAGCATACCTTAGACTAGCTTTAATTGTTTTTAGTATAAGTTATGATCATCACAAAAACCAAAAGTTTAGTGGGACAAACACCAAATATCTTTAATATATTTTGTTAGACCTTCTTTGGGATCAATTCTTTCAGGTTCTTACTTTTTTCATATGTTTGTTGTTTTAATGTATTCAATTCTATGTATGTGGTAGAATTGAGTTTATGTTTGACTTGGTATTGAGTTTGAATAGATAATCTGAGAAAGTACGTTGTGTATTTTTGACATTTACGCTAAATTTGTATCCTTTATGACTAGTTGCAGATTCAACTATCCTTTATATATTCAATTATGTTAAATTGGTTGCAGATTTTGTATATTGGTTGCAGATTCCACGCTATTTAGAGTGTTTACGTTTGTTGATGCACATATACTCCGCGGTTTAGGAAGCGTGCGCTTTAAATTTTCCCACACTTTTAAGTGTCAAAATATAGGAATATTAGTGTGTATTCATGTGACTTGTTGTGTGGTGTGACTTTCAAATGAAGGTTCATAACTTTTCATGCAACCACCGTGAATACATATAAACACAATTTGGTCTTACATGATGAACATCATCGTATCATTAACAAAACCAACAAAGTGTCCATGTTTTTCTCTTTTTCTTGTGCCTAGAGAGTGTCGTTCTTGTCTTATCCCCGTACAAATTTCGTGTAACCCGAGGCACAAATAGAGTCGGAATATTGTATTAGGAAAGTGGATTACACACGATTCAAGAATTTATCCGGTAATCTATGATTATCAAGACCCGAATTACTAACATTGTTCTCCACAACTGCTGGAGGCTCTGAGGGAATGTGCATATATATTGTTTGATACATACAACTGAAATGACGTAATTGGCCAGGCTTGTCAAGAACACATGAGCATTCGTCACCGCCAGTGCATACGAAACTGAAAGACCAACTAAGCCTACAATTGGTAAGTTACTTTACATTAACTTATGACAGATTATTACTAGGAAATAGAAAGCTGCCTACCTGGAGGAATATAACCCTTTGGAAGTAAAACCAGAAAAAAGGCAGCAGTAAACAGTGTCAGGTTTTGAAGTGCTTCTGCTCTTAAAACCAACCACTCCAATGTTGTGTTTGTGAAAAATGAAAGTGTGTGCATCGACATCTACTAGCTTTAGGTAATTGTTGTAGAACATGTTTTCCTTTTTAAATGCTCTCATATGTTGGAAATATAGTTCAATTGTGGGTCAGTTCATACTGGTGAATGGGTAAGGAGGTACGGAGTGTACACCCATAAGTCCCTGAACACCCTGACTCTTATTGTGGTTAAAGTTTATTCAGCATCGCTGATGATTTTCAGAGAGTGTAACTCTGGACTGAAGGTATTCATCAGAGAGTAACTTCACTGAAGAATTGTCTTTAGTGTTTACTCATCAGCATGTCTTCTTTAGTACTGAAGGCTTCAGCGGGAACACCCTCAGGGGTCGCTGATGCTTCAGTGAGACTAAAGGATAGACTGATGCTGGAGCTGAACATGAATACTTGTAACGGTCTTTGACCAATTCAAGTGGAGTTAATGACCACGTTTAATTGGTCTTGTAACCATTTTCCTGGTATTATGGAGCACATTAAGAGGAGATTAATTGGCCGTTAATTCCTCTTAATTCTATTGACTAGGGTTTGAGTACTACACCTATATAAAGGTGATCATTGCTGCATGAGATGTGACAGATATAAGAAACACATAACAACAAAAGGGTTAGTGATTTGTGCCTAAATCTCTAACAAGCATTTGGTCTTAACCCAAGTAGGTATTCGTGATACCCAGGCATTAGGGTCGAATAATTTACTTTGGAAAGTGATTACACGATTCCAAGTGATATCCGGTAACCACTGTGTAGAAACTAGAAGGGGGGGGGGGGGGGGGGGGGGTTGAATAGTTTCTCTTCGATTGGTGACCAAATTAAATTACTTTCAATTTGGTTTGTATCAAAACTATCTTTTGTTTTAAAGCTAAGTTGCATAATGGTTAGGTTCAATTCAAATGCACTAGCAAAGATAATAAGTAAGTGTAATGATAATGAAATAAGTAAAGAGTAAGGAAGGAGACAACCTAGTGGGAAGACACCAAGATTTATAGTGTTTCGACAATGAGGCTCTATCCTTGTTTCTACTCCACTCCTCGAGTACACCTACTCGAGATTTCCAATATATCCACAAGCTCCCTTCTTGGCGGAGAAAACCTTACATCGTCGCTTACATTATTTTCCGACACTAAGCTAAATGTCGAGACCTAATCTTTAGCTAGGACCAATCTACACAACGTTGCCTACTTCACAATTTAACGACACAAGGCTAGATGTCGAGTTCTAATCTTAAGGTAGAACCAATCTTCACGACGTTGCCTACTTCACTATTTTACGACACAAGGCTAGATGTCGAGTTTTAATCGAAAGCTAGAACCAATCTTCACGACTCTTCACTTTGAAGCTAAGTGAGAACTTCACACAACACAACTACTAATCACTTTCAAGTTTAGTGAGAACTCACAAGACACAACCACATCACTTTATAATTTAGTGAGAACTACTAATCAAATCTATTACAACTCAACTAGACTTATCCAAGTACACACATGTAGCTTGGATTTACACAACACAAATCCAAGCAAACACATATGCAATGGATGTACACAACAAATCCAAGTATCCACAAATAACTTGGATGAACACAACTAGTCCAAGTATTCATAAATACATTGGATTGACCTAAAACAAAAAGGGTATCATGATGAATATGACTAGCTCATAGATTCATCTTTATCACAACACTAGCGAGTGAGTGATCTTCTCATTGGACAAGGTAAAGGAGGGGATCAAGAGGATAATCATATGTAAACATACTTAACACTTTAAGTGATCATTTACTAATGATTATGCTATAGAAAATAGAAAGGGGGCTGAGAAAAACGTCCAAGAAGCTTACTGGAAAATGAGATTTGACCCACTATTTAAAGGAGACAAAGTATAACGGATCTATAACGGCTAGCTGTGCGCGGTACCTTATCTAGCCTGGCGGTTCCATATCGCTAAGGAACCGCGTAGGTACTTAAGGTACCGCCACTAGATTACGCTCTGTTTTTTGTCTTTTAGTGGGGTAGGAATATCTGAGGTATTTGAAGCCTTCAAAGGATATTCTAACAGCATTTGGAATATGCTATTTTCAAATTTTCATTTTCCATTTTAATAAAACATTTTCTAAAAAAGAAAGTTTATTAAAAAGTCTTTTGTCATATTAACAAAAGTGAGTTTTAAGGATAATCATTTTGATGATCACTAAGTATGATTAAGAAAGGTTAGTGATATGATTATTACCTTGATGATAGTGTTAGTTAAATAAATCATTTTGTGTTTTACACTAAATGTGTTGTATGGTTTGTTGTGATCAAAACTAAGAAAGATTAGTTAACACTAATAATGTTTTTAGGCATCACTTGCATTAACAATCTCCCCCTTTTTGATTACGACAAACGATAAACTCATTTACGTAGAAACACAAAATATTGAATTATTAACGAGTTTATCACTATCATTTCTCCCCCTTTGTCTTAGCAAAAAGGTTAGCACAAGTCTTTGAAGAACATCGAACTTTGCTAGTAGCTCCCCCTTGGTGGTTGCTCCCCCTTGCTTGGGGAATCAAGTATGTGAGCTAAGGTGACATGCTACACAAAGGTTAGTAGAAAGGACAGAAACACCAATGTATATATGATCACTACCTACTAAGTAACTTGAGAGGGAGAGAGAGAAGAAATCTCAAATTAGAAGCAAGTATTTTGCTAAGTATGTCCAAAGAGGTAATTGACAAAATCAAACTTCAATCTAATGAAGATGATAAGCTTGTCAATGGGTTAAAGTTTAGAATTGATGGAATCACCCATAAGCAATTGTAAAAAATAACCATGATCAACTCAAAATAGAACTAAGGAAATAATACACAAACAACACAAAGGTTACATAAAAGAAAAGACACAACAAAGTAGATAGTCATACACACAATATGACTATCTAAAGCAAGAAATATGGAAAATAAACCACTAAGCATAAGCTAGTCTAATAGTGATATTTTCCAAGATTGTTTAAAAAATAATAAAAGACTCTAAAAAGACGACGATGCATCATTTGAAGTTTTGTCCACCGGAATGAAAACTTGAAATAGGAGGTCGAGTGAGGAGGAATTCAAGAAAATTTAACTTCTCATACACATGAGCAAGTTCAATTTGTTGAAATCGACAACAAGCACACGAGGATCCATGATGCAACACAAAATCGCTTGATGGGGGTATGGCATCAAATTTAGGGTTTGGTGGTGGTGGGGTAATGGGTTTGGGAATGTTTTCACAATGCCTTGTAAGGTTTGGGAAGGTTGAGAGGTCATTGAGTTGAGGGGTATTGAAGGATTGTGGTGGTGGGGGAACATTTTCTTTTGCTCCGGTGATGGGGTTTATGATATAAGTCTCATTCCAATACTTGATTGGAGAGAAGGTAGGGTTTTTGGGTGGTTTGGAGGAAGATGGTTCATTCTTCTTAACCCAAATAGGTCTAACCGAGATTTTCGGTTTCTTTGAAAGCTTGGATGAAGAAGCTTTGGGTGAGTGGGGTTGTGACAAAGAAATGTCAAGGTTAGGAATGTAGGAGTTAGGCGTTGTGAGAATGTGAGAATGAAATCTCAAGGTTGTGTGAGAATGAATTCTCAAGGTTGGGAAGGTGTGAGAATGAAATCTCAAGGTTTTGTGAGAATGAATTCTCAAGGTTGGGAAGGTGTGAGAGTGAAATCTCAAGGTTGGGGTATAAGTAAAATGTAATCAAGGTAAGAATTTGAATACAAAATGTGAAGTGTCAAGGAATGTTTAGTCAATTTGAGCAAACAAGGAATCTTGACAGGGTATAGGGTTTTAAAAGTTTTGACCAAAAAATCATCAAAAGCCACTTACTGTCCGCGATACCTTATAGGGACCGGCGGTTCCATATCACATAAGGAACCGCGGGACTTTAAGGAACCGCGTCCAGTGGACTTGAAACCATGTTTTCCAGGGTTTTGGGAAAAACTAAGACTTTTTCAAAAAGTTGCAAATCTTGGAATTTTAACTCTATTAGCACCAAATTATGCTAGGGTTGCATAAAGCAACACATTCATAAAGAATGTCTTGACAAACGGTGACAAAATAATTTAGATATCATTTTGGACCAATTTTAGTCAAATTTTTAGAGGTTGTGATAGATTTAGGTTCAATTTTAATTTTAAATTAAAGTTGATTAATGTGAACATAAGGATAGAAACACATAAGGCTAAATCCATATCAACATCATGAAACACTCATGAAGGAAGCAAGTACAATGACAAATAAAACTAACTAATACATAGCTAGCTTAACATTAAATCTAGATGAGTAGTCTTCTTTGGCTTGGTTTTGTTGAAAACACTTATTAAGAAAACTCATCATTCATCTCCTAGGAGGAGGCATGGAGAATAAGGCAAGCAAGAACTCTTGCAACCTCCTATGTAGTCCAAACATATCCATCCTAAGGTTATGGATGATGTAGTGGTTGTAAAGACAACATGGACAACTAGGACCATGTGTTTGTTGAAACCCATAGTATGGATCACCCAAAAGGAGGATAAGTGGAACACCCAAAATTGGGATGTTTGAGTTGGGTGGAGGTGGAGGAGGCATGTTCTCCAAGGGTGATGTGGGAGAGAGTGGAGGCATGTTCCCTAAAGGGGAAATGGGTGAGTGTGGAGGTATGTTCTCCAAGGTTGGTGAAATGGGTGAATTTGGAGGGGTAAATGGTGAAGTCACTAAGGTGTCATCAAAGTCATTCACAAAAGAAATGCTTTGGATTGGTTGGGGTTGTGTGGTCACATCCAAGGGTGCACTTGGAGTGAAGGGTGCACTTGGAGTGAAGGGTGAAGAAAGCTCATTCATTCTTGAGTTGAATGGAGAGGAGGTAGAACCAATGGAGTGGTTAGTACCATGGGTGGATGATGTCTTGCATGGAGCAAGAGGTGGGGAAGGTGATGAAGAAATGAGGATAGGAACCATCTCATTCTTAGGTGTGTGGAAGGGTGAGGAGTTAGGCTTAGGTACCTTGATCCTAGTCTTAAGTGTTTTCCTTGGGGTGTTTGAGGTTTTTGTAGAAACCATGGTTGACAAGGGTGGTTTAAGGGTTAGGAAAGGATGTTTTGATGTGTGAAGAAAATGACTAACAAGGTGGGTTTAAATGGGTGAGGGGATGATCCAAACTAGTAATGGGTTAAAATCATTTTAGGTGAATAATGAATTTAGGTAAGCTAGTTTAGGAAATGCACAGTTTATTACAGAAAATCATGCAGTGTTTTCACAGAATTAAGAAAACAGTGTAAAGCAAAAGAAGCTGTCGTACACAGTGGCCGGCGGTTCCTTATCTAGGACCGGCGGTTCCTTATCGATAAGGATCCGCGGGTCGATATGGAACCGCGACCAGTGGTCTTTCAAAAATTTCCCATCCCAAATTTTGATACCCAGATTTTTACCAAAGGATTCACAAGCCAAAGTTAACTACAGATCATAATCTAATAAGCTAACTATCATAAGGCATGCACAAAGCTATGTAAATCACAAACATAATGGTATAAGTAACATTTAGGATCAAAATAAATAATAATCCAAACATGTAACATAAGCTAATAAACAACTAAACCAAAGTGTTAATAAGAAAATGTTTAAACATCAAATGATAACCAAACTTTGACACAACTCAAAGTCTTCACCTCCTTTTCTTGCCTAAATCCTTGATCATTTTTCCCAAGTACTTGATTCCCTTCCTTGACTCAATCCGGTGTTCATGCAAATCACCTCGGGTTCGAAGATTTTGACGGTAAAGTTCCTTTAAATTGAGATTATTAGGAACTTCACTAGAGGAATGGTGAGGAGGGGAAGCAATGTCATCTAAACCATCCACGAATGAGTTTGTGGAGTGGTGAGAAGAACTCGAAGAGTCAATGGGAGCACTTGTGCCAATGCCATCAACATCACTTGTTGGCATGTCCATGTCCTCATCATTGAACTCTTGTTGGTCGGATTTACGATCAGATCTTGTCTTTCTCTTATATACCTCTTGAATAGGTAGCATGACCCGTTTGACCGGTTGAAACTGAGAAAGATCAAGATTTGGAAAATCACGACCAACCCTTTTAAAAAGGCGAGTGAGAAGCATTGTGTAAGGGAGGTTTGATTTAGGCTTGTGAATAGCATAATTGATCCATCGAGCGATAAAATATGCTAAATTATAATTGGTGTTGGTAAAGATGCAATACAACATATACACTAAACACGCCGGAACATGATCCCGGTTTCCACCAAGACAAAACACATTTTCCCTAACGATATTGGTCCATTGAACCATATTATCATTAAGGTCTCTTAAGAGAACCTCATGACGTTTCACCGAACGTACCTTAGTATGAAGGCTTCTCTTAACGGGCCGATTACGCTTTTTGGAGACAATGTCGACGACGAAGTCAAGATCAATTTCCTCATGATCATTTGGAGGACAACTGTAGGATTCAAGGAGAGCACTAAGCTTCCATTTATCCGTGAAGCGACAAGTGCCTACAAATGGGACATTAATAATTTGACCAAACACTTCGAGAGAGTATTGAATGAGTTGATCTTTCAAGATGAACCTAACAAATATTCCATCGTTGTTTTCAATGACGGAGTATGTGCTAAAGAACTCCAACAGGAATCGAGGATAGATGTCTTCCTCAATGTTCAACAAACAATCAAATCCAATGTTTTCAAACATGGACTTGATGTAGACATAATCCTTGATATCCTTTTGGACAACTCTACCCTCATGAAAGCAACGAGATTGATGAGAGGAAAAAGTATGGTCAAGGTGAGTTGAGTGACAAAAGTCGGATAGGTTTGGCATATACTTTTTGGTGAGTTGATGATCCTTTTGGTATTGTGAAGGCATGATTAGTACCTAAATAAGCATAAGAAAATATTTCTCCAATCACTCATATGAAAAATAAAATCAAAGATCAAAAGTATAAGAATGTGTTATATCAATTTCTTGACAAACAAAGGATTGAATCCGTATCATTCTCATACTCACAATGTAGCTATTCCATTATTTACCAAGAATATATGAACTATGTTGGATCAACAATGGACTAGAACATTGGTTTTTCAAAACAAAGTTTTTAGGTAAGCATTAACAATGTCATTACCTATTTGTTCATGGGTTCATCTCAAATCCATCTTTTAACCAAAATCATTTAGCCTAGATTCGGGTTTGTTCTACAAGTGGGTTTTAGGGAAATCTTAATGAATATGAACCTAAGGAATCATAGTACAATAACCATGTCAACCCACATTCCTATTAAGATTTTAATTCAATTTCAATTTTAAAAATCCCCAATTATGAAAGGATGAACCATAGAACAAAATAGATGAAATTGAAAGAAAATACTTACAATTAATTGATGTTAGATGAAGGATGAGTGAAAGCCACGACTTGGAATAAATTAATTAGAGTGATTGAAGGTTTTGGAAGCTTCAACAATGGTGGAAAAAGGGTAAACCGTCGGCTGTGAGTTTTTGGAAGAGAGAGGGTTTGGTTTGAAAAAGAATAAAATAATCAAACTGGCGCTCTGACAAAATTACTGCCCGCGGTACCTTATCGATAAGGAACCACGGGTTTGAGCCCTGAGATAAAGAACCGCCTACAGAGGCTGGTTTTTATCAATGAAAAACGCCAAATTTTAAAAACCAAGTTTTTCTAAAATACTTAAAATTATATCATGAGCCTTTTAGAATATCATTGGATCATCATAACACTAAGCAATATGCCTTAACGAAGGATTACGAGTTAAATCAAGATCGAAAAGAACTGAAACGGACAAACGACTACTCGTAGCAAAACGTCAAAGTGGAGAGAAGTCAAGGGAAGTGAATCAAGACTAGGACCAATTCTCAAGGGATTAATGACAATCTTCAAATAGTGGTAACGAAGAGCTTGTGTCATATATAGTGGTTTAAGACGTGCCTTTCCGGCGAAACGTTAAACGACTTTGATAATGAATAAACACAAAGCAATTATTCAAGTATAGACTAAGATCACTTTCAATAATAGTCTTAGTCTAAACCAAAATATGAGCAAGGTATTAATTCACTTTCTCTCCCACAAAGGGCCTACTAACCGTATGGGTGCAAACCATGGAGATCATGCTTGATACTTTAAGCTACTACTAACTCACTCTACATCACCATAGTGAGTCAAGTATCCAAGCAATGAAGGTTTGAGAGGATAAAAGGAAAGAATCACAAACCACAAACAAATGTCAAGGCAAGGATGCCAAGAGCAAGCACATAGTCAAGTAATGATCAAAAGAATGATCAAAGGGCGTGTGGAAGAACGAAAGCGTACCTTGGCTACAAAGAGAAATCCATCAAGGAGTCAATGCTATGCCCAATCAATGACTATGATGAGTACTAAGTCTTCAAGGACTAGTATCATTCCCAATCATCTTGGTATCATCATTCAAAGATGTTGAAGATCAATGAAGATGAGTCTTCTACAAGTGCAAGTAACTCAATCCACAACCAATTAAGTGATTGATCTTCATGAGTACCTACACAAGGCAAGATGCAAACTAGTAGATACATTTCAAGAGTATATCTAAAATGCATAAAGGCTACTAATCTTAAGGGGGATGCAATATTATAAATTAAAGGACCTATTTTTCAAGAACAAAATAGTTTTGACTAAAGAGAAACTTTAGTACAACTTGACCTTCTAATTTGAGGAGACAATGGATCGATCCAAGTTTCAAAGTACAATATACTTCAAAGATTTTGAGTGACCATCGCTCTGATACCAATTGTAGAAACTAGAAGGCGGGGGGGGGGGGGGGGTTGAATAGTTTCTCTTCGATTGGTGACCAAATTAAAATTACTTTCAATTTGGTTTGTATCAAAACTATCTTTTGTTTTAAAGCTAAGTTGCATAATGGTTAGGTTCAATTCAAATGCACTAGCAAAGATAATAAGTAAGTGTAATGATAATGAAATAAGTAAAGAGTAAGGAAGGAGACAACCTAGTGGGAAGACACCAAGATTTATAGTGGTTCGACAACGAGGCTCTATCCTCGTTTCTACTCAACTCCTCGAGTACACCTACTCGAGATTTCCACTATATCCACAAGCTCCCTTCTTGGAGGAGAAAACCTTACATCGTCGCTTACATTATTTTCCGACACTAAGCTAAATGTCGAGACCTAATCTTTAGCTAGGACCAATCTACACAACGTTGCCTACTTCACAATTTAACGACACAAGGCTAGATGTCGAGTTCTAATCTTAAGGTAGAACCAATCTTCACGACGTTGCCTACTTCACCATTTTACGACACAAGGCTAGATGTCGAGTTCTAATCGAAAGCTAGAACCAATCTTCACGACTCTTCACTTTGAAGCTAAGTGAGAACTTCACACAACACAACTACTAATCACTTTCAAGTTTAGTGAGAACTCACAAGACACAACCACATCACTTTATAATTTAGTGAGAACTACTAATCAAATCTATTACAACTCAACTAGACTTATCCAAGTACACACATGTAGCTTGGATTTACACAACACAAATCCAAGCAAACACATATGCAATGGATGTACACAACAAATCCAAGTATCCACAAATAACTTGGATGAACACAACTAGTCCAAATATTCATAAATACATTAGATTGACCTAAAACAAAAAGGGTATCATGATGAATATGACTAGCTCATAGATTCATCTTTATCATAACACTAGTGAGTGAGTGATCTTCTCATTGGACAAGGTAAAGGAGGGGATCAAGAGGATAATCATATGTAAACATCCTTAACACTTTAAGTGATCATTTACTAATGATTATGCTATAGAAAATAGAAAGGGGGCTGAGAAAAACGTCCAAGAGGCTTACTGGAAAATGAGATTTGACCCACTATTTAAAGGAGACAAAGTATAACGGATCTATAACGGCTAGCTGTGCGCGGTACCTTATCTAGCCCGGCGGTTCCATATCGCTAAGGAACCGCGTAGGTACTTAAGGTACCGCCACTAGATTACGCTCTGTTTTTTGTCTTTTAGTGGGGTAGGAATATCTGAGGTATTTGAAGCCTTCAAAGGATATTCTAACAACATTTAGAATATGCTATTTTCAAATTTTCATTTTCCATTTTAATAAAACATTTTCTAAAAAAGAAAGTTTATTAAAAAGTCTTTTGTCATATTAACAAAAGTGAGTTTTAAGGATAATCATTTTGATGATCACTAAGTATGATTAAGAAAGGTTAGTGATATGATTATTACCTTGATGATAGTGTTAGTTAAATAATTCATTTTGTGTTTTACACTAAATGTGTTGTATGGTTTGTTGTGATCAAAACTAAGAAAGATTAGTTAACACTAATAATGTTTTTAGGCATCACTTGCATTAACACATTGTTTTGGTACGTAGCTAGGATTGATTATCTATACCCTGATTGGGACGAAGTAAACACCAACATTCAAAGTAAATTATTTTGTGATAATCAATGGCGGCTGCTATGAAGCATATGATGGCTAACTTCTCCAGGCTGGATAAGTTTGAAGGGGTGGATTTCAGAAGATGGCAAAAGAAGATGCACTTTCTTCTTTCTACCATGAGCGTGGTGTATGTGCTGACTACTCATATTGCTGATGGTGGTGATGATGCTACTTTGGAGGAACTGAGGAAAAGGAGCAAATGGGAGAATGACGACTATGTGTGTCGCGGTATTATTCTCAATGGTATGTCTGATTCCTTATTTGATATTTACCAAAATTCTAAATCTGGTAAAGAACTATGGGATTCCTTGGAAGCCAAATATATGGCTGAGGATGCATCAAGTAAGAAGTTCCTTGTGAGTGATTTCACAAATTACAAAATGACTGATTCAAGACCAGTCATGGAACAATACAATGAACTTCTTGGAATACTTGGTAGATTTACACAACATAAAATGAACATGGATGAGACCATTCAGGTCTCTTGTGTCATTGACAAATTACCTCCTTCTTGGAAAGATTTCAAGCATACCTTGAAACATAAGAAGGAGGAATTAACTCTTGTTGAGTTGGGCAGTCATTTGCGCATTGAGGAATCCCTCAGGGTGCATGAAAGTGACAAGCCAAAGAGCAAAAATGTTGTTGGTTCATCAGTTGTCAACATGGTGGAGCATAATAACTCCATCAGGTACAATGACAACAAGGGCAAACGTAAGCATCAGGAGAACACCAAAGCAAATCCTAACACGAAGTCATCAGTGGCTTGTTGGAAGTGTGGGAAACCTGGACACTTCAAAAGGGATTGCAATGGTGTTGGTACTGGTAGCAAAGCTAGTGGATCAGGCACAAATGGTTCAGTGATTGGTTCAAACAACACAACACTGAAAGGTCAGAATATGTTTAATGAATCTCTCCAGATTTATTATGTTACATATGTATCTGAAGCTTATTTTGTGTAGGATGATGATGTTGCGTGGTGGGTTGATTCTGGAGCAACTGTTCATGTGTGTAAAGATAGATGCTGGTTCAAGACTTATGAGTCACTGAATGATGGATCTATTCTTCACATGGGAAATGACTCAACAGCCCTAGTGCATGGACGTGGTTGCGTAGATCTTAAGTTTTGTTCTGGAAAGATTGTTAGCTTGTTTAATGTTTTGCATGTTCCTAATATTAGGAAGAATTTGGTTTCTAGTTATGTTTTGAATAATTGTGGTTATAAACAAGTGATTGAATCTAATAAATTTGTTTTATCCAAACATGGTGTGTTTATTGGTTTTGGTTATTTGAGCAATCAAATGTTCATGCTTAATATTGTGTATAAAACAACCACCAGCATTGCTGGTAGTGCAAATATTTGTTCAGCCTTAGTACCCTCCAGTAAACTGAAGGATTCTTCACTATGGCATGCTAGGCTGGGCCATGTCCACTTTAAAAGGATGCAAGATATGTCTAAAGATGGGTTAATCCCAGCATTTGACATGGATACTGAAAAGTGTCAGACTTGCATGCTGAACAAGATAACTAAGAAACCATTTCAAGATGTAAAACGTGAAACTGAAGTTTTGGAGCTAATCCATAGTGATTTATGTGATTTTCATGCTACTCCCTCATTAGGGAATAAGAAATACTTGGTAACATTTATTGATGATGCTTCAAGGTTTTGTTATGTTTATTTATTACATACTAAGGATGAAGCATTAGATAAATTTAAACTATTTAAAAATGAAGTTGAATTACAACAAGGAGTCCAAATCAAAAGATTTAGGACTGATAGGGGAGGTGAGTACATGGATGCTCAATATTTTCAGTCTGTTAGTATTATCCATGAAACGACTGCTCCCTATACCCCTCAGCAAAATGGTATATCTGAAAGGAAAAATAAGGTACTGAAAGAAATGGTTAACTCCATGTTATCCTATTCAGGCTTGAGTCAAGGGTTTTGGAGTGAAGCTATGTTAACAACTTGCTATTTACTAAATAGGGTTCCCAACAAAAGGAACAAAATTACCCCTTATGAACTCTAGACTAAAAGGAAACCAAACTTGAACTACCTCAAAGTTTGGGGTTGTAGGGCAGTTGTAAGACTCCCTGATCCAAAGGTGAAAACCTTGGGTGAAAGAGGCATTGAATGCATCTTTGTTGGATATGCTGAGCATTCCAAGGCTTATAGGTTCTATGTTATTGAACCTAACGATTCAGTTTCAATAAACTCAATCATTGAATCAAGGGATGCAAACTTTGATGAGACTAGGTTATCATCAGTCCCTAGACCAAGCCTCAGGACTCCTGCTGGAGTTGAGGACATTGGTGCTTCAGTGGAACCTGAAAGGGTCACTGATGAGGTTGTGGTTCAGCAACCTGAGCCTGAGCTTAGAAGAAGCACAAGGCATAGGACTCCAAGGAATTTTGGGCCTGAGTTTCAACTATACTTGGTTGAAGGAACAAGGGATGAGGTCTCTGATTAATACTCCTATTGCTTTAATGTTGAGGATGATCCCAAAACATTTGATGAAGCAATAAAGTCCCAAGATGTTGCTTTCTGGAAAGAAGCAATAAATGATGAGATGGATTCCATCATGGGCAACAACACTTGGGTGTTGGTTGATCTACCTCCAGGTTGTAATCCACTTGGTAACAAATGGATTTTCAAAAGGAAAATGAAGGTAGATGGAACTGTTGAAAAGTTCAAGGCAAGGCTAGTCATTCAAGGCTTTAAACAAAAGTTAGGGATAGACTATTTTGATACCTATGCTCCAGTAGCACGTATCAGTACCATAAGAATGCTGATTGCTCTATCAAGTATGTTGTACGATACCGACAACAAACCCAAAGTTCGATAACGCGGAACCGCTAGATCACGAGTTGTATCGAGCACAAGTAGTGAACACGAGAGACTACAAAGAACCGACAAATATATGCACACGGTATACCCTCAACTACCTCTTTATTAATAACCTAATAAAGTCTACATTGAGAAAGAAGAATACAATGAACTAGGATCCCCCTCATCCCTATTTATAGAGATGAGGGGTAGGCACCTTCCTAATACAAGTTTATTCCTAATCTATATTACAAAGTACACTTAAGTCCCTAACCTATGTTTAATATTACTCCTAATATTCTAACAATTTCCACCTTAGGAGTAACACTTGAACATAACCGATACTCAACACCCTTTACCGGTGTTGGAACCTCGAACCGGGAACCACCTTGTCGACCAGGCATTGTACTTTTGTAATTTCCCTAGATTAGCTTCCATAAACTCCTTCACGTTCTTCTTCTCAGCAACATTACCCTCCGCACCCTCTTGACCAGGTACTCCGGTTACCGTAATGTTTGCCCCCACCTTTATACCAAGGTGTACCTCTTCCTGCTCATTTACCAAGCAGTCCGTGTTTGTCTTTTCTTCAGGTTTTTTGTCCTCTAACCGTCTTTGAGCCACTGCAGCATGATCGTTACTAACCTGAAAAACCTCAGCTTCACAACCCTCTTGAGCTCCATTCAGTTCCACCTCAAACCGTATTTGAGCCACTGCAACATGATCGTTACTATCCTGAAAAACCTCAGCTTCACGATCCCCCTGAGCTCCCTGCAGTTCCACCTCAAACCAAACACGTTTATAAACATGTACTCCATGGACTCCTGATTTAACACCAGGACTAAGTTGTTTGAAGCCAACTTGTTTTGAACCTCCATGCTTATGTACATTAAATCCATCGAATTTCTCGATGTTAAACCTAGTTATAGAACTAGCCATTTTTTTCTTTATCCCTTTGTTGTTTGCTAAACCTTGTGAATAACCTCACAATCACAAACCGACAAAGTGCCTTCGATAATTCGCTAAACCTTGTGATATATTAAACCTCACAATCACGAATACGAAGTCCCCGTTTATAAAGAAAAACCCTTGCTTAATCGATATAACCCTAAGAGAAACCTTCTTAGAAATCGATCAAACCAAGTAACCCTTCAAAAGAACACCCTTTCTTACTCAAATATCGATTGAGCCTTGGAAATTAACCTATCCAACAAATCGACAACCCTTGAATCAAGAAAGTACCCGACTCCTTTTGAAGTAACCCTTGTCGTACTTTTAATTTTGCAAAACCGATTTCTAATAACCTAAGAAATCTTGCAACCTCGACCAGTCTTGAATCTTCTTTAACCTTGCTACAAACCTTGTCAAGTTGTTTCTTAACCAACTTTACCGACAAGCCTCGCAAGCCGTGTGCAATATACCCGTTGTTGCTAAAACTTTTCTTGCAAATCGAATTTATTAGAAAACCTCTAAACCCTCGATCACGAACAATCAACCCGATCATAAACTTGTATACCCAAGCGAACCACGATCATACTTGAACCACAAGAAAAACCCTTCTTGCAAATCGAATTTATTAGAGAACCCTAAACCCTCGATTCTGAACAAGCAGCCCGATCGTAAACTTGAATACCCAAGCGAACCACGATCAAACTTGAACCACAAGAAAAACCCTTCTTGCAAATCGAATTTATTAGAGAACCCTAAACCCTCGATTCCGAACAAGCAAACCCGACCGCTAACTTGAAAACCCCAAGAAAACCACGATCAAACTTGAACCACAAGAAAATCCCTTCTTGCAAATCGAATTTATTAGAAACCCTAAAGCCTCGATTTCAAACAAGCAATCCCCGATCGTCAACTTAAAATCAAGTAAACCACAATCGAAAGCTTGTTCCACAAAAAGATAAACCGCAACAACAATAAACCTTTACTGTTAAATCGTTCTTCAAATAAACCTTAAAGAAAACGACTAAACGAAAGTTCGACTTTTAATAATAGCGATCCAATCCAAATCCTAAAATCGAACGTCACCTTTGTAGTAATATATATATCTTCAAAGTAATTTTAGATATTAAACAATAATATCCAAATATAAGTTTTGATATTACAAAGGTACTCACGTGACCTTTCACCTCTCGTCAATTGCTACTCAAGAATACGATCGTCGAGCGATCGCAATATTAAAATCGATTTCAAAACTACAACCGAACCTCGACCTCGAACTAGCCCTCGAACTTCGTTGACCACTATAACCAGTAGCTCTGATACCACTTGTAGGGTTTTAATCCTACAATCCTGATTACGTCATTCTTTCATAACACTAATCGTTTAGATTAGGGATTACCTTGTGGGCGTCGCTTTTCTTTTTCTGTCGATTCTGCTTGTGGGTTTGTCTTCACGATCGTGTATTCCGCATCTAGTAGTGAACACGAGAGACTACAAAGAACCGACAAATATATGAACACGGTATACCCTCAACTACCTCTTTATTAATAACCTAATAAAGTCTACATTGAGAAAGAAGAATACAATGAACTAGGATCCCCCTCATCCCTGTTTATAGAGATGAGGGGTAGGCACCTTCCTAATACAAGTTTATTCCTAATCTATATTACAAAGTACACTTAAGTCCCTAACCTATGTTTAATATTACTCCTAATATTCTAACAATGTTTTCACAATATGATTATTCATTAGATGGATGTGAAAATAGCATTCTTGAATGGTGATTTGGATGAGGATGTTTATATGAACCAACCTCTTGGTTTCATCATGCCTGGTCATGAAGGCAAGGTGTGTAAACTGATTAAGTCCTTATATGGACTGAAGCAGGCACCTAAGCAATGGCACCAGAAGTTTGATGAAGTGGTTTTGTCTAATGGTTATCCACTTAACCAAGCTGACAAATGTGTATATAGCAAATTTGATGAATCTGGTAAAGGAGTCATCATTTGCCTATATGTTGATGACATGTTAATCTTTGGTACTAACCAAGCTAAGGTTGATCAGACAAAGGATTTTTTGTCATCAAAGTTCTCCATGAAAGACATGGGGGAGGCTGATGTTATCCTTGGCATAAGGATCAAACATGAAAGTGATGGTATTGTAATTTCTTAGTCTCATTATATTAAGAAGGTACTGAAGAAATTCAATCACTTTGATTCTACTCCAGTGAGTACACCAATGGATACAAGTGAGAAACTGATGCCCAACAATGGTTAGGCTGTCTCCCAGCTTGAGTATTCTAGGGTTATTGGTTGCTTGATGTATGCCATGACAAGTACTAGGCCTGACATTGCATTTGCTGTGGGTAAACTGAGTAGGTATACTAGTAATCCTAGTACTCAGCATTGGCAAGCAATTCAGAGAGTACTGAAGTATCTGAAAGGAACAATGGATTATTGTTTGTCATATACTGGATATCCTTCAGTGTTGGAAGGTTACACTGATGCAAGTTGAATCAACAATACTGAGGATAATTCATCCACTAGTGGCTGGGTATTCCTACTTGGTGGTGGTGCAATTTCGTGGGCATCCAAGAAACAAACTTGCATTACTAGCTCTACTATGGAATCTGAGTTTGTGGCTCTAGCACCTACTGGTAAAGAAGCTGAATGGTTGAGAAACTTGCTTCTTGAGATTCCATTGTGGGTCAAACCTATGGCACCCATTTCTATCCGTTGTGATAGTGCAGCTACATTGGCTAAGGCATACAGCCAGATGTACAATGGTAAGTCTAGATACCTAGGTGTTAGACATAACATGATTCATGAACTGATCACGAATGGGGTGATTTCAATAGAGTTTGTGAGGTCTCAACAAAATTTAGCTGATCACTTGACGAAGGGATTGGCTAGAGACTTGGTTATAAAGTCTAGTAAAGGGATGGGTTTAAAAGTCCACTCTAGTCACTGAATGCTAGGACACCCAACTCCCTCCTGAGGAAACTTGGGAGCTGAGTTCAATGTGGAAAGCTGAACATTCAGGGGACTGAAGCACATGTATATCATCCCAAGGATGTGCTTGTACTTGCTGAAGAAGGATGAAGTTATAAACTTCTCAATGGTTAATGTCTTTGAAAAAGTGTTGAAGCAAGAGCATGAACTAAAGAGGAACCACCTATGTAAATGTTGAGGTTTCGCCGCCTCAGGGAGCATGGACTTGGCTCTTGCAACATTTATGAATTTGGATATGGACACATGGCTAGTAGAGTCAAGAGTTGTTATGTTTTTGAAAACTTGTGTGTATTTTATCTTCAGGTATTCAAAGTAGTTGAAGGGTTCAATTCTTAGAACACCCTGATTCTCGAATGTTTGAAGTATTGTACCAAGATGGAAATTCAATCCTTAGGATATTTTCATTGATGCACTGGTTTTGTTAATGTTATTTTCATGCAAAAGGAATTGTACTATATTGGGGAGGATTGTTGGAAATATAGTTCAATTGTGGGTCAGTTCATACTGGTGAATGGGTAAAGAGGTACGGAGTGTACACCAATAAGTCCCTGAACACCCTGACTCTTATTGTGGTTAAAGTTTATTCAGCATCGCTGATGATCTTCAGAGAGTGTAACTCTGGACTGAAGGTATTCATCAGGGAGTAACTTCACTGAAGAATTGTCTTCAGTGTTTACTCATCAGCATGTCTTCTTTAGTACTGAAGGCTTCAGCGGGAACACCCTCAGGGGTCGCTGATGCTTCAGTGAGACTAAATGATAGACTGATGCTGGAGCTGAACATGAATACTTGTAACGGTCTTTGACCAATTCAAGTGGAGTTAATGACCACGTTTAATTCGTCTTGTAACCACTTTCCTGGTATTATGGAGCACATTAAGAGGAGATTAATTGGCCGTTAATTCCTCTTAATTCCATTGACTAGGATTTGAGTACTACACCTATATAAAGGTGATCATTGCTGCATGAGATGTGACAGATACAAGAAACACATAACAACAAAAGGGTTAGTGATTTGTGCCTAAATCTCTAACAAGCATTTGGTCTTATCCCAAGTACGTATTCGTGATACCCAGGCATTAGGGTCGAATAATTTACTTTGGAAAGTGATTACACGATTCCAAGCGATATCCGGTAACCATTGTTTTGGTACGTAGCTAGGATTGATTATCTATACCCTGATTGGGACGAAGTAAACACCAACATCATAGTAGCCACTCCAAGTGATTGTTCAGATACATAATTTACCAGATGAGCTTATTAGCTTATTCTTGAGGATTCAACGCCAAATAAGCTTATAATACAAGATTTTAAGCCTTTTAAAGATGGAAAGGCTCTTCAGCAAAAGCTTATCCCAAACACCCTTGTATATCGAAACCGCAAGATACTCGCTGCCAATCACATAAGAAATGCAAAGACTCGCATCACCATTCATACAAAAATCGTATCATTTTGCGTCTGGATTCTTTTTCAAACAAAGCATAGGCATTAGTCAATTCTGGGTCCATTTAGTCATCATTTTCTCTAAACGTACCTAGTTGTTTGGTTGTTTTCTTAGTACCTGTACCTCTATAGAAAACAATAATACACTGCGTGTGTTTAAACTTGCATATCTCTAATTACAAAACATTCATTGTGGGATAAAATTTCCCAATTACAGTTCCAATATGGCTCCCTATTTCAAACAATCTGAGCTAAGATACAATAAATATGGAAGTTCCTGTGAAAGCAAAAGTTGAGTATAGCACTAAGAAACAACTGTGTGCGATTGGCTTCAGGCTTAACAATAACAGTTTAGGACAATTGAGAGCAGCAATCACTTCCTTCATTATGTGAAGCAAATTCATCATTCTCACCGGATCAACATGCATATCAGGATTGTCAAGTTGTTCTAGGTCTGCAAACTCGACTAGCGCATGGTTTTCCCTGCAAATTAAACATGAATTTCAGAAACCTGACAGTAATAATGAGTATACCCTGCAATTAGATGCGACCTTTACATGTACTTGGTCTTTTCTATCACCATCTACAAAATTGAAAGATAAAGCCACTACTGAAGCTTGCAGAATGTAATTAGTTGTCCTTGCCTGCCACTACAAGCTTGCAGACTAAATTGGCGTCGTATTCGTGTTCAAAGTAATTACTGTAGTTGGTATGGAGCAACTAATTTGCAGACTAGATTCTGACTTGTTATGGCTGTCATTTCAACTAGTGATCGCTTTTGTATAGGACTTGCTAACTTTTGACCCAAGAAATTTATGAAGGGACTTCTAACAGAGACCACCTTAAGGGTCTATAGTTTGGACTTCTAACATCCAAACGCCTCCTAGAATCTATTTCACTACATTAGCTCAGTATCAATCCACAAAGCATAAAATCCTAAACTTACACATCAACCTTAATCACATACTTGAACCAAAATTCACTTCAACTCGTCAAAATTTCATTTTTCGACCAATTATCTAATTTCGCAAAGTATATCTATCTAACACCTCCTAAAATAAGCAATTGAGTTCAGTCCAGTAGATGGAACATGAAATCTGAAAAAGAAGCTACAATAATTCAATAACTGACTTTACATATTGTAGGTCCAAGAATTTGATAAACCTAAACGCTGAAAAACAAAGCAAAGAAACACAAAATAGTACTGTACTGTTGTATAGATGATAAACTGAAAGAGTCGTACATTTGAGTGAATCACTTAACATGTAAATAGTTACTCTAACTGACTAAAGAACCCGTTAATTTCTTATGTAATGCATTTAGCTCATAAATAGTTGTAGATGTTTTTCAAATTTGTCCATGACTAATATCATCAGGAAATATATCATCAAAGTTTGCTATTTTCTATCTTGAACTGCTTCAAAGATGCTATATTCATGCATAACACCGTCCTTGCTCTTAAAACTGCTCTCGGTGATCTTCTTCAAGGATCCATTTCAAAGCCTCAACTCCTACATGATATTCACTTAATTAGCACCAAAATACACAAATTTGGAATTGTCAAAAATCCAATTTCAGTGACAAACACTTTTGAGACAACAAAGCATAGCAAGTTATATACCTGTGGTTATGCAGATAGATAGAGACAAATTCCCATCATAGCCCGCAAAGTCAGGTGGGATTGTTAGGTGATTCTTTCCGGGCTCATTATGCTTGGACCACTTTGTGTATATCTCTGGTACACATTTCAACGTCCGAGATGTTTCCATGCTTTTAGCAGTCAACTTATACACAATATGCTTCTTTACTGCACATGTGCCGACACAATCAATATAAAAAACACGTCCTTGTTTCTCAATTCGATGACTGAGGATGAGGATGACACTTCCGCTTTGTGCTTGAAGAAAAACGTGTTCCTGGCTAATGTCTACACAAAGAGAAAAAGTGGTGTTGTAGGCAAACCGGGTGATGTCATCTGCATGTTTGATACCAAAGTGATGGTACAGGTTCTCGTAAGAGCTGGAAAAGGAACATGATGACGGGTGAGGGCAAAAGCATGTGGCACGTGGACAATCTTTTTCGTGCTCGGTCTTTTCATTGTAAGGATGTGTCTTTTTGCAACCATATTTAGCATATTTGCATGATATTTTTCCGATTGATTCGATGACCTTCTCAACACCTCGACAACGGTTATAGTAGTAACCGCAACATGAACATTTACTCTTGAGCTTGGAGCAGCATGAGGAGCATACTAGATGGGCGTTCTCGCACTGCAATCCGTATAGAAAATATAAAATATATATATATATACACACTATATAATATGCAGATAAGAATGATAAAATATTTACCTGGAAGACAGGGGTCGACAATGGCTCGAGACAAACAGAGCAATCCAATGCGGCGGGGTCGTTGAGCACCACCTTTAGAACATCAGGATCATGCATCATCGTAAAGACTTCCTTCTGCACCTCGAGGGCGGCTGGATCGTCTTTTTTGATGCAGACGGACAGAGACAGAATCCCATTGTCACCGGCCGCAAACGCAGATGGGACAGGTAGGTAGCTATTGGTAATAGTATGTTTGGGCAACTGTGTGTGTACCTCTGGTACAGACCTAAAAGTAAGAGATGTCTTCATATCGATGCTTTCAGCAGCCAAATGATATACAAACATATTTTCCAAAGTGTTTTTTGGGCCGACACAATCAACATAGAAGGCTCGTCCGCCATTTTGTTGCACTTCGTGATGGAGGATGAAAACGACACTTCCGTGTCTTTCTTGAAGAAAGATTTGGTTTTGATTGATTTTTACGGGAACAGTGAAGGTGGTGTTGAAGGTGAAGCGGGTGGCGGAAAGTGGATGTTGGATGTCAAAGTGGCGGTACACCAACCATGAGCTATGTGCATAGGAACATGAGGGGTAAGGGCAAAAACAACGGACATGTTGACACACTTGTTCATGCTCAATCTTGTTGGGGTAAGGCATTGTCTTGGTGCAACTATTGTGAGCATTTTTACATAGAATGTGAATTGATTTGAGGAACTTTTCGAGGCCAGAGCAACGGGTATGGATGGGGAGGCAGCAAAAAGGGCATTTAGTCTTCAACTTGGAGCAGCAGGAGGAGCATGCAATGTGGCCGTTGTCACACTAAACAGTGAATTGGATTAAAGATGAACAAGTAGTAGAAAAAAAGAAAAAAAGTAAGTAAAAAGTACCTGGAAGACGGGGGCGAAAAGCTGATCAAGACATATGGGGCAATCAAATACTTCCCGATCATTCAACACCGTATACACATTATGATTTTTGAGCTCAGACGAAGCTGGGAACACAATAACTTGTTGTTCATCATCTTCGTCATCATCAGACCATCTGAAAGAATGTCTCCGTTTGTAAATGTCTTCTTCTTCATCATCATCACTATCAAGTAAGCCGACGTTTTGGAGCTCATCTATGTCTTCAAAGGGACTATCAAGTACGATGAGCTCAGAATCAGAACGGAACCTGTCTTCATCATCTATTTCTTGTAAGGGAAGGATAACTTCTTCTTCTTCTTCATCTATTTGTTCTAAGGGAAGAATAACTTCTTCTTCATCATCATCTGAAGTTATTACGAACGGATAAACACGTCTTTGAGACGAAGAAGAAGAACCAGAGGATAGCCGTCTCCTTTTATAAATTACTACTTCTTCTTCTTCTTCTTCCAATCTATTATCTGCCATTGTAATCGCAACTTTTTTTTTTTTTATAAATTACGATCTTAGGTTTTTTTTATAAATTACGCTCTTAGGTTTTTTTATAAATAACTTATGGAGTATTACCCCCTTCCTTATATTTATAAACCCTCAGTTCCAAAATCCATACAAAATCACTAAATCAGTACGTTCATATTATACGACTTAATCCCGGTAAAAAAAAAAAAATACTTTCTTGTAGTCTCTCAAAAAAAAAGATAGGACCCAACTGGATTTCTTGTCTTGCTGGTGATAGAGATTTAATTAATTTATATAAATATGTAATACAGTAATAATTATTATATTTTTTTTACTTCCTAGCCATTTATTTAGGGATGATTATTTGGCCCCGAATCTCAAAACCGAACTGGTGAAAAAAAATTAGGTACCATTAATTCGGGACCGGTAATAAATCGGGGAATTTCCGAAAAAAAGGGAAAATCCCGATTTCCCGGTACCGGTACCGATATTATAATCCCGTTCGGTACGGTACCGGTACCATTAATTTATGCTCGGGAAAAATTCGGTACCGGTTCGGTACGGTACCGATACCGTGCTCATCCCTACATTTATTACTTAACTTAAGATTAAATCCCATAAAAGAATACGAAAGAATCATTTTTGCTAAAATGTCCAAAAATAATGAGAATTTGCTCGGTAGCTTGTGAGCAAAAACAAAGATGCAAATGAACTTTTTCTCAAAACAAAAATATAAAAACATCCATATGATATGCGCAATGTTTTTTTTTTAGTTTACTCTTACATTAATAATTTGTTGGAAATACGTTTTACGTATTTATGAAGGATCGGTCGCTCCAACGATAATCATGTAATGGGCTCGTGATCCATTTAGTAAATGTATAGTCCATATAGCCCACATGTAGGGTGGGCTATATATCCCCCCCTAGCATGTTAGGAGGGGTTGTTCATTTTACACATTTCAATTCTATCTTTACTTTCTCTCTCTCCTTTTCTCTTTTCTCTCATTTCTCTCTCTACTCCATCATCTCCCTTCTTCATCTTCTTTATATTAATCAACCATCTTTATACATCAAATCCATCAAATCAATCATCTTAGAATAGGCCAATGATCACGTAGACCTTCAATTGGTATAAGAGCATGGTTAGTTTGGTTTATTCTTGTTTTTATTTTGTTTGATTTTGATGGGTTTTGATTTAATCAAGCTTTTATCTTAAAAAGTTTGTATTTTTATGCTTTAAATCATGTCAAATCTTTAGATTTACTTACTTTTTAGATAAAAATCACAAATTTTTATACAAAAATCAAAAATTTTATTATCAAATCTTAAAAAGTTTGTGTTTTTATAAAAAGTTTGTGTTTTTCTCTTTTTAATTTTGTATTTTTATTGATAAAACCCTTTCTATTTTGATTGCATCTTTGTTTGAATTCTTTAAATTGAACTTTTAATTTTATCCTTTTTTATTTTTTTTATAATTAGTTTCCATTTTAATTTTTTATTATCAGTTTTTCTTTTATCAGTTTTTTATATAATCAGTTTTTATATAATTTTTTTTTAATATAATCTTTTTATATAATTCGTGTTCTGTCCTTCGAATCTGTTTGTCTTTTTGGTCAAATCTGTCAATTATCTTGGTTATCATCTTCTCTGGTCCTTTGTTTCTGTCCCATCAATTTTTCAACATCATTAAAGTTCCGGACGAACAAACTTCCGGACGAACGAAACTTCCGGACGAACGAAATCTTCCGGACGAACAAAAGTTCCGGACGAACGAAAGTTCCGGATGAACGAAAGTTCCGGATGAACGAAAGTTCCGGATGAACGAAAGTTCCGAATGAACGAAACTTCCGAATGAATGAAAACTTCCGAATGAATGAAAACTTCCGAATGAATGAAATCTTCCGAATGAATGAAAACTTCCGAATGAATGAAATCTTCCGAATGAATGAAAACTTCTGAATGAATGAAATCTTCTGAATGAAGAAGAATTCAAACATAACGGGACAGACTCGACTCATCTGACCAACAAAACCCAAACACAAAATCAAGACTCGACAATCTCTAGACACCCATCCTCGTCCCCTCACCCACGTCCACACTCTCGACTCAACCTTACACAAACACAAACACACCTCTCTCAGGACTCGACCACAACTCTCGTCTCACCCCTCACCCACGACTCCCTCACCAGACTCTAAACTTCAACACCCTCGACTCACTCAAAACGAAGACTCTATTAAAAAAAAAAAAAAACAACTCAAAACCAAAACTCACCCTCGTCTCCTCACCCTGACCCTCGCACATCACTCACACCTTAGCTCACCTCCAAACCTCACGACACTCTTACTCGAACCCACACAGACATCCAAGACTCGACTCATAGACGATCGAACACTCGACAATACTCATATCTCACAAGACTCGATAGACTCAAGATACTCACGAGACCAAAACCAAAACACCAACTCGATTCATCAACAGACTCGGAAAACAAAAAGTTAAAATAACCTACCCGAGACCCTTTAAGCTAGGATCTTGAAGCCAAAGTTAAAGGAGATAGCTGGCGTTTGGGATTTGAGCAGATCGGGATTCATAGAAGTGGGGTTTTTGAGCAGATATAAGTTTGGGATTTGGTGAAAGGAGATAGATGAAGAGAGGGGGCGGAGGTAACAAGATGGAGGTTTGAGATTTGGATTTTCTGGAGAAGAGAGAGATACTTGGGCAAGTCAAAGTGACGGAGGAAACTAAGTTAAGTGTGAGGTGTGATTGTGTGAATTATTATATAGTACATAGTGGGTTCAAGTTTTTATATACAGTCCACGTGTTTCACTTTCTTGTGTCAAGTGTGCCACGTTTGGGAGTTCCCGTCCCAAGATATAAATCGAGCGAGTTTTTAGGGGCATTTTATATGTTGGCAGTGAATATCAGATGAAGCAAATAAGTCGAGAATTTTCATTTGTAGGTTTAAGGTAATATATTTTTGGTGACTTGACGGTTTTGCTATGGATGCATACTAAAATTTTGTTAAGTAGTATTCTATAAATCACAAGTGCTACGTTTTTGTTTCCCTTTGTCACGTAAAGTCGAGATAATATTTATTTTTGGGAGTAGTGACGGAGAGTATTGGAATCGTTTATTTTTCAAAAAGAAAAGTCAATGACGAACGTTCCTGTTTTACAAAACGTGATCACATTTTTAATTTAGTTTTTTTAGTTTTTTAAGAATTCCGAACCGAGAGTTTACATCAACAGGCTCTAGTGGTTATTTTCCTTAATTTTTGGATTGGTTAATTTATTTTTCGGTTCGGTTATTTCTTTGGATTGAGCGAGGTATTTTAGATGTGTTGGGTTCAAAAGAGACAAAGAGATCCGATTTGGTAACAGGTCCAAGTGACGAGACAAAGGCTTCAAAAGTATCAACGTTTGAGCAGACAAGAAACTCTTCAGCCGAGAAAAGATATATATTATCAAACGAGGATTTTTATGAGTTTTTTTACGGATTTTTCGTTGATTTTGTCATATTCCGTGAATTTCTGTCTCTAAACTTCTTCACGAACTGCAAAATCACGGAAACAACCACAAAATTCAATGGATCTTTTGAATTCGACATCGAACGAGGGAGAATCGCATAATTTACAAGACAAAGTTAGAGAAAGTGGCATCATTTCATTTCGAATGCTTCAGTCTCATCTTGTCACTCTTTCATGGATTCAAGGAGGGAGCGAATTTGTGACAATCTTTGGTCAAGATCGTCATATATTCATCGACTCAATATTCACCACTTTGACCCAACTCGCCGAGCAACTCAACCATGACAACTTTAATCACTCTGCATCGGCACTTGCATATAAGGCTCTTGTGACACAACTCACGCCTTTCCTCCAATTCAATATCATCAAGCCTGAAAGTTCAGTGATTTGCCAATCATTTCTTCGAGATACACATACCGAGCTTCGAGTTTTCCGTGATACAATTTTGAAACTCATGACATCGGTCTCGTCTTCGATTTATCAAAGATCACAACTTCAGCAAGTGTATGATAATGGAGTGCAAGAATCAATGACGCAAATACAAGAGGAGATTGATCATACGGTTGACAACTTGGAGCATAACGATGGTAAGAGCACGGAATCAGGAGGACAACATGATACCAGTGGCACGTCGGGGAATGTTCACGAGATTTCTCTTGATGACACCTTACCCATGTATGACGCAGAGCCTGCAAACATGGGACAATGTAATGTTGTTTATGATGTATATGCTGATGACATGCCGCATATTGAGCATTCTGAACCTAATTATGACAAACATGGGATGGAAAAGATTGATAGAAATACCATTTCTGATTCATCCGATGTAAGTCATAATGGGGGAGAGATTGTTCAGAATGCTATAGTACATCATGATAATTGTATTATAATGACTTCATTGACTGCTTCTGATTCCAAGATTAGAGAGCTCGAAACGATTGTAGCTCAACAATCAAAAGATCTTGAGGATGCCAAACTTGAATTTTCTAAGAAAACGGACAAATTTGAAACATACTTTGAAAAACTTGAAAAGTCAAACGTTGTTCTTGAAAGAAAATTGAATCAAAAAGTTTTAGATTCGAAAGCCGAGAAGGATAATCTTTTGAAACAAATTCAGTTACTAGAGTCTAAATTGGCATCCCAAGATAGATTTCTCAAAGAGAATGAAACGTTAAAAGCCCAAGTTCAAGAAAAGGTCTTTGCTATAGCTGTGTTAAAAAACGAATTGAGGAAAACTAAAGGACCTAGTGTGGACACTAAGCTTGAAAAACCATCAATCTTGGGGAAACCGCCGACAAATCAGTTCGTCAGACAACCTACTGCATTTAGATCCGAGCGACCACAATCCTCGAGACCGCGGTTTGCCTCCCAAGTTGATTTGGTTCATCTTCCTAGACCAGTCACTCCACCAACTAGGCCTAATGTGACTAAATCAGTTTTAGCAAGACCTCATCACATGATTGCCCCTAGTTTCTCTAAGAATAGTTCAATGAACACGTCTAGAACTAGTTCAATTGATGTGCGCCATAATTTTGGTCAAAGGGAAGCTATTCAAAAGACACATGTAAGAGATAGCAATGTCCAACCTAATCAGATGCCTTCTAGATTACCCAACACTGCTAACCGTAGCATGACGTCTCCTAGGAGCATCGATCAATCATCTAGGAATTACTCGGACATTAAATATGCTACTTGTAAAACATGTAGAAAATGTGTCTTTACGGCAAATCATGACTCTTGTATCAAGAAACTACTTAATGAGGTGAACTCCCGTGCTAGACTTAAATCCCAGTGGGTCGCTAAAATCAAACCCATTGGTAAAATGTGGCGCCCCACTGGTAGAACTTTCACTCTTGTAGGAAACGAGTGCCCTTTAACTAGGATAGTCTCTGATTCTACGAAGACTACTAGGGAGGAAATGGCAAAGGATGATACATCACTTAAGCCTGAACTTAAGGTTTTCTATAAAAGGAAACGTTTGCCAACTAAGACAAGTGAATCATCCCCTCAGGCCACCTCTGACACAAGAAAAGAAAACCGTGAACCCCCACGTGCTTCTAAAATAGATATCTCTAACCCATGCAAAAGTATACAAACTCCTAATGAGAATGCAGGTACCAAAGTTGATGTTCCAAAAGAACGAAGCGGTCCAATCATTGTATACCGTTCAACTAAGGACACTCTTAGAGTTTGGTTGCTGAAGAAGCAGATATCGGAGAAACAAATGTCTCAGGGGATTCATGGTTAAGCTGCACTCAGGACTTATAGTCACATCACAGACTATAACTCGATCCTCAAAGAAAGGAAAGTTTATCGCCGATGGTAAACTTATCCTAACAACGAGAAATTAATTTTTCTCGGGCATGAGCTTATATCTAAAAACATTCCAAGTTTTTTAAGCTCATGCACTAATGGCTCCTCGTTAAATGACAGACGATGACCCGGACTTCAGAGACAGGGAAGTTTATCTTCGCAACGATAACTTACCCTCAAAACGAGAAATTAATTTTTCTCGGACACGAGCTTACATTAAAAACCATTCAAAGGTTTCTAGCTCGTGTATAAGGCTCATCATTAAATATCAGATGATGACCCGATCTTCAATTAAAAGGAAAGTTTATCGCCGATGATAAACTTATCCTTACAACAAGAAATTAATTTTTCTCGGGCATGAGCTAATAATAAAAACATTCGAAGTTTTTAAGCTCATGCACAATGACTTACAGTTAAATGTCAGACTGTAACTCGAACTTAAAATAAAGGAAAGATTATCTTTTATGATAACTTATCCTCTTAACGAGAAATTCACCATTCTCGGTCATGAGCTTGTATTAAAACATTCGAAGTTTTAAGCTCAGAAAGGAAAGTGTATCTTTTAAATAAGAGAACTTTTCCTCATAACGAGAAATTAACCTTTCTCGGTCATGAGCTTTGCGTTAAAACAGTCAAAGTTTTCAAGCTCATGAAAACGACTTCTAAGTAAATGTCAGCTTAGGACTCGTCCTTCAGATAAAAGGAAAGTTTATCGCCGATGATAACTTATCCTTACAACGAGAAGTTTACAACTTCTCGGACTTGAGCTTTCCTAAGATATTCCAAATCTTAAGCTCAAGTAATTGGGTTTCAAAACTTTGAACACAATTTTTCAAGAATTTCTTAAAAGGTTTTTCTAAATCTTTCAAAATTGTGTGTTCAAAAATGTTTTGATAAAAAGAGCATGTCTTCTGGAATCGATAATATTTACGATACTAGAAATGTCATTCAATAATGACACGGGGTTGTAAATAAAGTTCGAGCAGAAGTTCAAACTTTTAAAACATGCTCAAAATGGTTTGCTATTATTTCCGATAGTAACCCGCTTTTCACTTTGAAGTCAAGCATTTCACCGGAAAGCTTTGACTTCAGAATCCGAAGTTATCAACTCCACAATCCAAAGTTCGTTGCAATTGATATCTACATACTCGACGATGCGACTACTCAAATGGTGACTACAGCTCTTTCAATAGAACACGGGTCAACAATTGAGGGGGAGCAATTGTCCAGCATTCAGAATCCTTGATGCCGAGAGTGCCAAGTTCACATATTGGTGTTAAGACAACGATATCAATCATACACATGGAGTCAAGAGATAACTTCAGAAGTTACGAGGAAGACCAACATTCGTGAACAAGAACCATGTGCTTCTTTCATATGATGTTCTCCATCATTCAGGTCCAACCTCGTAAATTGCTAATATTGTGAATTCATTATCATATATGATCTTTGCACGTGTTAAATACCTTACACTTGTGTTTAAAAGGTATTTAATTTACGTTTCAAGTAGACCCTCATTAATTTGAGGGGGAGCTTGTGTAATTCATGAAGATAATTGGACTTGCATTTTTCTTCCCAAATTTTCTTAAAATACTATTAAATCAATTGATATTAAAAACATTGATTGGGTTAATATTTTTAATATGGGGGAGAAAATGTGATCTAATATGGGAAATGATTAATCACAAATGGTTTGACTTAACGTGTTAGCTCATCCCGACATGTGCGAAATGTTTTCGGATATCGTGGCATATGTTAAGGGGGAGCAAAATGGATTTGCACTTCAAAATGGATTTCATGGTGACATACACTTACCCAAAACATCTCTATTCACGATGATGAAGATTGTGGTGACATAAGGATGGTAGGATAGGTTAAAGTCCAATGATTCCTCTTGAACCGGAGGAATCTTCCCAAGGACATTCCATAGCTAGAAATAGTAGTCCTTAGGAAAGATGGAGAAAGATTGTGAATGTAGCTGAATGCCGACCAAGTACTTAAGTTAGCACTGGAACAATCACAACAAGGTGCTAGTGATGACGTATTGGTAAGCATTGAAGGGGTTGAAGAATGAAAAAGAATTGTAAAGATAAAGGGTGTAAAGAAAGAAGCCCTCCTTACAACTTAGGCAGAAACCGGGTCAATTCATATGCTATTGAGATCATTTTTAATGATTCTTGATATTGAAGAAAGACATCATGGACCCAGTGATGCAATGCACAACCCTTCCCAGCTAACTCAAATATCTCTCAAAAGGTATTTGTTTTAATCACACGGAGATCAACACATTATCTATTGATTTATTCACTCCGAATAAATTGGTATTGAAAAGGTGGCACTCCTCTCCAGCCTCCGATCACTAAAAATCCAAAATGCACGATCGAGTCTAGAGCCATTTGAGATCATCAAATATCTCATTAGGACACACTTTCATTATTCCTTGCTTATTCACACACTGTGAAAAGTAAGAAAGATATTAAGAGTCCTACGCAAAATCTTCATGATCTTGCCTGAACATCCGAGTAATACGAAAGTATTTACAATGAAGATGGAAATCCTTCTTGAGCGAATATCAAAAAGCTCATGGTAGGTGACTTGTGCGATTCTTTATGAATCAAACTTGTGATAACTGGAAAGCAACAGTGGTTTAATTCTTAAATGAATTTAAACACGTTCCAGGCCTCTACGCAATATCTTAGTGATCTTGCCAGAACATTCAGAGTAATACTATTAAGTATTTATAGTGACGAATGGAAACCCTTCTAGTGTTAACATCAAACAACACTTGGTAGGTAACTTGCAAGATTCTATATGAATCAAGCTAGTGACAACTAGAAAGCAACGATGGTGCGGTTCTTAATTGAACTTCACTTGTTCCAGGAACATGAATTGACGGCTTCAAATCATGCGGATAATATTATCCAAATGATTCACTCTTTACGTTCGCAGTCAGCTTTGGACGGTCGAGTAAAGAGAACGGGTTTACCCGCGAAATCTTGTCAAGGAGGTTCTTTATTGAAACTACCTGCCACAAGTACGATATTTAATATCATCCAACGGTCTTCACCGACCGGAGGTAAAATGCTACCGAATTAGAATGAAATGTTCAAGGCCATTTCATCCATGTATATTGTTTGTTGCTAACTGTCTTATGCAGCGTAACAAGAATGTGGCATTGCGGTGTACAATCCAGAAGAAGTCGTCACCACATGCTTATACTACATACAATTAGTACTTCAACAAATTCAAGAAAGCCTGAAGGTCAAGTCTTCCGCTATATCAAACTCTGAAGCTTTCAAGAATTTAAAAGTATAAGTATGTGGAACATGAAGTCACGAAGAGACAAATATCACAAGTGAAGAATGCACAAGGTCAAGGCAAGGAAACATGCTCAAGACTAAAGTCAAAGATCACATCAAGCATATTCACAAGAACAAGATCGAAGACTCAAGCATAGATGCTAGGTTTAAGATTTTGTAAAAAGATGTGACCTCCCTTAGGGGGAGATTGTTGGAAATACGTTTTTCCCAATAAAGTCTCGGTCACATCTTAGTTAGCGTAGATCACGAGATATAGACTATTTAGAACTTTGTCTCTTGGAGCGACCTCCCTTAGGGGGAGATTGTTGGAAATACGTTTTACGTATTTATGAAGGATCGGTCGCTCCAACGATAATCATGTAATGGGCTCGTGATCCATTTAGTAAATGTATAGTCCATATAGCCCACATGTAGGGTGGGCTATATATATCCCCTCCTAGCATGTTAGGAGGGGTTGTTCATTTTACACATTTCAATTCTATCTTTACTTTCTCTCTCTCCTTTCTCTTTTCTCTCATTTCTCTCTCTACTCCATCATCTCCTTCATCTCATCTTCTTTATATTAATCTATTAATCAACCATCTTTATACATCAAATCCATCAAATCAATCATCTTAGAATAGGCCAATGATCACGTAGACCTTCACTTTATATGAAGAACAATCGAGACGCAAAATGATACTATGATTTTTATATGAATGGTGATATGAGTCTTTGCATTTCTTATGTGATTGGCAGTGAGTATCTTGCAGTTTCAATATACAAGGATGTTTGGGGTAAGCTTTTGCTGAAGAGCTTGTCCATCTTTAAAATGCTCAAAATCTTGTAGCATAAGCTTTTTTGGCATTGAATCCTCACAATACAAATAAGCTAATTAGTTCATGACATAAGATAAATCCAAACACCTTTTTGAGCTTATCTTGAATGCTATTGCGTTATGAAAAATTGAAAACCCTATGAGCTCAAAAAAAAATGTTTGGGTGTAAGTTATGTAAAGACTTGTTTAGTTTATAACTTGGCTGGTAGCTTTGGTTATAGACCTTATAACGTGACCACGGTATTATGGCTTGCTTACTACCGTTGGTCGAGAGCCATAGGCCGCGTTATAGCCCTATAGTGCACCAATACAGGGTGAAGGCTGCTATGACATCGACACTATTCTATCATTTGTAACCGCTTTAATCATTCAGTTAAGGTTTCTATATAGTTGTTCACTGTATCGGCTCTGATACCAATTGATACGAACCTATCCCATACTAGGCTCGTAATCGGTTCATAAGTCCCAAGTGTAGAACTCACTCAAAAAACTAGCTTGTTTGAGGAGGGGACACATGGACATTATAAACCATCAACCATTCCCATACTTGGCCGATGTGGGATCATAACACTACCCCACCCTTTGAAGAACCAACGTCCTCGTTGGTCACGGCTATGTTGGTCACGGTTGGCACCCCCTATGGGTCCAAGCCACCACTCCATAGGCCACCACTCCGAGTGCTGGAACCTCGTAAGGTAGGGCTAGCTCTGATACCAATTGAAGGTCTACGTGATCATTGGCCTATTCTAAGATGATTGATTTGATGGATTTGATGTATAAAGATGGTTGATTAATAGATTAATATAAAGAAGATGAGATGAAGGAGATGATGGAGTAGAGAGAGAAATGAGAGAAAAGAGAAAAGGAGAGAGAGAAAGTAAAGATAGAATTGAAATGTGTAAAATGAACAACCCCTCCTAACATGCTAGGAGGGGATATATATAGCCCACCCTACATGTGGGCTATATGGACTATACATTTACTAAATGGATCACGAGCCCATTACATGATTATCGTTGGAGCGACCGATCCTTCATAAATACGTAAAACGTATTTCCAACAATCTCCCCCTAAGGGAGGTCGCTCCAAGAGACAAAGTTCTAAATAGTCTATATCTCGTGATCTATGCTAACTAAGATGTGACCGAGACTTTATTGGGAAAAACGTATTTCCAACATAAAGCATAGGCGGCATTAGGAAATAATGGGTCCGTTTAGTCATCATTTCCTCTAAACAAATCTGGTTATTTTCTTGAGAGTACCTTTATAGAAAACAAAGAATACATTGTGCATGTTTGAACTTGCATTCCCTAATTACAAAACCTTCGTTGTGGCGTGGGACAAAATTTCCCAATTATAGGTCCAATATGACTCCCTATTTCAAACAATCTGAGCTAAAATACAGAACTTTTGGGAGTACCTGTGATTCTGTGAATGCAAAAGTTGAGTGTAGCACTAAGAAACAACTGGGTGCGATCGGCTTAAGGCTTAAGAATATCTTTTAATTTGAACTGTTTAGGACAATCGAGAGCAGCAATCACATCCTTCATTATGTGAAATAGATTCATCATTCTCACTAGATCAACATGCATATCAAGATTGTCAAGTTGTTCTAGGTCTGCAAACTCGACTAGCCCATGGTTTTCCCTGCAAAATTGAACATGAATTTCAGAAACCTGACGGTAATACTAAGGTGCTAAGGTGTATAAAACAGCAAAAGTAAGCTTAAATGCAACATTTTAAAGTGATATGAAATGAAAATTGGTTGTAAATACACCAAGTACTAAGTATACCCTGCAATTAGATGCGGACCTTTACAAGTACTTGGTCTTTTCTATCACCATGTACTAAAATGAAAGATAAAGCCACTATTGAAGTTTGCAGGCTCGTAATTAGTTGATCCTTGCCTGCTGAAGCCCTGAAAACAACCACTACAAGCTTGCAGACTAAATTCGGGTCGTATTCTGTTCAAAGTAATTAGTTGGTAAGGAGCAACTAAATTCAGACTTGTAATTAATTGCAGAGTTGCAGAGTAAATGACCCATACTATCAAAGTGACCCGGTGACCCGTTTTAAACAAACCCAAGCTAAATGACCCATTCAAACTGAACCCAACCTAACTGACCCGTACTATAGTGACCCATTACAAAAAAAAACCCAACCTTTTTAACCAAACACAGATTGCTCAAGAAAATGTGTCGAATGTAAACTCAGACATGTAATTAATACTGTAGCATGTTGGAAATATAGTTCAATTGTGGGTCAGTTCATACTGGTGAATGGGTAAGGAGGTACGGAGTGTACACCCATAAGTCCCTGAACACCCTGACTCATATTGTGGTTAAAGTTGTTCAACATTGCTGATAATCTTCAGTGAGTTAAACTCTGAAGGTATTCATCAGGGAGTATTTCACTGAAAACATGTCTTCAGTATTTACTCATCAGTAAGTCACCCTTTAGGGTTTGCTGACGCCTCAGTGGGACTGAAGGATGGACTAATGCTGGAACTGAACAAATATGCTTGTAACGGTCTTTTGACCAATTCAAGTGGAGTTAATGACCACGTTTTGGTCTTGTAACCACTTTCCTGGTATTATGGAGCATATTAAGAGAAAATTAAATGGCCGTTAATTTCTCTTAATACCATTGACTAGGGTTGAGTACTCCACCTATAAATAGGTGATCATATCTTGCATGAAATAAATACAGAAACATAAACACATAGCAACAAAAGGGTTAAAGATTTGTGCCTAAATCTCTAACAACATTTGGTCTTATCCCAAGTAGGTATTCGTGATACCCAGGCATTAGGGTCGAATAATTTACTTTGAAAAGTGATTACACAATTCCAAGTGATATCCGGTAACCATTGTTTTGGTACGTAGCTAGGATTGACTATCTATACCCTGGTTGTGACTAAGGATAAACTCCAACAATCAAAGTAAATTATTTTGTGATAATCAATGGCGGCTGCTATGAAGCATATGGTGGCTAACTTCTCCAAGCTGGATAAGTTTGAAGGGGTGGATTTCAGAAGATGGCAAAAGAAGATGCACTTTCTTCTTTCTACAATGAGCATGGTGTATGTGCTGACAACTCCTATACCTGATGGTGGTGATGATGCTACTTTGGAGGATCTAAGGAAAAGGAGCAAATGGGAGAATGACGACTATGTGTGTCGTGGTATTATTCTCAATGGTATGTCTGATTCCTTATTTGATATTTACCAAAATTCTAAATCTGGTAAATAACTATGGGATTCCTTGGAAGCCAAATATATGGCTGAGGATGCATCAAGTAAGAAGTTCCTTGTGAGTGATTTCACAAATTACAAAATGACTGATTTAAGACCAGTCATGGAATAATACAATGAACTTCTTGGAATACTTGGTAGATTTACACAACATAAAATGAACATGGATGAGACCATTCAGGTCTCTTGTGTCATTGACAAATTACCTCCTTCTTGGAAAGATTTCAAGCATACCTTGAAACATAAGAAGGAGGAATTAACTCTTGTTGAGTTGGGCAGTCATTTACGCATTGAGGAATTCCTTAGGGTGCATGAAAGTGACAAGCCAAAGAGCAACAATGTTGCTGGTTCATCAGTTGTCAATACGGTGGAGCATAAAAACTACATTAGGTACAATGACAACAAGGGAAAACGTAAGCATCAGGATAACACCAAAAGTAATCCTAACAAGAAGTCCTCAGTGGCTTGTTGGAAGTGTGGGAAACCTGTACACTTCAAAATGGACTGCAAAGGTGTTGGTACTGGCAACAAAGCTAGTGGATCAGGCACAAATGGTTCAGTGATTGGTTCTAACAACACAACACTGAAAGGTCATAATATGTTTAATGAATCTCTCCAGATTTATTATGTTACATATGTATCTAAAGCTTATTTTGTGTAGGATGATGATGTTGCGTGGTGGGTTGATTCTGGAGCAACTGTTCATGTGTGTAAAGATAGATGCTGGTTCAAGACTTATGAGTCACTGAATGATGGATCTATTCTTCACATGGGAAATGAGTCAACAACCCTAGTGCATGGACGTGGTTGTGTAGATCTTAAGTTTAGTTCTGGAAAGATTGTTAGCTTGTTTAATGTTTTGCATGTTCTTAATATTAGGAAGATCATTGCTATATCCTCCTACTACATATGCCTACATATCCTCCTACACACACAATAATATTAAATATTTTTTTCCTACTAATTCTCTCTCTGCATCTAAACCGTCTGTTCTTACACTTGTCAGGATCCTGTGAGTAGGAAGATTTGTAGGTTGTTTTTATAGGAGGATATATCATTTAATTTGGTTTCTAGTAGTGTTTTGAATAATTGTGGTTATAAACAAGTGATTGAATCTAATAAATTTGTTTTATCCAAACATGGTGTGTTTATTGGTTTTGGTTATTTGAGAAATCAAATGTCCAGGCTTAATATTGAATCAACCACCATCATTAACTCACTTGGTGCTGGTAGTGCAAATATTTGTTCAGCCTCAGTGTCCACGAGTAAACTGAAGGATTCTTCACTATGGCATGCTAGACTGGGCCATGTCCACTTTAAGAGGATGCAAAATATGTCTAAGGATGGGTTAATCCCAGTATTTGACATGGAAACTGAAAAGTGTCAGACTTGCATGCTGAACAAAATAACTAAGAAACCATTTCAAGATGTAAAACGTGTAACTACAGTTTTGAAACTAATCCATATTGACCTATGTGATTTGCATGCTACTCCCTCATTAGGGAATAAGAAATACTTGGTAACATTTATTGATGATGCTTTTAGATTTTTCTATGTTTACTTATTACATACTAAGGATGAAGCATTAGATAAATTTAAAGTATTTAAAACTGAAGTTGAATTACAACAAGGAGTCCAAATCAAAAGATTAAGGACTGATAAGGGAGGTGAGTATATGGATGCTCAGTATTTTCAATTTGTTGGTATTATCCATGAAACAACTGCTCCCTAAACCCCTCAGAAAAATGGTATATCTGAAAGGAAAAATAGAGTACTGAAAGAAATGGTTAACTCCATGTTATTCTATTCAGGATTGAGTCAAGGGTTTTGGGGTGAAGCTATGTTAACAGCTTGCTATTTATTAAATAGGGTTCCAAACAAAAGGAACATAATTACCCCTTATAAACTCTGGAATAAAAGGAAACCAACTTGAACTATCTCAAGGTTTGGGGTTGTAGGGATATTGTAAGACTCCCTGATCCAAAGGTGAAAACCTTGGGTGAAAGAGGCATTGCATCTTTGTTGGATATGCTGAGCATTCCAAGGCTTATAGGTTCTATGTAACTGAACCAAATAATTCAGTTTCTATAAACTCAATCATTGAATCAAAGGATGCTAACTTTGATGAAACAAGGTTCTCATCAGTCCCTAGACCAAGCCTTAGGACTCCTGCTGGAGCTGAGGACATTGGTGCTTCAGTGGAACCTGAAAGGGTCACTGATGAGGTTGTGGTTCAGCAACCTGAGCCTGAGCTTAGAAGAAGCACAAGGCATAGGACTCCAAGGATTTTTGGGCCTGAGTTTCAACTATACTTGGTTGAAGGAACAATGGATGAGGTCTCTAATCAATACTCCTATTGTTTTAATGTTGAGGATGATCCCAAAACATTTAATGAAGCAATGAAGTCCCAAGATGTTGCTTTCTGGAAAGAAGCAATCAATGATGAGATGGACTCCATCATGGGCAACAACACTTGGGTGTTGGTTGATCTACCTCCTGGTTGCAATCCACTTGGTAACAAATGGATTTTCAAACGGAAAATGAAGGTAGATGGAACTGTTGAAAAGTTCAAGGCAAGGCTAGTCATTCAAGGCTTTAAACAAAAGTCAGGGATAGACTATTTTGATACCTATGCTCCAGTAGCACGTATCAGTACCATAAGAATGCTGATTTGTAATAACCCGAACATTAAAATCAACAATTAGACCGAGATCTATTCTTATTTCTAGTATTCGGATCAATATTTATTACTCGACTTTTATTTTTCATGTTCGTTCGACGAATAATATTGATTTCTCGGCTAATCGGTGAGGTTAAGGCTTTAATGTATCCAATAAGTTTTATTTATTATTTATCGACAACTTCTATGTCCGTCATCGACCATAAATATCCTCGTTATGACATAGAAATATTTTCTATTGTCGTCGTTTTAATTTCTCGTTTTACGGCATTCTTTGTAAATTATGTTAAACCGTTAGGCGTCGTTCGTTTATATAAAGCATTAACTTATTTTATTAACATTTATTAAAGTATAAGCCCTCATTTATATATCGAAATATAAATGTCCTCCGAATGTCATCGTTTTTATTTCATATTGAGAGTTTATTTTTCGTGTTTCACGTGTATTTTATAAATCGCGTTACTTTTAAAATATCGGACATCGATGCTACCCGCTTTATCAATCGAGAAACAAAATTTATCAAATAAAGAAATAAATATCAATCCACTAAGACGTGTCATTATCGTGTAGCTTGTGTTGTGCCGTAGGGACATCTGGTAATATCATTTGCGTATGTTTTTTATACTATAAAACAAGACAACAACTAATCTCTTATTCTTTTAGATAATAAGACATACTCATTCATTTATCTCCTTTGGATCTAACGTCAAACTACAATATCAATTCACCATTGGCATAAGTTTTGTTAACTAGTTTTTGAGAACTAGTTTGAAGGTTTATAATTATAGTATTTGTTGTAAGGGTTACTTTATCACCATTATCATCATAAACATCTTTTAAAAAGGGATTAAGGCTGATATATGAGTCTATGTCGAGGATTCATAGGCTTAGTTAAATCATGGGTGGAATGGTTGCATGATGAGTTTGAAAGCTAAGATGGATAAAGAATTATATGATGTTGTTCCTCATCTTTGTAAGGTTTATGTGATTACTTTTTTTGTATTTATTTGTATCTTACTTTTATGAATATTTATTTATCGTCTATATACTGATATTGAAGATTTAATAGTTGATTTAGGAGTTTGGTGACATTGTATAGGTGTTGTGATGAATTAAAATTTGATAAACAAGCAAAACACAAACCTAGGTGTTGATTGTGATTTTCATAATTTGATCAGTAGGAAAAACGTGGTACAAATTGTTGATAAGTAGGTTTGGTCCATTGAGACTTGAGATATGTCCCAATCCATGTAAACAATGATTTATAAACGAGTGGGCTCAAGTGTGCCTGACTTGGTGTGTGATTATTTTGTATACGAACGTATTTCTTTGACTCGTGATTCGTTAGTATGAATCATTCATTACCGTCGTATTTATGGTTATTATTGATTATCGTCTATGTACGAGTAACCCATTAGTCTTCTATCGAGTTATGATTTTTCTTTATGGACCATTTTTAATGTGTCCTGACTATCATGAGCTTTATAAGCTAATAATTAAGAATCGTTACCCATTATGAGAATAGACAACTTGTCTAATCGACACTAAGATTTAAGTGTGTACTAGTAGATCAACCAATGGTTAAGTTATCACCGACAACTCATCGTGAATGAAACGATTTTGAAATTTTGCTTGTTATCATCGATGGTTCATCGAATAAATTTTTTCAAACGTAACGATAATATATTTTGGGTATGAATCCATTTGTGAGCACCCTATAATATCTTTTGGGTATGGATCCATCTGTGAGCACCCTGCATTGTCATTTGGGTATAGATCTGTGTGTGAGCACCCTCTGATGACGAAAATATTGTTCTATATGCATCTATGCAATCAGGATCGTGAACATCCTTTAACTTGCAAACTTTCCTTTGACCGGACTTATCCAAAAATCCTGTCAAATATTCTTATTTATCATGGCTTGGCTATTTAGCAAGCATGATTTAACTTGATTGAACTTATTTGATTTGGCATGGCTTGTCTATTTTTCAAGCATGTCGTAATGTGATTATATGTGCCTAATGATGGCTTTTATATTTTATTTGGATCATAGTTCCTCTGATCTAGTAATGTATACTCCGAACGATTTTTGTGTCGATGAATTCACTTTTGACGAAATAAGTTTGCACGTTCGAGATCAATGCAATTAGGTGATTTTGTATGACTAGTACTAATTACCTCGTCTTGATTATTTTGTAACGTTTCGATGGGCTTATGTGTGATCCATGAAATTTTCCTCTACGACGTAATTGTTTTTTATCAGACCCGTGGACCATATGTGTTTCGATTTGATCGACGTGATCATCGATAGTTTTGAATTGATTCTCGCATTGAAGATTTTTCAAATGCGCCTACTTCTTTCAACTCTTCACTTGTCATGTGGAATTTTTCGAACTTATATCGACCGCCGCATGCTTGATAAGCTAGTAGTAATGTTCCTTGAAGCACTTTCAAAAATTGACAGCTTGTTAATTTTTCGCTTTCAATGGCTTCTCTTCCGAGTTATGTATTATTATTTCCTTATAAGGATTGAAGTTACATTCAAATCGTTCAATTGTGTCTGTTATGTATACTCATTGCTTTGACTTTTGTTCAACCAACCTTCGTTAGAAACCTCGTTGATGACTTGTCTATTCCTCACATCTTCGCCATTAAACCAAAGACGATTAAGACGAATTAAGCGCCAGGACGTCGCTTCCTAAAGGGTTAGATGATGTAATAACCCGAACATTAAAATCAACAATTAGACCGAGATCTATTCTTATTTCTAGTATTCGGATCAATATTTATTACTCAACTTTTATTTTTCATGTTCGTTCGACGAATAATATTGATTTCTCGGCTAATCGGTGAGGTCAAGGCTTTAATGTATCCAATAAGTTTTATTTATTATTTATCGACAACGTCTATGTCCGTCATCGACCATAAATATCCTCGTTATGACATAGAAATATTTTCTATTATCGTCGTTTTAATTTCTCGTTTTACGGCATTCTTTGTAAATTATGTTAAACCGTTAGGCGTCGTTCATTTATATAAAGAATTAACTTATTTTATTAACATTTATTAAAGTATAAGCCCTCATTTATATATCGAAATATAAATGTTCTCCGAATGTCATCGTTTTTATTTCATATTGACAGTTTCTTTTTCGTGTTTCACGTGTATTTTTTAAATCGCGTAACTTTTAAAATATCGGACATCGATGCTACCCGCTTTATCAATCTAGAAACAAAATTTATCAAATAAAGAAATAAATATCAATCCACTAAGACGTGTCATCATGGTGTAGCTTGTGTTGTGCCGTAGGGACATCTGGTAATATCATTTGCGTATGTTTTTTATACTATAAAACAAGACAATAACTAATCTCTTATTCTTTTAGATAATAAGACATACTCATTCATTTATCTCCTTTGGATCTAACGCCCAACTACAATATCAATTCACCATTGGCATAAGTTTTGTTAACTAGATTTTGAGAACTAGTTTGAAGGTTTATAATTATAGTATTTGTTGTAAGGTTTACTTTATCACCATTATCATCATAAACATATTTTAAAAAGGTATTAAGGCTGAGATATGAGTCTATGTGGAGAATTCATAGGCTTAGTTAAATCATGGGTGGAATGGTTGCATGATGAGTTTGAAAGCTAAGATGGATAAAGAATTATATGATGTTGTTTCTCATCTTTGTAAGGTTTATGTGATTACTTTTTATTTATTTATTTGTATCTTACTTTTATGAATATTTATTTATCGTCTATATACTGATATTGAAGATTTAGTAGTTGATTTAGGAGTTTGGTGACATTGTATAGGTGTTGTGATGAATTAAAATTTGATAAACAAGCAAAACACAAACCTAGGTGTTGATTGTGATTTTCATAATTTGATCAGTAGGAAAAACGTGGTACAAATTGTTGATAAGTAGGTTTGGTCCATTGAGACTTGAGATATTTGGATAAAGGGTTGTTTTGTGAGTATTTCTCCGGGTGGCCCGTCCCGTGGCGAGTCCCGGAAAGTGAGATAGACCAAAATAGTGAAGCAAGGTTAAAATCTGACCTGCTGTAAAGATAGGCTGTTTTCTCATAAAATTTACATACTGACTTATGATTATCTAAAAATAAAAGTTGTAGATAATATTATATAGAACTCACACGAATCGGATGGTTTTCTACGGATAAACGGTTTGGAAATGGAGGACAAAATGGTGGAACTGAAGTTGGCTGCGAAAAACAACCAACTCTTCTAAGTGATAAAATGTGTAAACGAGCTATAATAAATATAAATTAGGGGCAATTGAACTTATAATAAGTAAACTACATAAGTTAAGAATGAATTTGATAAAAATAACTCATCTATATTATTTATAGTTTAGGAGAAACGGTCTAATTAATGAGACATGTCGTGAAAATTGTAAGAATTAGACTATATTAAATTAATGTAAAACGTGACGATTTTTATAAAAACCGAAGTGGTATGACCCACTTATCGATAATTATAGACCCCTTTACATACTGATAATTAGAATACCCGAGACTCGACCAACGTGAAATATTAAGTGGACATTGTTTGGAGGCGTTTTAGGACCCGAAAAGCATATAAAGTGGATTTGGGCCACAAAAGCCCAACATACACTTATAATGGCTATTGAGCCATTATTGGAATTGAGATTCTTAATAAGTTTGATATTAATTTAGGACTTAACTCACATGAATATTTAATGGGCCACTAATGAGCTTAATTGTCAAAATGAGAAAATTGATGGCAAATTGTTATAAAAGGTTTTATAAAAAGTTTAATGAAACTTATACAATGTCCAAACTTACTAAAATGAACTATTTACATATATATATATATGACTTATGTATAGTCTTGAGCCTAAGACGCGTCTCGTCATTTTAGGTCTCGTTCGGTCATATGACGACCGTTGGGCATCTCGTTCTCGGTCAATGAGCGACTGATATCTCGTGAAGTCGTATATCGACTATTGGACGTTTGTTCCTTGATCTACGTGTGATAGCTATATCAGGTGAGTTCATAGCCTCGCTTTTACTGCTTTATACGTATTTATAAACCCGCGAGGGGGAATACATGCTATTGGTATAAAAATATTTGATGTTTATACATATGGTTTTCAGAGAATACATGTTTATGAATAAACATGTGGTTTGCTATATGCGTTGAACGAATACATGTTGTTGTAAATGAATGTAAGATGGCTGATTAAATGCTTTTGAAAAATGAACACAAGTGTTGATTGTATTGATTGTGAACCGCTATTTGCTAAGTGTTGTATTGCCAAAATTTGGAAAGTCCCTATAAACCCATGAACCGTTAACTACCCTTGATGGGTAGGCGCTGGTACAGACGGATGGATCCATCAGGGATGGTCCCCACCTGGGTAGGTCGCACCTGTGGGTTGGAGGCTCAGCCAAGTGTGTTGTATTAGAAGTAAGGGGGTATTCGGCAAAATACCTGACTAGGGCATTATTATACTTAAGGCTTCGGTGTCATGGCTTAGTAGAATAGCGTGGACTTTGGGTATTGCATGTGTTGCACTATCGACAGTGGATGAGATTCTTGTGTTCAAAAGCTTTACGGTTTATAACCCATTATTGTTTATTTAAAAACCTATGAATTCACTCAACCGTTTTGTTGACATTTTAGCATGTACTCTCAGGTGTATAGGTTTAAGAGCAGCTGGAGCATGGAGTCGCGCAGGACAAAGTAAAGGCAAAACGAACAATTTCCATTCGATACATTCGACAAATCATTACTTTTATTAAAGTTTGAAATAGTTGTTGGGACCTCTTTTTATTGAACTCTGATTTTGTCGAATGGTTTATTTTATAAAACGTCTCTTTTGAGGTCGTTTTCTATGACTGTGTGTGATGTGCTATGAAGTAACACCCAATGTTGATATTCCACTGCCTTGTGAAATTGGGGGTGTTACATGATTGCTCTAGCAAGTATTCACAATCTGATTATTCATCAGATGGATGTGAAGACAACATTCTTGAATGGTGATTTGGATGAGGAGGTTTATATGAACCAACCTCTTAGTTTCATCATGCCTGGTCAAGAAGGCAAGGTGTGTAAACTGATTAAGTCCTTATATGGACTGAAGCAGGCACCTAAGCAATGGCACCAGAAAATTGATGAAGTAGTTTTGTCTAATGGTTATTCACTTAACCAAGCTGACAAATGTGTATATAGAAAATTTGATGACTCTGGTAAAGGAGTCATTATTTGCCTATATGTTGATGACATGTTAATCTTTGGTACTGACCAAGCTAAGGTTGATCAGACAAAAGATTTTTTGTCATCAAAGTTCTCCATAAAAGACATGGGGGAGGCTGATGTTATCCTTGGCATAAGGATCAAACATGAAAGTGATGGTATTGTAATTTCTCAGTCTCATTATATTGAGAAGGTACTAAAGAAATTCAATCACTTTGATTGTACTCCAGTGAGTACATCAATGGATACAAGTGAGAAACTGATGCCTAACAATGGTCAGACTGTCTCCCAGCTTGAGTATTCTAGGGTTATTGGTTGCTTGATGTATGCCATGACTAGTACTAGGCCTGACATTGCATTTGCTGTGGGTAAACTGAGTAGGTACACTAGTAATCCTAGTACTCAGCATTGGCAAGCAATTCAGAGAGTACTGAAGTATTTGAAAGGAACAATGGATTATTGTTTGTCTTATACTGGATATCCTTCAGTGTTGGAAGGTTACACTGATGCAAGTTAGATCGGCAATACTGAGGATAATTCATCCACCAGTGGCTGGGTATTCCTTCTTGGTGGTGCAATTTCTTGGGCATCCAAGAAGCAAACTTGCATTACTGGTTCTACCATGGAATCTGAGTTTGTGGCTCTAGCAGCTGCTGGCAAAGAAGCTGAATGGTTGAGAAACTTGCTTCTTGAGATTCCATTATGGGTCAAACCTATGGCACCCATTTCTATCCGTTGTGATAGTGCAGCTACATTGTCTAAGGCATATAGCCAGATGTACAATGGTAAGTCTAGACATTTAGTTATTAGACATAGCATGATTCGTGAACTGATCACGAATGGGGTGATTTCAATAGAGTTTGTGAGGTCTCAACAAAACTTAGCTGATCACTTGACGAAGGGATTGGCTAGAGACTTGGTTATAAAGTCTGGTAAAGTGATGTGTTTGAAAGTCCACTCTAGTCACTGAATGCTAGGACACCCAACTCCCTCTTGAGGAAACTTGGGAGCTGAGTTTAATGTGGAAAGCTGAACATTCAGGGGACTGAAGCACATGTATATCATCCCAAGGATGTGCTTTACTTGCTGAAGGAGGATGTAGTTATAAAATTCTCAATGGTTAATGTCTTTGAAAAAGTGCTGAAGCAAGAGCATGATCTAAAGAGGAACCACCTATGTAAATGTTGAGGTTTCGCCGCCTCATGGAGCATGGACTTGGCTCTTACAACATTTATGAATTTGGATATGGACACATGGCTAGTATTGTCAAGAGTTGTTATGTATTTGAAAACTTGTGTGTATTTTATCTTCAGGTATTCAAAGTAGTTGAAGGGTTCAATTCTTAGAACACCCTGATTCTCGAATGTTTGAAGTATTGTACTAAGATGGAAATTCAATCCTTAGGATATTTTCATTGATGCATTGGTTTTGTTAATGTTAATTTTCATGCAAAAGAATTTGTACTATATTGGGGAGAATTGTTGGAAATATAGTTCAATTGTGGGTCAGTTCATACTGGTGAATGGGTAAGGAGGTACGGAGTGTACACCCATAAGTCCCTGAACACCCTGACTCATATTGTGGTTAAAGTTGTTCAACATTGCTGATGATCTTCGGTGAGTTAAACTCTGGACTGAAGGTATTCATCAGGGAGTATTTCACTGAAGACATGTCTTCAGTATTTACTCATCAGTAAGTCTCCTTCAGTACTGATGGCTTTAGCAGGAACACCCTTCAGGGTTTGCTGACGCCTCAGTGGGACTGAAGGATGGACTAATGCTGGAACTGAACAAATATGCTTGTAACGGTCTTTTGACCAATTCAAGTGGAGTTAATGACCACGTTTTGGTCTTGTAACCACTTTCCTGGTATTATGGAGCATATTAAGAGGAAATTAATTGGTCGTTAATTTCTCTTAATACCATTGACTAGGGTTGAGTACTCCACCTATAAATAGGTGATCATATCTTGCATGAAATAAATATAGAAACATAAACACATAGCAACGAAAAGGTTAAGGATTTGTGTCTAAATCTCTAACAGCATTTGGTCTTATCCTAAGTAGGTATTCGTGATACCCAGGCATTAGGGTCGAATAATTTACTTTGGAAAGTGATTACACGATTCCAAGTGATATCCGGTAACCATTGTTTTGGTACGTAGCTAGGATTGATTATCTATACCCTGGTTGGGACTAAGGATAAACTCCAACAATCAAAGTAAATTATTTTGTGATAATCAATGGCGGCTGCTATGAAGTATATGGTGGTTAACTTCTCCAAGTTGGATAAGTTTGAAGGGGTGGATTTCAGAAGATGGAAAAAGAAGATGCACTTTCTTCTTTCTACCATGAGCGTGGTGTATGTGCTGACAACTCCTATACCCGATGGTGGTGATGATGCTACTTTGGAGGAACTAAGGAAAGGAGCGAATAGGAGAATGACTGTGTCGTGGTATTATTCTCAATGGTATGTCTGATTCCTTATTTGATATTTACCAAAATTCTGAATCTGGTAAAGAACTATGGGATTCCTTGGAAGCCAAATATATGGTTGAGGATGCATCAAGTAAGAAGTTCATTGTGAGTGATTTCACAAATGACAAAATGACTGATTAAGGACCAGTCATGGAACAATACAATGAACTTCTTGGAATACTTGGTAGATTTACACAACATAAAATGAACATGGATGAGACCATTCAGGTCTCTTGTGTCATTGAAAAATTACCTCCTTCTTGGAAAGATTTCAAGCATACCTTGAAACATAAGAAGGAGGAATTAACTCTTGTTGAGTTGGGCAGTCATTTGCGCATTGAGGAATCCCTCAGGGTGCATGAAAGTGACAATCCATAGAGCAACAATGTTGCTGGTTCATCAGTTGTCAATATGGTGGAGCATAAAAACTACATTAGGTACAATGACAACAAGGGTAAACGTAAGCATCAAGATAACACCAAAAGTAATCCTAACAAGAAGTCCTCAGTGGCTTGTTGGAAGTATGGGAAACCTGGACACTTCAAAATGGATTGCAAAGGTGTTGGTACTGGCAACAAAGCTAGTGGATCAGACACAAATGGTTCAGTGATTGGTTCTAACAACACAACACTGAAAGGTCAGAATATGTTTAATGAATCTCTCTCCAGATTTATTATGTTACATATGTATCTGAAGCTTATTTTGTGTAGGATGATGATGTTGTGTGGTGGGTTGATTCTGGAGCAACTGTTCATGTGTGTAAAGATAGATGCTGGTTCAAGACTTATGAGTCACTGAATGATGGATCTATTCTTCACATGGGAAATGAGTCAACAGCCCTAGTGCATGGACGTGGTTGTGTAGAGCTTAAGTTTAGTTCTGGAAAGATTGTTAGCTTTTTAATGTTTTGCATGTTCCTAATATTAGGAAGAATTTGGTTTCTAGTAGTGTTTTAAATAATTGTGGTTATAAACAAGTGATTGAATCTAATAAATTTGTTTTATCCAAACATGGTGTGTTTATTTGTTTTGGTTATTTGAGCAATCAAATGTTCAGGCTTAATATTGAAAGAACCACCAGCATTAACTCAGTTGGTGCTGGTAGTGCAAATATTTGTTCAACCGTAGTGTCCACGAGTAAACTGAAGGATTCTTCACTATGGCATGCTAGACTGGGCCATGTCCACTTTAAGAGGATGCAAAATATGTCTAAGGATGGGTTAATCCCAGTATTTGACATGGACACTAAAAGTGTCAGACTTGAATGCTGAACAAAATAACTAAGAAACCATTTCAAGATGTAAAACGTGTAACTACAGTTTTGAAACTAATCCATAGTGACCTATGTGATTTGCATGCTACTCCCTCATTAGGGAATAAGAAATACTTGGTAACATTTATTGATGATGCTTCTAGGTTTTCCTATGTTTACTTATTACATACTAAGGATGAAGCATTAAATAAATTTAAAGTATTTAAAAATGAAGTTGAATTACAACAAGGAGTCCAAATCAAAAGATTAAGGACTGATAGGGGAGGTGAGTACATGGATGCTCAGTATTTTCAGTCTGTTGGTATTATCCATGAAACAACTGCTCCCTATACCCCTCAGCAAAATGGTATATCTGAAAGGAAAAACAGAGTACTGAAAGAAATGGTTAACTCCATCTTATCCTCTTCAGGATTGAGTCAAGGGTTTTGGGGTGAAGCTATGTTAACAGCTTGCTATTTATTAATTAGGGTTCCAAACAAAAGGAACATAATTACCCCTTATGAACTCTGGAATAAAAGGAAACCAAACTTGACCTATTTCAAGGTTTGGGGTTGTAGGTCTATTGTAAGACTCCCTGATCCAAAGGTAAAAACCTTGGGTGAAAGAGGCATTGCATCTTTGTTGGATATGTTGAGCATTCCAAGGCTTATAGGTTCTATGTAATTGAACCAAATGATTCAGTTTCTATAAACTCAATCATTGAATCAAATGATGCTAACTTTGATGAAACAAGGTTCTCATCAGTCCCTAGACCAAGGCTTAGGACTCCTGCTGGAGCTGAGGACATTGGTGCTTCCGTGGAACCTGAAAGGGTCACTGATGAGGTTGTGGTTCAGCAACCCGAGCCTGAGCTTAGAAGAAGCACAAGGCATAGGACTCCAAGGAGTTTTGGGCCTGAGTTTCAACTATACTTGGTTGAAGGAACAAGGGATGAGGTCTCTGATCAATACTCCTATTGCTTTAATGTTGAGGATGATCCCGAAACATTTGATGAAGCAATGAAGTCCCAAGATGTTGCTTTCTGGAAAGAAGCAATCAATGATGAGATGGACTCCATCATGGGCAACAACACTTGGGTGTTGGTTGATCTACCTCCTGGTTGCAATCCACTTGGTAACAAATGGATTTTCAAACGGAAAATGAAGGTAGATGGAACTGTTGAAAAGTTCAAGGCAAGGCTAGCCATTCAACGCTTTAAACAAAAGTCAGGGATAGACTATTTTGATACCTATGCTCCAGTAGCACGTATCAGTACCATAAGAATGTTGTTTGCTCAAGCAAGTATTCATAATCTGATTATTCATCAGATGGATGTGAAGACAGCATTCTTGAATGGTGATTTGGATGAGGAGGTTTATATGAACCAACCTCTTGGTTTCATCATGCCTGGTCAAGAAGGAAAGGTGTGTAAACTGATTAAGTCCTTATATGGACTGAAGCAGGCACCTAAGCAATGGCACCAGAAATTTGATGAAGTAGTTTTGTCTTATGGTTATTCACTTAACCAAGCTGACAAATGTGTATATAGCAAATTTGATGAATCTGGTAAAGGAGTCATTATTTGCCTATATGTTGATGACATGTTAATCTTTGGTACTGACCAAGCTAAGGTTGATCAGACAAAAGATTTTTTGTCATCAAAGTTCTCCATGAAAGACATGGGGGAGGCTGATGTTATCCTTGGCATAAGGATCAAACATGAAAGTGATGGTATTGTAATTTCTTATTCTCATTATATTGAGAAGGTACTGAAGAAATTCAATCACTTTGATTGTACTCCGGTGAGTACATCAATGGATACAAGTGAGAAACTGATGCCTAACAATGGTCAGGCTGTCTCCCAGCTTGAGTATTCTAGGGTTATTGGTTGCTTGATGTATGCCATGACTAGTATTAGGCCTGACATTGCATTTGCTATGGGTAAACTGAGTAGGTACACTAGTAATCCTAGTACTCAGCATTGGCAAGCAATTCAGAGAGTACTGAAGTATTTGAAAGGAACAATGGATTATTGTTTGTCTTATACTGGATATCCTTCAGTGTTGGAAGGTTACACTGATGCAAGTTAGATCGGCAATACTGAGGATAATTCATCCACCAGTGGCTGGGTATTCCTTCTTGGTGGTGCAATTTCTTGGGCATCCAAGAAGCAAACTTGCATTACTGGTTCTACCATGGAATCTGAGTTTGTGGCTCTAGCAGCTGCTGGCAAAGAAGCTGAATGGTTGAGAAACTTGCTTCTTGAGATTCCATTATGGGTCAAACCTATGGCACCCATTTCTATCCGTTGTGATAGTGCATCTACATTGGCTAAGGCATATAGCCAGATGTACAATGGTAAGTCTAGACATTTAGGTGTTAGACATAGCATGATTCGTGAAGTGATCACGAATGGGATGATTTCAATAGAGTTTGTGAGGTCTCAACAAAACTTAGTTGATCACTTGACGAAGGGATTGGCTAGAGACTTGGTTATAAAGTCCGGTAAAGGGATGGGTTTAAAAGTCCACTCTAGTTACTAAATGCTAGGAGACCCAACTCCCTCCTGAGGAAACTTAGGAGCTGAGTTTAATGTGGAAAGCTGAACATTCAAGGGACTAAAGCACATGTATATTATCCCAAGGATGTGCTTGTACTTGCTGAAGGAGGATGAAGTTATAAACTTCTCAATGGTTAATGTCTTTGAAAAAGTGTTGAAGCAAGAGCATGATCTAAAGAGGAACCACCTATGTAAATGTTGAGGTTTCGCCGCCTCATGGAGCATGGACTTGGCTCTTACAACATTTATGAATTTGGATATGGACACATGGCTAGTAGTGTCAAGAGTTGTTATGTATTTGAAAACTTGTGTGTATTTTATCTTCAGGTATTCAAAGTAGTTGAAGGGTTCAATTCTTAGAACACCCTGATTCTCGAATGTTTAAAGTATTGTACTAAGATGGAAATTCAATCCTTAGGATATTTTCATTGATGCACTGGTTTTGTTAATGTTAATTTTCATGCAAAAGGAATTGTACTATATTAGGGAGAATTGTTGGAAATATAGTTCAATTGTGGGTCAGTTCATACTGGTGAATAGGTAAGGAGGTACGGAGTGTACACCCATAAGTACCTGAACACCCTGACTCATATTATGGTTAAAGTTGTTCAGCATTGCTGATGATCTTCAGTGAGTTAAACTCTGGACTGAAGGTATTCATCAGGGAGTATTTCACTGAAGACATGTCTTCAGTATTTACTCATCAGTAAGTCTCCTTCAGTACTGATGGCTTCAGCAGGAACACCCTTCAGGGTTTGCTGACGCCTCAGTAGGACTGAAGGATGGACTAATGCTGGAACTGAATAAATATGCTTGTAACGGTCTTTTGACCAATTCAAATGAAGTTAATGACCACGTTTTGGTCTTGTAACCACTTTCTTGGTATTATGGAGCATATTAAGAGGAAATTAATTGGCCGTTAATTTCTCTTAATACCATTGACTAGGGTTGAGTACTCCACCTATAAATAGGTTATCATATCTTGCATGAAATAAATACAGAAACATAAACATATAGCAACGAAAGGGTTAAAGATTTGTGCCTAAATCTCTAACAGCATTTGGTCTTATCCCAAGTAGGTATTCGTGATACCCAGGCATTAGGGTCGAATAATTTACTTTGGAAAGTGATAACACGATTCCAAGTGATATCCGGTAACCATTGTTTTGGTACATAGATAGGATTGATTATCTATACCCTGGTTGGGACTAAGGATAAACTCCAACATAGCAGACTTGCAGACTAAATTCAAGCTTTTGGCGTCTTAATCTTAAGTGATAACAAGAAATAGTAAATACACTGCTCCTCAGAGTGCAAGGTGTGGTGGCGGTGGGAGCTCGCCAATCCTACATGGCAGCTCGCCACAGCTAGCCATGACACCACCCAAGCTCGCCAAACGCTCGCCATAAGGTTCCTCGTCAGCCAAGTGAGGAAGAAAAAACAAAAGCTGGTGGGCCCATTTTTGTTTAATATGTTTTTATTTTTATTTTTTCTGATTTGGTATGTGGATAAAATAGGTAATGGTGGGGCCAAAGTGAGGAGGGATGGTATGTCATGATAACATGAGTTTTGTGTGTCAAATGACGTGGCATTCCGTAGGGCCAAAGTGAGGAGGTTTTGGCATGCCATGACACCTAGCACTCTCAGTAAGCATCTTCAATCAATGAGAGCAACGTAATCCATCACTTAAAACAAAAAGTACTGTATTTCTTTAGAAAAGTCATACAGTATATGATAGGGTTTAAGGCATAAAATAGCCACGTACTTTTTGAAATGTTTCGATATGGTACGTGTACTATTTTTATTATATTTATGATACGTGTACTTTATCAAATGTATCGATATGGCCACTTTTTAACCTGCAAACGGTAAAACCGGTTACCAATTCAGCATTAGACTATATAGGTCAATAACGACAGTTTTTCCGTTAGAATTTCGTCAGTATTCAATAGCGACAGTTTTTTTCCGTAAAAAATCGTAATTTCATAAAAAAGGTGTAATTTTTTTAAAAAAGCATAAAAAAGTAATTGTTTTACAAAAATCAGAATTTCATTAAAAAAATCTGTAATTTCTAAAAAAATCGTAACTTCATAAAAATAGTATCTTTTACTCCAACATAAGATTTTTTTCCGAATTAAAATAGTTGTTAAAATTTATAAAAAAAAAATTCAATTTTTTATATATTCTTGGGATAAAAAGTTGATTTTTCGTTTTGGACAAAAACTTTAAGAAAATCATAATTTTATAAAAAATGTGTAATTGAAAAAATATAATAAAAAATAATTGTTTTAAAAAAATCGTAACTTCAAAAAAAAATTCTGTAATTTCTAAGAAAATCATAATTTCGTAAAAAGTAATCTTTTTTGTTCAAATTTTTTCATATTTTCAAAAATGTAAATTCAATTTTTTTAAAATTTTTTTAAAATTTTTTTTGTTTAACTACATAGCATAAGATTATTTTTCGAATCTTTCTTTATAATTTTTTTTCATATTTTGTCCAACAAAAGTTTTTTTCCGAGTTAAAATAGTAGTTGAAAAAAATTATGAATTTTTTTTATAATTTTTTGTTTTGAATTTTTTTGAATTCATACTTTTATCCAGACAAAAACTTTTAAAAAATCATAATTTTTCTTTGAATTTTTTTTCGATATTTTTTGATTTTTTTCTGATATATTTTTATTTTTTTCATATTTTTTTAATAAAAATCCTATTTTTTCCAACATAAGTTTTTTTTTTGAATTATAACAGTGGTTAAAAAAATTATTTTAAAGTGAATTTTTTTGTTTTGGAAAAAAACTTTACAAAAAAAAATCCATAAAAAACAATTTGAAAAGTTAAAAAACAAAAACAAACACCCCGTTAATATAAAGGATTTAGCAGTGCAAATGTTTGATGCAAACGATCGTTAATCATCTGTCACGTAAGCAAAATTGTAGGTTAAACCGGTAGGAAAATGGACACATGTACCATATTAGCCGGTTTGCTAAAGTACACGTATAATATAGATAGTAAAAATAGTACACGTACCATATCGATACATTTCAAAAAGTATGTGACTATTTTATGCCTTAAACCCTATATGATAAAGAAAAATTCTTTTAGCTAGTAAATACCACCATAAAGATCTTCACAATTACCTGCGTCAAGTATGCACATCCAGATCTAGTTAATGAAGGTAACGTCCCCTTTTTGGAATATTCTGAAATCCTTTGCGATACTATCCTTTTTATCTGGATGACATAAAACAAAGGAACAAATGCAAACACATTGAGAGAAAACCTGAAAAATTGACCTATATAATACATTATGAAAACGGGGAAACAAATATAGATCAGCTCACCAATGATAGCCTCTATTCACAGTATATTCTGTGACATTCTGAAAGAATTTGAGCATATTCTTTCGTTGAAGATCTTCTCTCGATTTCCTCTAGCACCTGCTTAAGCTTGCATGTGGCTTTTATTAGGTTCATACACCCATAATGTTACACTTAAACATAATGCTATGCAGTAGGTGACATTCTTACATCATAAACCACAACACAAAACTATTAGCAGACCTATCTTGTATCATGTATAGCCAGCCCATTAGATATGTAGTAGGGCTCTAGCCCATTCAATGTTTACGCGTTTGTAACACGCTTTGTAATCTGTATATATTTGGTATGCTATAATGCAAATATTCATTCAAGGGAAATCATTCTCTATTATGGTATCACAGCCAGAGTTTTAATTCCCGATCAAACCACCCCTAAAATCTCTCCTTCCCAATCTCTGCCTCCTTCCAAAACCCTATCATTGTTTTTCTAGATCTCGCCTTATCTTTTTCATGGCTGTCACAAACGATGTCACCCCACCACCCTCTCTAAACAACGAAAAACCATTCAGTGTCACAAACATTAAAACCCATGTTCCCCTCGTACTCGACCTTGACCAGATGCATGGAGCGAGCTATTTACCACTCATTGTACCAGCTTTGGTGTACTTGGTTTTCTGGATGGGACGATCACAAGCACTAGTACCACTGCTACCGAATGGAACCGCCTTGACTCTCTTTTCAAGGTTTGGATCTATGGTACGATCTCAACATCCCTTCTCCAAAAAGTTCTCAAGAAGAATGTGACTGCTAAAGATGTGTGGAATAGCCTCAAGAAGATTTTTCACGACAACAAAGATGCACGGGCCATGGAACTTCAAGAGGAACTTCGTTCCCTGGAACTAGGTAATTTAACCATCTCAGAGTACTTTAAGAAGATCAAAATGGTTTCAGACCTATTGTCAAATATAGAGTCTCCTGTTGACGAAAATAGCCTCGTTATGCATGCTATTAATGGTCTTAGTGAAAGGTACAAACAAGTTGCAGGCATCATTCGTCATAAGACCAAGTGCCCCACGTTGCTAGAAACACGATCCATGCTACTGTTGGAAGAATCTCGCCTGAACCGTAGGGATGCTCGCTCTCTAACCCGCCACAACGACATCCCATCGTCGTCTACTGTCCTTATGGCTACTGGTCCGAACCCATCAAAAGGTAACAACCAAAAACAAGTCTGTAGAAACTTTCAAAAAGGGTATTGTCGTTTGGGGCTAAATTTTGATACATGCATGTTAAACGAGTAGACACACCAGGTAACTACTGGAACTCCTCTGATCACCCTATTTCAGGAGAACAACCTCTGAACCCAGCTCACATGACTGCTGCTCGTCAAGCCCAACCTGCCGTTACTCGGGCTTCCTTTGGTTATCAGCCCGATCCACAAGCCCAACGACATGGCCTATCCCCACAGCAATCTAAGACCACTACTCCGCAGGCCTTTGGTCCATCGGGTATTTTAGGTCCACATCCTAGTAACATTGCATCTGCAGCAACTACTACTACTCCAGGAAGAGGAAGATGGGTGTTCGAACCTTATGGGGACCAACCTACTTACTTACCACAGGCGTTCAATGCTATGAGTCTTCAGTACCTGGACAATGACTCCGGATGGTATATGGATACCGGGGCAACCTCTCACCTCCGGATGGTATATGGTTTTTATAGTGAAGGATTATTGGACTCGCCGCCTCATTCTCCGATGTGATAGCACCGGAGACCTTTATCCATTCTTACCATCCACCATCTCTACTCCAACAGCTCTACTTTCCACCAATCACTCCATGTGGCACCAAAGACTCGGTCATCCCGGAGATGATGTGTTACGTGTTTTAGTTTCTAATAAATTTATTTCATGTAATAAACCAAAGTCGACGACTTTGTGTCATGCTTGCCAACTTGGTAAACATGTTAGACTACCATTTTCGCATTCTACTTCCATTGCTTTAGACACCGTTGATATTATTCACTCGGATTTATGGACTTCTCCACTCCCGAGTTTTAGTGGCTTTAAATACTATGTTATATTTCTTGATCACTTCTCGTATTTCCTTTGGGTCTATCCACTTAAAAAGAAATCAGATGTATTTAACAAATTTATTGCTTTTCGTTCCTATGTTAAAACCCAATTAAATAAAGAAATCAATGCATTTCAATGTGACATGGGGGTGAATTTGACAACACCCAGCAACATAACCTATTTCAAACAAACGGAATACAATTCCGGTTCTCTTGCCCAAAAACATCTCAACAAAATGGCAAATCTGAGAGAATGATAAGAACCATTAACAACCTCATACGAACATTACTTTTTCAAGCTCACATTCCACCACAATATTGGGTCGAGGCATTACACATGGCCACACACTTACTAAACATTTTGCCCTCTACATCAATTAACAAAGAAATCCCATTCACCAAATTATTCAACAAACAACCAACATATCACCACTTACGCATCTTTGGATGTTTATGCTACCCTCACCTTCACACAAAACACAAAATTCAACCACGATCTACACCATGCATATTCCTTGGATACCCAACGTCCCATCGGGGCTATAGGTGTCTCGACCTCGCAACCAACAAGATTATAATATCTCGCCATGTCACTTTTGAGGAATCCTCATTTCCCTTTGGGTTAGTAACACCTACGACACCCCCCTTGTACAAATTCTTGGACCAAAACACCAACTTATCACCTATCGCCCATAAATTACTCACACAACCAACTACACCAACAACCCATTTTGACGGACCAACCAACGTACCTCACTCCCCGACCCATCCTTTATATAACAACCACCAAAATCACACATCACCAACACAACAACCTAAATTTACCTCTGACTCCCCCAACACCACTGAGATAGCCCATGTAACTCATGAAGACACCCAACCTGTTACTACTAACCACCTTAAAATTGCACACCCACAACACCCGCCACAACCTATAGCCCCGAACCCTCAACCCTCTCATCCCATGATCACACGCTCTATAGACGGAATCACTCGACCTATACATCGACTCAATCTCCACATTTCCACACCTTCTGTTGTCCCTAAATCTCACATTCAAGCCCTTCAAAACCCACATTGGAAAAATGCTATGCTAGATGAGTTCAATGGTTTAATTAAAAATGATATGTGGGTCCTTGTACCCAGGCCGACTAATGCTAACATTATGCGCTCTATGTGGTTGTTTAAACATAAATTTCATGCAGATGGGACTCTAAGCCGCTACAAAGCACGGTTGGTCACAAATGGTAGTAGTCAACTACAAGGTATAGATTGTGATGAGACCTTTAGTCCGGTTGTGAAACCAGCTACCATTCGGACAGTTCTCAGCTTAGCCATTTCTAAACAATGGCCAATTCACCAACTCGATGTGAAGAATGCCTTTCTACATGGTACCCTTAGTGAGACTTTTTATATGCACCAACCACCGGGATTTCGAAACTCAAGTATGCCCGATCATGTCTGCTTGTTGAAGAAATCACTCTAGGGTCTAAAACAGGCACCATGTGCTTGGTTTAAACGCTTCACCAGCTATGCTCTACGAGTCGGTTTCTATCATAGCAAAACTGATACATCATTGTTTATCTTTCATCGAGGGGTGGACACTGCGTATCTCCTTCTCTATGTGGATGATATTATTCTAACGGCCTCCTCTAGTGATCTCCTAGAGCGGATAATATCCTCCCTCTACGCCGAGTTCGCCATGACAGACCTTGGCCCGCTTAACTATTTCCTTGGCATCTCTGCTACACGTACACCATCTGGATTATTCCTTTCACAATCCAAATATGCCTCTGAAATACTTGAGAGGGCCCGTATGCTCAATTGTAACCTATGTAGAACTCCCGCTGACAGTGAAAAGAAGCTTGGACCCGAGGGTACACCTGTATCAAACCCTCCATTGTATCGCAATATTGCAGGATCTTTACAATACCTCACGTTTACTCGTCCCGATCTCTCATATTCAGTTCAACAGTTATGCCTTTACATGCATGATCCTCGAGAGCCACATCTGAACGCCTTGAAGCGTGTCCTCCGATACCTTCGTGGTACCATGGATCTTGGCCTTCAGTTGTATCAGTCCTCTACTTCTCAGCTTACAGCTTATTCAGACGCTGACGTAGGGTGCCCCGCCACTAGACGATCTACTTCTGGATACTGTGTTTTTCTTGGAGATAACCTTTTATCTTGGTCCTCAAAGCGTCAACACACTTTATCAAGATCCAGTGGAAGCCGAATATCGCGGGGTTGCAAATGCTGTTGCCGAGACTGCTTGGATACGCAATCTTTTACGTGAGTTACATGTGCCACTATACACTGCTACCTTTGTTTATTGTGATAATGTTAGTGCTGTATACATGTCCGCCAATCCGGTGCAACACCAACGCACCAAACACATCGAGATTGACATTCACTTTGTTCGTGATAAAGTGGCAGCAGGGCACGTCCGCGTTCTTCATGTCCCATCTTGATTTCAGTTTGCAGATATTTTCACTAAAGGACTACCATATCCATGTTTGCTGATTTCAGGTCCAGTTGAGCGTTCGCAAACCTCCCGCTCTAACTGTGAGGGAGTATTAGCAGACCTATTTTGTATCATGTATAGCCAGCCCATTAGATATGTAGTAGGGCTCCAGCCCATTCAATGTATACGCGTTTGTAACACGCTTTGTAATCTGTATATATTTGGTATGCTATAATGCAAATATTCATTCAAGGGAAATCATTCTCTATAAAAAACCTCAAGAAAGAGAAATACTTATGTTATGGCTGTCATTTCAACTAGTGATCACTTTTGAATTGGACTTGCTAAGTTTCAAATGGAAGTTAAACACTTAAACCTAAAGGGACTTCTAGAGACCGCCTAAGTGTCTATAGTTTTTCATGCCATCTTAATTTCATATGGAAGTATCCTAAATTTAAAAGGAATATCTTTCGAGCGGAAAAGAATAAAAGTAACTTCAGTATGAGTGCTTTATCGAGTCTTCTTCCTTTATCTAGTTTGCTGGCCTCATCTAAGAACTTAAGGAGATTTAGGGATATCTAGGTGACTCTGGTTAAGAGCTACCAGGTAAGATATACTCTATTTTCCATCACGGTTTTAAAATCTTATACAAATAGATGGAGAAGTTAGGAATTCAAAGCAAATCATTTCCTGGCATAGTAGCTAAAACTTGTTATTCTTCAACAAAATATAAAATCTATATCCATCACTTTGAAAAAGCTCGAAAGCTATAATTCTCCAATCTTCGCAGCAAGTCACACGTTTCGTAAGTTGACATTAATTCATAAGCTACTAAGTCAGTGACACAAAAAGGACATGGGCACGTATCACCCCAGGGCTCAGGACTGTAAGTATATTAACTTAGTGTTACTTTATGATCATACGACCATAAATCCCATTCAAATTTAAAGAAAGAGTGTGTTACATACTTGAGAGAAAAAGTGTGTTCCACAAACGTTGTATTTAATAGACTTGGTACAAAAAGGGCTAGCGGCGCAGCTTGTTGCCCGTTTGCCTTTTCCTAGTATGTAAATTACAATTATTAATATAAGAGAAGTTGACGGAATTTAACAAGATAAACATTGGATTCAACATACTATGATTTTCAACATGCCTATATATCGGTGCATTATTGAAAAATAATAGTAATCAGGAACAAACAAAGGGCCCTTAAACAAATGAATGTGATGGGAGGCAAGTTCAATAGTCTTACGGGGCATGTACAAGTTAATATATTACTATTTATGAGAAGAACTAGCAGGAACAATTGGCTTACGAAATGCACTAATCAAGCTTTTTAAACTCTCTTGAGGCCAACACACATCTTCTCTAGTAAGGTGAAATCTATCATTCTATTGTGACAATTCGCGCAGGGACATACCTTTCTCACCTAAACACTAGAAAACAAGTATATCTTCCTAACATCCAAACACCTTCTATAATCTACGCTTAATCTATTTCACTACATTAGGTCAGTATCTATCCACAAAGCACAAAATCCTAAAGTTACACACCAAGTGACCAAACTAACCACATATTCTAACAATAATTCACTTCAACTCGTCGATTATTCTTTTTTCGACAAATCATCTAATTTCGTGAAGTATATCTATCTAACACCTCCTAAAATCAGCAATTGAGTTTAGTCCCATGCATAGATACAACATGAACTCTGAAAAAGAAGCTACAATGGTTCAATTACTGACTTTACATATTGTAGGTCCAAGAATTTGATAAACATGAACGCTGAAAGACGAAACAAAGAAACACAAAATAGTACTGTTATTAAAATAATAAACTGGAAGATTCGTACATTTGAGTAAATCAAACCCACTTTTGTCACACCCTCAATTTGGCCCACGTGTACAATCACACGAGGATGTGACTATCATGACAACCAAAAGACATAGATACAAGAATAACTAAGAAAAGTCATTTTTCATTCATAAAACATAAATATAGAATTGGTCCCAAATAAAATTGTTTTACACATCATAATAACATAAATCGAGTTTCCAAATGTCATACATCAAAATCAAGTCTCAAAGGTAAATCATGATAATTTTTATTAATCTCCATAACACAACCACGTCACTCCTCCGCCTTGACACCTGAGAAAAACATTGCTAAAACGTCAACACAAAGGTCGGCGAGTTTATAGGTTTTTGTATAAGTAGTGTGATGAACCATAAGATTTTAGTTAAGCAACTGGCAAATAATCTTATAACAAATACAATATTATCATCAAATAGCATACCTTCATGATATCCTAAGTCTAAGCTCATGACACCGAAGCGTTAACCGTACTAGCAACATAATATGAGAGCCCAAGAAAATACTACCCCAAAGTATTCATAACACCTCAAATGTATTTGTATCTAATTTGGTCACACAACCAACATGAGATAGGGAGGCCAATCCCAATAGATCTATCCATAACATTTGCGCTTACACAAAGTAATTAACGGTTCATGATAGTGGGCTAAAGCATCTAGGGTATCGCTACTTAGACATCATGTAGGCACATATGAGTTTTAAGGTACTTATGTTCATCCGTAAAAACAAGCAATGTTCTCACCCCAAATATTTTAAAAGAAATTAAAAGTGGGGCTATAAACTCACCTCATGTATCAAGCAAATGGATGAAAATGCAAAGGAGCTCGAGAATACGACCACGTTATCCACAACCTAGTTAAGTATATTAACCGCGTTACAAAACTAGAAGTTTATAATTAAAATGCATGATGGCCTAAGTGTGCTTGACTTTACTTTTTATTTACGAAGACACGACAATTAGTCACGGTTGTCAAACGGGTTTATCTTAACAATGTATAAACAAAATTTGGTTGTTGGGCTTTCATAAACCCAATTTACACCCGGCGGCCCAAATATGGGCTCAGCCCTTTGACCGTTTGACTCACCCTGGCCCAAACCAAATGACGATACAAACAAAGAAATCATGGCACACGTTTTTATATACTCGGTATATTTGCTTGTCTTATTGTTAATCATTCACAAAAATCCCACCGCCCCATTCTTCTCTCTCTTTCCTGGTTAATATCCATATTCAGTTTTCATCATTCTTTCACGAAGTCAAACCGAGATCTATGTTTATTCGATACATATACATCAAGAAAAGTGTATCATCGTTTCTCTATGATTCGTTTATCATGGTTTTGTCCCTATATCTTAATCAATCCGATTCGTATGGTGTTCTAATGTGTTCTTGATGGATTTGATGATGAATCATTCAAAGATAAGTTTGATTTCTCTTTAACTAAAAGAAAACGTTTTCATATGTTATCTTGCTTAATACTTCGAAAACCAAAGGTTTATTTCGTTTAAAACGTTTGATTTGTTCATCAATTAAGAGAATCTTGTTCGGATTTGATTAAATCAAAATTTAGGGTTTTGAAATAATTAGGGATTTTGATAAATCTAATGCTTAAACACAATTAATTAGTGTTTTCTATCATGAAATCTAGTTAATTATGTTAATTAGTCCGATTTGAAAGATTAGGGTATCGGCCAATTTTAGGGTTTGTTCATAACCCGGTTTCTAATGTAATTAATTGGTCGATTCGGGTCTAGATTAGGTTTAACTAGAGTTTAGGTTAATTTGTTAAAATTAAGGTTTGTCAAAATTGGGGGTTTTGTGTGTATGTGGTTTAATTCACATTCGAGGGGTGTTTATGGAAAGAAATTAATACAACTTTCATGTTTTGATTTTGAGTTGGTTGGTTTCATGTTTGGTCGATTGGTACTCTTGCATTCGGTTTGGGTTATTTGGTTCCTAAGACATTATTGATTAGCTTATTATGTCTCCTACCAATATTATTTAAGAAAATGTGAATAGAATGGTTCGGCTTACAATTTCTAGTTTTTAACATACAATTTGAATGGTGTCTAATTTGTCTAACACACTTGTTCATGTTTTCCTAGAGTTGTTTGGCCAAGAACATCTAAGTAATATAGACATGGATGCAAAAGGAAGATATAAAAGACTCACAATGGAAACTTTTGGGTTTCGGCTATGTTGGATTCGGACAGAGTGAAGGCTTGGCTGAAAACTCAATAGATTTGCTTAAAGCTCCTTTGGTTGCCCAGATTATAGAAATGTGTTTTGTTTAGTTTTCTTTTTTGTTAAGGACTTGTGAAAAATGGACTGTATACTTAACATTGTATTCTCGGCATAGGGTTAATCCTAATCTGGAATTGGAGGTCTTGTGATATACCCAAAAATGGCAAACTCAGCATGTGTGTTGGCTTGTTGTGTTAAGTGGGTTAATAAACTATGATTTCCAGATTTTGGGTTGACTTTGGTTGACTAAGTTTGGTTCCCAGGTTTATAAAAATGGAGATTTCAAATCTTTGAGTTTTCTTTAACTCACTTGTGTTTACTTGTTCATCCTTACATACTCGGCCCAACTCAAGGTTGGTGTGGGCAGGTTCGGCCCAACATAAAACTAATTACATTCGGTCCATTAAGGTAACCCAACATGATATTCGGCCCACCAAGGGTTTGTTAAAACGAATATGAATCGTAGACGCGTCGATACTTAATACAATCATCGTCATACGAAGGTTAAATCATAAGACTTAGACTAGTGTGGATACGTGTATTCTCGAAGGATTAATAAACTTCAATAACCGGCACAAACCGTTAACGAGTGAAACGTCTTACAAACGAGCACGTCTTATAAAAATAGACGCGAAAATTCAAGTTGTTACATTCGCTCCCCTTAAAGAGGGCTTTGTCCACAAAGTAAAATAAACGATACTATTTAAGTCGACACCACATTAGTAAGCAAGTGAGGGTATTTTACTTTGAGTTGATCCTCGCGTTCCCAAGTAAATTCGGGTCCTCTTCGTGCGTTCCAACACACTTTAACAATAGGTATACGGCTTTGTTTGAGTCGTTTAACTTCTCATTCCATAATTTCGACGGATTCTTCAACGAACACGAGTTTGTCGTTGAGTTGGATTTCGTCCATCGGTATAACAAGCGTTTCGTCGGATAAGCATCTCTTTAGGTTGTAAATGTGGAAAACATTATGCACACAATTAAGTTCTTGAGGTAACTCCAAACGATAGGCAACGTCACCAACGTGTTGAATAATTTCGAAAGGTCCAATATATCGAGGGTTTAGCTTTCCTCGTTTACCAAAACGGATTACACCTTTCCACGGTGCAACTTTCAACATTACTCGATCTCCGACTTTAAATTCCAAAGGCTTTCGTCTTTTATCGGCATAACACTTTTGTCGATCACGAGCCGCTTGCATACGACTTTTGATTTGTATGATTTTCTCCGTTGTCTCGTGAATGATTTCCGGACCGGTAAGTTGTGCATCACCAACTTCCACCCAACAAACGGGTGAACGACACTTTCGACCATAAAGTGCTTCAAACGCTGCCGCTTTAATTCTAGTGTGGTACCTATTGTTGTACGAAAATTCTACTAACGGTAAGTGTCGATCCCATCCGTTTCCAAAGTCGATTACGCATGCGTGAAGCATATCTTCTAACGTTTGGATGGTTCTTTCGCTTTGGCCATCCGTTTGAGGATGATAAGCCGTACTCATGTCCAATTACGTTCCTAACGCTTCTTGGAGAGATTGCCAAAATCTTGAGCAATATCGACCGTCTTGGTCCGATATGATAGATATTGGTACGCCGTGCTTAGCAACGATTTCTTTCAAGTATAATCGTGCCAATTGATCCATCTTGTCGTTTTCCTTCATAGGGAGAAAGTGTGCGGATTTCGTTAAACGATCAACGATGACCCAAATGGTGTCGTAACCCACTGACGTTTTAGGAAGTTTGGTCATAAAGTCCATAGTAATTCTCTCCCATTTCCATTCTAGGATCCTAGGTTGGACTAGTACTCCGGAAGGCTTTTGGTGTTTAACCTTAACTTTGGCGCAAGTTAGGCATTTACCAACATAAGTCGCGATGTCGGCTTTCATGTTTGGCCACCAATAGAACATTTTCATGTCATGGTACATTTTGTCTGATTTGGGGTGGATCGAATACTTGGACTTGTGCGATTCATGCATGATTAGAGCTCGAACATTACCATAACGAGGTAACCAACTTCTATTGTCAAGACACAGTGTTCGATCAGCACGTGCAACGAGGTTCTTGGTTATCATTCCACCGGCTTCTTCTTTATCGATGTTTTCTATCTTAATAGCTTCTCGTTGGGCTTCTAAGATTTTTACGGGTATGTTTAAGCCAATACTCATCACTAAAGCTTGAACCCTTAGAGATCATTAACGAGGTTTTCTACTCAAAGCATCAGCTACAACGTTAGCTTTTCTCGGGGTATAACGAATGTCACAATCGTAGTCTCCAAGTAGTTTCAACCAACGTAGTTGTCTCATGTTGAGTTCTTTTTGATCCAAGATATGTTGAAGACTTTTTTGATCGGTGTAAACTACACACTCAGTTCCGCAGAGGTAGTGTCTCCAAATTTTGAGAGCAAAGACAACCGCGCCTAGCTCTAAATCGTGAGTAGTGTAGTTTTCTTCGTTCGGTTTTAGTTTTCGAGAAGCGTAAGCAGTGACCTTTTTCCTTTGCATGAGAACCGCACCTAGACCTTTAATCGAAGCATCACATTATACTTCAAAGTCTTCACTACCCTCGGGTAGTGCGAGAATGGGCGCGTCACAAAGTTTTTGTTTGAGAGTTTGGAAAGAAGTTTCTTGGTCGTCTCCCCAAATAAACTTCTTGTTTTTTTGAGTCAATTCCGTCATAGACTTAGCGATTTTCGAAAATCCTTCGATAAATCGTCTATAGTAACCGGCAAGTCCAAGGAATTGGCGAATCTCCGTAGGAGTCGTAGGAGTCGCCCAATCCTTTACCTCTTCAATCTTAGCGGGATCCAGATGGATACCACTACTATCGATCACGTGTCCAAGGAATTGCACCGTGTGAATCCAAAATTCACACTTTGAAAATTTGGCGTATAATTGTTCTTGTTTCAACAATTCCAAAATTTTCTTTAGATGTTCCTCGTGTTCTTCCTTACTACGAGAGTAGATAAGGATATCGTCAATAAACACGATCACGAACTTGTCAAAATACGGTTTACACACGCGGTTCATAAGGTCCATGAATACCACGGGTGCATTGGTTAACCCAAATGGCATGACTTGAAATTCAAAATGACCGTATCGGGTTCGAAACGCCGTCTTGGAAATGTCTTCCTCTCGAACTCTAAGTTGGTGATAACCTGACCTAAGGTCAATCTTGGAATAAATGCTCGAACCTTGAAGTTGATCAAACAAATCATCGATCCTTGGTAAAGGGTAACGATTCTTTATAGTGAGTTTGTTCAATTCGCGATAATCGATGCACATCCGGAACGATCCGTCTTTCTTTTTCACAAATAAAACCGGGGCTCCCCAAGGTGAGAAACTCGGTCTTATGAATCCTTTGTCGGTAAGCTCTTTTAGTTGATCGGCTAATTCCTTCATTTCGGCGGGCGCTAGTCGATAAGGTGCTCTTGCAACGGGTGCGGCTCCGGGAGTTAGTTCGATGTGAAATTCTACTTGACGAAGTGGAGGTAATCCGGGTAAGTCTTCGGGAAAAAATTTGGGAAAATCACAAAAAATTGGAACGTCTTCAATTTTCTTCTCCTTCGGTTCGGCTTCGTTTTTACTAGTAACTTGAATAAGGAAAATAGGACGACCTTCTTCGGTGTACTTTTGAGTTTTAGTACATGAGATGACATTTAAACTAGCCCGGCTTTTCGCATCGTTCTTTTCACCGAGGACGGTTAAGGTTTGGATTCTGTAGGGAATACGGACTTGTTTTTCGTGGCAAATTATCTCCGCATGGTACTTGGATAGCCAGTCCATACCAATGATAACGTCAAAGCTTCCAAGTTCGATAGGTAAAAGGTCGATGATGAAAGGAATATTTTGGAGGCTTAAGGTACAACCCTTAAGTACGGTGTTTGTAGTGATCGATTTACCATCGGCTAATTCCACATTATAGTCGACATCTAATGGGGTAGGGTTTACATTTAATAGTTCACTAAAGGCAATGGATGTAAAACTTCTATCAGCACCGGAATCAAATAATACGGAAGCATAGATGTTATTGATAAGGAACGTACTGGTGACCACATTGTTGTCTTGGATGGCCGCTTCGGCACATAAAGCGTACACGCGTCCTGGTGCTCCCGTTTGATTTCCATTGTTTCGACCATTAGGATTCCCATGATTTTGACGAGGTTATCGACGAGCTTGGTTGTTGTTGTTGTTGTTGCCTCGGATTTGGTTTCCTCGGCCTTGAGTGGTAGCTTTAGGACACCTATTCTTAAAGTGACCTTTTTCGCCACAACCATAGCAAGTGACATCCGCGTATTGAGCATTTGGAGTGATAGGAGTCCGTTGGTTCGTGGGCTTTGGCGCACTACGACAATCCTTGGCGAAGTGACCGGGTTTCCCACAATTGTGACACTTGCCTCCACATGCACCATTGTGGTGTTTGACACACTTACCACAGAACGGTAGTTTTTCTTGGTAACCAGATCCACCGTTTACATTGAACACTTTTTCCACATCTTGGCGTTTGTTAGGGTGGTCACCATGATTGGGGCCATGGTTCCCTTCCCATTTCTGTTTATTATCACCACTTTCCAAGGTGACGGAGTTCATCAAACCATCCGCCATTTCGATGGCTTCGTTCAAATCATTGGGTTTTGAAGAGATGACATCTCCTCGGATTGAAGGTGGTAGTCCAACGATGAATCTTTCCACGGCTCGTGTCTCATTTGGTATCATTTCAGGACACATAAATCTCAACTCTTGGAATCGTTAAGTGTAAACCATCAAGTTAACTCCATGTACACGGAGGTTCCACAACTTGGCTTCCAATCTTTTCATTTCATTCCTAGGGCAATACTTTTTGAGAAGCATTCCCTTGAAACGAGCCCAAGGAATAGCATTGTCCGCTTCCAATCCTACGACTTTCACATGAATATTTCACCAAGTGAATGCACCATCAACTAGGGTGCTAGAGCTAAACTTCACTTTGTCACCTTCGGTGACATTTATCACACTAAATTGAGATTCAATTCTCTCAATCCATCGTGCAAGGCCCACGACACCTTCGGTGCCATTAAACGTGCTAGTGAAGCATGAGCGAAATTCCTTGTACGAGCACGCACATGTAGGAGGTACCAGAATTGGCACTTGATTAGTTTCCTCTTGCGTGCTTGGATTTGTCTCGTTGGCGGCAAGGGCGGCGGCAACTCCATCGGCTATCATTTGGCTCAACACCGATGGGTCGATAGTGATGGGTGCGCCGGAGTCGGGTCGACTCTATTCTTGTGGGTTTTTGGTGCCATAGTCCTATTACCGTAACAAGGTTTATGGTAAGGTTAGCATCACAAGTTCATAGCTAGAGAGTACAAGTATGTCACAAAACACAATATAGCAACCAATGTCGTGATAATCAACAAGTTATGTAGTGCACAGAATAGTTCATTCCATGTGTTGATCCCAAACTTAGATCGATTTAGCTTGTGTAAACGAGATTAAATCAAGTTAAACACGTAGAGAAACTTTGTTGTGTATAAAACAATTTAAGTATTATGCGGAATTAATACTCAAACAAGAACACACAAACAATGTAAACCAAACTTTCACTTTGATTGATAAATCAAACTTGCATACAATGAAAGTGTGAAAACGTATATTAAACTAAAACCTAAAGGCCTCCTTTTATAGGCATAAGGAGCCTTGTACAAGAGTCTACGTATCAGCTATTTTAGGTAAAGATAAACATAAGAAATACATTGTCGATCATATCTTTACTAGAAACATACTAGAAACATAATATGTGTAGACTAAGTCTTCTATCAGTGCTTGACTTCTTCCTATCAATGCTTGAATTCTTCTTGTCAACGCTTGTCCTGTCAATGCTTGATTTCTTCTTATCAACGTCCCGATTGCTCTTGTCAGCGTCCAAGTGTATTGACTACATTTTATTCCCAACAATCCTCCCCTAAACTTGATATCTATTCTAGTAATCAAGTTTCTGAATAAAAACTAAGAACTAGGAGGATTCTTACAAATCTTATCAAGTTGGAAATAAATATATCTGATCAAATCTTTGGCCACATCACTTGAGTAGTCAATTTCCAGCTGTGTTGTCTTCATCTTCTCCAAGACTTCTTTGGACATAGGATACTCATCATCCACAAGAAGATACTCAGAAAACTTTGTAGAACTCAAATGATACATACCAGCTGCTGAATATAGACGCCATTGAAGTCCACTGATATCATCCTCAAGATCCTTCCAAACTGGATCTTCTTCTTCTGGTGCACACATTCTTTTGAATGTTGACCAAAGCTTTATTCCATTGACTGAAGTAGGTGCTTCAGTCTCATACTTGGCCCGCATTAACCTCCAAAGGTCTGCCAAGTCTTCTCTATCCAAACTTGCAAACAAAGACATAAGAGTAGTAAAAGTATGTACCTATTTCCCATATCTGCCAATTGTCCAAAACCCACTTGCATCTTCTTCATAACTAATGATAGGGTTTCTGGAATCATGAGGTAATACTTGTACCATATCTGAAGCTTCCATGGGTGAGAGCTTAATACTCTTTCTAATAACAGCTTCACTGGGATTCAATCTATTCAAATCTAAAGGAAACTTAAGTGGAACTCCCTTCTTCAATGGTCTTGGTACAATCATAGACTTTTGAATCTCCATCTCCTCTGTAAGTTCTTATTTCCTTTCATCTGAAAGAAGTCTGATAGTGTTCATCTCTTGCACTCTGGCCCAAATAGGATAAGCCTTATACTCCAATTCATCAAAAGAAAATCCCTGCAATTTTCTAAAAGTCTAACCTGTTTGATGACATCTGAGCAACATGTAATAGAGTTCCATTCTTGCTGTTTTGTTTTGTTCAAAAACATTGCTAGCTCTATATTTCAGAATCACCTTGCAATCTCTTTGAACTCTAAGTAAAATTTCTAAACCCCAAATTTGATCTGACAAAGTCATATCTGGATTCTCCATTACTTTGTTCTCCCATGAAAAGTACAACTAAGCAACCTCAGGCATATCATAATCTACCTTCATCTTCAATTCTGCAAGCTTTTCTCTTGCCAACTCATCACCATATTCAAGTCTTTCTGGTTCTTCAATAATCATAATACTTGAACCTGAGCTCTCATCATTGCTTCCTTCTTGTTCCTCAAAGGAGACCACAAATGGTGACTCAACAACCTTCTTCTGTTCTTGTTCCATAAGTTGTGCAGCCAACATTGAATCAAACTTTACTTGTTCTGCATCCTTGGGAACCTCTGTTTCTACCATGATTCCTTTACCCTTATCTAATGCATCAATGATGGGTAAAGATGAT